>JAJTUV010000471.1:0-1200000 GCA_021653895.1 Mastomys natalensis | reverse complement strand
TAACCAGATGGCAAAAGGCGAGGGCAAGAACACAATCAACAGAAACCAAAGTTACTTGACATCATTGGAACCCAGTTCTCTGACCATAGCAAGCCCTGGACACACCATCACACAAGAAAAGCAGGATTCAGATTGAAAATCACTTTCATGATGATGGTAGAGAATTTTATGAAGGACATAAGTAGCTCCCTTAAAGAAGTAGAGGGGAAAACAGGTAAATAGGTAGAAGCCCTTAACAGGAAACACAAAAATCCTTAAAGAACTGCAAGAAAACACAATGAAGGAATTAAACAAAACCATCCAGAATCTAAAAATGGAAATAGAAACAATAAAGAAATCTCAAAGTGAGACTACCCTGGAGATACAAAACCTAGGAAAAAAAATCAATCTATAGACGCAAGATAAACAAATAAAGAGATAAAAAGAACTCATCAGAACATAATGGAAAATAGAAACAATAAAGAAATCAAAACTACAATAAAGCCTAAAAAAACATCAGGATCATAGACACAAGAACCCAAAACAAGATAATAGATAGAAGAGGAGATCAATTAATGGCAGAAATACTGAAAAAATTGAGAGAAACTTGACAAAGAAAATGCAAACATCAAGAAACCTAAATCCAAAACACCAGAAAATGAAACACCCATAAATAATAACAAACCTAAGAAATGGAAAATAGAAAAACAGTATTAAATGCGAAGGTAAATCCAACAAAAAGGGGAAAATTCACCAAGAGGGATGGATGCCACCACTTTCCCAGAACTACAGAGGCAAGGATCTAGTCGAAGCACTACTCCTACAAATATCCAAACAGTCAACAGAAAACCCAAAAAAACTAAAAATAAAAAAAAAAAAAAATAAAGAATTACACCAGACTTCTCACTGTAAAAGCCAGAAGATCCTGGACTGACATCCAGACCCTAAGAGAACACAAATGCCAGCCCAGATTACTATACCAAGCAAAACTCTCAATAACTATAGATGGAGAAACCAACATATTCCATGACAAAACCAAATTTGCACAATATCTTCCCACAAACCGAGCACTTTAAATGGATAATTGATGGAAAACACCAACACAAGGAAGGAAACTACAACCTAGAAAAAGCAAGGAAGTAATCTTCCAACAACCCCAAAAGAAGATAGCTACACAAACACAGTTCTACCTCTAATAACAAAAATAACAGGAAGCCACAATCATTTTTCCTTTATATCTCTTAAACATCAATGGACTCAATTCTTCAATAGAAAGTCCAGACTATCAGACTGGAAACACAAACAGGACCCAGAATTTTGCTGCATACAAGGAAACACACTTCAGTGACAGACACTACCTCAGAGTAAAAGGATAGAAAACAATTTTCCAAGCAATGGTCCCAAGAAACATGCTGGAGTAGCCATTCTAATATCAAATAAAATCGACTTTCAACCAAAAGTAATCATAAAAGATAAGGAAGGACACTTCATACTCATCAAAGGAAAAATCTACCAAGATGAACTCTCAGTTCTGAACATCTATGCTCCAAATGCAAGGGCACCCACATACATAAAAGAAACTTTACTAAAGCTCAAAACACACATTGCACCTCACACAATAATAGTAGGGGATTTCAACACCCCACTCTCAGCAATGGACAGATCATAGAAACAGAAAGTAAACAGAGACACTTTGAAATTAACAGAAGTTATGAAGCAAATGGATTTAACAGATATCTATGGAACATTTCATCCTAAAATATAATATACCTCTTTCTCAGCACCTCATGGTACTTCTCCAAAAGAGACCATATGATTGGTCACAAAACAGGCCTCAAGGGTTACAAAAAAAATATTGAAATAATCCCTTGCATCCTATCAGATTACCATGGACTAAGGCTGGTCTTTAATAATGACAAAAAACCCACATGCATGTGGAAACTGAACAATGCTCTACTCGATGATTTGGTCAAGGAAGAAATAAAAAAAGGAATTAAAGACTTTTTAGAATTTAATGAAAATGAGACACATCATACCAAAACTTGTGGGATCCATGAAAGCAGTGGTAAGAGGAAAACTCATAGCTCTAAGTGCCTACAAAAAGAAACTGGAGAGAGCATACACTAAAATCTTGGCAGCACACCTAAAAGCTCTAGAACAAAAAGAAGCAAATGCACCCAAGAGGAGTAGAGTCAGGAATAATCAAACTCAGGGCTGAAATAAACCAAGTAGAAACAGAAAGAACTATACAAAATATCAACAAAACTAGGAGCTGGTTCTTTGAGAAAATCAACAAAATAGATAAACCCTTAGCCAGATTAACCAGAGGGCAAGAGACAGTATCCAAATTAATAAAATCAGAACTGAAAAGGGAGACATAACAGTAGAATCTGAGGAAATAAGAATATCATCAATCCTACTACAAAGGCCTATACTCAACAAAACTGGAAAATCTGGATGAAATGGAGAATTTCCTAGACAGATATCAGGTTCCAAAGTTAAACCAGGAGCAAATAAACCATCTAAACAGTCCCATAACCCCTAAGGAAATAGCAGCAGTCATTAAAAGTCTCCTCACCAAATAAAAAGCCCAGGACCAGATGGTTTTAATGCAGAATTCTATCAGACCTTCAAGGAAGACCTATACCAATTCTCTTCAAACTATTCACAAAATAGAAACAGAAGGAACACAACCCAATTCGTTCTATGAAGCTACAATCACACTCATACCCAAACCTCAAAAGCCCAACAAAGAGATCTTCAGACCAATCTCCTTTATGAATATCAATGCAAAAATACACAATAAAATTCTAGCAAACCGAATCCAAGAACACACAAAACAATCACCCATCATGATCAAGTGGGCTTTATCCCAGGATTACAGGGTAGTTCAATATCAGAAATTCATCAGTGTAATCCACTATATAAAGAAACTCAAAGAAAAAAAGACCACATGATCATCTCACTAGATGCTGAGAAAGCATTTGACAAAATTCAACATCCCTTCATGGTAAAAGTCTTGGAAAGATCAGGAAGTCAAGGCCCATATCTACTCATAGTAAAAGTAATATAGAGCAAACCAGTAGCCAACATCAAACTAAATGGAGAGACTTGAAGCAATCCCACTAAGATCAAGGACTAGACAAGGTGGCCCACTCTCCCCTACCTATTCAATATAGTACTGGAAGCCCTAGCCAGAGCAATTAGACAACAAAAGGAAGTCAAAGGGGGTGCAAATAGGAAAGGATGGAATCAAAATATCACTATTTGCAGATGATATGATAGTATACTTAAGTGACCCCAAAACTTCCACCAGAGAACTCCTAAACCTGATAAACAACTTCAGCAAAGTGGCTGGTTATAAAATCAACTCAAACAAATCAGTAACCTTACTCTACATGAAAGATAAACAGGCTGAAAAGGAAATTAGGAAATGACACTCTTCACAATAGTCACAAATAATATAAAATACCTCGTTGTGAATCTAAGCAAGCAAGTGAAAGATCTGTATGACAAGAACTTCAAGTCTCTGAAGAAAGAAATCGAAGAAGATTTCAGAAGATGGAAAGGTCTCCCAAGGTCATGGATTGGCAGGATTAATATATTAAAAATGGCCATCTTGTCAAAAGCAGTCTCCAGATTCAATGCAATCCCATTAAAATCCCAACTCAATTCTTCACAGAGTTAGCAAGAGAAATTCTCAAATTCATTTGGAATAACATAAAACTCAGTATAGCGAAAACTATTCTCAACAATAAAAGAACTTCTGGAGGAATCACCATCCCTGACCTCAAGCTGTACTACAGAGCAATAGTGATAAAAAAACTTCAGGGTATTGGTACAGAGACAGGCAGGAAGATCAATGGAATAGAATCGAAGACCCAGAAATGAACCCACACACCTATGGTCACTTGATCTTTGACAAAGGAGCTAAAATTGTCCAGTGGAAAAAGGACAGCATTTTCCACAAATGGTGCTGGTTCAACTGGCGACAACATGTAGAAAATGCAAATCAATCCATTCTTGTCTCCTTGTACAAAGCTCAATCTAAGTGGATAAAGGACCTCCACATAAAACCAGATACACTGAAACTAATAGAAGAGAAGGTGAGGAAGAACCTCGAATACTTGGGCACAGGGGAAAAGTTCCTGAAGAGAGCTTATGCTCTAAGATCAAGAACTGACAAATGGAACTTCATAGAATTGCAAGTTTCTTTAAGGCAAAGGACACTGTCAGTAGGACAAAACTGCAACCAACAGATTGGGAAAAGGTCTTTACCAATCCCACATCTGATAGAGGGCTAACGTCCAATGTATACAAAGAACTCAAGAAATTAGACTCTAGACAACCAAATAAACATATTCAAAAACGTGGTATAGAGCTTAACAAAGAATTCTCAACTGAGGAAACCCAAATGTCCGAGAAGCACCTAAAGATATGTTCAGCATCCTTAGTCATCAGGGAAATGCAAATCAAAACAACCCTGAGATTCCACCTCACACCAGTCAGAATGGCTAAGATCAAAAACTCAGGTGATAGTAGATGCTGGTGAGGATGTGGTGAAAGAGGAACACTCCTCCATTGTTGGTGGGATTACAAGATGGTGCAACCACTTTGGAAATCAGTCTGGCAGTTCTTCAGAAAATTGGACATAGCATTACCTGAGGACCCAGCTATGCCACTCCTGGGCATATACCCAGAAGATGCTCCAACATATAAAAGGACATATGCTCCACTATGTTCATAGCAGCTTTATTTATAATAGCCAGAAGCTGGGAAAACCCAGATGTCCTTCTACAGAGGAATGGATACAAAAAATGTGGTACATTTACACAATGGAATATTACTCAGCTATTAAAAACAATGAATTCAAGAAATTCTTAGGTAAATGGATGGAACTTGAAAATTCATCCTGAGTGAGGTAACCCAATCACAAAGAACACACATGGTATTCACTCACTGAAAAGTGGATATTAGCCCAAAAGCTTGAAATAGCCAAGATTCAACACCCAGACTACATGAAACTTATGAAGAAGGAAGACCAAGTTGGGGTGCTTCGGTCCTTCTTAGAAGGAGTAACAAAATACTCAAGGGAGCAAATATGGAGACAAAATGTGGGACAGACACTGAAGAATGGTCTGAAGACCATTCCACCTGGGTATCCATCCATGTGCAGTCACCAAAGTTAGATGCTTATGTGGATGTCAGGAAGTGCATGCTGACAGGATCCTGATATAGCTGTGTCCTTAGACGTCTGCCAGAATTTGACATACCCATAGCCAGATGCTCACAGCTAACCATTGAACTGATTATGGGGTTCCCAATGGAGGAGTTAGAGTGTAGACTGAAGGAGCTGAAAGGGTTGGCGGCCCCATGAGGAGAGCAACAATACCAACCAACCAGAGTTTCCAGGGTCTAAAACACCAGCCTGGGAGCACTTAGGTAGTGATCCATGGCTCCGGCTGTATATGTAAGGGAGAATGGCCCTGTGTAGCCTAGGTGGGAGATGAGATCCTTGGTCCCGTGAAGGCTGGATGCCATGTTTGGGGAATTTAGGGTTGGGAGGTGGTAGGGGTGTAGGTAGGGGCACATCTGCAGAGAGGCAGGAGGAGGGGAGATGAGATAGGGTGTTCCTGGGTTCAGGCAGGAGAATGGTGGTAAGGGGATAACATCTGAAATGTAAATAAAATATCCAATAAAAAAAATAAAAGATAAATTTATATAAAAAATAAAAATAAATATCTACTGGCATCAAATTCACTGAAAACGGGATTGATAGTGGGAATGCATTATGTCTTGTATACAGTATTTCGTATGTAATTATGCAATGGTGGAGAGAAAACTTACAGTGAAAAACTTCATTTCTTTTTTTTTTTTGAAATCCTTATGTGTTTGAGAAGATTGTAGAAAACACATTTCAGTATGCTTGGCGGTTGCTCAAATTTGTGTGCTCTAAGTTTAGAACCAAACTCAATCTGCCCCTGTTAAAGTTCTGTTTGGTGCTGGCAAACAGCAAACACTTGTGTGTCTAGGAACGAAGGGAGGGAGGCTACCCATACTGGAAAACTTACTGGACATAAACAACAGCTTAACAATTGCTTTTTTTTCTTATGATGTACAACTGAGCTAAACATACATGAGCAGCATTCTTCTCACTAGTGGAATATGATAAATAAAAATACTCACACTTGTGAGTATTTTTTGAGGCTTAGAAAAACCCAATAAACCCTCACGTTTTCCATAGTTCACATGTTTCCAAGGTTCTAGGATTTCTTAGCTCTTAGTCCTAATTTTTCCTTCATATCCCTATCTTTTTATATTTTTATAAATATAAATGTTTGTTAAGGTATAATAATTCTTACATACCATTTGTAATCCAATATCTTGAATAGTGTGTTGAGACAATAAATGGAATGTGAAGAGGTATTGCATAATCTATGTATGCAGCCTGAGTAAAGAATAAATTGAAATTGTATGTATGATGTATGTATATGTGCATGTGTGGGGGAGCAAATTGTTTGTCTTCTACAGTCCCTCTTCATCTTTTGCTTTGAGGCATGGTCCCTTGCTGAACTGCAAGGCTACTAATTGGCTAGATGGGCTGGCCACTAAGCCCTTGAAACCTGCCTATTTCTGCCTTCCCAGCACTTAGATTACAGGATGTAATCTGTATGATATTGGCTGTCAGAAGTCATGTCTGTGTGCTTACACAGTAAGCACTGTATCTATTTGAGTCATTTCCCCAGCCCGATATAAATGTTTTAAGTAGCTGCCTGTTTATAAATTTTCAACCTAAGTATTTCATATAAGTATACAGTTAAAATCATTTTCCACACTGTGATCATTTGAATAAAACTGCCTCCCATATGCTCAGATATTTGAACAATTCATCCTCAGTTGGTCATAATTTTGGGGCATTTGGGAAATGTGGCATTGCTTGAGATTTATGTCACTGTAGGTGGACTTTGAGAGTATAGTAGGCTTTTCATACTTCTGGGTTACTCTCTTTGCTTGGTACTTGCCCTTGAGGAGATGTGCTCTTAGTTTCCTGCTCTGACCACCAGGCCTGCTTCTTGTACTTACCCCTCTGGAACTCTTAAGTCCAAAATAAACTCTTCTATATGCTGCCTTGGTCATGGTAGTTCTACCAAAGCAACAGAGAAGTAACTCATATGTCAACCATATTAAGTTTAACAGATTGGTTTGTATAGCTGTAAGAAGATGTAATGGAAAGACTTATAGCTTAAGGGTTAGGGGATTTTCCTGTAAACTCTGGGCCATGGTATTTAGTTGCTCTTAAATCTTTTCTTTAGCTAAAAAATATATGTAGTTGGCCTTGATAATATTTATATTTGCTTCTTAAGTGAATTTTTTGAAGTCAATGATTCTAGGAAGAAGTTTGAAAATTACTTGTGATCTTTATGGTTAACAGTCTGAATTTTAGCTGGATTTGATTGTTTGTTACTGTGACTATTCAATGTAAGCCAGGTTGAATATTCCTTATTCTAAAGAAAAAAAAAAAAAACTCTCAAACTACTTACTCTCTGCTTTAGTTTTTATCAATTGGAATGTGCTACAGACAAATTTAATTATAGCATGCAAATTGTGTATCAGTCAGGTTCTTGGGAATCAGCAGTGTTGTCAGTGTGGTCTACTGTGTCATCTCCAGAGCTGTGTCACTGTATTGTATGACATTAAAAACTCTTTGGGTTTAGGCTTTTTGGCTTGAAATGCTGGCTTGGCCACATTGTGATTATTTGGTTTTGGGCAGGTTGTGTTAACTTTTTGTGTCCACTGGTTTTATTTGTAAAAGGATAATAACCTATTTCATTTTGTAGATCTGAGGACTTTATGATTTTGTAGTTACAGTGCTTAAAATAATGCTTATTGCATATCCAAGTTTTACACATTATTTCCATGTCTCTTATAAATCGAAAGGTCTTTTAGAAGGAAAAATTTAAATATTTGTTCATTGTTGTAGCTGCTTCCTCTTCACTAGCTTGTCTCCTCTTATTTTTTAAAATTGAGGTAAAATTCACCTAACATAATCCTTCCATTTAAAATGTAAGTTCCTGTTACATTTAGTACCTTGCTAGTGTGTGCATTACTGTTACTGTGTTAAGGAAGTCCCCCTCCCCCATTTCCCATGTTCATAGCTTGTTGAAGGCTTGTCAAGAAATGTTGCCAGATTTTATCAAGTACTTTTTTGTATTAACTGAAATGATCACATAGAATTTTTCTTATTTTATTAATTTCATGCAAGTGTCAAAAGTCTGCACATATATTGAACTTATAAAAGTAACTTGTATTTGCCAGATGTAATTGTCATCTCAGAAATTTACTGTTGTACAAGCTCACCATTTCTAAGAAACCAGCTGTTTCTTAGAAACCTACCTATTCAACCCAGCTGTTCTGGTTCAAACTTCTTTCCAAACTGGTTCAATCTGGCTTCTTTCAGTTCTTCACTGAATTGTTCTGCTTGGTCTCAAACTAATTTGGGCAATTTGTTCTTATCTTCTGGCCCCTTCTTATTCTCTGGCTTCAACTGCCTCTGCTGACCTGCAGTGAACTGCATGAACTCACGAACTCAACTCCACTGCACTGACTCCCAACTGACTGACTCTCCCCCTGCACTGCTCTTAAATGGTTTTTCTTCTGAGAGTTGGGCATAACCTATCTCTGACTCATTCTGTCAGATCTTTCTCAGAATCATCAGTCTGTCTGCCCCTCAATTAGACATCATTGTTTGGGATTAAAGGTGTGTCCTAAAGTATTCCAGCCAGAGGGATTAAAGGTGTGTTACTAAGTAAGGTTGGTCTGTATTTCAGCCTGATCACACAGACTTAGAAAATCTTTGGATGTGACCAGAGTAACCATGTTGCTGGACTAAAAATGCTCTACATGACTTCTATTGCATTTTGGTAGAAATCACACTTGGTCATGAAGCATATTTATTTTTTTTAAATTGTACTATGTTTTTGTTTGCTCTTATTTTGTTAAATATCTTTAATATATATTGATCTAAAGTTTTCTTGTGATAGGTTTGCCTGACATTGGTGTAAGGATAATACTGTCCTTAGAATAGAATGCATGCCTTCTTGGAAATAATTTGAGAAGGATTGGTTTTTAGAAGTTAAGTGTGTCATAATTACATATTTTAATTACTTATTCTGTTCTTTACTTTTAAAGCTGTGTTTAGGTTTAATATTTGGTGTTTGATTAGTTGGTGTTGTGTAAGCTGTGATAATTTTTTTGTGTCTCACTGATTTTATTTATAAAAGGATATAACCTATTTCATTGGGTAGTCAGTTTTGGTTGTTGAGTGCTTCCAGAATTTTGTCTGTTTTATCTAGGTTATCTCATTTGCTGGTGTACACTTTCTCAAAATATTATTTTTAGGGTTTTTTTTTTTTTTTGTTTTATTTCTTGCAGTTAACATCAACAGCCTCAGTTTTATTCCTGTTTGAAACAAATTGGTCTTGCTTTTTTTCTGTCAGTCTAACCAGAAATTGACAATTTTGAATCCCTTATCAAAGTCACTTTTGGTGTGTCAATTCTATTACTTTTCCTTTTTGGTTCTTTATTTTATTTAAGTACATTCTAATTTTTACTATGTATTCCTGTCTTCTTGATAGGTTCTTCCTAGATTTTTAATATCTAAAGTTAAATGATTGGTTCAAGATATTTTTAGTTTTGAATATAGGGAATTATAGCATTGCCTTAGTAGCCTTGTTTTCAGTGAACAGTGACTCCACAGAGACTTCTGGTCTGTATTCATTTTTATTAGTCTCAAAATGTTTTCTAATTCACTTTTAGTTTGTCCATTGGCTACAGATGTATTATTGGCATGGTGTGTTATTGAACTCTGCTTCAGCCTTCAGTTCATGATCATAGTGTGATGCAATAGATCTAGGAAGATACGTACTGTAGGTCACCAGTGTTCTGAGGTTATGTGCCCACATGGAGATGTTGATTTGTCTTTGTGTTCTCTAGTGATTTGGATAATGAAGAAACCATACATTATACAAGGCAAATATGATTCCAATGCCCAGGGAATGCAGGGCTTTAAAGCCTCATTGAATCAACCACAGTTTAGACTGACTTTGTCTCCATTGTCACTCAGTCACATCTCACTCCTCAAGAGTCACCCTCAGCATCCCTGACAGACTGTGCCAAAGTAGATGGGTATACAAAGAGGTAGGGGGCAGGTGTGCTGCTTGGCACTGCAGCCTGCCAGATCTACTACATTTTGCATTTCTGGCTCTCTCATTCACCCAGTTTCCAACTCCAGGCACTCTTCAGGCTTAGGTTTTCATTGAAGCCACATAGACATTGTTGTGAATTTTCACTGCAGCTACTTGCAGACATTTTTTGCTGGATCGTTATAAAATTTACTCCAGTGTTTAATGCATATTTGGAATCAAGATGAAATTGTTATTCACTGACTCTGTGACTATAATCCATAAAAGTTACTTGGTTTTCTCTCTTACCATTAGCATTTAGATTTATTTTTTTTATAGATTTATTTATTTACTTCATGTATGTGAGTACACTGTAGCTGTCTTCAGACACACCAGAAGAGGGCATCAGATCCAATTACAGATGGTTGTGAGCTACCATGTAGTTGCTGGGAATTGAACTCAGGACCTCTGGAAAAACAGTCAGTGCTCTTAACCTTGGAGCCATCTCTCCAGCCCAGCATTTAGATTTCTAATTTATGTTTTTTTGTCAAGAGCCACCCAAAGGTGAAATGATTTACCCTGAAGTAAATCAAACATATATCAATGTATCTTTAATTTTTCTATTAATTAATTATTTTATTTATTTATATCTAATATGTTGTTCCTGGTCCACCCTCGACTGGTACTTCACCCCTCTCCTGTCTCCTTCACCTCAGAGATGGTATCCCCCTCTTCCCATAGCATCCCCCTTCCCTGGGGCATCAAGTCTCTACAGAATTAGGAGTATCTTTTCCCACTGAAGCCAGAAAATGCAGCCCTCTAGTACATATGTGCCAGCAGCCTTGGGCCAGCCTGTATATGCTCTTTGCTTGGTGGCTTAGTCTTTGGGAGCTCCCATGGATTCAAGTTAGTTATACCCACTTTGGTTCCTTCAATCCTTTCCCTAACTCTTCCATAGGGGTCTCTGGCCTCAGTCCAGTGTTTAGCTGTGAGTATCTGCATTTGTCTCAGTCAGCTGCTGATAGAGCCTCTTAGAGGACAGTTATGCTAGGCTCCTGTGTCGAAGCACAACATAACATTAGTAATAATACCAGGTTTTGGTTCCTGACCTTAGGACATATCCAAGTTGGGCTAGTCACTGGTCGGCCATTCATTCAGTCTGCTTCAATTTTTGTTTCAGTATTTCTTTTAGACAGGAAGAATTTTGGGTTGAAAATTTTGAAGGTGGTTTGGTGTCCCCATTCCTTCACTGGGGTCCTGCCTAACTACTAGATGTGTTGTTTTCAGGTTCCGTATCTCCACTGTCGGGGATTTTGGCTAAGGTCACCACATTGAGTCCTTGGAGCCTCCCCCACTCCATGTCTCTGGGAATTTCTAGAGGTTTCTCACACTCCTTCCACCCACCGCAGCAGCATATTTCTATTCATTCTCCTGGCCCTCTGAGCTTCCCTCTTGTCTCCCCCAATACCTGATCCTGTCCCCTTTCTTCCCCCTACCACTTCGACCATGTCCTTCCTTCCATCTGCCTCATATATTATTTTGTTCCCCTTTCTAAGTGGTATTAAAACATCCTCAGTTGAGACTTCCTTCTTATTTAATTTTTTTACGGTCTGTGGGGTATTATTTCTTAGGGTCTTATGGTATTCTATGCTTTTTGGCTAATATCCACTTATCAATGAGTACATACCATGAACGTCCTTTTGGATCTGGGTTACCTCACTCAAATGATATTTTCTAGTTCCATTTATTTGCCTGCAAAACTCATAATGTCCTTGTTTTTAATAGCTGAATAGTATCCCATTTGTAAATGTACCATACTTTCTCATCTGTTCTTCAATTGAGGGATATCTGGGTTCTTCCAGTTTCTGACTGTTATTAGGCTGCTATAAACATAGTGGATAGAATTTCGAGACCAAGAAATAAATACACACACCTACAGACACTTGATCTTTGACAAACAGACCAAAACGATACAGTAGAAAAAAAAAAAAAAAGAAAACACCTTCAAAAAATGGTGCTGGTCTAACTAGCAGTCTTCATGTAGGAAGAATGCAAATTGAACCACATTCATCACCTTGTACAAAGATTAAGTCCAAGTAGATCAAGGGCCTCCACATAAAACCAGATACACAGAATCTAATAGAAGAGAAAGTGGGGAATAGCTTTGAACACCTTGGCACAGGGGAAAATTCCTGAACAGAACACAAATGGCTCAGGCTCTAAGATCAACAATTGACAAATGGGACCTCATGAAACTGCAAAGCTTCTGTAAGGCAAATGACACTATCAATAGAAGAAAACAGCAACCTACAGATTGGGAAAAGATCTTCATCTGACAGAGGGCTAATATCCAAAATATACAAAGAACTCAAGAAATTTCACTCCAAAAAACCAAATAACCCAATTTTAAAATGGGGTACAGAACTAAACAGAGAATTTTTAACAGAAGAATCTCAAATGGCTGAAAAGCACTTAAAGAAATGTTCAGCATCCCTAGTCATCAGAGGGAAATGCAAATCAAAACGACCCTAAGATTTCACCTTAACAATCAGAATGGCTAAGATCAAAAGTTCAACCTTCTGGCAAGGTTGTTGAGAAAGAAGAACACTCCTCCATTGTTGGTGGGATTGCAAACTGGTACAACCAGTTTTGGAAATCAATCTGGCAATTCCTCAGAAAATTAGAAATAGTTCCATCTGAAGACCCAGCTATACTGCTCCTGTGCATATACCCAAAAGATGCTCCACAATATCATCAGTGGATCTTTTATTGGAAGTTAAAAAAATCATCTCAAGTCACTCAGATTATGACAAATATTTGAAGATGACATTTGCAATTCAGTCATGTTGGTCTCAAGAATTACACAGATGTGTAAAAGGTATCCTGTGTCACAGATTCTTCTAATACCTTCCAGTACTACAGATTCAATGTACATTTTCTGTAATGAGGTATGAAACATCATGTGAGAAAAGTACAATAAGCAAGGAGTTGTCCATGATCTGCTGTTCCTTCAGTTATCCAGTAATGAGGAAGAAGTGCGGTGTGGAGGGATTTCCTGTGACCTGAAGGCAAGTTACCAGGTCAAACTGGAAACGGTGCTTACGTCGATTGTGGAAGGCTTCCTGAAGGCAGTTCCACTTGAAATGAGAGGTCATTTTAGTCTCACAACTGACTGATAAACTTGAAAGTATTACCAAACTGTTCTCAAATTGATCTTACAGTGTGTGTATTGTGTGTGTGTGTGTGTTTCAGTACGTATTTATATTTGTGAATGCAACATGCCTTCCACCTTACTTGAAATACAGTTTCTTTGTTGGTTTAGTGATAGATGCCAGGCTGCCTGGCTTGTCAGCTCCTGGGGAATTCTCCTCCAATTCTATCTCTCAGAACTGGCACCGAGATTAGAAATACTCATGCTCTAGTGTCTGGCCTTTACATAGGTTCTGAAGAATTTGAACTCAGGTCCTCATGCTTGCACAGCAAGCACTTTACTCACTGATCCATTTTCTCAGTCCCCGTATTACCCATATTGGATAATGTAAGCCTGTTTTCATTAGTAACACAGAAAGAGAAAATTCTTTGATGTTCATCTGACATTTATTGAACATCTAGCAAGAAACCTAAAAACAAGTCTGTTATTCTGTCTGAATTACAGCTGATCACCCAGACCTAAGTCTTCGAATGTTATCCCTTGCCAGAGGGATTAAAATTCCTCCATACATACTGGTGTTTGAGAAGATGATGCCTAATTCTCTACTTGTAGGTGAATTGCCATTCCTAAATTGAACCCCAATATTTATATCAGATTGGTTTGTCTCAAGATCAAAGATAACACAGAAATTCATCTCACCAGGATTTGTATAAAACACTGTCATAATAACGTATGTCTTTACCCTCTCTTAGATAATACAGGACTGGGACACTGCTTTTAGTTCCAAAGATTTAGTCTATTTTCATCATGATGAGAAGCATGGCAACACACAGGCAGACATGGTGCTGGAGAAATAGCTAATATATCTACATGTGAAACCATAGTCAAAAGGGTGCAGTAGGTAGTGGGATATGTACCATGGCAATAACCAATAGCTCTCAAATTAGATAGATGACCTACTCAACAAGAGAGAAATCATGTCTAGTACTGGAAACCTAGTTAGCTACTCGATGCTAGTGAACTCATAGATTTTGGAGGAGAACTCACAAATGCCACTTTACTAAACTGGCATAATCTCTAACTATAATTTAAATATTTGTCATTATACCCACAGACAAGTGTAGTCCTCACCCTTCATCAAATAAACTCTTTGAAACAGATGAAGACCCCCTACAGAAAACCACAACAGATCAAAATGTAGGGTTGTGAAACCCAGTCCCACCTGATACATCTACAGTACAAATTCTGCTATTAAAGTTCTGAGACTCTTCCAGAAGAGTGGGTAGAGAGATTGTGAGAGCAGAGGAACAAGTAGTTTGTTGTAAGATTGTGTCATTATGTCTCTTGGTAATGTTAGGAACTGTAGCCCCATAATGTCACCTCAATGGCCACCTAAATAAGAGCTGAACAAGGGCAACAGCAATAGATATGCTAATGTTAACAAGGGTAGGAGGAAGCTCACAAAGCCCAAACCCTATACAAAGAACCAAAGGCAGCTAAGGAATACTGAGAACAGAAGAAATTTATATGTGTGTATATGTTGTGTGAGTTAATATGCATATACATATACATAGATATATTAATGAAAAGGGGGCAATGAATTTGGAAGAGTAAAGAAGGGTATATGGAGAAAGGGCATTTGGAAGAAAGGGAATGGTAAGTAATATAATTATATTATAATCTCAAAAATAAAATAAGTACTTTAAAAAAATACCAACAGAAACCATACATACATGCTAACACAAAGTCATACATGGCTATAAGATATTGTAAACAGGCAGCTTTTGTGGAAATTTACCAGCCTGAGTAGTCATAGACCTTGTAAATAGGTAGCCTTGGCGGATAGTACCAACTTAGATAAGGACAAGTGAATCATAGGCAGAGTTATAGTGACCTGTCCCCTGAGCCTTCACCCAGCCGATAACATGTTCTGAAAGATATCTGTACCTCCCCTGAACACTTATGCTCCGGTGTCATCCCCTTCCCCATGTCCTGCCTTTTTGTGTTTATAACCCCTGTGTGATTAAGTAAAAATTATGATTTGAATTTAAATAATTACATAAATAATAATTTTTAAAAGTATTTATACTCCATTTAAAGTTCATTAATTTATAGTCCATGTAAGTGGGTCTTTTCAGTCAGAGATAAATAATTATAACTGTAAAATCAAACTTAAGTGGTATTCTTCCTTTATGAAATGAAATTAACTAATCCCTATTTGGATGTGTCAAGTCCCAACCATTAGAAAATTAATAAATGGTGATCTTACAAATTAATAAAAGCTATTTCAAGAAAGAATAAAGATTACCTAAGTAGAAAGTGGAAGAATTTTCTCTAAACAAAGAGAAAATGGCAACTATAATTTTTAGCTCCCATTAAAAATCTTAAAATGACAAAAAAAACAAAACAAAAAAAACCCAAAAAGATCTTATCTTATCTCCAGTGGGATAGGGGAGGATGGCCTCAGGGAAAACCTCACCCAGCTCAGCTTTGGTGGGAGAAAAAGGGCCTAAGGAATTTTCTGCTCTTAAGACCTAACACCAGATAAATGCTGTGATTCCAGGGGCTCAGACACCCTCCAAGGGGCAGCTATACTTGGCAGTGTTGTCTGCATGATTCTGGTTTTGGAAGTTATGAAGAATACATCAGTAAAGGTGTGAAATCTTCCTCTGTGGTTAAGGGAGCTGCTAATGCCAAGTGTATGGCAGAGAAATCCCTGCATGAAGGCCCTAAGAGACCATTTCATGAAGCTATGAAAATGAAGCCTGGATTGTGTTGGAGACCCCAAAATGTTTGAGATGCCAGAGTGTCAGGACACAGCCCTGGATATTCTTTATTCTCTTGCTTCTTCTTGAGGTAGCCAAGGGGGAAGAGTTTAGGCAGGGATAAGTCCTGGTCTTATGAGATATTAAAACATTTGCCTATCTTAAGTCTAAGTCATTTTGCTTCAGTAGCTGGCTGCTTTCTGAGTTCCTCTGATGTGAGAAACTATTTAGCTCCTCATTGGAAAAAAGCAGGGAATTAAGTATTTTTTGTTCTATCTCCAGAGGTATTACACAGCTTTAGCACCTAGTCTGCTAGCTGAAGTTGCAGGAAGAAAAAGAGACACTTTGAAAAGTGATTTTGGCCTTTATTTCTAAGTTCTAAAGGGTTTTCTATGAAAGTTCTCTAAGAAAAAGGGGAGAAGGGGTTAAGAAAAAAGTGGGATAAGGGTTCTCTCCTCTCTTTGTCCTCAGCACCTAAATATATTTCAGGATACATGATCACATGGTAAAAAGTTCATTGCAAGTTTACACATAAATTCAAATCATAAATCAAGTAGGAAGTTAACAACAGAGAATGTTAGCATGCATATCCATTAGGAATAATTATCTGGCTAAACATTCATCATCTGTCACCAATTTTACAGGTTCATGGGGAGTTAAAAATCATAACTTTTGTGACTAAGTTATTAGTGAAGTTTCATAGAAATAAACCCAGTCAATATTTTATCTTCTGTATCTGCACCTATTGTATATCATTAGTTCCATTTTTATAGACATTTTGTTAATGGCTTTACAGCCTCTTGGAGTGTGTTCTAAGTTGCAGATGCCTGCTTGCTACCTCAGAAACACTTAACTCATGACACTTGAAGATGGTCAGAGTTTTCAATGGAATTTTGATATCAGGACTTAATAGCAGTCCTACTATAAAAGAGCTTAAGAATTACTAATATAATTTTAGAAATTTTTCTATAATCATTATTAAGAATTAAGAAATCATCTATTTGTCTATATAGCATTACTACAAGACAGTACATCTTTTTTGTTCTGCAGATATCTGCTCAAATGTGTAGGCTAATGCCTAGTAATTGTTATATGTATTTAATAATAACAGGAAAAGCATATTAATAGCAGGAATCTTTACTAAAATGAAATTCTCCTTGGCCTTGTCTAAAGAAGCAAATCTGTCATAGATTTTAATCCATGGTGGACCCATCTCAGGAAGATCATCTGCTAGTTTTTAGCCTCTCTTAGATGGCTCTTGGCACCAGAGCCATGGAATATCTGTCAAGAAGAGCTACCAACAGGAAGCAGAATCAGAGAGAGGGTAGGTATGTTGCAGGCAGCAAAGCTAGAAGGGCAGAGATGTCTAAGCCTTCTGACTTCACAGATGGAGCTGTAGCATTTAGAGTTCTCCAAGTTGAGTTTTGGGCTTGCTTTGTCGAGTATTTCCTCACAATAACTGCATTTTTGATTTTTGGAATAGTAATTTATAGTCCTTGTCATTTAATGTTGGAAATTACTAAGGCTTTTTTTTCCCCCAAATTTAGATATGATTACAATTAAGAGATTGCCTTGAATCTCAGTAAAGAATTTTCACATTGGACTTTTTGTTTGTTTATTTTGTTTTACTATATAGCTCTTGTCCTGGAAATTACTATGTAGACCATGCTGGCTTTGAACTCAGAGATATTCTGCCTCTGCTTCCAGTGCTGTGATTAACAGTATTGAAGTTGAAAGACTATGGGTATTTTTGAAGTTGCACTAAATACATTTTTGCCTTATGTTATATAGTCTAGAGTGTATAGGGGTCAGGGCAAGGGAATATATTGGCATGGAATGGACCCTATAGATCAGCATGTTTAAATACTTGGTCTCTAGATGATGGAACTGTTTGGGAAGGATTAGATTATCTGACCTTCTTGGAGGAAGTGTATCACTGGGCATCGGATTTGAGATTTCAAAAACTCTCTGCCATTCCATTGCTCTCTCTGTCTTTCTCTGCCTACCTGCTCTTGAAACAAGATGTGAGTTTTCCCCTGCTTCTTCTACCATATCTTTGCTCCACAATCATGGACTATAGTCCTTTGAAACTGGGTGCCCAATTAAACCCTTTCTTTTATAATCTGCCATGGTTCTGGTATTTTGTCACTGCAGTAGAAAAATAATTAAGACAGTCTCCCAATAGATTCAGAGAAACTCAGATAATGTCAACCATTCCATGTATTGTATTTTTTTCCTTCATATATGGCAACATTGCTAGGTACTAACAGAGTTAATCTAGCTTTGCAGTATTCATGGTATGACTCCATTGTATCACACTTTTGCTCCTTGAGATCATAATTATCTGTATTGAAGATACACAGCGTATTTGTTGTATATGTAAACACTAGTCAGCATGGTCAGTGGCCCATGTATGAATTCTATGACTGTCACATTTTAGTTTGTTGAGTTTCTTCTGGGTAAAAATCGAGGTAATAATATTAACAATAACAATACACACCTTGCATTCAAATTATGGAATGAATAAAGTGCTAAGCCTAGTTCCTGGTACTGGGTAAACCTTTCATAAATATTAGCTTCATTATTGTTTGTTAAATTAGTTTTCCCTATAAAATAAAATCTATCTTAGCTTGAAAATGTTAAAACTTTCAAATAATGTATCTATTGTGATGCTACCTCTTTTATTAGAAATAGTGGTTATTATCTTGTGTAGTGGTTTATGCCTGTAATCCAGGACTCAGGTAGCTGAGGCAGAAGATCATGATTTAGAGGCTGACCTGAGTTACATTGTGAAAGCATTCTCAAGAAAAAAAACCTATTTGTTATTGAATGGATTTTCTATAGTTGCCTTCCATAGGTATATTCTTGTAACATGACATATAATTCTTAGACAAAAATAAAACTGGAAAAATAGTACTGATTTTTTTCTGCTTTTAATTTTTAAGCACACAATTCATTATTATTATCTGTAGATATTATATGATTCAGTAGATGTCCAAAGCATTTTTACCAAGATAGGAAGATAGTTTCCAAAGATCTTAAGTAAACAAAATCATTTTAATATTTCTCTACATCTTAAAAAAAGTTGAGTCTAATACTTGTTACATAAATGAAGTCTATTAGTTTGGGAGACAAATAAGGTCTCTTTTGTGCTATCTTGCTCTTTGTTAGTTGCTGAGCTATTAGATCACTTTGGGACACATTAAAATTATACATCAAAGGAGTCTTAATAACTTTTTGATAATAACAAAAGTTCTGACTAAATGTAAATTGATTTTAGACCATAATATTAATAGCTATAATGCTATTACACAGCTATTAGTGATGATACTGCTATTACAATTAGAGCTGTTATAATAAATGAGGGCATTATTTCACTGGTTAAACATTACATTATCATCTGCATAAAATGGCAATTTTTTGATTGCTTGAAAATACTTATTACCATATCCATACTGTGTTTTATGTTAGCTTATAATGCTTTCCTAGTAGAATATAGTATTACCTTTAATATATTTGAAAATATTACTACTTTCAATTGTAAGATAATTGGTTACTTAAATGTATCCTAAAGTAGTTCAAGGATATATAATGAAGATTTAAAAAGAAACATTCTACAAATCTGTAATTAAATAATGTAATCCCATTATTCTATTTAACTTCTTGCCAGCAGCAGTCCTGCCTGTATCAGAACCTTAGATTCAGAGTGACCAGTTTAATCCTTTTAATTCACTTAGAAATTACTATGTGAAAGGTCATCTCTGTTCTGTCCTTTCTGGACTATGATTCTTCCACTGCTCAGGAGGGATTGGGTTTTGGCCACTGAGACTTGCTCCTAGGACTAGGAGGACTTCAAAAAAAAACCAGTGTGGTCCTTGCCTTTATTCTTAGGGGAGATTTTATAATCTAGTTTAATGACAGGTCTGTCTATGGTTGGTACATTCAAGGACATTGTTCCCAGCTCTGTGAGTAAAGATATAATCACCTCATATAAAGTGGGCTGGAGATGAGGAGCGTGAACCTGAACTCACATTTGGGAGCACTTCCAGACAGGCGCTCTGAAACACAGCAGTAAAATTCACCTCTCCCGAAGCTTTACTGTCTGGCATGGACTTGTGGCTGAGTTCATTTCTGTACACAGGGCATTCTCTTCCATGATAGTCCTGCCTCTGACCTGGCTAGAGGGCTTCATTTTCCCGAAGCTGCTAGTGAGTCCTCCCACCTGTTTCCACACCTGCTTACTTCTCAGGTCAGGAGTGTGGGGCTCTAGCAGTTTGAGTCCTATTTTGGTGAATCTAGCACCAATTTTCAGATCGAAACCATCCCAATATCTCTTCCCCCAAATGGGAAAAACTACCTTGTTTTTTCATTTTGCTGCTTTTGAGGTCTTATTCCTAATATAATGCAATTGAGCAGGAGTGACAGGGAAAAAATGCTTGTCTGAAGGAAACAAACGCTAGTTGAGACAGACTAGGAGTCTTGGGTTCAAACTCTTAATTTCTCACAGAGTTGTCCTAGAAGTAGTCGCTTTTTATATCTCAGAGACTGTGGGAGACAAAAGATCTTAGGTTGCCACTAGACAAGCATAATATTCTTCCTGTCAATGGGGCCTAAGAGGGGTGTGGTATTTGAGCTGGAGATCTTGTCCTGGTGGACTGATCTGCTGAAAGATAAGACAGTATAGTAAAACATGTTCTCTGTGTGTCTGGAACACCAGAAACAGCCATAGTGCCCAGAAAAGAATTAAGCTGCGTCCTGACATCGAGCATAGATGCTGGTCTCCTCCCTAGAGTTACTTAGATATTTCCCATTTGTGACACTTCATTCATTCAAGACAACCAAGCCGGACGGTGGTGGCGCACGCCTTTAATCTCAGCACTTGGGAGGCAGAGGCAGGCGGATTTCTGAGTTCAAGGCTAGCCTGGTCTACAGAGTGAGTTCCAGGACAGCCAGGGCTACACAGAGAAACCCTGTCTCGAAAAACCCTTAAAAAAAAAAACAAAACAACAACAACAAAAAAAAACCATTCAAGACAACCCCAGGTGCCTAAAATAGATTTACAAATCAAACACTAATAATAACTCATAACTCTAAAATACAGTTATTTAGTATACCTAAAATTTTGCCATTTACTAAAGATGTATTTATTTTTACATAAAGAATAACATTTCAGTTGAATAATAGATACTATAAAGTGTAGCATGCATTTAATGTCTTTCAAATTTCAGTGACACTTTATTTTTTGTTTGTTGTTTATTTTGATGCTGAGGAGCAAAACTAGGGCTTCTATTTCATTTCTATTACTGAGCTAAATCTCTCATTCCATGATAGTTAGATATTATAATTATCATTGGTCAGAACCCCATTTTGCATAAACATGTAGTATAAAATGGCAGAGGTATATTTAGGGTAGTTTCAGATTTTTTTTAGAAATTCTGTTTTAAACATAAGCTACAATTCCTGTAACAACTTTTGGAAAATGTAACTGAAGTCAGAAACTCATTTAGAAAATTCTAAAAATCAAACATTCTAGTATAATACAATGTTAATATATTATTAAGAAATACTAATAGGAACTATTTAAAGTTTTCATTTTGTATATTTAAAGCACTGTGCTTCTAAAGAGCATGGAACTTTGTATTGTATGTACAGTAAAGACTATAATTCATAACATGTGGCAGTCTTCAATCTGAGCAGGGGTGTGTGGGAAATATTTTGATATTGCATGGCATGAATGCATATGCAGTTCAAAGTGAGCATGTGGTATGCTCAGAACCAAGACTTCAGTCAAGTCATGTGATACAACTGGGTGAACACTTCAGAAAAATCTTGGGTTCATTATGCAGTACTTTTTTATATATTTTATTTATTTACATTTCAGATGTTATCCCTTTCCCCATTTCTCCTCCCCAGAAACCTCCATCCCATCCTCCCTCCTCCTTTTTTATACTTTTTAAATTACATACAAGTATTAAGGTCAATTCTAGGTTGAAGAACTAGCAATACAATAGATGCAGATAGTCAAGGAACAAGCAAGACAATAAACAGAAATAGTCGAAGAACAAGCAAGGCAATAAACAATGTTCCATGAACCCTCCCATGATCACTGTTTCTAAGAGCTTATCAGGATGATCAATATATCTAAACCTACTTTCCTGTCCTAGCCCAAAGTAATTTTTATGTCTGAAGCCTACTTCCTTGTTCTAGCCTAAAATTTAGATTCCTGCCTGAAATTACTTCTTTGTTCTAACCTAAGATTTAGATTCCTACCTGAAATTACTTCTTTGTTCTAGCTTAATTTCAGATTCCTGCCTGAAGCCCACTTCCTTGTCCTTAGCCAATATCATATTCCTGCCAAGCAGCCCCAAAGACTATCTGCCTCTCCGCCTTTTTTATTTCATTTACAAGATTGAGCCTCTCTTAGGTCATTCTGACAAGAATGCCATCCTTACTCATCATGGAATATGCATTATCAAAATCAATGCACTTCTGTCTTAGATTGGTAAGGCTCTCTGCAGAATCTTACCTGTCCTTTGCTTACCAGCCTGTTAATTTAATAACTCTATCTGGAGGTCCATTTTCAGTTTCAAGCCCTGTACTCTGGCTGCCAACATGTTGATGTTGTTAAAGACAAGCTTTAACATGATAGGCAGGAAGAAAAGTTTTCCCAGGACATAAAGGGCTAGCATGATCAAGCTATATATGCCATTCTTAAAGCTTGACCAAAATAGAAATACTGACCTCAGGCCATGGGTAATTTTATCAGCAGTATATGCTGCATCAACACTCAGCAGAGCAGCATTCTTTAAATTCATAAGCTTACTATGCAAAGTTAAAACATCCAGAGCTGTGTTAGAATTATGCCAAATACCATGCAAGTGTCTTTAAACTTTTTCCTAATTACAATGACTACCACTGTAAATTTTTGTTTTGAATTCCATTTTGATCATTGCATGTTCTGAAACTTACTATTGTTGCTCAGTTTATTACAGCTCCCACATTTAGTTACATGACACCACATAGCATCCTGATCAAGAATAAAAAGCTGGGGCTGGGTCCTAGAAATTTTTTTTTTTTTTACATTAGGGATGCAATTACATGACATCCTACAGCAGTACTGAGGTGTTTGATTTTGCTCCATTTAGCTTTGAGGTCTTCCATTAATGAAATTTCTTTGTGTTTCTATTTTTGGCTCTAGACACAACATTTACTCAGCATTTATTTTATAGAATTGGGCATTAAACTCAAGGTTTTGTAAATCCTCAGCAATCACCCTATTACTAATACCATATATTTTAATTTTAGTTAATGTATTGTAATTTTATATGTTCATTTTATGGACAAAATTATATTTGATAATTTCATATATATATATATGATCAAGTCAAGTAACTAATATCTCTTTAAAACTTTTGCCATTTTTTTGAGTGCTTGTCTTTTGTCTTTATAAAATATGTAATAGTTTTTAATGAAATATTAAACTACTATACTATAGAATATTAAACTTTATTCCTCCTTTGTGCTAGGCTCTGTTATCTAACCTTCAACTATCCTCCCTTCCCTCTTCTTGCTAATGTCTAATAATTACTATTTTATTATCTTCTACTTTGAGATCAACTCTGTATTTCCACACATGAGTGAGAACATATGGTATTTGTCTTTCTATGTCTGGTTTATTTCACTTAGAATAATTTCCTCCTGTTCAATTCATTTTGCTGTAAATGTGAAAATCTCATTCTTTTTAAAGGATGAATGTTTTTTATTGTATATGTATCAATAGTTTATTCAGTCATCTCTTGATGGATACCTCAGATGATTTCTTATCGACTGTTATGAATAATGAGACAATGATGTACATGCAGGTAACTCTCTTACAATTTCTTTTTCTTTCTATGTATACTCATTAGTCATGGTGGTTGTATTTTAAATGTGGTTTTGATGAACTTACATAATATTGTAGATAATGACTATACAAATTTAGATTCTCACCAACACTGTAGGAGACTTTGCCTTATTCCCTGTTCCTGCTACCATTGTTAGACTGAAACATTGTTTTAACCAAGTAAGAAATATTATATGTATATTTCTAGTGGATATCATGATATTTTGATGTATATATACATTGTGGAATGGCTACGCTGATCTACTTGATACATGCATTGCTTTATATACCTATATTTTCATGGCAAGAACACATGAAAACTACTTTCTTGGCAATTGTAAGTGGATTATTATTAACTATTTCAGTGGTTTGAATGAGAATGACCCCTAATAAATGCATGCTTCCCTAGTTGTTGAAACTGTTTAGGAAAGGTTAGGAGTGGTTTTGTTGCAGTAAATGTGTCACTGGGGACTGGCTTTGAAGTTTCAAAAGACTCACACTTTTCCCAGCCTCTGTCTCTGCCTTTCACCAACCCTCTGGCCCATCCCTCCCACCACCACTTCACCCTCTCTCCCAATGCTTCTTGCTTTGGGATCAAGATGTGAGCTCTCAGCTATCCCTGCTACCATGTCTTTGTTGCAACATCATAGACTCTAACCCTCAGATACACAAACCTCAAATATATACTTCCTTCTATAAGTTGCCTTGGTCATGGTATCTCATCACAGCATAGAAAAGCAACTAAGACAACCATAGTTGCCATGATGTATGTGTAAAGGATCTCTTATACCTTTCCTTCTTTCTAATTGCAGTTTTGTGTTCTTTGAGTAACACACTTCACTATGTCCTACTTTCCTATGTCTTAAATAAATGTATTTCTAAGGAATATGTTCTTTGGAAAACTTTCTTTATAGTGAGTGGTAGATACTCTTTTGCTGCCCACCAGGAGGCCCTAGGGTAGGTAGTAATGGGGCTGAGAAGTCATGAAGCAGGATCCAGCATCCCAGCTCTGAGCCTGTTCTAGAGCTACTGTTCAGTAACTCTGAACTTAACTGTTTTTGTAACTATGGCAATGGGTAGAAAGAGGTAGAGAAATCTCAATAGTTATGCTGTCACATTTTATGCCAACTTGACACAAACTAGAGTCATTTTGGAAGAAAGAACCTTAATTGAGAAAATAAACTTACCAAATTGGCCTGTGGGCAAGTCTGTGGGACATTTTTTGATTGTTGGTTGGTATGGGAAGGCCCAGCTCTATGAGCTGTGCCATTCCTGAACTTCACAGTTCTGGGTCCTAGAAAGGGTAGAACTGAGAGGAAAGGAGGGAAGGGAAGCTGTGATTTTTATGTAAATTAATTAATTTTAATTAATGAAGAGAAAAATATCCTAAAAATTCCTAAGTAATCCATGGAAAATAAGCTAGTCAGCAGTACTTCTTCATGGCTTCTGCTACAGTTCTTACTTTCAAGTTTTTGCCTTGTTTGAGTCCTGTTCCAACTTCCTTTGATGAGAATCTATCATGTAGAAGTATAAGCAAAATAAACCCTTTTCTCCCCAAGTTGCTTTTGGTCATGGTGTTTCGTCACAGCAGTAGAAGTCCTAACGAATATAATAGTCTTACCAAAATTAGTCTCAGAGAACACAACCAAGTCTTATTTGTAGTAATTTTACTCAGAGACTTAGGAATAATTTTCAAATTGGCATAAATGTTTAAGTGTTGCATAAATTATAAGATTGATTATATGAATTGAAGTACTGTGGCTAGATTGCAATTTGGTAGACAGGAAATACATTTCCTCTTCTGAGAAGAACATGAAACAGGAATTCAAGAGCCTTTTCTGAAATTCATTTCCAAAATGTTTTGCACACATAGCAGTGTCTTTACTATTTGTAAGGTCCCTGGATAACTTCAGCTAAGTGAGGATCATAAACTATGAGTATTAAAAAAAACTCCCGGTCCTGGGATGTAGTACTGTTAGACTATTCACACTTTTTGATATTATTTATTCAGTCAATGGCTTGATTGTGCTAACATAATGTGGTATTATATTAAGCCATTGAGTTCATGAGGAAAGAACGGATTCCCATTAACAATTCAGATGAATCAATTTAAAATTTCTTTTTGTGAATTGGTTACTAAAATGTATTGGATGCTGTGCTGCTTTCTAATGTCACATAACAGATGACTGCAAACATCATGACATAAACAAAGCAAATTCATTTCTTCATTTGTTTCTTTTTTTTTCTTCCTTCCTGACCTTTTGCCCTCCTTTCTATGAGACATAGTCTCATAGAACCCAGTCTGACCTCATATTTGCTATGTAGTTTAATATGGCCGTGAATTTATGATCCTGCTTTGACTGACTCAAGAGTGCTAGTGTTTTAGGTGTGTGCCACCATTGCATACACAAATTTATTTCTGCACATAGAAAGCCTGTCACATGTGTCACAGGCTAAAATCAAGGTGTTGACAGTGCTTTTGTTCTTTTGTGAACTCCCAGAGGGACTGCTTCCACGCCTACCTAGCTGCTGAAAGCCATCCACCCACATATATACTCATTTCCCTTTTGCCAACTAAGTAACAGTCTTATGGCTTTATGAGATTAGGTCTTTAGGGGCTTATTAATCTACCTACTACAAATATGTGTAAAGAAAAGTTCTCAACTTATTAGCCAATTTTTAGATTCTTTTAAAGATCTGTCCAATTTTTTGAAAAATCAAATCTTATTAATTGCATCCTTTTAAATTCAGGCAACTATATCATGCTAATGATTTCCAGATGGAAGGCTTGAGTCATCATTTTTGAAGTATTTGATCCTGAGATCTCCAATACAGAAAAAGAAAACTCTACATGTTGGGAGGAATAGATTGCAATTCATTTTGAGTGAGTCTAATGTGGCCCAGGAATCTTCACTTTGTCAAGTGTACAAGAAGGTGAAGTTGGGTTGGACAAGAAGATTACTAGAAGGATCTTCTTCACTTTGATTTAGCATAGCATCATATTACAGGCATTCCAATCCATATCTTTATTTTCAGACTTATGTCCAAAGGACTGTGTGGCCTCTTATACTTTCAGTGTGTCTTTCTTAAAGTTGGGAGAGCATAGGCACTCCCTGGTGCCGTACTCTTCCCTGAGGCATCTCTAAGACTTCCCTGCTTTCAAGGTTCACTTCAGGACATTTCTTTTTTTTCCTTTCCTTTCTTCCCTTTCCTTTCGTTTTCCTTTTTTCTCTCCTTTTCTTTTCCTTTCCTTTCTCCCTATATATGTAAGATGAGTTCCAGGAAACAGAGAGACAGATTTCAAGTTGTCGATAGAAAGAAAGCAGAAAATGTACATCCCCTTTTTCTGGGTTGAAGGAGCCTTACTTAGAGTGCATCAGAAGGTTGGGAAGAAGATGGTCAGAGTGAAGTGGGAGGAAGCACATTGTAGCCTTTATGAGCACTGAATTAGTGGAGGTGATCCATCCTTTATGGCTGAAGTACAAATGAAGTCATATCAGGCCATAGAGAAAGCACTATCATGAAGAGATTTGCATAAATAGTCCTAGAGCTATACCTTGTCAATGCTAGTGCTTATGCAGAATGGGGCCATGAGTGCTTCGGATGATGGCCAGAGAAAAGGTGAATATTTCCTCATGTTCCTGTGTCCCAGAGGTAAGCCTTAGCATCAGAATATCTCAAAAGTATAGCTAGTGTTGAGGCAGGTTGTGGAAATCTACTGTTCTGGTGTTGGTGATAATAGCCTTATATATAGGTGGTGGTGGCACAAGCCTTTAGTCCCAGCAATGGCAGGCAGATTCCTGACTTTGAGGCCAACCTTGTCTTCAGAGTAAGTTCTAGGATATACAGGGCTACACAGAACTTTAATGGTGGAAAATTGTTAAAACTCCTTGTTAGAGCTAGTGCTCCAAGTCTGGCTGGGCGCACGTGCCCTGGCTAGATGCCAAAAGATGAAATTGTTTTTACAAATCAGTGTCGAGCTCCAAAGCAAGTTTTCAATCTTCCTTTGCCTCCACCATGAGTTAATAGGCATGTGAAAAAGACTTTAGCTCTAAGGA
Source organism: Mastomys natalensis (assembly GCA_021653895.1). Lineage (NCBI taxonomy): Eukaryota > Metazoa > Chordata > Mammalia > Rodentia > Muridae > Mastomys > Mastomys natalensis. Next base: position 1,171,984 of record JAJTUV010000471.1, on the reverse strand, counting down.
GCCCAACCACCTTCTGTGTAAAATAACCTCACACCATGCTACTTAACACTTTACAGCAGAATTAACACAGGGTTAAAGGCAATGCAATGCAACTCACAGAAAACAGCAGTGGTAAAACATTATTTGGCAAATTATTTAAGTGCTTCTAATGCCAATATCAAAGGGTGAGAAAACTTAATAGGCGTGGGAAGAGAAGAGCAATTAAAGGTGTCAGAAGATCCATAAAATGAGTAAGATTCAGTCAACTAAAATAGAACTAGGGAAGAGTTGACAGGGGAGGGAAAGATGACAGCTCGGAGCAGTAGCCTCTGGAGCACCCTCCATGTGGCTGAGCAGATAGCCTTAGGCTGGCAGAGCTTCCTAACCTGAGAGATAAAATAGAGGAGTGAGCTGAATGGGCCAACTTCAGACCATGGGCTTCACCCATGACTATTTTGCACTGCCCTCTAGTCACATGGCTCTTCAGGATCAGCCAGTAGACAGATGAAACCTCAGTTCTTTAATAATAGTCACAGCTGTGTGTCGGAGGTGGGGTTCTGATGTGACTACTTTGCTGTACATCTCCTGTGTTATCCTTGAGACTTTGTGTCACAGAGTGCCTGCTGCCTTCATGAGAGTTTGGTCATATTGCATATCTAATGTGAAAAGGGGCTTTATCCTTAGTGGTCTGCCCTTGTTCTACATAACATTTATATCTAGGTGTACATACCCAGGGGAGAGGATATCGGAGGAGGTTCAAGTCTCAGAGGGTTCAGTGGAAATGAGACTTTCTGTTGTTACTGTAGAGGTACAGAGACAATGTGGCAAGTATGAAGAATGGCCTCTCACAGATTAAAGCTGCTTAGCTGACAAGCAGCAAGGAAACAGGGACTGATCCTGTAGTCACAGGAGGTGAATCCTGCCACAACTCAGAAGAGTAAATGTCCCAGACCCAGATGAGCCTGGATCTTGCCAACCCAAGTCTCTCTGACTTGAGAGGCCTATTTGAAGATCTGAGCCACTTAGGACATAAACTTCTGAGGTAAAGAAGCACAATCAGTCAGTATATGCTATAAATGTGTGGTGGTATATTACATAGTAACAGAAGTACTTGCTCTGAGGTCATTTTATAGAGGAACATCTTTTCGTGAATGGAATTTAGTGATATGCTTTTCTTTTGTGACTACCTTATAAGATAATTTAAATAGAAGTTATTTATTTTAATCATGTGCTAGTGAGTATCAGAAGATAAACAATTAAAAACAATAAGATGGTTGGAGAGAGGACTGAATGGTTAAAAACACTCACCACTACTACAAAGTAACTAACATAATGATTGATAATAGAAAAATTTAATTCCTTGAAATAGATGCGACTGTCTGTCAGCATTTTTAAAACTTCACTCTGAGAGTAGCATTTCATTTGAACTCACCCAATTCATTTTGACATTCATGCCTTTTAGGTGTCATCAACAAATAAAAAACATATAATACAGCTTTAAAGCCAGTTTGCCACAAAACTTCAGCTACAAAAGGAAACCAGGTAAACCATAGCTAGTTACCTTTCCTTGCATGATGGTCTTGTCTCTTAGGCGGAGGTGCCTGTGGTGTGGTTTTGCAAGGGTTCACTGACTTCTTTCAGCAGTGAAAGTGGCTCATGGCCTGAATGAATCAATTCCCAGAGAATGCCTGTCTGTTTTTGAGAGTTTAGCTCTCTACCCCTTATTCTGCTACCAAGACTATACTGTTTACATGGAAGACAATTCAGCATTACAGTATCTAGTGCACGAGGCTGGGCAGATTAATTGCCCTTCTTAGTCTCTAGTGAATAATCCAGCCATCCTCTCTTAAACCCCTGCTTCTAGCAGATTTTGTCTTATTTCATCATTTCTTTATTTCAGGGAGGAAAATAGAGTACTTTTGGTTTCCACTAGTAGACAGGGATAATAATAATCAAAGAACATGAAACAGGAGCCAAAACCTTTGCCAAACTCAGGGAAACAAATCGCACCAAAAGAATCATGGCAGACTTGCTGGCTGTTGAGAGGGCAGCTTTATTGTGTATCTCAGCTGTGTCTTTCTGTTTTGCTTATAGCAAATGTTACATTGTTGACTTCCTTTCATGTAATGTCAGGAAGAATCATCATTAGGCAACCTTTGAAAAAACAAACATCTTCCTTTGATTCACAGAGCAGTTGGAATAAAGGAATGTCTGAAATGATCTTTCTGTATTTCAGTGAAGAAGCCTTTGCTGTTCTGGAAGAGCTGGCTGAACTGAAAGCTATGTGCTTTGCTATTAAATCCACATAAAAGGAGGGTAGGTGGCATTTCTATTATGTTAGAAGCAATGAATGTATTTACGTATCTGAGGATTGTGACAGTGTCACAGATAACATGGTAGGAATGAAGCACTGTAAAACAGGGTTCAAATACACTATTCATAAATGTCAGAAAGTGTCATTAATTTGTTTTTAATTGACAAGTAAAAGTTCAGTTTTTAGCACTCATCCTAGTATTTTTATATATTCCTTCATGATAAATTTATACTTGTTCTTGATAGGCCAGGAAACCAGACTTATTCTATGTGCTTTCCACTCATGAGAGACTCTTCCACTGAAGGCTTTTACATAGCCCCATCCCTTACTACCCCAAAGTCACTGCTGGTACCCTCTCATTTACCCAGTTGTCTTTCTTTCCTTCTTAACTGTAAGGGAACTAGAAACTCAACTCCAGCTCTTAAGATGGCTCTGCCAATGTTACCTAAGAAAATCTAGGGTAACAGTGATGGAGCCCATTGTCTGTATGTCTGTTTACCTGTGACAGTAAGGACCAAAGGAGATGAGCAGGCTATAGAAGAATAAACAGGATGAGCTTCAGGGAACAGGTGAGAAAGTGAAATAATACAGGACCAAATGGGTGACCCTAGGAACCACTTGAGCACTGTGGCCTTATTCTATCAATAGGGAGGGACCTAGGGAAAATGTAGGCTTGGGGTCAGAAGATGGCTTCTGCTTAGGAGGACATGGGTGAGCATAGCATCAAGAATGGATAAAAGAAAGAACAAAGTTTAAAGGAGAATCAGAAGAATGTTACCCAAAGGTGATGGAGTGCCAAGGTTCTTTAGGAGTTTAGTGACCCAGCCCTGAGATGCCTGGCTGATGCAGATCAGAGAGAAGAGCTTCCATGTCTTTCTGGCTTTCCCTGGCTGCACTGCTTTGTGCTGCTTAGAGCCATGGAAAATAAGATTTTTCTTATTTATTTTCCCCTTTTCTCTGTTCTGGAAAGAAGGTTTACATTCCATTTTAGGTATATTAAATTACAGTTCATTTTAGACAAAGAAGAGATGTCCAGGGACATCAAATGGCTGGTGTATTTGTTATTTTGTGAAAAAATTTAAGAAAATAAGTTAAAAAGCCACAAATAAAATTATATAACATCAAAGAAAAAAATCAGAAATTGGAGATCACCAATTCGACTCTCAAGATAAATTCTTTTATAGAGAGTAGTTTTGTTCATTTTCCTAACACCTTTTTGTAGAACTTTTATTTCTGTTGTAATTTCTGAGAAGAAAATGGCAGGGATGGTGTTGGTAGGTCATATAAACCCAGAAAGAGCACTGTGGGCTATATCAGGGGAAGGGGAAGATGATTGGAGAAGGCATCAAGGGGTACAGAGCAAGTGAACTGGTTTGATTTGAATCTTAGACCCTCAACAAAACAAAAAAATGTAGAGTAGCTTAGGGAAAGCACAAATGTGGGTTTGTTTCTGTTTCTCATAGACTATGTTAAAAAATATAACATTGAACTTGACTTTTGAAAGGAGAGGTATAACAAACTACTTGGTCCCTACTAAGCTGCAATCCTTGGACACATGTTTTAACAGATACTTAAAATGAGACAAATGTTTTATCAGAAAAATATCCTATTTATACCAGGAACAAAGAAAATTAAGTCAAAACTCAGCATCTGCCTGCATATTGTTACCCACATTTAAATTATTATAAGTATGTATATAAGTATATACTTATATATACATGTATGTGTGTCTGTGTGTGTGTGCATGTGTTTATCTGTATGTAGGTTTATACTTCTCTATGCATGTGTCTGTGTGTCTATATGTATGTGTATATGTCTGTGTGTATGTGTGTATGTCTCTGTGTGTGTGTCTGTGTATTGTGTGCCCGCACGTGTGTGTGTGTGTGTGTGTGTGCATGTGTGTGTATTTGTATGTAAGTATGTTTGTCTGCCTGTATATGTGTATGTTTGTATAGGTGTATATGTATGTTTATGTCTGTGCATGTCTGTATGTGTATTGTATATCTGTCTGTATTTGTGTATGTATGTATATGTGTATATCTTTATATTTGTATATATTTCTATATGTATACATCTGTATGTATGTGTGTTTGTACTTATATCTGTCTAAATGGATGTATTTGCCTTTATATATTATGTATATCTGTATGTGTATATGAATCTGTATGTGTGTTTCTCTGTATGTGTGTTTTTATATATGTGTATGAGTCTGCATGTATATGTGTCTCTGTGTGTATGTGGATGTGTGTATATCTATATTTACATATAATACATATACAAATAGATATGTATATATGCTAGGAGCCATCAAGGAGAAACTAGCAGGTGATCTTCCTGAGATATTTCTACCATGGACTGTACAGTTAATGATGGATTTGCTTCTGCAGGCAAGGCCGAGGAGATTTTATTTTAGGAAAGATTGCTGCTTTTAGTATGCTTTTCCTGGTATTATTAAATATATATAACAATCACTAGGTATTAGCCCACCTATTTGAGCAGATTTCTGAAAAACAACAAAGATGTAGTATCTTGTAGCGATATAGACAAATAGATGATTTCTTAATACTTAATAATGATCCTATAAAAATTCCTAAAGTTATATTAGTAATTATTAAGGTCTTTTATTAAAGGACTTGTATTAAGTCCTTTCTGATGTTAAAATTTCGTTGAGAACTCTGTCAGTCTTCAATTGTCACAAGTTAATTGCTTCTGAGATGGCAAGGGGCATCTACAACTTAGAGCACATTCCAAGAGGTTGTAAAACCATTAACCAAAGGTAATAAAAAGAGAACTAAGGATTTACTATAGGATTAACAAAATGTCATAAAAAAAGGAACTAAGGATTTACTGTAGGACAGAAGATAAACTATTGACTGGCTTTATCTAAAATGAAAATTTACTAATAACATATTCACAAAAATTATGTTTTTTAATTCTCCATGAATCTGTAGATCTAGTGAAAGATGATTAATATTTAGCTAGATAACTATTCCTAATGGACATACATGTAAACACTTTCTGTTATATATTCCTTGTTTGATTTATGATTTGAATTCATGTGTAAACTTGTGATGAAGCTTTTATCATGTGATCACGTATCCTGAAGGATGTGTAAGACTGAGGATGAAGAGCAGAGCCCTTTCCCCTTTGTCTTAGATACGTTCCATAGGAAACTTCTTAGAACTTAGAAAATAAATGCTAAAACCACTCTTTAATGGGTCCCTTTTTCTTTCTGCAACTTCAACTAGCAGGCTAGGACTTAGAGTTAGAGTTGTGCAAAGGCTCCTTTACTTTACCCCTGCTGTTTTACTATAAGATACTAAATGCCAGAGACTGCAGCTTCTGGCACAAAAGCCACTCAGATAGGCAGGTCAGCTACAGAAGCAAAGCGAGTTAGATTTAGATAAGTAAATGTTTTATTATTATACAGCAACCATAAATATCTCATAAGAACAAGTCTTACTCCTGCCAACACTCTTCCCCCATCAGTTTGCCTTCAAGAGAGAACCAAGAAAGAACAGCCAGGATATGACCGTCCGCTGTGTGTGTGTGTGTGTGTGTGTGTAAAGAATGAGAAAGCAGAAGAGGGATGTAGGGCCGTGAAGGGATGATTTGGTCCCCAGTAGAGCACTGGGTTTGAGGTAGCCGGAGACCCAACAGGTCTCCTGTTGGCCTGTGAGGGACGGCACATATCTCCCTACTCCCCTGGATTCCAGACTCCTTCATGTGGCCTATATTCCCATTAACTTGGGCCTTGCAGACACGTTTGGCTCAGAGTAGCTCCTCCCAGGGAGGTTTTGCGTCACTCTACAGCTACAGTTAGAGGGTATAACTACAGGCTTCAGCCTCGAGAGATTTCCATATTCATGAGTTATCTGAAGGCCAGGGGGCTTAGCTCAATTAAGTCATTCCTCCCCAGTTCCTCCTCTTTCCCCCTCCCTATTTAAGCCAGTTCCCCCCTGGCTTTTTTTTGGGGGGGGGGGCGGCACACACATCCAGACCCAACTACCACATCATGAACAATAAACTTCTTAAACCCACAGACTCCACGTGTCTTCTGGGGCCTGCCACGCCAAAGCTTCCAGCCTTTGGAACCTTGGATTTTCTCATGTATGTGGGACCCGCTGGTGTGGAAAGCTCTGGGACTCCGCCCCCCTGGCTCCTCCCCACCCCCCCTGCCCCCACCGCGGGTAACTGCTGCATGGTTCCTGGGCCCCATGGGTTTTTTTCCCCACAGAGGAATTGATTATTTGGGGGGGGGATAAAGACCATCAAGAGGAAGGAGGAAGGATAGGAAGAGTAGAGGGTGAAGAATAGTAAAAAGTACAATGATATATAGGTATAAAGTTCTTATAGTGAAACTCATTTTTTTCACACTAAATATATAAATAAATAAGAAAAACAAAAATTCTCAATTATATCTTTATAATGAAATATATTTAAGTAAACTAAATACTAAAACTAAAATACAAAGATTCTGTTTATCTCAACTAAAGCAGGTTTACTGTAGCATCAAGTATCCTAAACACTATGTAGAATTCTAATTTTTGTTTGCTTTCTTTTTTAGACATTTTTGCTATGTAGCTCAGACTGGACTGGAATTTATTATGTAGTCAGACTGTCCTTGTACATGTGGCAACTCTCCTGCTTCATTGCCTGGTTTAAAATCTAAATGCAGAGAAAGTTTTGGTCAGTCTTGTTTAATGCCTTCCATGGAAGCAAACACCTGAGTGTGGGATCTCCTTGTGGCGTCTCTCCTGACACGACTCATTTCCCTTCATAAAAGTATCTTGAAATTTGCCTTTTTGTTCTGATGAGTACTGTCCAGTTGTAGTTATCAATAAGTGTAGAAACAATATGTTTTGCATGTTGTGATGACGTGTCACTAATGTGAGGCCTACCCTCGCTGAGACGCAGATTGTGTGCTGCATGCATGGTTGGGATGTGAGATGAGCAGAGTGTCAGAGTCACTAAAGGGTCTGCTGCCCTTTAGCTTTCTGAATTACCCATTTTCTCTTGGTCCCTCTCCTTCCTCCTGGCTTTTCTCTATAACTTGACTTTGGCATCCTTTTTCTACAGTTCTCTCTTTTTGAGATTTTTTAATGTTCACTGAATCTTTTTCCCCTTCCTGTCAATTCATTGTCTTCTTTCAATTGAAACTACAACCTGTTGCTTGAGCCCAGTTGCATCCTAGGTAAGAAATGTTTACCAATGTCTGACTAATTGGTAAAATATAGGCTCCCCTGCTGAGCTGATAGCTTTCTTTAAAGAATTCTCAGCAGTGACCTTTCAGCTACTTGTCGTTTTTTTTTTTTTTTTTTTTCACCCCTTTGCTTTTTCCTTAACAACAAATTCTATACAAGTCTTATTCTGGGATGATTAATTATACAGGAAACTGAAGAAAACATTCCCTTGAGAGGCATTTTGGATAACTTAGTATGGAGAATTTCCTCTTTAATATTTCAAATACACACTTTTGTTTTGTAAGTGCAACATGGCTCCAAGAACAGTTAGTTCTTTGCTCTCATTGGTGTTGGTGGGAAATTACTTCATGTATTAGAGCTTGGAATCCAAAGTCAGACAGACTGAGGTCTGCATTTTGCCTCTGTGGTTCAGTTGTTGCTCCATATGCAGGCAAAGTTACTCCACCCTGTTAGAAACTGATTGTTTCCTCATTTGCAGATCAAATCTAGGTTACTGAATGATTGTGTGTGTGCCTGGCACACAAGCACAGGCTACAGAACTTACCTTCACAGTCTTCTAATGATAAGAGTGCATGGTTTGGGGCTGGTCTTTTTCTCCCCTTCCTTGCTTTTCTCTCCCTCTCTCATCTCTAGAATTGGACCTCCCTCTGTTTCCCCAGCTTGTCTTTAACAGCTGTCCTTTTGATTTAAGCTTCTTCAGTAGCTGTGACTAAAGGTACTTGCTATCACATCAGACTAAGAAATTTCTTTGATCTTAATTGTGTAAGAAAACATCATATAAAGTGTAAATTTTCAAACAGTTTCATACAGAAAATTTGAGACCATAGGAATGGGAAAACAACCACAACAAAATATATAGCCCTTCATCCAAATAAGAAGATATTCAAAAGTAGAATCTATTAATAGCTGATCAAATTCCAGATCCCAGGGCTGCAGGAGTAGTTCGGTGCTCGTATGTCATGAGCAAAGCCCTGGATCAGGCCCCAACAATGGCTGCTGGGTTAAAATAAAAGCTTCTAGCCTATTAGAAACATTGTGTTAAATTAGCACATCAGAATTGACTAATGTTCACGTTGTTTAATATATTATACAAGATGTGTTTACTGTATAACATGTAATCATACATGACTATACTTTATAATGGATAACAAATTCATTGGTTATATATATATCATATGTATTATATTTATGCACATAATACTCATGAAATATTTATAAATACTTTTTAATGTCTGTGCTGCTGTTGGAGTAAAATGCTTTTTATTTTTAATATAATATTTTTAAAATGTTTATACTTTTACCTTCTGTGGACAAATGTTTACCTGCATGTGTATCTGTGTACTGCATGTATGGCTGATTCTTTCAGAGGTCAAAAGAAAGCACTAGATCCTCTGGAACTAGAGTCACAGGCAGCTGTCCCCTGCCATGTGGGTGCTGGGAAATAAACCTGGATCTTCCTCAAGAGCAGCCAGTGTTCTTAACCTCTGAATTATCTTTTTCTAATCCCTTAATATTTATGAGTCTTGAGAATTTCACAAAGTGCCTACATATTGACCCCTTCTCCTTTCCCTTGCCCTCCTTGAACCATTGCCACCTTCGTAGCACCCCTGAAATTCAGAGAATTGTTCCCTGTTTTTCCAAAAATTACCTAAGAAGAGTGTATTGTGTTGACCATGTATTCCTACATAGAGAACCATACACTGGTTGACCTACCATGGGCCACACCCATAAAATCTGTCTCTTCCTTCCTTGGAAACCTACATTTGTTTCCAAGGGGCTTTGCATTTTAAGAATGACGCTTACCTCCCATGAAGGACTGTAATCATAAGGAAGTGTTAGCTTGTATATGTTTTCTCAGTATGTATTATGTAGTTGCATTTTTAGCCATTTTGCTAGGTCTTATTATGCAGGTAGGCATAAATGTGCTTTTAGAAATTGTCAGCCTTCTGCCTTCTCTGTTTCATTCAAAGCAGCTCATAGGAGATTGCTTGTCTTTTGGGTAGGGGCAGAACAGTGCTCTGAAAATGACTTCTTGAAGGAGCTGTGTTTTATTAACCTGGATCTGAAATGATTTCATATATAAATATTTTCATATTTACATGTACATATCTTACAATATAGCTATGCATTCCTAAATGCAAATAAATGTACACAAGTGTCATATAAATATAAATCTGTAATTATATAAATGAATATTTAGAAGATATAAATATATTATTTATTTGCATTTCAGAGCATCTTTGCACATAGGTTGATAAGATGTACAGAAAGTTAGCAAAGTTTTACCTTGTCCAGCCAAGCTGGCATCTGTCAGGTAGCTGACAAACGAGTTTAATAGAGAGGAGAAACAGATAAACTAAGTAAAGTTAGTAAATTACAGGAAGCAGTTGCACAGCAACTGCAACCAGGGAAACTGTTCTTTAGAAGCAGCCAATAAGATAGAAGTAGGAGTTAACCAGGAAGTGCATACATCTCCTGTCTCATCTCCTATTCTTTTTACTTCATCTATGTCTGCTCCTTCTATTGTAGATCTCTCTTCCTTCTGTTTATGCCTCCTAGCTATTACCTCTTGTTTCATCTTTTTCTTTACATGAATCCTAAGGTTTACCTCCTTAGGATGGGCTTTAAAAGTCAGGGGAGAATCCTTTGCCTATCTTAGATCCTCCAGTTCTTTGTCCTTTCCTGACTCTCCTTCTAGATATAGACTTCCCTGCTTACCCCATTACTATTCACATGAGTTCAGGCTATGCTTAGAGAGGGTTACCTTTATATATTGAATGTGACACTATAATCCATAGTACTTGTATAATATCAACATAAACTATAATATAACTACCACAATAATTGATTTACAAAAGGGTTCATAAGAAAGTTTCTGGGCCAGCCATCTATGTTGGGTTTACACTATATATAAATTCTGCATTAGCTATTCTTTGAAAAAAGACATTTGATATCAGAGTTCTGGTCAGACATTTTATTTTTTATAGAAGAGTCTTGTTGGACTATAGCCTAGAAGGTGTTTTTATTTTATTATTATTATTATTATCATTATTTATTATTATTTTGTCACTTAAAGCTTGGACTGGCAGGTGACTTCCCAGTGTTAATTAATTAGCTCCAGGCTTTTCTGGCAAAGTGCCTTGATGGGGAAGGCATGTCCTGAGTGACCCTCATATGTACTTTATGCCAGTGATCATTAAACTCGAAAAATTGTCTCACCTGGTTTCTTAGGGCATTAAATGAAGATAACAAGAATAATAAACTAGTCTATTAACACAAAGGAAATATTAATCTACTAGACACATAAAATGCTATAAAATGCCTTCTGGATCCTAAGGTAAATGAATATTTTAAGATCACTGAAAAATGCTACTGTTGCTGGTTCAGTAAGATTCTGAGGTGACCAAGGCTGTGCTTTATACAGTCGTTTATAAAACAGATAAACATGTAGAATGAAGAGCCCTTGCATCAGATTCTTACTTTCTGTAGCAAAGAATAGATGGTCACTAGAAACCCCACTACCAGTAAGGCAAGAAGTGGTTCTTATTTAGATAGGGATAAATATAAGAAGAATGTTTTCAAGCATTGCGGAGAAACACTAATAAAAGTGGGGTTTGGACTCATTTCTCCTTGTTTTCCCACAACATTCCGGATTTCACAAATGAGGGACTTGCCCAGAAAAGACACATTCCTGTCATGAGTGTCTGTATTTCAATCTCCTGGAAGATGGGCTGTGTTTTCATACAGTATACATTCACACACCCTTCTTCTGCTTATAAATTCATGTATATACTTGTGCTTGGAATAAGACATACAGACATGCATAGAAAGGAGCACACGTACAGAAATAAATACAGAGAAATTTGCTTACAGAAACACCCAGGACTGTACACATACACACAAAAGTTAAAAGATATGCCAACTAATGAACTATTTGTGGCCCAAGGGTGATTTTTTATGTATAAGAACTGTATAGCAAGTTCTCTTCTTGAGCAGTTCCATCCCTGTTTCTGTGTAATAACTAGAGATCTTGGGGGAGCCACTGCCAGCAGATACACATGACATATGCACACCCACCAGACTGCAACGCCCTTGTTTTTCAGCAGCCTGGCACTCATCCACACTTGGTTCACTTTGTTGAAAATGCTGGATTTTTAGTTTCAATGGAAGAAACTGAACCTTCAGTTCCCCTCAAAGGATCTACTTATTCTTAGGATGAATGGAGTTACTCACACCCAAGATAACATTGTGTGCAATAGGTTGGAGAACTTTGTACCAGTGAGCACAGGCTTAGCCAGGCCTGTACGCAGACAGCTTGTGTTTTAAAATTTAAAATCCTATACAAATTTTGAAGGATTTGGGGACTGGGGTGTGACTCAGTGGTAAGGCAATTGCTTAGCATCCATGAGGGCTGGGATTTCATACAGTGGATGGGAAGAGTAAGAAAGGATTTATGTATATTTTGGAAGGCTTGGTTTTCTGTGCTAAATTGTGACTGAGAGGAATGATATTCACGCATGTTATTCTCAGAGTTAGTCAGTAAGATGTATAATCACCATCACTGTCAATAGACAGTGGTTATAAATAGGGCAAGTACACACTAAGCTCTCATGTGTCACAGACTTACAACCAGCGATGAATACCTTTGTCCTTGTCAGCTCCATCTTTCATGTTGCAGATCCTGTAATTTCTCCAAGATCATCCTATTAATAAGAGCTATTTTGTCCTACTATTCTAGTTTTCATTGTTGAATATCTTAGAAGATAAGAAAATTACTGAAGCTTTGTGCCTAACCCTGTATCTATATTTTCAGTTACTCAAATCAAGAGTAATGTGCATATTCAGAGATGGTTATTCTTGGGTAATCTCTTATTTTTGGAAGGCCTGTGGGATGTGTTAAGGTTGTTCTCACATCCCTAAAAGAAGATGATACTACTCTCATTTCCTAGGTGTGATATGGGTACCCACATCTATCTTAGTTATAAAGCTAATTACAAAAAATAACATATGCAAACACAAATTAGTAAAGCTAAACCTTATTTTTTTTTCTGACAGAAGTATTATAGGAGACTGAATCACAGTTAAAAGGGAATGCCTTTGTGTGTACCTTGTACGGGGGAGGTACTGCATTGAATTAGGAGCTGGCTCAATTTCATAATGAGAAACCTGGATACCAATGGGGCTTCGTTTGATTGGATTCTGGAACTTACTGCATTCAGCTGGGTGTAGTCCAGCAATTGGGTGGCACTGGCAGAGGGAGGCCTGATTCTACAACAATTACTGGTCAATTGCAAGTGATTATAATGGCACCGTGTCTAAAACAATATGGAGAAAAATGCTTGCCTGGAAAATATGAAACATTGGTGCTCCACCACAGAAAGAGGAGTTGATGGGAGTGTCAGAGTAATGAGGGCTATTGAAAATTTGAGTTGTAACCCTTGATCACCTTTCAAAAAGAAGTATCTATGATGTGTCTGTAATCATGTCCTCCATCATAGGGAGAGCATGGCACAGTGGCTTCTATATAGTCCCTTTTAGTGAGTGAAGAAGTCTGACAGGGAAGAGTAGGAATGATATAAAATACTGCATCTAACTTTACCTACATCAAAGTGATATGTCCCATGGATCTGGGAATGCAGAATGCTAGAGATGACCAATGTTCATCGCATACTTCTAATGCTCATAAATCAATACTTTGTAAGCTTGACCACAAGTAAATTTTTCTGATATTTGCTCACAATAGAGTTGTCATTTTTGCCTATATGCTCTATTGCTTGTGGCCACAAGAAGTTTCCCAGTGCCTATGTACTATAGGTACCAAGAAACTATAAAACCCAGTGCAAATGGAGAGTCTGAGGCTCAATCCCCAGAAAATATGGTTTTTAAAAGTAGGCATTTTCCCTGTATGTATGACTTACCAGAAAACCAGTTTGATGAGGCCTAGGTCAGTACACTCCTTGCAGGATGTTAATTGGCTGCTACCAGCTCTTCTGATGGTTTCCTCTCCTGTGCAAAATTGTGACATGTTCATTCTTGGCAGTCACAATCTCAGACATTAAATCACATTCCTCAAATTTTCAGAGTTCTGACACATAAAATGGACTCAGTAGGGGATTTGCAATAATTCTTTTTCAGTATTTATGAAGCAGTGCACTCCCCCATGGCTTCTGGGCCTTTTATAGATCACTGCCATAAATTTCCTGTGACTATCACTTCCTATCTTTAAAATATACACCTTTATGAAGTGCTATGGGAATGAAGAAGGTATTGTTGACTTTGCCTTTTGTTATTAATTCATAGTAAGTCTTTAGCCTCACCTGTTAAATGTATAGTAACTAATGGCCATGTAAGCCCAGAATGAGCTTTATTCCTATGCATTTTTCATTTCTGTAAACTGTGTCCTGTGGTTCTTTCAATCATATGTGTCTTTACACATTAAAGCAAAGGTCACGCCAATAACTGGTTCCTACATGGCCACGCCAAAAGCTGCCAGGACATTCTTGATTTTAGCACTCTTTGCCTCTGTCTGTAGTAAATTTTCTCATATCTGGTTCTTATAAATGCTGTCCTTCCCTCTTGCTGTCACTGAATACAGATATGGCTGTTTTGAAAATGGGATTAGATACTAAGATCAAACCTACCCATGAAAATGTAGCCTCATTTGGGAACTTTATCTCTGTAGTTTAAGATCTGGAGGGGAGGGGACATAGGGAGATGTCCATATTTGAAGCATAGGGTTTCTGAGGTTTTGGGTGTGCTTTACAATTTTATCCATGTGACATGATGCCAGTACATGAGGGTGAGAGTCTGAAGTTGGATTGGAGTTCATTGTAAGGTTTCCTGATACTCCTATGTTCCTGACATTATTTCCCCCCTTTTATTGAAAATAGATCCTTTTTCATACATATATCCTGATTGTATTTCCCTTCCCTCTGTTCCTCCCTATGTTCCCTTCCCTCCAGATCTATTCCTTTTCTGTCTCTCATTAGAAAAGAATAGGCTTCTAAGAGATTAACAGCCAAACATTGTGGGGCAGTGGACCATACCAGGAATGTTGGTAAGGTTCAGGCACCCATCTGATTTCTCTGCTCTCTACCAGATTCTTGGCCTAGAACATAGGACCACACTCCCCACATAGGGATGTGAGCAATGGTCATGTAGATCAGAAGAGTTCTCCATAACGAAGTATCTAGATGGGCCCTGAGTGTTTAGCCAATAAACGCCCCTTCCTGGACATTCCTTTCTGCAGAAGGTATTTAATCTCTAGTCCACCCTGAGGAAGTGGTATGCACCCATTTTCCACGATGAACAATTAATAAACAGTTTGGAACCAAGAACTGTCTCTCTCATCAAGAACCACCATGGGGAGCATGGAGGAAGCCTTCATCTACAGAGCCAAGCCAGCCATCTAAGCCTCCTGCAGAATGCTCCTTGTTACTCCCCAACTTGCCACTGCTGAGCTAAGCTGGAGTTCCTCATCCCCTGGCCCCTGGCAAATAGTCCTCAGCCTCCTCTGTTCTTGACTCCATGCAGTTTCCAGTGGTAACTGTATGCCCTGAAGCTTGGGAACCCCAGCTTTGGCCTTGGCCTATGCTCTTTCTCACTTGGGTTGAGGCCCACACCTTAAGCTATGCTTTCCCACCCTGAGTGGTATATCTGCGCTTCCCATAAGCCAACACCCAATGGCAGCACAGGTTAAATATAGTCTAGTGTTCCATGTTTCATCTGCTCAGCAGAGTTCCCACACCCTTGCTGCAAGGCGGAACATAGAACCACAAAATATGACAAAATAAAATATAAGATAAACCATCACGTTAAGGCTGAACACAGCTACCCAACAGAATGAAAAGTGTCCCAAAAGCAGGCACAGAAATCAGTGACCCATACATTCTCACACTCAGGAGTCCCATAAAATCAGTAAGTTAAAAGCTATAAAATATACTCAAATGACCTAATACATATCTGTGTAGGCACTGTGCTTTTTGCTTCAGTCTCTCTGAATTTGTACGTCCCTTGCTTAGATGATTCAGGGTGCCTTGTTCTTCTAGTGTCCTCCATCCCCTCTGGCTCTTACACTCTTTCTGCTTCATCTTCCATAGGGTTCCCTGAGCTCTGAAGGGAGGGATTTGATGAAGATTTCTCATTTAGACCTCTCTTCATGTAATTTCCAACTGTGAATTTCTGTGTTGTTCAAATTTGTTGCTGGGTAAAGCTTCTCTGATAATTATGACAAAATAAGGCACTGATTTATGAGTATAGCAGAATATAATTACCAGTCATTTTGTTGGCACTTTTTTTTTTTTTAGATCAGTAGTGTCTAGTCTCTGGTTCTTGGTTACCCAAGCAGTGTTAGGTACAGGTTCAATCTCATAGAGTGGTTACTCCCACAAGTTCTCTGTCACAATTTCCCTAGCGTATTTTGTAGGTAGGACATATTGTAGATCACAGATTTGGGGCTGGGCTAGTATTTGTTTCTCTTTTGGTAGCCTGAAGAGTACCTTTTCTCACCAAAGACACTAGAATGTAGATGTGAAGGCTCCATGTTGGCACCAGCTCGAATTCTTCATGTTCAATGAATTGTGTGGGTGTTTTCCTTAGAAATGGGGTCCCTGATGTTAGTTTTCAAAGAGCATTCCATCATCTTAGCAACACTCTGGTTTGTTTGGGCTTTCCAAGTGATCCCCTGGGCCACTAACTCAATTGAATACAACCCAGTCCCATTGCTGGAAATCTGGTTTGGCGACAAGAGATGGCCCATTGAGACTCTGTATACTCCTTTATTAGGAAACCTCATGAAGACCACACTCATATATTGTAGGAAGTTTCCACCACACTTGGTTTCCTTATCATCCCCCAGACATCCCTCAATTCCATCTGTCTCTCCCTGAATTCTCTCCCTCTACCTATCGCTCCTCTCACTGTCTGAATCTCCTGTTTTCATCCCTATTTGACATTAGTCTATTCATAACAAATCTATTCTATTTCTGCCTGCCAGGGAGATCCATGTATCCTCTCTAGACCATTCCTCTTTACCTCATCTCTCTGAGTATACAGATTATAGCTTGGTTATCTTTTACTTAGCATCTAATACACACAGATAAGTGAATATATACCATATTTATCGTTGGGTGCCTGGGTTCCTGACATTCTTAGAGATATCCCAGAAGCACTTCAGTGTGGCTATTCTAACCCTGATGAACTTTTGGGAGACGTGTCACGTTTTAGGTTGCCAGACAAAGCTTGGGGCCAGTTTTTTCCTCTCTATGTTCAACCACTTTGCTAAGAGCTCCCCATAGTCTTTGTTGTTTTGAAGCTTGTTTGTTTATTTATTTCATTTTTTTTCTGAAATAAGAATCAGAAACATATAAAAATAGTATCTCAGATTCATGTCTGAGTAAGTGATGGAAGGTGGAATGTATTATTCATGACACATTTGTTGTTGTTTGTCTGTTTTTGTTTTTAAATTTTGATATAAGTTCTTAATAAATTGACCAGGCTGGCCTTCCGTTTGCTACATGGCTAAGGCTAGTTAGTCTCAAACTTGTGATCTTCTTGCCTTAGTATCTTCAAACAGTTAAGATTACAGATGTGCAATACCAGTTGATAATAGGGAAATTAAATAAAAGAAAACTTTACATTAGAATGTTAGAGTACTAAAGAAAAGAGAAGTCATTGTAAACGTTAAACACAAGGTAATTATTCTCCACCCTCTTCTCCTTTTTAAAAAATTACATGTATTAATAGATTAGTAAAATATAATTTTTATAACAAAACTTTGATGCCTGGTTTAACTTAAGCATTCAGAGTACATAATGGTTAGGGGGAATATACAATCTTGTACTTTTATTGAATGCTTCTGATTTTCTTTTATTGAAAAAAAAAGATTTTTTTCTCACATAATATGTCCTCATTATAGTTTTCCCTCCCTCAACTTTTCCTAGTTCCTCCACACCTCCTCTCTCATCAGGATCTACTCACTTTCTGTCATTAGAAAACAGACTTCTGAGGGATAATACCGGAATAAAGCAAAATAAAACTTAGGAAGATAAAACAAAAATTATCACATTGGAGTTTGAAAATATAAACAAACAGAAGAAAAAGAGTCCAAGAGACTAGACAAGAATCAGAGACCTACTCATTCTTACACTCAGTAATCCCATAAAAATACAAAACTAGAATCCATAATATGTACACACAGCACTTATTATAGACCTGTGCAGGCCCTGTTCATGGCACTCTAGTCTCTGTGAGTTCATATGAGCTTTGATCATAATTTCTCACATCAAATATACTCATTATGTTTTTACCTCCCTCTACTCCTCCCAGTTCTTCCACACTTCCTCTCCCATCTGGATCCATTCCCCTTCTGGGATATTTAGTTCTGCTTCTTGGTTACCCAAGCAGTGTCAGTTATAGGATCTGTCTTGTGGAATCAGCCTTAACTCAAATCAGATATTGGTTAGTTATTCTATAAGCTTTGTGCTATCATTGCTGTAGCATATCTTACAGGCAAGGTACATTGTAGACGAAAGGTGTGCAGAGTACTTTCTTGTACCAATGACTCTAGAATGTAGGGATGAAGGTTGTAGGTAAGAACCAGCTTGACTTCTCCATGTTCAATGAGTTATGTATGTGTTATCTTCAGCAATAGAGCTTTGCTCTCAGTTTGTGTCGAGGACAATAGGTTGTTTACAGAAACCTATGGGACACCTTTGGCCAACAACTCAATTAGGTGTAACCCAATCTCAATGCTGGAGGCTTTGTTTGGTGACAGTAAATGACCACTGGGACTTTGTCTCCCACAATATTTGGTGATTTAACTTAAATCGTCTTTGAAGGCATAAATATTTTAGGAAGTTTCTGCTGTATTAGATTTCCATACTACTGCTCAAACGGCCCTTATTTTAATGGTCTTACCCTATTTTCCACATTTTGTCTCTCTCTTTCCTTTTTTATTATCTTCTTCTAGCCCTACCATGAAGTGGTGAATTAGTTCAAACCACTTTGGCTTCCTGCACCTGCCCAAGAGCTCTCTGGATTTATGAATGAAAGACACATGCCAGCTAATTTTGATATGCATTGACTAGCTCAGTGACGGGACACTTCTAAATTTTGCCAAAGCTAGCAAACATTTTCCTCTGTTATTCCTGTGTACCATCTTTTAAAATGTATATTTCATCTCTACTACCCAGACCCTATCAGGGAAGGGGCCCCTAGGGCTAGTTTCCCGGATCCTTAGATGCCAGTGAGTCTTTAAGTTTCATTTTTCTCCTTCCCTGTCATTAGTGATTCTCCATCTCTCTTCTCTATCCTGGCCCCTGACCAAAGTCCCTCCTCCATCTTTCTGCCCAGCCATTGGATGCATTACAGTTCTTTATTATCAACTGAAGCCAGCTGGGGGCAGGGACTCTCAGGTCTGGAAGTGCAGCTTTTTGAGAGCCAAAATAAAACAAAGTATTAGAACCAATCCCCAACACTTTTATCCATCTATAATTATCTATTCTACTTCTCTGTCTTGATAAGATCTGTCTGCATCCCTAGTCACTACTTCATTCCCATCCTCCATAGTTCTATGGATTGAAGCTTCATAATCATTGACTTAACAACTAATATCCATACATAAGTGGATACATAGAATGTTTGTCTTTCTGGGTCTGGAATACCACCCTCAGGATGAGTTTTTCTAGTTCCATCTGTTTAATTGCCAATTGCATGGTTTCAATTTTTTTAACAATTAAGTAATATTACATTGTATAAATGTATCAATTTTTTTAACCCATTCTTCTGTTGAATGATATTGGGTTGTTTCCAATTTCTGACTATTATGAGTAGAGCAACAGTGAACAGTTAGAGAGTGGAGACTCACAGCTTGGGAATTTGACATCACAGCTTACATATTAGAGTGTACTTTTACTTTTTGTTTCTTTAATGTAAATCAAGATAGTCCAATAGAACCAAGAAACAGACTCAGAAAAGAAGTCAAGAACAAGGTGATTACCTTGTATATCCTAGGTGATTATACCACATCACTGTATCTAAATTATGGACTGAATCCCAAACAATAACTATAATTAAAATGTAAATAAGAACATCTAATGAAAATAGGTGTAGTCTTTATAAAGAATCTTGTAAAACATTAATAAATTAACACTTAAAAGAACATTCCATTTATGGGAATGGTCCTATATTATAAATATATAAATATATTTCAAATTTGTTCAATTTATAAAAACTCAAAAATTCTATTTTACTACTGGGGTAATGAGGTTCTGGGTACAATATACTTATTCTCTGCTCAAGGGACTCCACACTAGCACAGCCCCTGTGTGGTATTTTGGTAATTATTAACAATTTCAAGATATGCATATTATGTGGCATGGAAATTCTGCTATTTACTCTCAATAGCCATTTGTATATGAACAAAAGAAGCTCCTAAGCTCCTTTCGTGCTGTCAGACATTCTTTCTTTCCATTATGATGAGAATGGCTTGTCTGTTAAATGTTTGAGTGATTGTTTATCTGGTGACACTGTGAGGTTTTAATTAGCTAAATAAAGCTGACCTGGGCCAAGGGTATAGTTCAGAATAGAACATTTGCCTCTATAAAATCTCTAACACAATAGATAATAAAGAAAAAGAGAATAAAAAGTTAAACTGACCTATGCATCTAACATGTATAGTTTATTTCAGTTGGACAGTTAGGTTATGAAACACACACAAGATACCATTCAGTTAAAATTACCACTCTCATGTTTAAGAGATTTAGCTCTATGTTTATAAACAAGCACAGAAAAAAATTGAAGATAACCTACTAGACATTTTACTATGGTTTATCTCTCAGGATGATGTCAAGCTTTAGTATCATCTGTTGTAATTTTCATGAGTGTGTATGTGATGTGTGTGCCTGTATGTGTAGGTATACATGTGTTTGCATGTGTGTGTTCTGGTATACATATGTATATGTGTGCACAGGTGCACATGCATGCATGTGTGTTTATGTGCATGTAGAGGGCAGAAGCTGATGCTAGTTAACTTCCCCAAGCTGTTAAGTCTTTCATCTGAATTTAGCATTTCCTGAGTTTGGCTAATTCCTGGGAATCTTCTCCCCACATGCTGATGTTTCAGGTCTGCTTTCATACCCGTTTACCTAGGACTGGAGACCTCAACTCTGGTTTTCTGACTTGCAAGGCTTTACCTGTTAAACCGCCTTCCTAGCTTTGGTAATCATAAAGTTCTTTTATTTCATTTGAGAAGTTAAAAACCAAAAATGTAGAGAAACAGAGGATGCAGACCAGCAGGAAAACATTTTAAAAGCTTTAAATTGAAATTTTATTGACAAGAATGTGGCAAAGTTGAAGTTATCAGTTAATAAATTCTTTATTAAAAAAGAACATTAATCTGGTTAATTCCCTAAGTTTGGGCACTAGGAATAAATAGGTTAAAGAGTTAGAAGCTTTCTCTTCTATTGGAACTTCAACTTCTATGGAGGAAAGTGGACAGTATAACCATAGTGAGACAATTAAGAAGAAATCTAGGAGGTGTATACATTGGAAAACAACCATCAGAGTAAGGTGGATATGGGGTGAATTTTTTAGAAGTGTTAAGGTGGACCTCCTTTAAACTTCAGTAGAATAGAGACTTGGAAAAGTGAAAGACTCAACTTGAGTAGCTGATTAAATTCATTGTTCATACTTAGTTGGTCAATAGGGGTTGTTTTGTGTGTCTGATTTAAAATGCATCCTCTTTACAGTGAAGGTTCTTTATAAATAGTCTTCCTATTTAATGCATCCTAATAGAGAATCACCATGGAAATATGGCAAGTCTTTTAAAATTCCTTTGTTGAATAGAGTCTAGGTTTTATTTAATTTCTGCATAAAAGTAGAAATTGAGCAGTTAAATCCAATACTGCTTTGTGTGTTTAGTTTATTTTACCTCTATATGGGCAATCAGGAAATCTGATATCCTGCAAACTGAGTGTCCTTGTGGGAATTTCAGTACTAGGAAGAGTGGTTTTCAGGCAGGAGAAAAAAAAAAGGCAGGGAAGTTAACTTTGAATCAGATACAAACAAGCAACATTATACAGATTGACCACGTTGTATTTTTATATTTAGGTATATAATATGTGTAAAATGAATTAAAAAGCAAGAAAAAATGGGGGTTGAGATGGAAATGTACTTGTTTATGCTAGAATCTGTTTGATACCTTTGCCAATGAAGCAACAAGAATCCCTTCACAAATAACAACTGCTTGATGTCTTTTTCCCCTCCCAGTTGGAACCCTGCACTTTTCTGGAATCCCACTCAAACCCCTACATTTGAAAAAATACATATGTTAAAGCCCTGGTCTGACTGTAGTGGTTTCTAGTTTCAACTTGTTAGATTATAATTCTATCCAGGAAATCTCCAGAAAACTTCATACTTCTTTCTTATGAGGAATGTAAGAGTTTCATAGCAGCCTTCTGAGATGAAACCTGAAAGTTAAGCATGTGAAGCCATACTAATGCAAAGATAAATACTTTCTTACCGTCCTCTGAGGAGCGCACACCTACTCTCTGCAACTCTTTCTTTGAGAAGACGATGCACATACTCTTGGGTGTTTCTTACTTGCCTCTGAGCATCTTTTTCTCATAACACTTTTTGCTTAAGCACATACAGCATATCTTTAATAAAAATCACTGACTCTGCTTCATAAATTGGCCGGTTCTGATCTACTGATGTGCCTACTGTCAACCCCCACCATAACCTCATTAGAGGAGAAAACACTGTCAGATCATTCCTCTAAAAATACTTATTTGATTGTTTGTTTGCTTATTTATTTATTATTTATTTATTTATTTTTGTGTGTGTGTGCTCATGCATTCACACTCGGGCCTAACTATATCAATGTGTACCATATGTATGCCATAGAGTAAACAAATCAGAACATTGCATCAGATCCCCTAGAACTAGAATTACAGACAATGGTAAGAAACCATGTCAATTTTGGCAACTGACTCCTGTCTTCTGATTGAGTAATAAATGTTCTTAGTCACTGAGACACCTCTCCAGCTCCATGATGTGACATTCTGCACACAGTGTCAGGTCCAAATTCTGGTGGCTAAAATGACAAAAGACAACATTCCTCAGAAGCTTCTGAAGCCCAGTCCTAACTACCAAAGTAGCCATTTCCTTATCACTGGCAGTGGGGACAAATGACTACCTGTGGTTCCTATATTAGCATTCCAAAGTGCCTGCTGGCCTCCAGGCTACCTCAGTATCACATATTTCAAAGACCATAATGGCATCCTGGCTCTTCTCACTCCATTCATTTTATTCTAAACTTCTACAGCTCAGAAATTTTCTTTACCCCAGCTCCTGACCCCCTACCTCTGTCTATCTATCTATTTATCTATCTATCTATCTATCTATCTATCTATCTATCTATCTATCTATGTATCTATCATCTATCTATGTATCTATCTATCTATCTATCTATCTATCTATCTATCTACTATCTATTTATCTCTGTCTCTGTTTTTGTCTCATTGTCCTCTTAGTATCTCTTTCTCTCTTTGTCTTCTTGGTGCTCCCACCACCCTCTCTTGGCCAGGCCTAATCTGCTGGCCATATTCAGTCTACTACTTTCTCTTCCTGCCTGGCACTCTTCTAGATGTCTCTGGCTGTACTTGTTAAGAATATAGTGTTGGAAGTATACTTTGGTGTATAGGGGGGTATAATAAAAATATGTGGCACAGGGTACCTTTTGTGGATCCATGCCAAGGTGTCCCTCTGAGAAATTATGTCATGCAACAGATATGGTGTAAAAGAGGTTTGTTGGGTGAAAGGAGGGGAGTAGGGTCCTGAGCAAGGGATAGCAGCAGACAAGTAGATGACTGTGAGGTCTGGGAGAGAGGACTCAGGCAGAAAGAGAGAGAGAGAGAGAGAGAGAGAGAGAGAAAGGGGGAGGGAAGGAGGAAGAGAGAGAGAAAGAGAACAGGGAAGGAACTGAGAACACAGAGAGATTGCTGCAGTGGATGGTTGGCTTCTCTTTTCTTCTCCTCATACTCCTACCTTTACCTCATTCACTCTGGATAGATTCTAGTAGTTGTCTGGCCTTATAGCCTCCTTATGCCCAATACACTATGAAGGCTGCTATTGATACCATTGGATACCTAGAAGCTGGCTGTTTGTACATGTAAGCTTCTTATTGTCCTAGTTGATGACATTCCTGGTAACTTTTGCCATAGATTTCTCAGAGAAAGGAAGTGCAATATATCTCAGTTGTCTTTGGATCTTTTTTACTTGTTTATTCACTTATATATTGTGGGGAGGGACATGATGATGCACGTGTAGATGTTAGAGGCCATCTTCAAAAGAATTTTTTTTTTCACTTCTGCTACATAGGTTCCAAGGACTGAACTCAGATTGTTAGGCTCAGCAGCAAATGACTTTATTTACTTAGTAATCTTGCCAAAGTAACTTTGAGTCATATCATTCCTCTGCTCACAGTTCCCCAAGATAAATTGCTATATGTATTCCAGTTCTTTGCCTTACTCTAAAAGGTCTGTCTGCCTCTTCCTGGCTCAGCTGAAGGCTACATGAAGACATAAAGGAGGCTATTGGAAACAGCATTCTGGAGACATGTTAGGAGGCAGTGGTTCTGCAGGCTCAGAATCACTGGAGTGCAGGATGGAGTCAGTGTGCTGACTTTTCAAAAGTCCTCTTCTTTAGAATTCATTCCTTTCTTGAGGGTTTTTTTCCCATACTAAAGTACAGAACACCGTAATAAAATATTCTTACAGCCTTTTGCTTTCTTATGAATTACATGCAGTTCCCATGTTGGTTAGTTTTTGTAACTTAACTGACAGTCATCTGGGAAGAGGGATCCTCAATTGAGGAAATACCTCCTTTGGATTGGCCTGTGGGAATGTCTGTGAAGCATTCTTTTAGTTGATGATTCACTTGGGAGGGCCCAGCCAACGCTGGGAAATTCTGCCTTCAGGCAGGTGGTCTTAAACTGTATATGAAAACAAGCTGAGCAAGCCGAAAGTAGCAAGACAATAAGTATAGTGTTCCTCCGTGCTTCAGTTCCTACTTCTATGTTCTTACTTTGACTTCCTTCAGTGATGCACTGTTTACTGGAAGTATATGTAAGATGAAAAAACCCTTAACTCCTCAAGTTGCTTTTAGTCAGCATGTTTTATCACAGCAATAGAAAACAACCTAACAAAGAAAGACAAAAACACATTAGGACTATTGAAATCCAGAAGCAATATCTACGTGACAGAAATAAGGGTGTGTACAGGAACTATGGAACACCTTCCAGTGAGGGAGAGGAAAAGCAAGAATACAGCACTTCTGCTGCTGTGGGATAAGACATGTCTGCAGTGTAAGAGGCTCAGCTTGAAATAAGCATTGGAGAAACCAGACTGTCAATCATGTGGGCTTGTTTTCTTCAGCAGAAGGAAGTATGTGATGCCTAGTCTCCTGGAAGCCAGAGTGAAACCTGGTCAGACAACCTGGTGATTCCAAACTCCACCTAAATCCCCCAATAACCTGAGATGCTTTTTATGCTTGAATTCTGCAGAGGATAGATAACATCCCAATGAAAGAGAACCTGTGTACTTTGCATGCTCCACCAATAGAATCTATCCTTAGTTTTATCTCAGATCTTCCTAGACCTAAGCTCTGTTTATCTGACAATAGAATTCATTCTTATTGTTAAGGTCACAGGTCACAAGTTCTACTATGTTTAAATGTGTGAGAAAAGTAAGCCACAAGGTCAGTCTCTGGAAGGCTATAGCCTAGTGCCCACAAAGATGTCCTGGCTAGACTTTCATCCTTTATCTTTTACTAATCATCACCCCACTGGCCATAAGTCTATGAGGGAGGGGAATTCATAACACCAGTTGAGCTTATTTTCTCAATTTGAAATAAATTATTGACTATATTTGATGTTTCTTTTTCAAAGAGTCACAGTATGAGAACAGTAAATTCTTTATTTTTATTTTTTTTTTTTTGCCTAAATTACTTTTATATAATCTAACTAATTACATCCCTGAGGCAATAGAGAAATATAGAAAAAGCTATGGGGACTAGAGAGAGTAAAGAAGTCTCTTTTTTGGGAGTATTTCCTGGAACCCTGACTAGAGGCAATAAGGGAATGAAGGAAGGACAGATACATAGAATTAGAAACCTAGTAAGTAAAACCACTCTATGAGTCATGAAACCATTCTGTGTGACTTAGAATAATGTAATGCTTGGAAGATAAAGAGCCAGACATGAGGTAGCTCAAATCTGAACCAACTCAAGGTGGCTCTGATATGTTACTCAATCATCCTGAAGCTGTGAGCACAGATAGAGCAAAGTTAGCAAAGCTAGCAAAGCTAATGTCCACCAGAACATTTTAGAGACGAGTCCTTCCAGTGGGATTAGTGCCCTTGCAGACGCTTTGTCTCTTCTTCATATAGGGACACTGACTGTGCTGCTATGTTGGTCTGGGCCTTCACAGGGGCCAGAACAGAGGAAAGTCTGTGCTTGGACTGCCTGTTGATGGTGATTTACAAATGCAGCCTGAATAGAATAAGAAGCGTAGCCAAAGTCTCATACCAGATCCACGTGAACAGAATTGTACTTTCTAACTTGTTTGTAAATTTTGGTATGCAAAGCATCATTTTAATGAGCTTCAGTATATATGAGTGTATATGCATGTGAACATATTCTAGAGAAAAATTAGTATTTTAATTGGAACTGTTTAAAATGTATATGACAAATTTATTTTAAATGTATAGTTTACATGGAGGAGAATAATACTGGTTTTTGTTCGTTTCTTTTAGACACAATCTTAATATACATCCCAGACTGGTCTCAAACTCACAATTCTTCTGCCTTAGGCCTTTCTTTGTTGAGATTACAGATGTGTACTACCATATACAGACTTAGTAACTTTTACATAGAAGTAAGATTATTATATATTCTTATTTTATTTACTTTTGCATGTACATGCTCATGTGAGTGAGTATATGTCATGGTGTGCATGTGGAGGTCAGAAAACAGCCTCAGATGTCAGGCTTTGCTTTCTATTTTGTTTGAGAAAAGACTCCTTTGTGTTGACCATCTCATTGACCAGGCTAGCTAGTCTTCAAGTGTCTGCAGATTTTCCTTCTCCTCCTCCTCCCATTTTTCATAAAAGTGCTTGGATTCCAGACATATAATAACATATATCCTGTATATTGAGGCCTGTGTAGGCTCAGAAGGGTTTGGTGAGGTGTGGTGATTTGAATAGGTATCATAGACTCATGTGTTTGATTGCTTGGCCCATAGGGAGTGACATTATTAGGAGATGTGACCTTATTGGAGTAGGTGTGGCCTTGTTGGAGAAAGTATGTCACTGTGGAGGCGGGCACTGAGGTCGTATAAAAAATAATAATATATGCTCACGTTATACCCAGTGTGATATACAGTCTCCTTCTGCTGCTTGTGGATCAAGAAGTAGAACTCTTGGCTTCTCTGGCACCATATATATCTGCCTGTATGCTGCCATGCTTCCTGCCATGATGATATTGGCAGGAATATGATAATATAATATAATATATGATATGATATATAATAATTATTATATATTATTATATTATTATTATATTATATATTATGTATTATATATATTATAATATAATATGATATATTATATGAGATAACCTCTATAAGCCAGCCCCAATTATATGTTTTCCTTTATGAGAGTTGCCTTGACTGTGATGTTTCTTCACAGTAGTGAAACATGAATTAAGACAGGTGGTTTGGCCTTAGCTGGTTTGCTCCTGTAGAAACACCGATCCTGAGACATCCTGGCAGGACCGACTTCATCCAGAGCAGAGGGTAAGACACCTTGTCCACCACCCCACGCCCCAGAGTTACAACAGGGAATCAGGGGGAGGTTAAGGAACGAGCAGGCACACAAACCCCGCCCCTCCGGAATACCACCCCCTTCTGCCAAGAACCTGATCCCTTTGCCTGGGGCAGACCCTTAGCTGGTCTGCTCCTGTGTAAACACCTGATCCTGAGACAACCTAGAGGACCTACTGTATCCAGAGCAGAGGAGGACCTACTGCATCCAGAGCAGAGGAAGCTTAGGATCACAGGAACACAGAGACAGAGACATCTGGAATCTGAGGAGATCTGACACAAGCAAGATAACTGGAAAGACAGACTCCAGTCAGACACAGTGAGCACAGATAACACTAGAGTCAACCAGATGGTGAAAGGCAAGTGCAAGAACACAAGCAATAGAAACCAAAGTTGCCTGACATCATCAGAACCCAGTTCTCCTACCATAGCAAGCCCTGGATACCACATCACACAGGAAAAACAGGATTCAGAATTAAAATCACTTTTCATGATGATGATAGAGGATTTTAAGAAGGACATAAGTAACTCCCTCAAAGAAATACAGGAGAACACAGGTAAACAGGTAGAAGCCCTTAAAGAGGAAACACAAAACTCCTTTAAAGAATTGAAAGAGAACACAGGTAAACAGGTAGAAGCCCTTAAAGAGGAAACACAAAAATCCTTTAAAGAATTGCAAGAAAACACAACCAAATAGGTGAAGGAATTGAACAAAACCATCCAGGATCTAAAAATGGAAATAGAAACAATAAAGAAATCTCAAAGGGAGACTACTCTGGAGATAGAAAATGTAGGAAAGAGATCAGGAGTCATAGATGCAAGCATCACCAACAGAATACAAGAGATAGAAGAGAGAATCTCATGCGCAGAAGATACCATGGAAAACCTTGACACAACAGTCAAAGAAAATGCAAAATGCAAAAAGCTCCTAACACAGAACATCCAGGAAATCCAAGATGCAATGAGAAGACCAAACCTAAGGATAATAGGTATAGATGAGAGTGAAGATTCCCAATCTAAAGGGCCAGTAAATATCTTCAACAAAATTATAGAGGAAAATTTCCCCAACCTAAAGAACGAGACACCCATAAACATACAAGAAGCCTACAGAACACCAAACAGACTAGACCAGAAAAGAAATACCTCCTGTCACATAATAATGAAAACACCAAATGCACAAAACAAAGAAAAAATACTAAAAGCAGTAAGGGAAAAAGGTCAAGTAACATATAAAGGCAGACCGATAAGAATTACACCAGACTTTTCACCAGAGACTATAAAAGTCAGAAGATCCTGGTCTGATATCATACAGACCCTAAGGGAACACAAATGCCAGCCCAGACTGCTATACCCAGCAAAACTCTCAATCACTATAGATGGAGAAACCAAGATATTCCATGACAAAACCAAATTTGCACAATATCTTCCTACAAACCCAGCACTTCAAAGGATAATTGATGGAAAACGCCAACACAAGGAAGGAAACTACAACCTAGAAAAAGCATAGAAGTAATCTTCCAACAACCCCAAAAAAGGTAGCTACACAAACATAATTCCACCTCTAATAACAAAAATAATAGGAAACAACAATCATTTTTCCTTAATATCACTTAACATCAATGAACTCAACTCTCCAATAAAAAGACGTAGAATATCAGACTGGATACATAAACAAGACCCAGAATTTTGCTGCATACAAGAAACGCACCTCAGTGACAAAGACAGACACTGCCTCAGAGTAAAAGGCTGGAAAACAATTTTCCAAGCAAATGGTCCCAAGAAACAAGCTGGAGTAGTCATTCTAATATCAAATAAAATTGACTTTCAACCAAAAGTAATCATAAAAGATAAGGAAGGACACTTCATTCTCATCAAAGGAAAAATCTACCAAGATGAACTCTCAATTCTGAACATCTATGCTCCAAATGCAAGGGCACCTACAGACATAAAAGAAACTTTACTAAAGCTCAAAGCACACATCGCACCTCACACAAAAATAGTGGGGGAATTTAACACCCCGCTCTCTCCAATGGACAGATCATGGAAACAGAAACTAAACAAAGACACATTGAAATTAACAGAGGTTATGAAGCAAATGGATTTAACAGATATCTATAGAACATTTCATCCTAAAGCAAAAGAATATACCTTTTTCTCAGCACCTCATGGTACTTTCTCCAAAATAGAACTTATAATTAGTCACAAAACAGTCCTCAACAGATAAAAAAGATTGAAATAATCCCTTGCATCCTATCAGATCACCACGGAATAAGGCTGGTCTTCAATAATGACAAAATCAAGGGAAAACCCACATGCATGTGTAAACTGAACAATGCTCTACTCAATGATGACTTTGTCAAGAAAGAAATACAGAAAGAAGTTAAAGACTTTCTAGAATTTAATGAAAATGAGGAAACATCATACCAGAACTTGTGGGACTCCATGAAAGCAGTGCTAAGAGGAAAACGCATAGCTCTAAGTGTCTACAAAAAGAAATTGGAGAGAGCACACATTAATAACTTGACAGCACACCTGAAAGCTCTAGAACGAACAGAAGCAAATACACCCAAGAGGAGTAGGCGTCAGGAAATGATCAAACTCAGGGCTGAAATCAACCAAGTAGAAACAGAAAGAACTATACAAAATATCAACAAAACCAGGAGTTGGTTCTTTGAGAAAATCAACAAGATAGATAAACCCTTAGCCAGATTAACCAGAGGGCACAGAGACAGTATCCAAATTAATAAAATCAGATCTGAATAGGGAGACATAACAACAGAAACTGAGGAAATTCAAAAAATCATCAGATCCTACTACAAAGGCCTATACTCAACAAAACTGGAAAATCTGGATGAAATGGACAATTTTCTAGACAGAAATCAGGTACCAAAGTTAAATGAGGAGCAAATAAACCATCTAAACAGTCCCATAACCCCTAAGGAAATAGCAGCAGTCATTAAAAGTCTCCCCACCAAAAAAAGCCCAGGACCAGATGGTTTTAATGCAGAATTCTATCAGACCTTCAAGGAAGACCTAATACCAATTCTCTTCAAACTATTCCACAAAATAGAAACAGAAGGAACACTACCCAATTTGTTCTATGAAGCTACAATCACACTCATACCTAAACCTCACAAAGACCCAAGAAAGAAAGAGAACTTCAGACCAATCTCTCTTATGAATATAGATGCAAAAATATTCAATAAAATTCTAGCAAATCGAATCCAAGAACACATCAAAACAATCATCCATCATGATCAAGTGGGCTTTATCCCAGGAATGCAGGGATGGTTCAATATTCGGAAATCCATCAATGTAATCCACTATATAAAGAAACTCAAAGAAAAAAACCACATGATCATCTCGCTAGATGCTGAGAAAGCATTTGACAAAATTCAACATCCCTTCATGGTAAAAGTCCTGGAAAGAACAGGAATTCAAGGCCCATACCTAAACATAGTAAAGCAATACACAGCAAACCATTAGCCAACATCAAACTAAATGGAGAGAAACTTGAAGCATTCCCACTAAGATCAGGGACTAGACAAGGCTGCCTACTCTCTCCCTACCTATTCAATATAGTACTGGAAGTCCTAGCCAGAGCAATTAGACAACAAAAGGAAGTCAAAGTAATACAAATAGGAAAGGAAGAAGTCAAAATATCACTATTTGCAGATGATATGATAGTATACTTAAGTGACCCCAGATGCTCCACCAGAGAACTCCTAAACCTGATAGACAACTTCAGCAAGGTGGCAGGTTATAAAATCAACTCAAACAAATCAGTAACCTTACTCTATGTGAAAGATAAACAGGCTGAAAAAGAAATTAGGGAAATGACACCCTTCACAGTAGTCACAAATAATATAAAATACCTCAGGGTGAACCTAACCAAGCAGGTGAAAGATCTGTATGACAAGAACTTCAAGTCTCTGAAGAAAGAAATTGAAGAAGACCTCAGAAAATGGAAAGATCTCCCATGCTCATGGATTGGCAGGATTAATATAGTAAAAATGGCCATTTTGCCAAAAGCAATCTACAGATTCAATGCAATCCCATTAAAATATCAACTCAATTCTTTACAGAGCTAGAAAGAGAAATTCTCAAATTTATATGGAATAACAAAAAACCCAGGATAGCGAAAACCATTCTCAACAATAAAAGGACTTCTGGAGGAATCACCATCCCTGACCTCAAGCTGTACTACAGAGCAATAGTGATAAAAACTGCCTGGTATTGGTACAGAGACAGGCAGGAAGATCAGTGGAATAGAGTTGAAGACCTAGAAATGAACCCACGTACCTATGGTCATTTGATCTTTGACAAAGGAGCTAAAACCATCCAGTGGAACAAGGACAGCATTTTCAACAAATGGTGCTGGTTCAACTGGAGGACAGCATGCAGAAGAATGCAAATCGATCCATTCTCATCTCCGTGTATGAAGCTCAAGTCCAAGTGGATAAAGGAACTTCACATAAAACCAGACACACTGAAACTAATAGAAGAGAAGGTGGGGAAGACCCTCGAACACCTAGGCACAGGGGAAAAGTTCCTGAACAGAACACCAATGGCTTGTGCTCTAAGATCAAGAATTGACAAATGGGACTACATAAAATTGCAAAGTTTCTGTAAGGCAAAGGACACTGTCAATAGGACAAAACGACAACCAACAGATTGGGAAAAGATCTTTACCAATCCCACATCTGATAGAAGACTAATATCCAATATATACAAAGAACTCAAGAAATTAGGCTCTAGACAACCAAATAACCCTATTAAAAAATGGGGTATGGAGCTAAACAAAGAATTCTCAACTGAGGAAATGCGAATGTTCGAGAAGCACCTAAAGAAATGTTCAGCATCCCTAGTCATCAGGGAAATGCAAATCCAAACAACCCTGAGATTCCACCTCACACCAGTCAGAATGGCTAAGATCAAAAACTCAGGTGATAGCAGATGCTGACGAGGATTTGGAGAAAGAGGAACACTCCTCCATTGTTTGTGGGATTGCAAGATGGTGCAACCAATATGGAAAACAGTCTGGTGGTTCCTCAGAAAATTGGACATATCACTACCTGAGGACCCAGCTATACTACTCCTGGGCATATACCCAGAAATTCTCTAACACGTAACAGGAACATATGCTCCACTATGTTCATAGCAGCTTTATTTATAATAGCCAGAAACTGGAAAGAACCCAGATGCCCTTCAACAGAGGAATGGATATAAAAATGTTGTACATTTACACAATGGAATATTACTCAGCTATTCAAAACAATGAATTTTATAAATTCTTATTTAAATGGATGGAACTAGAAAATATCATTCTGAGTGAGGTAACCCAATCACAAAAGAACATACATGGTATTCACTCACTGATTATTGGACTTTAGCCCAGAAGCCTGAAACACCCAAGATTCAACTCACAGACCACATAAAGCTCATGAAAAATGAAGACCAAGTTGGGGGGGGGGGGCTACAGTCCTTCTTAGAAGAAATAACAAAATACTCAAGGGAGCAAATATGGATGCAAATGCAGGACAGAAACTAAGTAGGGGCTGTCTGCAGACCATTCCACCTGGGTATCCATCCCGTGTGCAGTCACCAAAGGTAGATGCTGATATGGATGTCAGGAGGTGCATGCTGTTAGGAGCCTAACATAAATGTCTTCTTAGAGGTCTGCAAGAGTCTGACATATTCAGAGGTGGATGCTCACAGCTAACCATTAAACTGATCATGGGGTTCCCAACAGAGAAGATAGAGTGAAGACTGAAGGAGTCAGAAAGGGGACAGGACCCCATGGGAGAGCAACAATACCAACCAACCAGAGCCCCCAGGGTCTAAACCACCAGCCTGGGAGCGCTTAGGGAGGGACCCATGGCTCCAGCTATATATGCAAGGGAGCTATATATAAGTGGGACAAGAGATCCTTGGTCCCATGAAGGCTGGACATCGTGAGGGGTGGTATTCGAGGGTGGGGAGGTGAGATACTGGGGAGGGTAGGAGTGGGTACACCATCATAGAGGCAGGAGGAGGGGGGAAGGGATAGGGAGTTCCTGGGAGGGAGTGGGGGAAAGGGGGTAAGGGGAAAACATCTGAAATATAAATAAAAGTTCCAATGGAAAAAAAAAAGAACTGAAAAAAAACAAAAAAACCTTAACTTGTTATGTTTTCTAACCTGTAATTAACTGATGTGTTTATTAATATTAAATGTAATTGTGAAGCATAAATCATTCTTTGAATAAATGCTATTTACTGAAAAAAAAAAAAAAGACAGGTGGTTTGGTAATTTGATCACATCATAGCCATGGCTTTACTTGTGTGTTACAAATATTCACATATTTACCATGGCAAACAGATGGATAAGTCTTGACTTTGTACTATGTCACTGAGTAATAGCAATGTACCTTCTATATACCAGTTGCTACTAATAAAAACAAACAACAACAAACAAAAACAGAGGTTCTGAGGATCCAAACTTTGGTCCTCAATACCCACTGAGACGTCATGACAGGTTCTCAGTTATTATTAGTTTCATGTCTTTTTTATGTTGATAAGATTGTTATTTGAAATAATTTCAGACTCATATAGAAGATGCATGGAAAATAAACATTATAATCTAGAACTATTTGAAGATAACTGTCCAAGGAGATTCCCCATCATCTCATGTATTGTGCTTGTGTGTGTGTCCTCAGGCTTGTCTGGAAAGCACATTACCCATTTGGCTGTCTTCTCAGGTGGATGCTTTGCTAATTCTTTTTTTTGTTTTTCTTTTTGGGTTTTTTGAGACAGAGTTTCTCTGTATAGCCCTGGCTGTTCTGGAACTCACTCTGTAGACCAGGCTGGCCTCGAACTCAGAAATCCGCCTGCTTCTGCCTCCCAAGTGCTGGGATCAAAGGCGTAGGCCACCACCGTCGGCCTGCTTTGCTAATTCTTACAAGCAAAGAGACAGTCATATATACTAACTTATCATCAAAACCATAAAAGTAACTTGTTTGATTTTCATGCCATCTGACTTATTGGTGTGATGAAACACCATGACCAAAAGCAACTTGGAGAGGAAATTGCTTATTTTACTTACTCTTTCATATCACAATCAAAGATCAGGAACTCAAACAGAGCAGGAACCTGGAGGCAAGAACTGATACAGAAGGCATAGAGGAGTGCTCCTTGTTGGCTTGTTCTTCCTAGCTTACTCACTCTGCTTTCTGATATGACCCAAGGCTACTAGCCCAAGGGTGTGTCCTTCTGTGGGAAAAAAAAAGCGCGGCAGGGCCTGGGACCTGCGTGGTGGAGGCTGCCTGGAGGCCTCCAGGCAGCCTGTCTCTCCTACTGGAGGAAGGTCCCAGGTTCCAGTGGCTGGAGGCTTTGTGGCGGCAGGCCCGGCAGGCCCCAATGACACGAGGAATCCTTGGATTCCAAAAGGGTTTATTGTCATGGAGGATGGTAGATGGGCAGACCTGGGTTAAGTAGGGAGGGAGAAAGGGGGAGGTTCTGGGGAGGAATGCTTAATTGGCTCTGCCCTCTGACCTTCATTAATATGTAAATCTCTAGGGCCTGAGGCCTGTAGTCACACCCTCTACTGTGCACTTTGGGAGGGGCTGTAATGGCCTATGTGACTGAACAATGTAGGTCCATGGAGATTAGACTGCTTTTCAGGACCCTGAGTTCTGGGGGCGTGGCCGAACTCCTGCTGTTTCTCCCTTGGAGTCTCGGGGTTCTAGGCCCATGCCCAGCCAAGAACCAGGATACTCTTATGCAGTCCCACATCCTTCCTTATGAATCACTATTTAAGAAAATGTCCCACAGCCTTGCCTACAGCCAAGTCTTATAAAGGTATTTTCTCAGTTGAAGTTACCTCCTTTCAGATGACTCTAGGTAAGCTGTTCTCAAACTGTGTGTCATGACCCTTTTGGAGGTTGAACAACCCTTTACATCATGATTTCTAACAGTAGGAAAATTACAGTTATGATGTAGCAACAAAGATAATTTTTGGGCTTGAGGTCACTACAACATGAGGAACTGTATTAAAGTATCATAGCTTTAGGAAGGTTGAGAGGCTGTCACTTTGTCAAGTTGACATAAAACTAGCCAGCATACCCTCTATGAACTCCATTCAAATACTAGTGCTATTCGCAGTTAGGCCTTTAATCCTGGGAATGATTAGGGAAACACTGCATTTATTTTCATGAATTATTAGATTATTTTCAGTTCTACATTTTTGCTTATTTTCCATGTCCTTGACACTCCTGATGTTACAAATCTTTTTATAGAATGTCAGCATGCTACAGTTTTTTCGTTTTCTTTTGTTTCTTACCTGGTACTACCAATAAATACTTTACCAATGTGTCAGACTTGCTTCCAGCTCTGTATCAGTATTGATTTAAGCTTCATCATGATTGTGTTAAGTTTAAGATTCTTTGGTGGGAATATCGCAGAAGCAGTATTACTACTTTTCAATGGATCTTGCTATCTGGGTTGTAGTAGTTACTTCTCCTTGATGAGATAAAATACATGACAAAATCATCTTAAGGAAAAACAGGTCTGTTTTGGCTCATAGTTTGAAGAGATATGATCCATAATGACAGGAAAGCATGGTGGTTGCAGGTGCCCTTGGCAATGTGAGCAATGGGAGATTGATCATATTTGGGGAACCTGGAAGTACAGAAATAGGAATTCTGTCACTCCATAGCTTGCTCCTTTCCCTGTTTTATTCAGTCCAAGACTCCAGCCTATAGGAAGAGTCCATTCACATTCACAATGGGTTTTAACCTCTCATTCAGTTCTATCTAGAAATGTACTTATAGACACATCAAAATTGTGTCCAGTTAATGACATAGATGTTTCTTAATCTAGCCAGTTGATAGTTGAAATTAATTGTAACACTAGGAGACTCAGTGAGGTCCTAGTGGACTATGGCTGAATCTCTCTGGAGGGCTATCATCTCAGCTGAAAGCTTGGCCACCCTGTGCTAGTCCCTAATTCTTAACTGAGTGGATACTACCTACAGCTGACCTAAACTTGAGAAGTCCTAACAGAGTGTGTTTACTTGGATACTTTCTTTAACTCCCTTCATTTTTTACCACTAGTTTTAAGATTAAAGGAAAGACAAAGGAAAGAAGGGGAAGGAAAAAGGAAGAAGGAAGGAAGGAAGAAGGAAGAAGGAAGGAAGGAAAGAAGGAAAAAGAGAAGTGGGGAAGACAGGAAATAAGGATGTAAAGAAGGGGTTAGAGACATAATCTATTATATTAGGCACACAAATTTTTTATCCATAATGAGCTTTGAATTTTATCAAATGTATTTTTGTACATTGAGATTACAGTTTGCTTTACCCCTGATTTAATAACACAGCTATTAAGACATATCTTAGTATTAAAATCACTACAAAACAAAGTATTATTTGAATCAGATAATTCTTACTTACATAGTTAACTTGACTTTGATTATTTTTAGGAATTATTACTTATCTCACTTTTTTCGTATTTTAGCATCAGGGTTATACTAATTTTGGAAAATAAATGAAAAGATTTCCTTTTTAATTTATGCCTACAAAAATTAAATGGAATGGAAATTATTTGACATGAGGATGTCTGCTTATGAAAGCATCAGCTCACATGGTCATTTTGATGGGAAGGAAGCCCATCTCCATGGCAACTTTAAATACCCCTTCCATTGTCAGCAGTCTGTTCATCCTACCTCTTCCCAGTAGAGGTTTACTCATGTGGATGTCTCATCTGTGGAAGAGAGTGGTGATGTGGATAATGCCTTGCTTTTATGATTACAGTCCCCTGTAAAGTAGACATTCAGTATATCCACTTCCCCTCCTCCTCTTTGGTATTTCTCCTAGCAGTTGGAGCAGAGGTTTGTTTGTTTCAGGACAATGCATTGGGTTGTGTGAAGGTCCAAGACTTGATATATGGGCTTTGTGGATCATATGACTTCTATCAGAACTATTAGTTCTGCTTTGCAACATGAGAGCTGTTAGGCATAGGCAAAAAAGAGCGAGTGTGGTTCTGCTGGAACCTAATGCCAAAAACTGAACATTTGAATTTTGTATAATTTGTATGTGCCTAAGGTATTATCTTTTTCCTCTACAATTTTAAACTAGAAAAATAAATAAAATAACCTGAGTGTTAGTATAAAAACTGGTAAAAACAAAACAAAAAGCATCCAACAAACAAAATATAAGATTTGGCCTGAAGTCTACTCTATACTATAAATATGGAGGGAAAAAATGGCTAAACAAACAGAACCCTTAATTTTATCATGTTTGTATCTAGTTTTATGATGTCTAAATTGCATAATGTTTTAAAATTTTAGTCATCCTTTCACATATTTTTATTAATATTGATGTTTTTCTGTTTTCTTGAACATAGTATTTGGTTTTTCTGCCACTATTTTTAATATGTACTTAAATATACACCTGTCTAGTATAGTAATAAAACAAACAGCCATACCCTTTTTGTGTAATTTAATAAATAGGAGACTACAAACAGAATGAGAGGCTTCTCTTGTGCGTCAGCAAGTTAGGCAGAATAACTTGCCCTCTCAGTGGAAACTATGACAAACCAGAAGAGCCAGACTTGTTTTGAAAGGTACCAGAGAAGTAGGTAAACAGAAGGGATCAACAGAAGGCAGAAGACAATTTAAAAACAGGAATCTCAAAGGATTTATCAAAAGTGTCAGAGTACTCAAATTTGAATGAGACAGTTGCATCACCCTACACCCTTCTAAGGCTGAGATCATTACAGGGGATAAAGCAGAAAGATTAAAACTGCCAGAGGTAGTAGACATTTGCAATAAAAAGTTATTTGCTGGACATGGCAAAACCACTGAGAACATGGACTCACAGAAGTTGTGATTGCACAAAACTTGTACAAGATCAAACCAGCCAAAATCCCAGAGAAGCCCCATCCCTAGCTGAGGAGCTAGTGGCAGCTGGTGGCAGTTTTTAGCTGCTGGGGGTGGGGGTGGAGGGAGAGAGGGAGGGAGGTGTGTGCATGCACACATACGCGCGCACGCGCACGCGCACGCACCCACACGCGACACACACACACACACCACACACCACACAACACGGATGAGGGGGGAAGGAGGGAGGGGAGGAGTGGGGGACTCACTTTCTTTAGGGATGTTTTCCTTGAAATGCTACCCATACTCAAGTAGGTAGTAGTGTCCTTACACATAGGTGAATACAGCACGTTTTGTTTTTTGTCTTTTTAAAGAGCTTATTGTTGACATTTTGTCTGTTTTGTCTAGGCTCTGCCCCACAGTTACCTGGCAACAGCCAGGTGTTCCTGAATCACTATAAAAGGGGCTGCTTGCCTTCTCCTCTCTCTCTTGCTTGCTTTCCTGCCTTGGTCCCTTATCCAGCTCATACTCTCTCTCCATTCCCCTCCCCCATTCTCCATGTGGTCAGCCTCCCCTTTCCCCCAGCCTTTCTCTCAACTCCCATCCCCTTGCCCTGACCTTAGGGGAGAGGATATGTCAGCATGGGTCCACAGAGGCACCCCCTTTCCCCACACTTATTACATATCCACCAAACATATTCCTTCTCCCGTAATCTTTTTATAAAGCACAACATATATTAAATTGAAAAGGAAAAGTGGTGGTGGAGATATAAGAAGAATTAGAAGAAGCGAAAGGGGGATGTATTTGATCAAAATTCCTTAAACGCATAGATGATATTCAAACAAAAAAAGTAGTTCTGAAACAAGTAAAGGTTTCAGCACAGGTTTTGCTTTGTTATGACTACATATCAACTTCTTGTGGTCCATTATTAATGTTTTTATCCTTATAGTGGGCCTGGCCTACCTGGCCATTGCCAGGTAACTGTAGGGAGGAGCATACCTGGCTGGTGGAGTTTGACAGAGCTAACAGCAAAAGAATTGTAAACAGGACCTGTGGTAGCATGGAAGTGTGTACCTGTAACCCCAGTTAGGGCTGATGGAATGAGACAATGGGGGCTCTGAACAGGGTTGGGGTTCCAGGGACTCTTTCCGCAGGGAAGGGAACACAGAAGAACCTGATGTGGGCTTCATAGGGGAAAGGCACCCCTGTGAAAACTGTAACCCAGTTCACACTTGTAGTCTGAGTTCATCTGTTGTGTGTTTGAAAGACTGAAATTGAAAATTTAAAGTAGTTCAAGGTTGATAATAGTTTCAAGTGATTGGCAGAAAGGCAAATAAACACCTCCCTCCTCCAGCAATGCTATTTCAAGAAGGCCTGGAAAGGGCTGACAACATGTGAGTTGACATTTTAAAGTCATCAACAATTCTGAGTAAAAATGGCTAAGAAGCTTATGTAGATAGGCACACAGATATGAATAGTGATGCTAGTGTCTTAGAAGGAGAAGATTGGTGTGTGAAAGTGGAGCAATATTTTAATACAATGAGTTTTATAGAATTGTTGAAAGATTCTTAGGTCAAAATCAAAGAATTCACTGATTCCAAAGCCAAATGAAATACTAAGAAATCTATACAAAGTGCAATTAATTCTGACTTCTGAAGAGAATGACCAGTAGGAAAGGAAAGATATGAATTGTGCTGACACCCACAACAATAGAAACCAGGAGGAAAATAATGTTCTGTGCTGAGAAAACAAATCAGCAAAACAGTATGCCAAGAACCAGAGGGGATACAACAATTACCACTCACTTCACTTGACACAGCACATCTAATAGAAAGTGTGAGTGCAGAAAGATGTACAAAGCTAACAGTGTACATGTAGACACACCTCCGTGAAGCTCAGCCTCCCCCTAACTGGGGTTACAGGTACACACTTCCATGCTTAGCCACAGGTCCTGTTTACAATTCTTTATGCTTGTTAGCATTCTGTCTAAACTCCACCAGCCAGGTATGCTCCTCCCTACAGTTACCTGGCAATAGCTACTTAGGCCAGGCCCACTATAAAAGGGACTGCTTGCCTCCTCTTACTCTCTTGCTCTCTCTTGATCTCTTGATCCCTCTGTCCCCTCCCCTCCCTTACCCCTCTCTCCATATGCTCATGGCAGGCCTCCTCTCCTCCTCCTCTTCTTCCTCCTTCTTTCCCTTCTCTCTCTCCTCTCTCTCTCTCTCTCTCTCTCTCTCTCTCTCTGCTGTTACTACCCTCTTAACTCCCCTCCCCATGCCCTGAATAAACTCTATTCTATACCATACCTTCA
Source organism: Mastomys natalensis (assembly GCA_021653895.1). Taxonomy (NCBI): domain Eukaryota; kingdom Metazoa; phylum Chordata; class Mammalia; order Rodentia; family Muridae; genus Mastomys; species Mastomys natalensis. The sequence continues at coordinate 1,131,447 of JAJTUV010000471.1, read as the reverse complement.
TCATGTGACTGGTCCCTCAGGGGGAAGAGATGCCTAGCATGGCCGCTGAGACGTCCCTTCCCCATACCTCACCACACACCCACAGAACACATTCTCTTTCTCTTTTTATAAACACATCAATGCTGACTACTTTATCCCCCTACTTCTCCTAGCTCCTCTCCACCTCCCTTTCTGTGATTCAAATAAGCATCTAATGATGAAATAAAATCAGATAAATAAAAAATAAATCAGAATATGACAAAACAACCAAACAAAAAAAAAGAGCCAAAAAGAAAAAATCACAAGAAACACATATAGACACAAACACACGTTCACACATACAAGAGTCCCATAAAAACCCCAAACTGGAAGCCTACATAAAAGATTTATAAGGTTAAAAAAAAACCTCTAACAAAATCATGAGATGACTTTTCTCCAAGATGACAAGTTTATTTTGTATTGGTCATCTACTACTGGATATGGGGCCTGTTTTTAACAGGAGTTTATTTTCCCAGTGTGATTCCCTTGGAACAAACTAATTTTTCATTTGCAAATGGCCTTCAGTTGGAGATTGATTCAGGTGTACAGATGGAGTCATGGGCCTTTTTCTTCTCTTAGCTCTAGGATCCTGTCTGGTGTGGGCACTATGCATGCTGCTACCATTTCTATGAATTAGTAGGTGTGCCAGCCTTGTGTCTAGATGGCTTTGATTTCTTGGTGTCACCCATCACCCTGGCTTCAACACTCTGCCTCTTTTTCTGAAGAATTACATTAGCTATGAGAGGAAGGATTTGATGGCCACATCCTATTTAGAGCTGAGAGTTTCAAGGACTCTGACTTTCTACATATTCTCTGGTTGTATGCTGCTAGATTTGTTCCCATCTGCTGCAGGAGGAAGCTTCTCTGATGATGGCTGAGTAAAGGATGGCTCTGTGAATATAGGAGAATTTTGGTGAGTCATCTTTATTCATACATTCCTTTAGCACAGTAGTTTTCAACCTTCCTAATGCTGTGGCTCTTTAATACAGTGCCTCAAGTTGTGGTAACCCAAACCAGAAAGTTAGTTCATTGCTATTTCACAACTATAATTTTGTACTGTTATGAATTATAATGTAAATATCTGATATGCAAGATATATGAATATGATATGCAGCCCCAAAATGGATTGCAACACACAGGTTGAGAACCATTGCTTTAGCAGACCAGTAGTTGCTAAGTTTCTACATGGGTTGATGTTTACCTTTCTCCTTTGGTGGCATGCAGAGTACCTTCATGAAGGGTTGAAGGTTCTAGGTAGGTACCTGCTTGACTTCTCTATGTTCAGTGAGTTGTATTAGTGTCTTCAGCAATAGGGCCTTATCATCACTGTTGGCAGAGATCCACCAATAGTCTTGAAAATAGCCTAGGTAGTTTGAATGAAACCCATTCCTGGATTACATCTGGGAACTTCAGTTAGTGACAAAAGTTGTCCAGGTCAGGCTTTCTGTTTGGAAATATCATTTAGAGCTCCTTCATATATGTATATATTTTAGGAAGCTTCTACTATATTAAATTTCTGTATAACCTCTCAAATGGCCTTTAGTTTTAGGGTCTCTTCATATATTCTCTCTTTGTTCCTTCTCCCTGTTTGACCTTCTCATTCTAATCCCCTTACCTCATCTATTCATAACTGCCTATTCTATTCCCCCTTACTATGGAGATCATCCCTTACTCTATAACTAACCTCTGTGGGTCTACAGATTATAGCTTGGTTATCATTTAACAAATAATATCTACATATAAGTGAATACATGGCATATTTATCTTTCTTGGTCTGGGTTATCTCAGGGTAGTTTTAAGTTGTATTATTTATATATGAATTTCATGATTTTATTTTTTAGTGGCTGAGTACTATTTTATTGTTTAATTGTACCACATTTTATCTATTCATCTGTTGAGGAACACATAGTTGCTTCTAATTTCTGGCTATTATGAATACAGCAACAGTGAACATGGTTGAGTGTCTCTGGTAAGATGATGCGTCCTTTGAGTATATGCTCAAGAGTGGTACAGCTGAATCTTGAGGTAGATTGATTCCCATCTTCCTGAGGAACTGCCACCCTAATTTCCTTAGTGACTATATAACTTTGTACCTCCACCAGCAATGGATACATTTTCCCTTACTCCACTTTCCCTTACTCTACATCCTTGCTACCATGAGTTATTACTTGTGTTATTGATCTTAGCCATTCTGATCCAATGAAATCTCAATGTAGTTTTGATTTGCATTTCCTGGTATCTAGGGAACATTAAACATTTCTTTAAGTGTTTCTTAGCCTCTTGAGTTTTCTCTATTGAGAATTCTCTGTTTATAGCTGTACTCCATTTTTAATTCTTGATCTTGAGCTTTTCAGGTTATTTATATATTTTAGATATTAGTCCTCCATCAGAGGTGTATATGGTAAATTTTTTTCCATTCTATAGGCAACCACTTTGTTAGAATAGCAGTGGCTTTGCTGTGCAGAAGCTTCCCAGCTTCATGAAGTCCCATTTATTAAATATTGATCTTAGTGCCTCTGCTAATGGTGTTCTATTCAGAAAGTGTTTTCCTATGCCAAAAAGTTCAAGGCTACTCCCCACTTCTTATTTATTAGTTATTGTTCCTAGAGTTTGTGTTCATTTATTGGCTTCTGTTACCTTCTCTGATGTTTAGGAGAGTGTGTTAGTTGTGGGTTGCCTGGTAGGGAATGCTTCTGAGATCCTGTCAGATGTGGCCACTGGGGGTTGAGGTTAGAATATGTTTCTTGATATTGGGAGCTAACCCTTAGTGGTGGAGATGAGCTACAAAGAGTGGAGAGTTGAAGAATTATACAGGGGAAGGCAGGATGTTCCCCAGGATCTGTTTAGTCTTCTGGGAATGGGTCCAGAGAGGGAGGAGAGACCACAGTCAGTAGTGTGCTACAGAACTTGGGATGAGGTTGGAGGTTTAGATTTGGTGATAAGGAAGCAGAGTGAAGATCTGATCACCTACCTGCTTCCCTGGTCTCTCTCCTTCCATACCTCATAAGGCTAATGGGATACTCAGGAATACCTGGGGTCTTTGGGGCTAAGGCAAAGGGATGGGATGGTGGGATGGCTGTGGTGGAAGCTATGCATGATTCTCTAGAGATGGGGCAGAGAAGGAAGGGAGCTGCAGATGGTGGTATGCTACAGATCTGGGGGTGAGACTAGGAAAAGAGTGAAAGTGAAGATTTGAAATTTACCTACCTAGTTCTCTGGTCAGCATGGCTGGAGGCTTCCCAGGGAGGGCCTCTGGAAGTTGGAAACTAAAGTGAAGGGATGGTGCAGTATAGAAGGTTGTAGGAGACTCTACTTGTTTTTAAACTTTCCTTTTATGGGTCTTTTAGTCTCTTGGTTAGGTTTATTCTAGGATTATATTTTTGAGGCAATTAAAATTGGATTTGTTTCCCTAATTTCTTCCTCAGCACATTTGTTACTGGTAGATATGGAGGCTAGTAGCTTTTGTATGTTAATTCTGCATCCTGCTGCTTTGTTGAAAGTGTTCAGTGTTTCTTGTGAATGGAATTGTTTCACCTGTAAGAAGACACATTGGCTTCTCTCCTATTTGTATCTCTTTTATTTGCTTCACTTGTCTTATTGGTATGACTAAGATCTCTAACATTATATTGAATAAGAATAAGAATAAGAATAAGAAAGTGGTTCCCACTGCCTTATTTTTGGCTTTAATGAAAGTGCTTTTTAATATTTTTCAACTTAGTAAAATGCTTGCTACATGTGTGTCATATATTAAGTATGTTGAGATGTGTTCCTTCTATTTCTGTTTCTTGCAGGCTGTTATCATTAAGAAATGATGAATTTTTCCAAAGCCATTTATATATCCATTGAGATGATCATGTGATTTCTATCCACTTACATCATGCTTACATTTATCAGTTTATGAAGCTGAACGATTCCTTCATCTTTGGAGTAAAACCAACTTTGTCATGATGGATGATAATTTTTGTCGGTTCTTAAATTCCAGTTACAAATATTTTGTTGAGAATTTTTACACCTGTGTACATCAGAGTGTACATCTGTGTGTCTCCTTTTAATCTGATTTTTAAAATCCATCAGAATTATACTGACTTCAGAAAAAGAGTTTGTTAATATTCCTTTCCATTTTCTATTTTATGGGATAGTTTGAGAAGCATTGGTATTATGTGTTTTAGAAATTTGGTACAATTCAGCAGTGAATCTGTCTTGACTTAGGTTTTTATTAATAATTCAGAGAAATTTTTAGTGTTTTGATTTATCTGCTTTTCATACAGATGAGGGATCAGGAAGAAGTTGCAAGGGATATGACAAATTCTATAAATACTAAAAATAGAATTTCCAATTTAGTAGAATACAAGTTTAGAAAGGTTTAAAAGGCTAATCCCTGCACTTAGGGGTAGAAGCAAGAGGATTTCTGTGAGTTGAAGGCCAGCATGATTCACATACTGAGTTTTAGCCATCAAGAACTACAAACTGAGATTCTGAACGCTCGTGAGAGGGTTACAGGGGTAAAGGTACATGCACATGAACTTGAGGACATAAGTTTAATGTTCAGGAGCAAGTTGTAAAAAGAGGATGACTCCTACAAGTTGTCACCTGACTTTTGTGAATGGTACATGAATACCTTTTCTGTCCTACACACACACACACACACACACACACACACACAGAGGTGGGAGGAATAAATGTAAAAATGTATTCTAATAATTGTCTGATTTTTATTGATATCTACCATGATATATTCCCTTTTTTATGAACATTTTAAAACTTTTTTTAATTATTTGTTGTTATTATTGTTATGGATGAATACAATGTATTTTGCTTGTGTCAATCTGCATTCTACCTTTCCATTTACTCCTGGAATTACCCATCACAACTTCTCCCCAACATAATTTGTTTTTTAAAAAACTTCCAACAATTCCAGTTATTGCCTCCTGCATATGTTCATAGATATTGAGTCATCCACTATAGTTTGGGTAAACTACCAAGGCCACCTCCTGGAAAAAAAAATGACTTTTTCTTCATTAGTGACTGTCAACTGCTAGTATGTTCTTAGCTAGGGTAAGGTCTTTTGTTCTCATCCCCCATCCATCTGGGGGTTTGAATGGCTTGATCTTGTGTGAATAAGCACAGCTGCTGTGTGTTCATGAGTGAAATGACCCTGTCATGTCTAGAAGACAAGGATTTGCAGCAATCTTTCCCAGATTCAAGCTCTAATAATGTCCTCCCTTTTATAACTGATTTAAATTAGTTCTGCTTTCTCTTTGGTTTGTTTACTAAGAGTTTATTGATATTGCTTAACTTTCCCCTTTTTTGAATATAACATTTTTATTAATTCATTGAGAACTTCATGTATATATACACACAGTGTATTTTGAACATATTTACTCCAACTCCTCTCCATAACTCCTCCCAAATGTATCCCATGTGTTCCAACTTCATAACTCTATTCTTGTTTTTAAACCCACTGAGTCTGGTGTGTACTGGATGGCATGGCTGTACATAGCTTTCTCCACAGGAGCATGATTTGTCTTGGCAGGGCTACCCTCTTAAACAGATGGACTGACCTTCCTTTCTAACAACCATCCATTGCCTGCAGCTCCTCTGATAGGATTCGGGGCCTGCAAGGTGCCCTACCCCAAATGTTGATTGGCTTGATCTTATGCACATCTTGTATAAGCAACTACAACTGCTATAAGTTTATGAGTGTTTATTGGTTTGCCCATGTCTGAAAACAGTTTCATCATAGCCTTCCCTACCTTTGGCTCTCAGACTCTTTTACAGTATTCCCTAATCCTTGAGGAGAAGTTGGTGTGATACAGGTGTCCATATGTGGCTGAGAACTAAGCTGATACTTTGTTTCATTGCTCGTTTGAATTTTGCTCATTTCTAATTTTTGGCTTGATCCTAATTATTTACTTTTATATACTGATTTGAGTTTGACCTACTTTTGTTTTTTAAAGTTCTACCTAATTAATTTTTTATTTGAGACCTCTGAATTTTTCATACAGCTATTTATAGTTATAAACTCCATTTTAGAATGCATTTTTTACATTCCATAAGTTTTAGTATATTGTGCTTTTATCAAACTTTTGCAAGTATGTTTGTATTTTATTCCCTAAAAGCTCTTAATAGGTAAGCTCTAACACTCAAAACATTTAGTCACCCCCCTTAGATGTATTATATGTCTGAATGTTTTACCAGTCTTATGCTGGGTACCATGTGTTCCTGGTACCTATGGAGGTCAAAAGAGGAAGTTGAATCTCCCGTGAAACAGAGTCATAGACCTTTGTTAGTGCTACATGGGTGGGTGCTGGGAGTTGAACCTAAGGTTAGGTTTTTTTTTTTTTTTTTTAATAGAGAGTCATGTCCTCAGTCCCATGAAGACATCTTTCTTATTGTCTATTTCTGAATTCCAGGATTTCTCATTAGTGTCATGAATCTTTGTAACAATTATAGCTACTTTGTGTTTATGTACTTATTCTTCTACTTTAACTGGTCCCTAATGCTTTCCTTATCAAAGTGTACCCTCTCACATATTTCTGTTATCTTTCTATTTTCTCACTATAAATCTGAGTAATTACAGTGAGCATTATATATATCACAGACCAAATATCATGCTGTCTTGACATTTCCTCCACCAAAACTTAGTTACTATTTTTAATTTGTGAAGAATTTAATTTGATTATTTTCTAGAGTATAACATAAATGGACCTTTGGTGAATTTCTGATAGAGTCCTTATGCCTCCTCTTAAACCTCTGCAGAACATTTCCTACTTTCTGCAGTGCTATCAGAATTCAGACTTTCTAAAGTTCCCCAGAGTGACCTATTTAACCTTGCCTATAGTATTCTAGGATACCATGCTCACAGTTCTGGTGCTTCCATAGCCTACAGCCACATAGCCAGGCTTATTGAAGTGATGGCCTCCTTCTTGGTTCTTAGTTATTTCCTCATTGCTGAAATCAAATACTTTACAAGAAACAATTTAAGGCAGGAAGGTTTTATTTGCTTATGAACTAAGTAGACATATTCCATCATGTCAAGCAGTTTGATGCCAAGAATTGCTCATGGCTTTGATGACATGAAGATGAGTCTGCCTACTTAAATATATCAGGAAGCAGAGTAAGAAAACTGGTAGTCAGCCAACATGTTTTCTCTTTCAATTCTCTCTGGAAATGCCCTCATAGACACTCCCAGATGTATGTCTCCTGAGTGATTCTTGCTCAAGTCAAGTTGATATTGCACACTAACCTCACAGTCAGAATTCCCTGTTCTACACTTAGGGATTGGATATTAATATTGAGAGTCAAGTAAGATGGCTTTGTTGGTAACGACTCCAGCCTGACAACCTGAGTTTGATTCTTGGGCCCATATAGTGAAAGGAAAGAACCTACACTGGGATCTATACATATGCCAAGGCACATGTATATATACATGTATATATGTATACATATTATATATGTGTATATATACATGTATACATGTATACACATTACATGCATATTTTGACAAAACATTTGACAAATAAATATTTGACAAATAAACATTACAATTCACATTTCAAAACTGTAAATAAATGGAAAAAAGTCATCTCATTTAATAATGCTTCTTGCATTCCCTACTTGATTTGGCTTTGGCAACAGTCTAGTGAAGTAGTACTGTTAGAAGCATCCTAATCTAGATATGAAAAAACATGCTTAAATTTTTGCAGAATTGTCTCTGTATAGACACAGCTAGGAACTTGGGAGTGTAAGAACTGGGATCCATTGTCTCCACACTTTCAGCCTACTCTCTGGTCTCCACATACTACTGAGCCCATCACAAATGTTCAAGGCAGACCCTTGTAGAGTCAACAGGATGCTTTAGTACACACAATGGCTTTGTTTTGGTTTTTGAAACAGAATCTCACTTTGTAACTTTGGCTGACTTTGAACTCACAAAATTGGCCTTCCTCTGCTTTCAGCATGATAGTATAAAAGGTGTGTAAAACCATGCCCTGCTACACACAAAGTTAAGTGAAATGTGTTCTATACCAGGATATCATATCTGTCACTTCAAGATCTTTGGCTCATGTATTATCAATAATATAATTATTAACTATTAATAATTCCCAAGTAATTTATATTAAATGACATTCTCTATTAATCCTCTAACATTTCCTTAATTAATTGCTACTTTATCTTTCTTTAACTTTTGGTGATACCTATTGATTTGCTCTTGCAAATTCTAATTCATTCTAACATCTCCATTTTATCTAATATTAATTTGTACAGTTGAGTTAAATCCTGTGCGACATTGCAAAAATTTAAAAAATACTAGATATTTTTCTTGAGCCTCTGAACTCTAACTTCACAGTTTCCAGTAAAAAATTATCTAGTTTTATTATTTTTTAATATTTACTTATATTACTGAACTCATCTCATTTATGTATATTATCATAGTGTCTTCTATATGCCAGGCTTTATTTGAAACATACAGGAATATAGTAATGCAAGAATTTTTATTATCCTATTCTGCAGGAGGGGATACTAAGTCATGAAGGGAAACACCAGCAATGAGAGCCAGCATTTGAGCCTGGGCTGGCTCAATGCACTAATGTTCTCCCTGCTGGTTGGAGTATGAGACACTGGAAAGTGTGTATATTTGAAATTCCTGAAGAAGACGTAACAATCTACTAGGTTTTGAAGAGCTGGTAATGTATAGAGAAGCAGAAAAGAACCAGCTCCATAATGTGGGAAAACAGAAACACATACTTTGTGGGAGTCAGTGGATGAGATCTGCTGAAAATGCAACTGTTCAGGAAAGATATTGTACGAGTATGTCATTATTTTAAAACAACTTTTGATCCCTGATTCTGTATCAAACCTAATTTTCACATTCTGCTTTCCCTAGCATTGCGTTATTTAACTCTCCCCATGGCCCACTACGGTTACAGTGTTAAAGCAAAGATAAGGCCTAGAAGCAGAAGAATTTGTCCGATAAGTTTGGGTTTCGTTTCCCAGGTAGACATAGTGGTGAGTGGGGAAGTTATGTTCCAAGTATTTTTCTAGAGAGACATCATCGTAGATGCTTGCTGCCATGGTTCAGCAGCATGCAGCTGCTCTCCTGTTCTGCTTGTCCTAAGCTCCTCCAGTTCTACGGAAGTCAGATGGGAGGCAGAATGTACTGAGAGGTAGGCTGACTTCACAAGAACAGGGAGCAGGCTGAGCTACACTGAAGGGACAGGCAGCCTGTGTCATCCAAGTCGAGATTAGACAAACTGTTTTCAATGAGAAATGTTAATATTACCAGAACTCACCTCCCTTAGTTCATAAAGAAAATAAAATCCTGTTTCGTTTAAACTTTAAAATCGTAGCCTATATTCCTTTTGCTTCTTAGTGTTTGACCTTTATATAGCGGTACCATAACTATTCCATTTTTAAAGAGAAAAGTCAGAGGTATGTCAGAGAGAGGGAAAATGAAATTTTGGTCAGGTGAAATTTCTGCAAGATATTTGAGAAGGATTCATAATTCTGTGGCTGTGTACAAATGATCCATTTTGTTAATCTGAATTTCGAGGGTCATTAAAATTTTTTTCTTCTCTGTGGAGTAGTTTATTACTTAGAGAGAGGCGGAGAAGCCAGTTTAAAACCAAGTAAGGGAAGAAAGCTGACAAAAACATAAATTAGAGGAAGAACTTAATTTAAAAAGTGTCAAAAAGGATAGATAGTCTTAGTTCAATAATAAAGCCTAGTTCAAGAGCCTTCTATCTTTAAATAAAGCATTCAAGAACTCTATTACCTGTATACAACCAATCTTTGATTTCTAATCTAAGTCTATTTTTGCTTCTTGTGATTAGCATACAAATGTGAAAAAAGAAAAAAAAACGTGTTACACGTGTGACGATTAGGACATGCCTTTGCTTTAATGTCAGTGGTCTGTCAGGCTGGAGGTAATGAAATGAATTGCTACTTTGAAGGTTTCCCTGTGGTAAATTTTTTTCTGAAAATGACTCCTATCCATCTCCTTTTATTTTCTCCCTAAGTTCATCATGCAAACTGAAGAGATATAAGCATATATTTGTTTTCAATGAGATGAAACACAGTAGCACATAGCACCTGGACAGTCTGTGTAAACAGTACTGTGGTTTGTGTTGCTCTCCAATAGTGCCATCCTCTCTTCTAGCCAGGGCTACAAAATGTGAGGCTCCGCTCAGGAATAACAGGCTTCCCATGCAATATGTTGAGGCATGTCTAGATCTAGTGCCTGACTCCATGCACAAGAACTGAGGCTGAAGAATTGTGCTAGGAGTAAGTCTATTGGAAGATACACCTGTCCTGGGTCCTATATGAAAACAATACCTAGTTAATTTTGTATGAACAGAGACTATAATTCTGTGATGATATTGTTAGGAAGGAACATATGTCATACCTGCCTCCCAGCATTTCCTTTTAGTCTCCTCCAGAGTCTTTGAAGGCTCGGTACTCAGACGTGCATCCTCAGGTCTGAGCTATGTGAAGACTTCAAGTTGCTGGGGACTTTGTCCCATATGAAAGGCCTTGCGGAAACAGGGTAGATGGCAGCATTTGTACTGCTGACGGATGGCCCCATTTACATCAAAGGCAGTTATTATGCATGAAACCGTTCAAGCGTCATTTGTTTCAGGGAGTTCAACCAGTCAATTTTTCAGTTCCTTTCTGGTTCAGGGTCAGAAGCAAATGAAAGATCTCAGGTTGTTTTCATTTTAGGTCAGTGATGCTTTTCAACTTAATTATAGCAAATTTGTTTCAAGAGTGTCCTAGCTACAAACTACACCAAAATGTCCTTTCCTTGTATTTCAGAGAGGCCACAGGGAAGCATTAACAAGGCTAGAGCTCAAAAGACATTATATGTGAACCCAGCTTATCAGATAACTGGTACCAAAACCCACAAGGCAATTGAAGTTGTAAGCTGCTGAACATGAGCAGGAAGAGTATGCATATGTGAAGATGCACATGGAAGGCAAGATGCTTGAAATCCACATGATATTCAAATAGCACTTAAGTCTGGAGCCAAAAAAATAATCATTTCCCACTAAGAAACAGGTTTCAGATTCATCCCAGAACAAAAAACTCCTCTTAGGGTATCCTCCAGTGCTTACTAGCTTTTGTGCAATGCATTACAGTTTAACAGTGGTACACTATTTGTAAATAGTATATTTATTATTTAACCAGTAGAATAACCACAGGAGGAAAACATCCTGCTTCTCAGTGAGGAAACTGATCAGTCAACCAAAATTAATTAAATTTCCTGGACAAATTAAGACAGGAAAATACAACAAAAAGGCGACATGGGACTTATGTTCCATATAAAGAGGTCTGCAAGAGTCATATTCTGGATGAGAGAAATGAGCAGGCAAAGCTATGAGTATTATGTGGGATGCTGACTTATGGACAGAAACTGGGCAAGGATACTCAACTTTTATAATTGGGCTGGGAACAGAAGAAAGACAGTTCACTTGAAGCTGCAGGGTAAGGACATCCTAACAACTCACTAAGCATGTATTTTTAAGTCACCCATCACAATGCCACATGCTGTGTGTTTGCCAAATCAACCTGGCTTTTTTCCCTTCTCTTCCTATGGTGGGTAGAATGAGAAGAAGGAAGCTCATATATTTGAATGTCTGATTTCTAGTTAGTAAATTGTTCAAAAAGGGATTGGAACTGTGGTCCTGTTGAAGGAGACATATTACTTGGGGTGAGCTATGAGTTTCAAAGCCAGACCCACTCTCTTTCTCTGCCTTTTACCTGAAGATTAGGATATAACTGTTCCAGTGCCATGCTTGCCTGTCTGCTGTCATACTCTCAGCTTAATAACAATTATACAGATTTCTACCCACAGGTTATGGCATATGCAATAAATCCTAGCTATTCCTCCCTGTTCCAACAAAACCACTACTTTTCCCTAGAAAGACAGCCCAATATTAACCACCTCAGTCCCCAAGCCCAGGGAATAGGCGCTGACTCTTCATTAACTTCTTCAAGCTGATTGTGGGAGTTGAGATATTAGAAGAGGAGTAGGGGGTTGCAGGAGAGTAAGTGGATAAGCCTCTGATATCTGTGTCTTCACTGCATTCCAGCTGAGATTCCAGGACATCAGAGGTTCGAGCAGGTCTGCTCAACTTGCTTGAGACTGGATACACCAAGGCTGTGTATTCTACAGTATACAATTCTCAAATCCAATTTTAGTATCAAGATATTTTTTGTTTGAATTCTGGAATCTAGTCTCCTGGTGGCCTGTCTCTATCATATCTAATCCATATAATTCTGGGATTTCTATGAGGGTGTGCTCCCACCATCCTCCCATTCCTGCCTCTGTGCTCTCAAAATCTACAACGTTAGGGAATCCAAACTATCAGACACCAAGGCCTTCCACTTCCACTGATGCCTGACAAGGTCCACCCTCAACTACCTATACAGGTAGAGCCATGAGTCCCTTCCTTTGTGTTCTCGGGCTGGAGGTTTTAGAATGGCTACTCCAGCTTGTTTCTTAAGACCATTTGCTTGAAAAATTGTTTTCCAGCCTTTTACTCTAAGGTAGTGTCTGTCATTGTCACTGAGGTGGGTTTCCTGTATGCATCAAAATGCTGGGTCCTGTTTGCATATCCAGTCTGTTAGCCTATGTCTTTTTTATTGGGGAATTGAGTCCATTGATGTTAAGGTATATTGAGGACAGTGATTACTTCTTCTGTTATTTTTGATATTAGATGTGGAATTATCTTTATGTGGCTATCTTTTTTTGGATTTGTTGGGAGAGAATTACTTTCTTGCACTGTCTAGAGTATAATTTCCCTCCTTGTATTGGAGTTTTCCCATTAATATCCTTTGTAATGCTGGGTTTGTGGAATGATATTGTGTAAATTTTGTTTTGTCATGGAATATCTTGGTTTCTCCATCTATGGTAATTGAGATTTTGCTGGGTATAGTAGCCTGGGCTGGCTTTTGTGTTCTCTTAGGGTCTGTATGACATCTGTCCAGGATCTTCTTGCTTTTATAGTATCTGTTGAGAAGTCTGGTGTAATTCTGATAGGTTTGTCTTTATATGCTACTTAGCCTTTTTCCTTAGTGCATTTAATATTCTTTCTTTGTTCTGTGCCTTTGGTTTTTGATTATTATGTGATGGGAGGTATTTCTTTTCTGGTCTAGTGTATTTGGCGATCTGTAGGCTTCTTGTATGTTTATGGGCTTCTCATTCTTTAGGTTAGGGAGGTTTTCTTCTATAATTTTGTTGAATATATTTACTTGCCCTTTATGTTGGGAATCTTCACTCTCATCTAAACTATTATCCTTAGGTTTGGTCTTCTCATTGTGTCCTGGATTTCCTGGATGCTTTGTGTTAAGAACTGTTTGCATTTTGCATTTTCTTTGACAGTTGTGTCATATTTTCTATGGTATCTTCTGCACCTGAGATTCTCTCTTCTATCTCTTTTATTCTGTTGGTGATGCTTGCATCTATGACTCCTGATTTCTTTCCTAGGTTTTCTATCTCCAGGGTAGTCTCCCTTTGTGATTTCTTTATTGTTTCTACTTACACATTCTGTTTGGTTGTGTTCTCTTGTAATTCTTTAAGGGATTTTTGTGTTTCCTCTTTAAGGACTTCTACCTGTTTACCTGTGTTCTCCTCAAATTTTTTGAGAGTGTTATTTTTGTCCTTCTTAAAGTCCTCTATCATCATCATTAGAAGTGATTTTTAATCTGAATTTTGCTTTCCTGGTGATATGGTGAATTCAGGACTTTCTAGTGTGTGAGAACTAGGTTCTAATGATGCCAAATACCCTGGGTTGTTGATGCTTATGTTCTTGTGCTTTCCTTTCGCCATCTGTATCACCTTAGTGCTACCTTCCTTGTCTCTTACTGGAGGCTATCTTTCCTATTATCTTGGTTGTTTCAGAATTGTGTGGGGTGGGTGTTACTACTGGGGTTAGAGCTGGGGCTGAAGATCTCTCAGTGCTTGTGCCCAGATCCTAAGGAACCAGTGCTCTGGGCCAGGAGTGAATTCCTAGGTCCTAGTGTGTCCCAGTTATTCCCTGTTTGGGGCAGGTGTTGCTGTCTCCTTACCTAAGATGCTGCCGGGTTAGAGCTCCTGGGAGGCCTACTTCCTCTGGGTTTTGTGAGATTGGGTGCAGAGCCGCCCGGGATCTGCTTAGTGCTCGGACCCAGACTGAAGGGAATGCTTTCTTTTAAAGTTTTTTTTTTTTTTTTTTTTTTTTTGGTTGTGGTGTCTCTTCGCAGGTATGGAACTGTAGCCATGATACTTCCTTTTAGATCTGCCATTGGGCTAGTTCTGATCCATACATGAAATCAGGGCTCCTGTATCACTTAGTAGTCTTAGTCCCTTGGCAACTCCTTAACATCTCTTTTTAAAAGTCATGAAATGAAGAACCAAAACACTTCATAATGTTGCCAATGAGGTCTGCTCCAAAACATATTAGGGAAATTTGTTTAGACATTTCAACATCTGTACACATAGAATTTAAGGTACAGAAGAACAGCACATAATTGCTAGGTTCTATTAAATTCAGTGTTCTACAGTAAGGGGGGAAACTGTCATAGGACAATATTTAATTTGCTGAGTTTTATGTGCCTATTTGTTCATAGAAGAGAAGCCAGAATAACTTCATTATACACAGATCTCATATCTGAGACTTTCATCCATTATTTGAAAGGAGGAGATTGAATTGATTGACAGTCTAATTTCTAAACATTAGTGTTTGGGTATTACAAAACCAAGGCTTTGTGTTTGTTTGTTTGTGGAATGAGTAATTGTAGATGAGTCCCATAATTTAAAAACATTCAATTGTAAATCTGAATAAAATAAAAAACAATTAAACTCAATAGACACACAAATGAGTTAAATGCCTTCTTCATATTCCCAGGAATCACTGAAGAGATTGCTGAGCCAAGACTTTTCCTATAGAATGGTGCAATACATTAGTAACTTATTCATTTTATGTTAATAATATTAGATAGCTCAAGGTGTGAAGATTTTGTTTGATAGGCACACACCTCAAGCTATTTAGGTGAAATATTTTTCAGTGTCACTATATCTCTGAGCAGATATTTTACATACAAACATATATTTAATCACACATTTCTTATGATACACACACATGGAAACAATATAACTGTTCTGTTTCTCTTAGCTGTTCTATGAGAAAGTACTGTCTGGCATCCAAACACCCCCAACTCTAACATCTTTGTAGCTCTGGCATAGGTAAAGTGACATTGTTGTTAAAGCATATAAATAGGTAGTTCTTAGGCACTATGCAAAAATAGAAGTTTTGTTTCGTTTTGTTTTCAGTAGCAATGCATGGGGCACCAAGTGATATCACTGGGCTTGTTTCTAGGTTCCATAGTTAAAGTTTTTTTTTTTTTTTTTTTTATCAACAAAGAGTTAATAACAACTTTAGAGATTTTCATTAAGGTTTATATGTATTTTCATCCTTTGTATGAATACTTAGAAAAATGGATAAAAGATCTGGTAAATTTTCTAGAATGTGAGAATTTAAAAAGAGACATAGTAAAACTTTTCTAAATACAAAAATGAAAACAGGAAGACATTTTTGGAAAAGTACTATGGTGATATCAGCTAGTATATAGAGAGAAATGGAACACAGGGCTTTCCTAAAGGCCATCCCGCCAGCTAACGGTGGACAGATAGCACTCACTAGGAACCAGAAGATTTACAGCTCAGTGTTCATATGAAGCTAATACACTCACTGAGACTAGAACCAGGTAGTATAAACACAGATAAAATGGTTGTACTAATTACTTTTCTGTTATAGTGATGATCAAAGGAACTTATGAAAGAAAGTTCATTTGAGCTTATGGTTTCAGAGTTTTAGAGCCAATGGTGGTAGGGAAAACATGGCAACAAGAACAGGAAGCTCTGAGTTCACATTTTGAACCAAAGCACAAAGCAGAGAGAGCAAATTTGAAATGATGTAAGTCTTGAAACTCTCAAAGCTTATCTCCAGTAACACACTTCCTCTAACAAGGCCATACCTTCTAAACCTCCCCCAAACGGTGCCACCAACAGCAGACCAAGTGTTCAAATACAAACCACTATATGTTATGAAGTGATTAGGGAGAAAACTGTGGAATTCTGTCTTGAGAACTGGCTCTGTCTCTTTGAAATGAAGCCAAGGAGTTCAGGAAGGTCAGGTGCTATAGAACAAACACTTCCTAAATCTTGGTTCTATGGGATAAGGGAAGAGGACTAGGTTCTGGGGTTACAGAGAGTTTTCCATAGCAGGTGCTGGTGATCCAGCTAGTCTATAAGATCAAAATTCTGTCTTGATTTGGTTTCCTCACTAAAATGATAATTAGTGTTGCAATTAAAGTTACTTCAAATGCTTATGATTCATATTTAGTTCTGTGCTTATAAATTTTATAATAAAATATTTATAAAAATAGTCTATAGAGGATGGAGATATATCTCAGTGGTACTCTATGTAATATATTGTTTGTTTAGTACATGTCAGGAACTGAATTTCATTCTCAGTAATGGCACACACTCATCTGTATGTGTGTGTGTTGTTTCTCTATATGTGTATTTGCATGTGTGTATGAAATATATAGTGTATATATGCATTTTCATTTCATGTATATATTTATGACATCATACATGTGTGCATGTAAAGTATTTACATACATAGTCTTCTTCATATATTGATTCTTTGAAAAAGATTGTTTATTTGCCCTAATTATTCAGTGTAAATAATTACACTACAGTACGTCTCGATAGAAGGCAGTACATCTCTACAGACTGGAGTTGAAAGCTGAGGGTGGCTAGGTCTTCAAAGCCCTTGTTGCCTGCCTGTCCCTGCCCTGCCTATTTCCTCAACATTTCTTGACCCTATTTAGTCATGTTTCCATCTCATATTTCTTAGACTCTCCTTAGCCCAATATTTATATTAGGCCTTGGATGTTAGAGGGTTAATTGTGACAGTCTTTATGCTCCTAAAGTTCACCAAGAGATCAATGGCCTTCATAGACAATTCAGAATGACTATCTGGATTTATTATCATCTAGAGCCTTCCTAATCAACATTTCCCTATTACCTACCTCCTTTTGGTCTTCTTCTCTGCCACCTCATTCCTCAACATCTTACCTGTAAATTCTCCAAATGTGACCAGGGATGCCTTGTTATTAACCAAATGACAAAAGCCAGGGACTTCTACTCAGGGCAGTTCCAGAAGGTACAATGTGTGACACAAGGGATGGAGTGTTGATGCAATGGCTGTAGCAGTGTCCAGTGGGCAGCAAACATCAGCCATCCCTCTGTTGCTTCAGCAGCTCACATGGAGACAGAAAAGTTCCCATGTGTTTATATAACATGCTTAAGTTTACAGTTTGACTTGTATTTCTTGTCTCTTTGAGCCTTTGATGTGAAGGACTTGGTAGTTTCTCTATTCCCACTGCAGTCACTTCCAAAGCAATCTCTACAGAGCCTATAGCCTACAGTCTACTTAGTCTCCAGGTGACAAAGTTATTGCTAACAGTTGCCTGCTCTAGTACACACTGGGCTTCACCTAGGTCTCTGGGTCTTTGTTTACTCAGAACTGATCTGAGCTAAATATTATAAGATGCGTGCATGTATGTATATGTGTGTGTGTTAACTTGTAATAGACCTTTTGCTTACTAATGCAAAGAAATGCAACTTTTTAAAGAAAATGCTTCCTGGAAGATAAGGAGATGGCTGAGTAGTTAAGAGCACAGGCTGCTCTTACGAAGGATCTGGGTTCTACACCCAGCACCCCAAAGAGTGTTCACAACTCTCTGTACTCCAGTTCCAGGAGAGCTAACACCCTCTTCTGGCCTCTGTGAGCATGTATACATATTGTACACACACATATATGCAGGCAAAACACTCATCTACATAAGATGACAAATAAATCTCAAAAATAAAATAATAAAATGTTCCTGGTTAAGAGCAGCTATTGTGTGCATTAGTAGAAAGACTTCATTTTAATCTTTCTTGGAGTCCCATCCCATCCGTGGAAGTGTTGTGGGTAGCCTCAGCCTTGTATTTTGATCCTAGTGGATAGCCCCAGCCTTGTATTTTGATACTAGTTTCACTTTCCTGGGAGGGGATGCAGAGGATGATTAAATCTGTACACCAATGACATCTTGTGAAGCTTCTGTCCAATTAAAACTTGTAAAATAAAGGCTAGAGCCAGTGATTGGGCAGTAGAAGGGAAGGCGGAGAAAAAGGCTTAGGGAGGAAAGAGTGAGAGGAATTGGATATAAAAGGTAGAGCAGAAGCAGAGGCAGAGGTAGAAAGAGGAAGAAGCAAAAGCAGAAGGAAGCCGGCAGAAGGAAGCCAACAACGGAGGAGCTGGAGCTGGAAGGAAAACCACGCGGCCTGGATAAACCGCAAATTATAAGGGATCTCATAGCCGGGGGATTAGAGTAGTGTAGTGGTAAATCTGCCCAATCTAGGCGTGCTATTTATATCATAATTATTGAGTTGTGTTTTCCTTTACTGGTCTCATTTGGGTAGGAGATTTTACAGCAACAAATTCGGCGGTTTAAATAATTACTGCTACAAATTGGCACCCAACGCCAGAGGCCGATTTAAATAATTTCTACTACGTGGAAGGTTGTACAGTGCCAAGATTTGGGTGTTATCTGCTTACGAATGCCACTGAGTACTCATGGTTCCATTTCCTTTCATCAGGATACCTCCCTTTCTGTCTCTTTCTCTTGCAGGAGAGATTCTTATAAGGGGTTGAGCAACAGGTGCTGGTGCATTTTGACTGAAAAACATCCTTTTGGATTCACAAAAGTTTAGTTTCAGTCAGTGGTGTGGTAGCCCGGCTGCTGTGGACCTCAGGTAGCATATCATGGCAGGGTGAATGGAGAACAAAACATTACAGAAGGAGGGTAATAGTGTTCTACCACCCCCATTAAAGGGACAACCTCATGAGCCAAGATCTCCTGGACCTGACCTTTTGGAATCTCTAAACCTCCAACAGTATCAACTCAGAACTTGTCTCTGTTTTTTTCCAAAGTAGAGTTCCTCATTGCTTTTCCTTGGAGTCATTCTTTCTCTCAGCTTCTCTTCTAGTCCTTGTGTCTCGTGCACACAAGAAAACTGTTTTCCTTATGGCCAACAATAATGTCATTGTGCAGCTTCAAATGGGTAAGTCTTAGACAATCCTTGATAGATCATCAGGATTTGTTTGGTTCCTCTTACATAGAGGATTATAGTTATTCTCTGACTTCTAGAAATGTCTCCCTTCTTTGCTTTCTTCCTTTCTTACTCCCTTCCTTTCCTTCCTGTTTTTGTATTTGTTGTTTGTTTTGTCATCTAAAATCTCCCAGTGTCTTCCTGTGTCACTGCCTGTTCCTTCCTAGTTTTCCTTGATCATATAGTTACTCTTCTGACTTA
The DNA here is from genome assembly GCA_021653895.1 of Mastomys natalensis. NCBI lineage: Eukaryota > Metazoa > Chordata > Mammalia > Rodentia > Muridae > Mastomys > Mastomys natalensis. Next base: position 1,112,021 of record JAJTUV010000471.1, on the reverse strand, counting down.
CTGGCAATGAGGTGTCCTAACTTACATCTTGTAACCAGACTAGCAACTTTAAATACCAGCAAGAAATTCCCCATCTTGACATTTACATACCCTCTTCAGTGATCTCTAATGTTATGTGCATGCTTTTCTTTGTTGTTTTTGTACAGAATGTTTTGGGTTATATTCCCCATTGCCATCTCTTATCCCCAAGACACTCCTGCTTGATTCTATTCTATCCATCTATTCCCCTTCCCACCTGTGTATGTGTTTGTATGTGTGTGTGTACAAGTATGTGTGCATGTGTGCATACATTTGTGTGCATGCATGTGTGTGCATACATTTGTGTGCATGTGTGTGCATGCATACATGTGTGTGGGTCTACGTGTATGTGCATGTGTGTGTGTTTGCACTTGTGCACACAGTCTTGTGTTTCTGTATGTTCCTGACTATGATGGCCATGTTATTTCCAGAAGACAGCATTTAATAGCACTTTCTCGATCTTTCAGCTTATAGTCTGTTCTCTGGTGCTCTCTGAGCCTTGGAAGGCGTAATATAGATGTCTCAGTTAGGACTGAGCACTTACTCAAAGCATTTTGATCAGAGAATCTGCATTTATTATCCCTCTCTTTCAGAAAAAAAAAGTTTCTCTGACCCAATCTGAGAGCAACATTAGTCTATTTGTGCTTCTGGCCCTGGATAATTATATTTTTCAGTTCTGAATGTTTTCCTAAAATTTTCATTATTTTAGTTTTCTTTAGTCTTCTAAACAGAATTTCATTATTTATAGTACCACATCTTCAGTATCCCTTCATCACATGGTGAACATTTCATGGATATTTTCATTTCCTAGTTATTTTGAAAAGAACAACAATGAACATGGATGTACTGGTGCCTCTTTATACTGTAGGCTTGGAGGAATGTCACAGTATGTTAGCATGGTGTCTATTTATTTTAGAACCTCCACTGATTTCCTATGTTCCTATTTCACTCCTACACATGATTTATTTCCTATCCTGATAGCAATTTTTCATATATATATATATATATATATTAATATAAGTAGCAGCCATTTTGACTTGGATCAGATGGCATTTCCAAGTAGATTTAATTTGCATTTTTATAATGGCTAGGTATGGTGAATATTTTAAAAAATGTTTTTTAGTCATTTTTCCTTTTGTTGAATACTCTCTGATTAGATCCATTGCTTATTCATTATAAATTCATTTATAACATTTAATTTTGAGATATTAGTCCTATATCATATGTATCACTGGCAAGTTTTCCCTTCTGTTATTTAAGAGGCTTCTTTACTATAGTGGCAATTTCCTGTGCTTTCCTATTGATTTTATGAGGTCCTATTTGTCAGTGGTGCACCATATTTCATAAGCAACCACTCTCATTAAGAGTCCCTTAATTATTCCTATATTTTGCAGTGTACTCCCTATCTTTTTCTCTAGACATTTCAGGATTTCTGATTTTACTTTGAGGCCTTTGATCCACTTGGAGTTGATCCTTGTGAGGGGTGAGAAACAAGGGTCAAATTTCACTTTACTCAATGTATACATCTGCTTTTCCCAGCACCATAAGTGTTCAAGGTGTTGAAAGTATGTGGACTCTTAACTCTTGTAACTCTAATCCATTGATCTCTGTGCCCTTTTATGTGTGAGCGCCATGCTGTTACTATGTCTGTGGTGTAATGTGAAGTCAAATGTGGTGAACTTTTGGCTGTGTTTTCTATATTTAACATTACTTTAGCAATCTGTGATCTTTGAATGATTTAGAGAATAGTTTTTCTATTTCTGTGATTAACTGAGTTGCTTTTTGACTGAGATGTTTTCGGGCCACAGTTGATTCCTGAATGGCATCTATCAGCTGAGTGGAAATCTACTGGGACAGATATACACTAGGGACAGAAGGTAAATTTAAGAAGCTTGTGGGGAAATCTTTCTCTTCAAATTTTGGGCCTATAGACTGGGGATTGGGAACATGGAAAGGAGTTCCAAGACCAGGGGAAGGAAAGAGACCAGCTTCAAGGCTAGGCAGTAGGTGGGAAAGTTTAAGCTGTTGACTCATTGCAATACTTATCTGGAGCCCATTTGACCTGTGACAAGTGGACCCTGAAGCTTACATAAATTTTTAAAATTTATAAAAAGAGATAAAAGTTTTAAATATATTAGTCTAGCAAGTGTTTTAGCTCTGAGAGGAAAGATATCCTGACAGTTGGGAGCCAAAGAATACCACAAAGTCACACCTAACAACAAACCTCACACAAGAGATTTATTGGGAAATATGCAAGAGGGTGGCTGCCTCTCCTCAGGAGAGAATCTGCAAAGAACCAAGCAGAAGGCAGGCTAATATAGGGTTTCTTGGTCAGTGGGTAGAACTTTTCAAGTGACCTGGGATTAATGGAATTTTCTGATGAGAACTTGGGGAAAGCTCAGGAATTGGTGGAATTGTGTGGCCTGACCTTGGGCATTCTTTTTTCTGTAGGGCAGAGATTAGCCACTTACGTCTTAAGGGACTAGAGTGACCATTAGAGTGGTCAATGGAGGAGGGGGCAGGGCATACCTTGAGGGGCTTGGTCCAGCTATCAGAGTAGCCTGGGTGTCTGGGTGTGGCTACTGCATCTCAAGGAGCTTACATTCCATTCCTTTTTGTTTACTATTGATAAATATCAGGGGTCAAGAAAAGGTGACAATGTTACCATTAGACTACTTCCTGCAGAATTGGTGCTTGGATGTTTTGGAGCAAGCTTGATCTTCACTGCCAGGGTATAATTGTGAGTTACAGGGTTCTGAGTCTGTAGATAGGGGCTGGTAATCATGCAGTAGCAACTGATTAAGTCTGGTTAGAAATCTTTTGGATCTGTTGTTGAAGAAATCCAAACAAGGAGTTTATAAGGCAGAGTGCAACAAGTAGGATTAAGAAAAAGACTAGAAGGTTGGTTAAGAAGTTCAGTATCCAGTTCCAAATTGGATCATCAGTGATCCATTGGCCAGAGACATTAAGCTGTATCTTACTTTTTGGAGATCCATTTGGAGTTGTCACATCTTATCTCTTATTTTACCTGACTGGTTGACATAAAAGCAACATTCTTCTCTGAAGAAAAGACAAAGAATCTTCAGTTGTTAGTAAACCTAATCCTTACTGATTTTGTAGTACCACAGCAGGCAGTGAGTCTATGTAGCCCTGAAGAGTAAGAATGGTCTGAGCCACTCTTTGGAGATTCTGGATGAACTTAGAGGAAAACTAATGGCAAATATATAGGGAACCTTTGGCCTGGGGCGGGCCCGTTGCTGGTCTGCTCCTGTGGAAACACCGGATCCTGAGACTTCCTAGGGGGACCCACGGCACACAGAGCAGAGGGTAAGTCACCTTGCCCACTAGCCCAAAACCCAGAGTTACAACCGGGAGCCAGGTGGGGTTTAAGGAACTAGCAGGCACCCAAAGCCCGCCCCTCCGGACTATAACTTCCCGTGCGCCCGGACCCTGGTCCTTTGGCCTGGGGCGGGCCCGTTGCTGGTCTGCTCCTGTGGAAACACAGGATCCTGAGACTTCCTAGGGGGACCCACTGCACACAGAGCAGAGGGTAAGTCACCTTGCCCACTAGCCCAAAACCCAGAGTTACAACCGGGAGCCAGGTGGGGTTTAAGGAACTAGCAGGCACCCAAAGCCCGCCCCTCCGGACTATAACTACCCGTGCGCCCGGACCCTGGTCCTTTGGCCTGGGGCGGGCCCGTTGCTGGTCTGCTCCTGTGGAAACACAGGATCCTTAGACATCCTAGGGGGAACCACTACACACAGAGCAGAGGGTAAGTCACCTTGCCCACTAGCCCAAAACCCAGAGTTACAACCGGGAGCCAAGTGGGGTTTAAGGAACTAGCAGGCACCCAAAGCCCGCCCCTCCGGACTATAACTACCCGTGCGCCCGGACCCTGGTCCTTTGGCCTACGGCGGGCCCGTTGCTGGTCTGCTCCTGTGGAAACACAGGATCCTGAGACATCCTAGGGGGACCCACTGCACACAGAGCACAGGTCCCTCAGCTGATCTGCTCTGGTGGAAACACCTGATCCTGAGACAACCTAGAGGACATACTGCATCCAGTGCAGAGGACACTTAGCTGGTCTGCGCCTGTGGAAACATCGAATCCTGAGACATCCTAGAAGACCTATTGCATCCAGAGCAGAAGGAGCTTAGGATCACAGGAACACAGAGACATCTGGAATCCGAGGAGATCTGACACAAGCAAGATAACTGAAAAGACAGACTCCAGTCAGACACAGTGAGCACAGGTAACACTAGAGTCAACCAGATGGCGAAAGGCAAGCGAAAGAACACAAGCAACAGAAACCAAAGTTACCTGACATCATCAGAACCCAGTTCTCCCACCATAGCAAGCCCTGGATACTCCATCACACAGGAAAAACAGGACTCCGAATTAAAATCACTTCTCATGATGATGATGGAGGATTTTAAGAAGGACATAAGTAACTCCCTTAAAGTAATACAGGAGAACACAGGTAAACAGGTAGAAGCCCTCAAAGAGGAAACACAAAAATCCTTTAAAGAATTGAAAGAGAACACGGGTAAACAGGTAGAAGCCCTTAAAGAGGAAACACAAAAATCCTTTAAAGAATTTCAAGAAAACACAACAAAACAGGTGAAGGAATTGAACAAAACCATCCAGGATCTAAAACTGGAAATAGAAACACATAAAGAAATCTCAAAGGGAGACTACTGTGGAGATAGAAAACATAGGAAAGAGTTCAGGAGTCATAGATGCAAGCATCACCAACAGAATACAAGAGATAGAAGAGAGAATCTCATGCACAGAAGATACCATGGAAAACCTCGACACAACAGTCAAAGAAAATGCAAAATGCAAAAAGCTCCTAACACAGAACATTCAGGAAATCCAAGATGCAATGAGAAGACCAAACCTAAGGATAATAGGTATAGATGAGAGTGAAGATTCCCAATCTAAAGGGCCAGTAAATATCTTCAACAAAATTATAGAGGAAAATTTCCCCAACCTAAAGTACAAGACACCCATAAACATACAAGAAGCCTACAGAACACCAAACAGACTAGACCAGAAAAGAAATACTTCCCGTCACATAATAATCAAAACACCAAATGCACAAAGCAAAGAAAAAATACTAAAAGCAGTAAGGGAAAAAGGTCAAGTAACATATAAAGGCAGACCTATAAGAATTACAGCAGACTTTTCACCAGAAACTATAAAAGCCAGAAGATCCTGGTCTGATATCATACAGACCCTAAGGGAACACAACTGCCAGCCCAGACTGCTATACCCAGCAAAACTCTCAATCACTATAGATGGAGAAACCAAGATATTCCATGACAAAACCAAATTTGCACAATATCTTCCCACAAACCCAGCACTTCAAAGGATAATTGATGGAAAACGCCAACACAAGGAAGGAAACTACAACCTAGAAGAAACATGGAAGTAATCGTCCAACAACCTCCCCCCCCCAAAAAAAAAGGTAGCTACACAAACATAATTCCAGCTCTAATAACAAAAATAACAGGAAGCAACAATCATTTTCCTTAATATCCCTTAACATCAATGGACTCAATTCTCCAATAAAAAGACGTAGACTATCAGACTGGATACATAAACAGGACCCAGAATTTTGTTGCATACAAGAAACGCACCTTAGTGACAAAGACAGACATTACCTCAGAGTAAAAGGCTGGAAAACGATTTTCCAAGCAAATGGTCCCAAGAAACAAGCTGGAGTAGCCATTCTAATATCAAATAAAATCGACTTTCAACCAAAGTAATCAAAAAAGATAAGGAAGGACACTTCATACTCATCAAAGGAAAAATCTACCAAGATGAACTCTCAATTCTGAACATTTACGCTCCAAATGCAAGGGCACCTACATACATAAAAGAAACTTTACTAAAGCTCAAAGCACACGTTGCACCTCACACAATAATAGTGGGGGATTTTAACACCCCGCTCTCTCCAATGGACAGATCGTGGAAACAGAAACTAAACAAAGACACACTGAAATTAACAGAAGTTATGGACCAAATGGATTTAACAGATATCTATAGAACATTTCATCCTAAAGTTAAAGAATACACCTTTTTCTCAGCACCTCATGGTACCTTCTCCAAAATAGATCATATAATTGGTCCACAAAACAGTCCTCAACAGATACAAAAAGATTGAAATAATCCCCTGCATCCTATCAGATCACCACGGATTAAGGCTGGTCTTTAATAATGACAGAACCAAGGGAAAACCCACATCCATGTGGAAACTGAACAATGTTCTACTCAATGATGACTTTGTCAAGGAAGAAATAAAGAAAGAAATTAAAGACTTTCTAGAATTTAATGAAAATGAGGAAACATCATACCAGAACTTGTGGGACTCCATGAAAGCAGTGCTAAGAGGAAAACTCATAGCTCTAAATGCCTACAAAAAGAAATTGGAGAGAGCACACATTAACAACTTGACAGCACACCTGAAAGCTCTAGAACAAAAAGAAGCAAATATACCCAAGAGGAGTAGGCATCAGGAAATAATCAAACTCAGGGCTGAAATCAACCAAGTAGAAACAGAAAGAACTATACCAAATATCAACAAAACTAAGAGTTGGTTTTTTGAGAAAATCAACAAGATCGATAAACCCTTAGCCAGATTAACCAGAGGGCACAGAGACAGTACCCAAATTAATAAAATCAGATCTGAAAAGGGAGACATAACAACAGAAACTGAGGAAATTCAAAAAATTATCAGATCCTACTACAAAGGCCTATACTCAACAAAACTGGAAAATCTGGATGAAATGGACAATTTTCTAGACAGATACCAGGTACCAAAGTTAAATGAGGAGCAAATAAACCATCTAAACAGTCCCATAACCCCTAAAGAAATAGCAGCAGTCATTAAAAGTCTCCCACCAAAAAAGCCCAGGACCAGATGGTTTTAGTGGAGAATTCTATCAGACCTTCAAGGAAGACCTAATACCAATTCTCTTCAAACTATTCCACAAAATAGAAACGGAAGGAACACTACCCAATTTGTTCTATGAAGCTACAATCACACTCATACCTAAACCTCACAAAGACCCAACAAAGAAAGAGAACTTCAGACCAATCTCTCTGATGAATATTGATGCAAAAATACTCAATAAAATTCTAGCAAACCGAATCCAAGAACACATCAAAACAATCATTCATCATGATCAAGTGGGCTTTATCCAGGAATGCAAGGATGGTTCAATATTCGGAAATCCATCAATGTAATCCACTATATAAACAAACTCAAAGAAAAAACCACATGATCATCTCATTAGATGCTGAGAAAGCATTTGACAAAATCAACATCCCTTCATGGTAAAAGTCTTGGAAAGATCAGGAATTCAAGGCCCATACCTAAACATACTAAAAGCAATACACAGCAAACCAATAGCCAACATCAAACTAAATGGAGAGAAACTTGAAGCATTCCCACTAAGATCAGGGACTAGACAAGGCTGCCCACTCTCTCCCTACCTATTCAATATAGTACTGGAAGTGCTAGCCAGAGCAATTAGACAACAAAAAGAAGTCAAAGGAATACAAATAGGAAAGGAAGAAGTCAAAATATCACTATTTGCAGATGATATGATAGTATACTTAAGTGACCCAAAAACTCCACCAGAGAACTCCTAAACCTGATAAACGACTTCAGCAAGGTGGCAGGTTATAAAATCAACTCGAACAAATCAGTAGCCTTCCTCTACATGAAAGATAAACAGGCTGAAAAAGAAATTAGGGAAATGACACCCTTCACAATAGTCACAAATAATATAAATACCTCGGGGTGAATCTAACCAAGCAAGTGAAAGATCTGTATATCAAGAACTTCAAGTCTCTGAAGAAAGAAATTGAAGAAGATCTCAGGAAATGGAAAGATCTCCCATGCTCATGGATTGGCAGGATTAATATAGTAAAAATGGCCATCTTGCCAAAAGCAATCTATAGATTCAATGCAATCCCATTAAAATACCAACTCAATTCTTTACAGAACTTGAAAGAGAAATTCTGAAATTTATTTGGAACAACAAAAAACCCAGGATAGCGAAAACCATTCTCAACAATAAAAGAACTTCTGGAGGAATCGCCATCCCTGACCTCAAGCTGTACTACAAAGCAATTGTGATAAAAACGGCCTGGTATTGGTACAGAGACAGGCAGGAAGATCAGTGGAATAGAGTTGAAGACCCAGAAATGAACCACAGAACTATGGTCAATTAATCTTTGACAAAGGGGCTAAAACCATCCAGTGGAACAAGGACAGCATTTTCAACAAATGGTGCTGGTTCAACTGGAGGACAACATGCAGAAGAATGCAAATCGATCCTTTCCTATCTCCTCGTACAAAGCTCAAGTCCAAGTGGATAAAGGACCTTCACATAAAACCAGACACACTGAAACTAATAGAAGAGAAAGTGGGGAAGACCCTCGAATACCTAGGCACAGGGGAAAAGTTCCTGAATAGAACACCAATGGCCTATGCTCTAAGATCAAGAATTGAGAAATGGGACTTCATAAAATTGCAAAGTTTCTGTAAGGCAAAGGACACTGTCAATAGGACAAAACGGCAACCAACAGATTGGGAAAAGATCTTTACCAATCCCACATCCAATAGAGGACTAATATCCAATATATACAAAGAACTCACGAAATTAGACTCTAGACAACCAAATAACCTATTAAAAAATGGAGTAAGGAGCTAAACAAAGAATTCTCAATTGAGGAAATCCGAATGGCCGAGAAGCACCTAAAGAAATGTTCAGCATCCTTGGTCATCAGGGAAATGCAAATCAAAACAACCCTGAGATTCCACTTCACACCAGTCAGAATGGCTAAAATAAAAAACTCAGGTGATAGCAGATGCTGGCGAGGATGTGGAGAAAGAGGAACCCTCCTCCATTGTTGGTGGGATTGCAAGATGGTGCAACCACTATGGAAAACAGTCTGGCGGTTCCTCAGAAAATTGGACATATCACTACCTGAGGACCCAGCTATACCACTCCTGGGTATATATCCAGAAGATGCTCTAACACATAACAAGGAAATATGCTCCACTATGTTCATAGCAGCTTTATTTATAATAGCCAGAAACTGGAAAGAACCCAGATGCCCTTCAACAGAGGAATGGATACAAAAAATGTGGTACATTTATACAATGGAATATTACTCAGCTATTAAAAACAATGAATTTGATAAATTCATATATAAATGGATGGAACTAGAAAATATCATCCTGAGTGAAGTAACCCAATCACAAAAGAACATACATGGTATTCACTCACTGATTATTGGATTTTAGCCCAGAAGCCTGAAATACCCAAGATTCAACTCACAGACCACATAAAGCTCATGAAGAATGATGACCAAATAGGGGAGCCTTCAGTCCTTCTTAGAAGGAGTAACAAAATACTCAAGGGTGCAAATATGGAGACACAGTGCAGGACAGAAACTGAAGGAGGGACTGTCTACAGACCATTCCACCTGGATATCCATCCTATGTGCAGTCACCAAAGGTAGAGGTTGATGTGGATGTCAGGATGTACATGCTGACAGGAGCCTGATATAGCTGTCTCCTTAGAGGTCTGCAAGAGTCTGATATACTCAGAGGCAGATGCTCACAGCTAACCATTAAACTGAGCATGGAGTTCCCATGGAGAAGATAGAGTGAAGGCTGAAGGAGTTGAGAGGATTCGCGACACCATGAGGAAAGCAACAACCCCAACCAACCAGAGCCCCCAGGGTCTAAGCCACCAGCCTGGGAGTGCTTAGGGAGGGATCCATGGCTCCAGCTATATATGCAAGGGAGCTATATATAAGTGGGAGAAGAGATCCTTGGTCCATGAAGGCTCGACGTCGTGGGGGGTGGGGATAATCGAGGGTGGGGAGGTGAGGTACAGGGGAGGGTGGGTGGGGGTACACCAACATGGAGGCAGGAAGAGGGGGGAAGGGATAGTGAGTTCCTGGGAGGGAGGGGGAGAAATGGGGTAAGGAGAGAACATCTGAAATGTAAAAAATAAAAAATTTTTTCAATAAAAAAAAAAATATATATATATATAGGGAAAAATATTCAGTCCTATGCCAGTGGTATACCCAGGACTGTGAGAAATGGTAGGACCTAAACTGTTCATTTGTCATTCCATGCTGCTGTAACCTTGTGATGAGAACCAGCAAGAGTTCTTTGCCAGGTACCACTTGTAGTTTTGGAAACAATAATACCAAGGGTACAAATCCCAGACCACCCAGTGTGTAAGGAGCAGTAAATTTGAGTGCTGCAGAAAATTGAGGCATTGTTTGTGTTGGGGCATAAAGGCTGGATGGTAGTACTAAGGGTTGAATCTAGTATGCCCACAAAATACGTTGCTGAGGAAATAAAAACAGTCTGTTGTGTTGAAGAGAGAAGGAGAGAAAGGGGGTATTAATTTGGCTTAATAGCCATTAACAAGCAGTGAAGTAAGAGAGTCTAATAAGGCAATGAGCAAGTCTACAATTGATGGTCCTGAGTTTGACCTAGCAGGGACATATAACTATCATTCTCTAAAGCAGTCAGACAGAGCATTAACAGTTGGTACTCAGAGATTAAGTTCTTAAATGAGATGATATGACAGGGAGTGGAATCAATATCATCTAAAAGAGGTGATGCTAGGAATATAAGAACCATTGAAAAGTGTTGGACCATTTCTTCTACTGTTTCTATACCTTAGGGTTAAGAAAATGGGTGTGTACCCTCTGTATGTTGGTTGTGCCAGATGGGAGGCTATGATAAATGGTATTGTAAAGGTTACCCATCACCCCCATCTCCTATCTGGGGTGCCATGGTTCCTTAATTAGGATATAAAATATTCCACATTCTACATAAAAGGTAGAATTCTTCCTGAATATGCTCATGTTGCCTAAAGGACCAATAAGGACAGCTTTCATAAATCTCCGGCCAATATCAATAGTAATCTCAAATTTGGTTGTAGAGATTTTTGATCAAAGATATTTTTGGATCATTTGTTTGTACAGTGGCAGAAGTTGCCACCATTGAAATCAAGCATGTCAATTTTGGCCATTGACCTGTACTGAGGCCAAGGTTTTTGTAATGACAGTGAGGCTTTAATAAATTTGAGTCTGTGGAGTTAGAGAGAGAGGGTTGTTAATACACTCCACTGAAGGGAGTTTTATAATCTCTCAAGTGGAAGCTAAGATGCAAGAAAGAAGCCCAGGAGGGCATAGAGAATCTGTGATACTTCAAGAGGGACCCAAGGGACAGGAGGGCAAGGTCACAGGCTGAAGAGATGTGGGCTGTCCCGGAACCCCTAGGGAAGGACAGTCTAGGTAAATTGTGTAGAAAGGTGAGTGACCACATTGGTCTAAGTAAAGGCAAAGATATTTTGTGACTGGGAATGCAGAGGAATAGAAAAAAATGGCATCCTTGAGATCTGGAAAGAGAAATGAGAGGTCTTTGAGGGGATGACAGAGAGGAGGGTATAGGGGGTGGGAACTAAGGAGTGAAGGGGAACCACTGCTGAGCTGCTAAGTTGGAGGTCTTACAATACATAGTAGGTTCCACTGGGTGATTTAATCACAAATATAGGAGTGTTAAAGTAGAAGTGGAGTATAGATTCTTTCTTAAGAAGTGAGGGTAAGAGGCTAAAGTCCCCTGAGACTGGGCAGAAAGTGTGGATATTGAGCCTGGGTGATATACTTGGTAGGGAATGGCTGGCAAAACTGAGGTCAAGCAGATGGGAAGAACAAAAGAAATAAGAGACTCCCAGTTTGGCTAGAAGGTCCCTTCCTAGCTAGGGGATGGCACAGATTGGTACTACTAGGAAGGAATGAGTAAGGGGGTACCACTAAAAATACAACTAAGTGTGGGACTTGGTGAGGTTGGTAAGGCTGTTCCCATCTTGACTGGCATTTCTGTTGCTGAAAGAGACAATATGACTATAGCAACTCTTATAAAGGAAAAGATTTAATTGGAGGGGTGTGGCTTACAGTTCAGAGGTTTAATTCACTGTCATTGTGGCAGGAAACATGGAAGTATGCAGTCAGACTTGGTGCTGGAGAAGGAGCTGAGAGTTCTGCATCTTGATAAGCAGGCAGCAAGAAGAGAGAGTGACACTAAACCTGGCTTGAGCTTCTGAAACCTCAAAGCTAACCCCCAGTAATGTACTTCCTCCACCAAGGCCTTACCTACTCCAACAAGGCCATACCCTTTGATAGTGCCACTCAATATGGGCCTTGGGAGCCATTTTCATGAAAAACCACCAACAGCAGGGGAATGAGAAAGAGTGGGTATTGAACCTGGGTGATGCACTTGGTAAGGGAATGGCTGGCAAGACTGAGGTCAAGCAAGATAGGTAGTTCCCCAAAACTGTCAAGACTAAACAGGTGGCCTGAGTGTCCAGAAGGAAGGAGATGGAATGTCCTAATACTATGATGACAACCTGAGGCTCCCTGTCAGAGATGGTGGTGGTTAGGCTGAGGGAGCCTAGATTCCCTCAATTGCTCATTCCCAGACCTAGGAGGTTGGCTGGAGGACATCTGGGCCTGATGGCTCCATGACATCATGAGATACATGATGACATACATGAGGGTGTATGAGGCATGGGAGCAGTAAACAGACCAATATCTACCTTGATTGCACCTTGGCTCTGGCTGGTTGAGTTTACAGGAGTTTGTGCATACTTGGCCGAGTGACCTCCTAACCACATTTGCAGCAGGAACCTAGAGGTTCTCGGGCTTTGAGGGCCTGGGCAGCTGCTATGGCTGGCTGAAAGGCCTTAGCCAGCATCAGGTAATTTTGTTTTCAGACTTTTTCATCTCTTGGTGCACCTTGAAGGCAACAGCTAACACTTCTGCCTGTCAGGTCAGGGGACCTTTCCTAGACATTCAAACTTGACCCTAATATCAGGGAAACTGAGAGAAAGAAGTAGATTATAAGGATTGTTTTCCATCTCAGGATCCAGGTTGGTATAGTGAAAGAGGGTCTTTATAAGGAGGTCTAGGAATTGAGGTTGATTTTTATGTTTGTCCTGGATGAATTCTTAGATTTTCTTTCTGTTTCTTTCTTTCCTTCCTTCCTTCTTTCCTCCCTCTCTCCCTCTTTTCTTCCTTCTCCTCCCCCTTCCTCCCTCCTTCCCTCCCTCCCTCTTTCTTCTCTCTCTCTCTCTCTCTTACTTCCTTTCCCTCTCTCTCTTTCTCTCTCTCTCTCTTTCTTTCCTTCTTTCTTTTCTTTCTTCTTTCATTAACTACAGTCGTGAGGAGACCAGCCAGGGGTCAACTGATAAACTTGTCTGTAGCTTAAATGTTCCCCAGTGTATTTATAGTTCTACTTGGAATCTCAGGCAGGGACTGCCTCAGCCTTGAGTGGATGGGAAGGATTAGTTTAGTTGGTTTCCTCTTCATGTGTCCTGGTCCCAGACTTGCCTGTGGTCCTTGGAGAGAAGGTTGTTGGTGAGAATCTTACAAACATCATAGACGGTGAAATTGTAAGATTGGGTAATATATTTGAATGTGTTGATAAAAGTGGAAGAATTATCCATATAGGGCCCCAATACTTTTCTATTTGAGAATGTTCACTTAATGAGTAGGGAACATGTACCCTGTACCAAGCCATTTACCCCAGTAACTTCCCCAAAAGGTAGAACCTTGGCCATTTTAGGGGAGGTTCAGTAAGCAAGTAGCAGCCACAGGTAGCAGGAGGACTAGGGGCTGCCAGTGGGCAAAAAGTGGGCTCCTGGGAGGGTTTATTTGGCAGCCTATTGCTGAGGAGGGAGAAAGGCAGCCCAGAGAACCCAGACAGGGATAGAAGGGACTGCAGGCTGAGATCAATAAAGGGGAGGCTTATTAGCACTATTGAAAACAGTGAAAGAATCATCTGGTTTTGGCTTAATAGCTAGGAGGAGATGTTTTTTCCTGGGTTGGCTTATACCATATGGTCACTTTTAATTAAGATGGGAGTGAAGTCACATGACAAAATCCACCCTTTCCTATCCTAATGAAGATGGTTGTCCATGTGGCTACCTTCATCTCGATGGGGAGGACCAAAGCTACGATGGTGGCAAGTCACATGTTGCTTTATGATTATCTACATAAAGATCTTTAACTCTCAGCCCTGGTGTTACTAGTTTTAAGTTAACTTTATTGTTACAGATTTTACTTATTTTCAATTTCATCCAACATCTTGAGAAACAGAAAGTCAACACAATAGTCTTATAAGTCTTCAGATAAAATTTATATCTTAGCAAACACTTTAGAGAGTTAAACCAAAGCCAAAAGAATATGACATAAGTAGCATTAGTCTTTTTCTGGAATAGTCTGTCCTTTTGTTTGCTTTTACAATCCCTTTTCTGTCATGTAGTCAGGTGGCTTGCCTGATATGGGACTGAGATTTTAGAGGAAATCTTTAAACAGAGAGGAGGGGATCTATAACTCAATTCTAGAGCCAGCGTTTCATTGAAACAGCATAAAACATCAATTTAATGCCACTCATACCTAAAAGATATGTGAATCCCTGTAAAACTGAATCCAGTAAGCTGAGAACAAAAAGATAGAAAAAATTTGAACCCTGACTATTGACAAAGTATGCTGCAGAAGAAAGCCAAGAGCCACACAAGCCAGCAGGGAGTGTGTACAGGATATGTACAAGCTGCAGCTGGCCTACTCATTCTCCACCTCGTGCTAGGTCCCAATTCCAGCTTCAGTGTTACAACAGACTTACAGATCATCCATCAATAGTAATTGAAAGATAGTTCCATAGTGTGTAGGGGAGAGCAGCCAAAACAAACAGGGCTTAGAAGGGGAAAGTTTCGGTATAGGGAATGGGGACTCTCTTTCCATTTCCCTGATCATTGCAGTGTTTGTAAAGGTTCATAATAATACAGGATCTAGGGTTTTGTTGGGCAGCCACTTGGGTTGGTTAAGTAAGGGATATTGAGGCCAAATTTGATTGCAGAAGTGAATAAATTTAAGATCCTTCAGGTTGGGTCAAGGTAGAGGGAGGGGCTGGAGGTTTTCCAAGAGGCATCCAAAGGGAAATGACAGGGTATGGAAGATGCCATTACCATGGATAAAAGAGGGGCAAGGAGAAAAATGTCACTGCAGCCTGTAGTCCAAGACATCTCTAGTACTCAGAGAGGACTGGAAGAAGACCCAAGCTGTTCAGTGAGTTGTCACCACACTAAATAGGGGTCAGGAACTTAGTATCAGTAAACTGGAGGAGAGACTTGGCACCTGGTATCAGGGCTTTTATAGAAGCCAGAAGTTGAGGATAAAAAGTGAGCTCTATGGGGAAGGTCTTATCCACCAGAAAGGGTTGGAAAGGATGTCACAAAAGCCATGAGGGCCTAGAGGAGCTGTGGGATTAAAGGAGGCTTTGAAGGGAAGGCAGAAGAAGAGGGGAGGAAGAAGTGCAGTAGCCAAGTTGGATCTAAAGAAACTGCAGGGTTGCAGATCTAAGGGTGGGGTGACAGGGTCAGGCAAAGAGGCCAGCCATAGCTTTAAAGACCATGGCTGGAGTACCTTCACCTCCAAGTGTACCAGAAAGGTGCTGGATGAACAATGGTCACTTTCTCAGACACAGGGAAATATTTACACTGACTGAAGAGGAAACTTATTTAATTGCCACTTATTTAATTGGATGGGGTGCTGAGTGATCAGTGAGACAGGAAGTGAGTCTGTTGCAGGTAGACTTGAGGTGAGGGTTAGGATCCCAGTGCAGCTCAGACCCCAGGTCCTCCTTGAGCACCAGCAAGAGCCTAAAATTGCCTTGACACCAATATAAGTATTACAGCAATTAGAGGAAAGGAATCCTGTCAGTCAGGAACCAAAAATTACCACAAAGCACAACAAACCCCACACAAGAGATTTATTGAGAGAGGGTGGCTGCCTCAGCATGGGAGAGAATCAGCAAAGAACTGAGCAAGAAGAGGACTTTATGTAGGGTTTGGGGTAGGGGTTGGCTTTCCAGCGGGGCCTGGGATTGGAGGGATTTTGTGCTGATCTTGGGCCTAGCTCAGAGACTGCTGGGATTCTGTGGCTTTCTCTAGGGCTTTCCCCCCCCCCCCGCATGGCCATTAAGACCATTAGAGTAGTCCTGGGGCAAGGGCCGGTCCCTCACATTTACAGTTTTACTGAGGCTAGATTAATAGTTTATCAAAACTCCATTGATGTTAAAACTCTGAAAATTTGAAGTCTTAGTATCATATATCATCTTTAAGACAGATACCTTAAATCTCCTCCTTAGATACTCACAACTTACTTGTACATACCTTAAAGCACTTGGACCTTCACAGCTTACATAAATTATAAACCCTTCTTTCTTACCTACTCATTTACAATGACATAGGTGCTTGATTACTAAGAGCAATCACTGAAAAGCAAGTTCTTTTAAATAAAGGAATAGTAAAAAGTAAATTTTTAGTTAATAACAGCAGCATACTAGCTTGGGTTTGTTTTCCCACCGAAGCCTGTTCTGTGAGTTTATCTTTTTCAGTGTGAAGGCTATCAGCAAGGTAAACTTGTCTGTGAGTCTGCCTTTCTCAGCAGGAGACCTAGCAACTCTAGAAAAAGCACAGCCTGGTTTTTACATAGTAAATGGATATGTAAATACATATAAATACATATTAACGGCTACAGCCTTGGCTTTTATCCAACCTCCAGAAATCTTCCATAGTCCAGATTAAACTCATTTTAGGATATTTGGACTGCCATTTGGAGTTTGGGGATTGGAGTTTCAGTTGAACCTGAGAGTTCCCTATATCCCTAACATCTCTACTGGTTTGTTTTGTTTTCATGAATTGTATTTGGGTTTTGTTAAAATCTTTTCTTTATCTGTTGAGATGATCATGTGATTTATGTCTTTGAGTTCATTATATGATGTATAACAGTTATTAATGTGTGTAGTTGAACCATCCTTGCATCTTTAGAGCAAAGGAAACTGAGTTATGATGGATGGTCTTTTGAATGTGCTCTTGAGTTTGCATTTTAAGTATTTTATGGAGAATTGTTATCTGTTAGAGTGCTTCCCTTTTCATCTCTGGTCTTACTCATTTGTGTCTGCTCTCTATTTCTTTGAGTTAATGTACATTTTGTTTAGACCACCAGTTGTTTACCACTGCTATGTCCTTGAAAACAGGTCTGGTGAAATTTGTAAGTTTCAGTGTCTAGCCTTGTGAGCTGAATCTCATGACAGTTTCTCTTCCCTCCAGGAAAGAAGGTTTCAGTTAAGAGAAAATTACTCACAACAATATGATCATCCTGGTTTTATTTTATCTTATTTGGTTTTTAGCATGCTTCTTAATTATTAAATTATTTTCACTGTCAATCAGCACTACGTACAGAGGTGCATTCTTTTTTTAATTTTTTCTTTTTAAATATATTTTATTATTTAAAACAATTGTTAAATTTAAGTATATTTTGATATATTTTGATCCAAGTCTTACAGATCCTCCTCCCTTCCAAACCCACTCAACTCTAAATTCTTTCTCAAAAAAGAAATAAAACCCCAATACAACAATAAACCCCCCAAATCCAAGAAAACAAAACAACACCCAAAAGGAAACAAACAAACAAGCCCTTACACCATACTTAGCTCCTTAGTGGCTTCACCATATTACAGTCCACACTGTGCAGGTTCTTCCTCTCCCTGTGCTCACCAGCTTTTGTTGTTTCATAGCAGCCATTTGGATTGGAATGAGATAGACACAAAGCAATTTTAATTTCATCTTCCCTATGGCTAAGGATGTTGAAAACTTATTCAAATAGTTATTGGCCAATTGTGCTTTTTGTGTCTTTCATTAGCACATTTATTAATTCGTGGTTTGATAGGAGTTCTTTTGGTGTTTATTTTTTATTTTTGATAGAGTCTAGATACAACCTGATGCAGAGTTGGAAAACATTTTGCCGCACGTTGTAGGCTGCTCCATCAGTTCCATAATTATTTCCTTTGCTGCCTGTGCCCAATCTTGCCAGTTCATCCTATCAAATTAGGGAGTCTTGTAATTATATCCTGAGTCATTGGAAGTCTTTTCAGAAAGTCCTTGTCCATCCCTACATCTTTAAAGATTTTAAAAGATTTGTTTAATTTATATGTTAATTATCCTCCTTGCATGTGTATATGTATACCACATAAATGCCAGGTGCCTACAGAGATCAGAAGATGTTGAATTACCTGAAATGGAGTTGTATTGGTTGTGAGCTACCATGTGGTATTAGCAGCTGAACCCAGGTCCTCTGCAAGGCAGCAAGACCTCTTAATCACTGGGCCAGCTCTTCAGCCCTATATTTGGATGTGTTTTTCCTAGCAGTTTCATATGCAAGTCTTACATTGTTGTTTTTTTTAATCATTTTGAATTGGTTTCTGTGAAAAGTGAGGGATGTGTTTCTAGTCTTTTCCTAACATCATTTGCTGAAGTGCTCCCCTCTCCCCAGCCATACACATTTTGACAACTTTGTCAAAGATTAGGTGTGCTGGTTTATTTCTTGGTCCTCTATTTTAAACCATTGGTCCATATGTCTGATGTAGTATCATACATTACTATTTTTGTTAGTATGCTGCAGTGGGTTAGTGAGACATTCCCCTCAAGTCTTGGGCACTTGAATACTTGTTTCCTGTGGCTGTTTGGGGAGGATTACAAGATGCAGCTTTCCTGTAGAAGCTGTGTCACTGGGGGTGGGCTTTAACATTTCAAAAGTCTAATGCTGCTTTGAGTTGGTTCTCTCTGCCTCCGGCTTGCGTATGGAAAACTGAGCTCTTTGCTACCCTTGCTTGTTTAATAGTCTGGTCATGGAAACCCAAGTAAATGTTTTCTCTTATGAATTTCCTTTGGTCAGGTGCTTTAGCAGCAGGAAGTAGCTAAGACATGTGGTTCTGTAGAATAATCCGAGGTCAAGTCCTATGATCTCAGCACTGTTCTTTCTGCTTCGGATTTTATTGATGATTGGGTACTTTGAGATGTCTTGTACATCAGACATGTGGACCAATGTTTTAAAATAAAAGACCTAGAAAAAAACAACACTGCTAATCTATTTTGAACATATGTGAAGAATATTGGTGTTTTGATTGGGATTCCGTTGAATCTGTAGATCCCATTTGAAAATACAGCTGTTTTTATAATATTCACTCAGAATTGGAAGCATTCCATCTTTTACTATTCTTTTCAGTATATCTTGAGTATTATGAAGTTTCACTTCAGAAGCCATTTGCCTACTTGCTTATGGTTTTCCTGAGCATTTTGTGGGGTTTTTGTTTGTATTGTTGTTTACTATATAACAGAATTTCAAAAACAAGAAAATCCCAGAGTAGTTAAACTTATTGCCAAACTTTACCAAAAACTAAATAAACAAATAAATAAAAATTTGACACTGATAAAACAAAAAAAGGAAAGACCACTGCCAAACTCTATCCAGCCAGCATTATCCGGATAGGTCTCAATAACAGTAACAAAAATCCCCAAACTCCAGTATCCCTAATGAATGTAATTATACAAATTTTTAATAAATAACCTTCAGGTCAAATTCAAGGACATGTTAAAAAGATCACATTCTGTGATCTGCTGTTTTCATCACAGAGTTGCAAGGATGGGTCAGCCTAAACAAATTCATAAATGTATTTCTACATACAAATAGATTTAAGCACAGATGTTACATGATAACCTTAAGTGAAGCCAGAAAGTCCATTGACAGAACATTACTCCATGATAGAAATTCCTATGAAACTAAGTAGAGAGGAGCAAACCTGGATGTAATAAAGGCTATGTGAGACAAGCTTACAGCTGACATCATACTAAATGTGGGAAAATAAAAACTATTTTCTATCTAATCAGGAACAAGAAAATGGTTTTCAACTCTCTAGTCTTATAAAATATAGTACCTAAAAAAAAAAAAAAAAAAAAAAACAAACTAAATAAAATAAAAGGGCTTAAAATTGAAAAGGAAAAAGGAAAATTGTTCATAGAAATGTGACAGAAGCTACAACCATTAAGTCTCATCCACATGACTGGCTAAGCAAGTCCTGAACAAGTATGACACCAACAGACATGACAGTACTGAGAGGGGATACCTCATCTCATAGAACCTCAACACTAGACAAAGAGCTACAGGCAACTAGACAATTTTTAATATACAAACATATATACACGAATATATATGTATGTATGTTTATATGTATTTGTATACAAACACACACATATTTCCATCTTGACTATAATTGCCCCTCCCTCTTCTCCTCCTACTTTTTACATGTTAGTAATTTTTCAAATTAGAAGCTGTTTTTGTTTATGTGACTTAGTGTCTGTTTGGTTTCAATGTCAGTCTTTCATTTTCAAAGATTGCTTACTTCCTGAAGTATATTCTTAATGGATGTTGTGTTTGTCTCAGAATGGGTTATTGTGCTGTTTAGTTTTTGTTAGCTTGACACAGACTTAGATATACCTTCAAGGATGGAACCTCAGATGAAGAATTGCATCGATTAGGTTGGCCTGAGGGCATGTCTGTGGGACATTTTCGTCATTACTGATGGTCAAAGAGTAGCCGAATGTGGACAGTGGTAGTGATGAACAGGTGGTCCTTGCAGTATAAATATGGTAGTTGAGCAAGCTACAAGGAAGCAAGCCAGCAAGTAGTATTCTTCTGTGGTTACTCCCTCAAGGTTTGTGCTTGAATTCCTACCCTAAATTTCCCTAAATAATAGACCTATAACCCAAATAAACCTCCTTCCCATAGCATTTGATCACAGTGTTTATCACAGGGACAGTATCCAGGACACTTACCTCTTGCACCATTGCTTAGAGTTAGAATTATTCACATTACCTCCTTAGCTTTGTGGTTAATTTTCTCTTCCTTTGTCTTTACTTTGGTGATACTAATCACCAACAAGGCATCTATCAGCATACTACATTTCCTTGCAGATAATCAATGCCTTTCAAATATTCCTATTTATTTAGTATCCTGTATGGTTTCTATCATGTATGCAGGGGTAAAATCTATTTTAATGTGCTGACAAGATTTTATTTTGATTCAGAATGTAGGGGAATTTCTTTTTCAGCTCTTGAACACTGCAGGCTCACAGTGGACTGGTTGCTTCTTCCTCAAACTTTTCAGTCTACAGATGCAGCAACTTCTTCGCAACTCTCTTCAGATGTACATGACGTGTTGTTTCGTTCACACAAATGAACTGTTTGCTTCATTTATTTTATTTTTATTCCAAGATTTAATGCAAATTCTTTACCTAATCTCCTTGCTCAATTTTTATATTTATTAGCCATAAATTAAAAAGCCACATTTTGGCTTTAATTTTGTAAGTATTTTGTAGTTTATAACCATTATTTCTGGACTTGAACTATTTTGTGAGCAGATAATTTTCTCCTTTTTATGGTCTCTCACTCAGTTTAGAAAAGTGTTCCCTCTCTTGCTTAATTATTGTCCTGTGCCACTTGTATACACTTTTAACTAAAATTTTAACTTTGTTTGAGTGTCTGTGGTGTGTGTATGTACATGTATGGGTGTGATATTAATTCTAGTGCCAAGCTCATATGGGTATCCACATCCTGTCAACATGTTGTTATCATTTGAAAATGGCCTTTTTACTTAGGTAACTAGGTCTATGCTTTTCCATATCCCACCAAAGCCAGGTGCACAGCATTCTTTAACTGTTTTTGGCAGGATTGATTTTCTAGCTCTATTTTCACTGTGAACTCTCTGTTCCATGTCCTAGGCTTCTGAAAAGGAAGGAGTTGGTGTATCCAATTGCCCTTCCCAACTGAGAGGGCCGCAGACTCATCTCTGGTAGTTTTGCAGAGAAAGCTAAAGTCAGAGCTCCAGGAAACCAGACATTGCCAGATTTCTTCAAAATGTCTCTCAGACTCCTGAGTGAATGTGTCTTAATTTTTATTTAATCATTTTGTCATTGTCTTTAAAATTCCATAATTTTATTTCCTTTTCATGAGAAACAAATGTCATTTATCTCATTTTAGTCATAATTTATTTGTTTTTTTAATACCATTAATTCTCCATGTTGGCAAAAGGCAGAACCTTCCTAAAGGATGGTAGATCTTTGTTAGCTTATATGAAGAAAGTTCTTCCTAGAGCTTATGATGATAGAGGCCATTTTTATTGAAATCTTTAGACTCTGACTCAGGATAATTACTCCCAAATCTATAGCAGTTAGAGTCACTCACAGATGCATTGTGTCTCCAAAGAACCCTGTCTTCCACAATATACTGTATCCTTGCAAAATACACAATTTGAAAATACTTTGTACATTTTTATAATATTGTTCATATCCAAATGATATGTGGTTCATTTCAACAACCCAGTCTGCTCTCAATTCTGTATATTCTAAGTTTACAAATTCCTGAGGGTAAGTTTAGGCATTTCTGATTTTTCAGTTCCAGATTCCTAATATGAACTGTAATGAATATTTTCAACATTCATCATGTTTTTAAAAGTATGTATTTATTACCTCAGAAATTCATTGTGATAAAGCACTGTAATGGACAAAATGGTATTTAATTCATTGCTTATGAAATCTGTGTGTGTCTTGAGATAAGACCCCTTTCCTGGGTTGAGAATCTTAAATTTGTAGTGAAGA
Organism: Mastomys natalensis; assembly: GCA_021653895.1. Classification (NCBI taxonomy): domain Eukaryota; kingdom Metazoa; phylum Chordata; class Mammalia; order Rodentia; family Muridae; genus Mastomys; species Mastomys natalensis. The sequence goes on along the minus strand of JAJTUV010000471.1, from coordinate 1,089,405 downwards.
TAGAACTGTACTACGCTGTTATGAGTATTTTTATTTTAGTATAAACAAAACTTCATAAACAAACCTGATTTGCAGGCCTGACACATAAGGAAGTTGAGTTGGGATATGGCTGAGAAATTAGGCTTGAGAAAGCAGAAAAGTAATCCTCTGCATTTCTTTCAGTCGGCTAGCCTTTGACATGAAAAGTATAGAATACTCTTCAAAATATCACTTGGGGCTTACTTCCTCTGCTCTGTCTATCCTTCAGATCTACAAGGCATCTAATTCAGAACACATCAGACTCAAACAATCAAGGAAGATTTCTGAGATACTCAAACCTACAAACACACACACACACACACACACACACACTCTCACACGTGCACACACACAAACACAATTTATATAAACCTGCATACAGCTCTGTGTCTACATGCACACAAAAATGCACACACCTGCATACCACATGCATAAATCCATATGCCCCTAACTCACACTCAAATATACATAAATATGAACATGCACACATATCTGCACATGGCACACAAATACACAAACATAAAAGACTGAAAAAGATAGCTTTCCCATAGGCTTTTGTTGTACATGATATGTTTCAGAACAGTGTGAATGTTTATCACGTTCCCATGGTGTGTGCATACATATGGGATGTATTGTGTGCTGTGTACTGGTGGGTAATATGTCTGTGTGTTCATATGCCATATGGTATATGTTACCACATATACCATATGTCTGTGTGGGGTATATGTATGATATACATATATGATATGCATATGTGATGTGAGGAATGTGTACTGTGTTTATGTGTGTGTTTGTCTATATACTAGGATAGAATATGCTTGTATGGTATATGTATTGTTCATGTATGTCATTGTGTTTATGTGGTAGTATGCATGTATATGTGATAATTGTATATAGGGTATGTATGTATGTATATAATGTATCTTGTGATATATGTTTCAGGTATGTGTATATGTGATGTATATGTAGTTGTGGTATAGGGAGTGTGACATGTTTTCTTGTATGTCTGTGTATGTATATATAACTTTTGGTATACGGTATATATTATGTGTGTTGTATTTGATATATGTGTCTATGCCTGTGTATGCATGTTATGGTACCTTTGGTTAATATGTGGTGTGTATGGTACATACGTGCTGTGATGATAATAGGTTATGTATATATGTGTGGTAAATATTTAATGTTACAGTATACATGTGTGGTATGTAAGTAGGAGTGTGTGATACATATGTGGTGTTGTGGTGAGGGGTATATGTACTATTCCCTGGTGAAATGATACTCACATTCTTCGCTTCACTGGGGTCTTGGTGCTTTTATACTGAAGAAACCTCCCTCTCTCTTTCTCTCTTTCTCTCTTCGTTCCTGCCAGACATGGGCATGGGAATCACTATCCAGGGTGCTATGGAGAATCTTGGGCATTGAAAAACTAGGTGGAAAAGGGCTCAAAACTGGTGCCCTAGCATTTGGCAGCATCACAGATTGGTTTGTGATGCCCTCTTCCTCAAAAATATTACATGATTTATTATAACAGCTTCATCTTTCAGATAAGGTGCTTAGCTTCTAGAAATTGTAGCATATTTGGTATAACTTCTCCAACTTCTTGGGTAAAAGGATAATAATTTACCTTAGATAAATATCTACTTGAACTGTACTTGCATTTCAGTAATGAAGAAATGATTATTGTTTGAACCTTCAACAATGATGGATTGAAATCGGCAAAGCTTGATAATATACACACCAAATGTGCTGAGGTAAAATTGCTTCCAAGTTGATAAACTGAAACAAATGAATTTAAACTTGCGCTGAACTTTAACAAAAGCCATTTATCTCATTTTGGTCATAATTTACTTTTTAAAAGGACAGAACAGACATCATCATATTCTCAGTGGTGACAGGCAGTGCCTTTTCTGTTTACAAGGTCAACAAGCTGCTGTTTATTCATGAAGCTTCCTGCTTCCACGTGCAGCAGCAAAGTTTACATTTCATGTGGAGAAACAAAAATACAAGACTTGAACTTAAATCTTTTACCAGTTAGCATTTATGGTTTTTACTCTACATTTCACTTGAAAACTAAAATTGAAAATACTGACATGTGTTCACTGTGGAAGAAGAGGTAACTTTCAGAAAGGGACATCAAATCAAATGTTTTAAAATGCCATACTTTGGGCTTGGTCTAAGATAAAAATATAAATATTTTCGGTGTATTTCACATACTTGGGCAAGTAAAATTATTAACCATGGGATAAGCTTTTAATTGTCAGACTTTAAAGCATAACTGAAGATCTGGAATTTGAAATTGAAAATAATTAATTGAAAATAATTACATTGTTTCCCCTCCCTTCCTCTCTCACCAACCCTTCCCATGGCCTCTCTCTCCACCTCCTCCAAACTCCCACTCCCTTTCAGATTGATGGCCACTTTTTCTTTGCTTATCATTGTTTAAAAAAAGATATAAACACATGTAAATATATAAATACAACCTATTGAGTCTGTTTAATGTTTGTGTATCTTTTCAGGGCTGACCACTTGGTGTTTCATAACCAAATGGAGATTCATTCCTGGAAAAGACTAATGGTTCAGGTCTTATATAGACAGCCATATTGTTGAGGTATCTTGGGTATAGAATTTCTGTCATTTCTAGGAGACACAAGCTAATGGCAAACTTTCTAGTCTTTCAGCTCTTACAGGTTTCCTAGCCCTCTTCCATGAAGTTTACAGAACCTTAAGTGCCAGAGCTGTTTTAGATCAGAGGTCAGTTGTTCTCTGTATTTTGATCACTTGTAATTTTCTGTAATGGTTTCTGTCTGCTGCAAATAAAATGTTCTTTGATGAGGGGTGAGAGATACATTTATCTGTGGGTATTTAGAATACTGTTAAGAATTATGTGGTCTTGTAAGGTGACAATAAGTTTTTTCTATGATCCATGACCTTGCTAGGCCCTGGGTGGTTGGCTAGGTTTCCATTAGAAGGCATGAGTTCCATCCTGTTGATCACAACTAAAGTCTAATTAGCTGATGATTACCAAGATAAGTACCAGTACTGAACATGTTGGTCATTGTTGTGGTTCAAAGACATCACGGCTGGGTGGGACTACTTATTGCTTCCCTTCTTAGGCAAATTGCTTAGTACCTTCTGATTCTATGAAAACTCAAACTTATGAAGGAGACTTTTAGATAGATCCAGACTAGTCCTGTGTCCAAGTACAGTATCTTCAGCAATATTGACTTAACCTTTAGCCTTTGGGAGGTAAGCCAGGGCAACATCAATGAGCTATATTATTTAGGGAGTTTCTCTCTGTGGGACTCCTCTGACCCACAAATTGAAAACAGGTTTCTATGCCTGGAATGGTTTTTTGTTGTTATTGTTTTTTTTTTCCCCTGTTAGATGAGCATTGTCAGCCCAAGTGACTTAACTTTGTTTTGTGTGTGTGTCTCTCTGTGTGTGTGTGTGCGTGTATGTATGTGTATGGATGGTGAGTATGTGTGCATCTGTCATACTTAGGATTACAATAAATAAAATACCATAGCCAAAGCACCCTACGAAGAAAAGGGTTTATTTGGCTTGTACTTCCATACTCATCATGAGGAAGTCAGGACAGGTACTCAAATGGCAGGAACTAGGAGACAAGAGCTGATGCAGAGGCTCATAGCCTGCTCATCTTGCTTTCTTATAGAGTGACCGCCAGTACAGGGTGACACCACCAAAATGGGTGACTCATCCCACATAAACCACTAATTAAGAAAATGCCCTACAGGACTGATCTTTTGTTGTTGTTGTTAATATTTTATTTATTTATCTATCTATTTATTTATTTATTTTGTTAGTACCTTTTTAAAAGTGTTAATCAAAGGCTTTATAGTTTCGTAATGCTCAATAACAAGATGCCCATACAATTAGAACTATAACCCAATACCCAACTTAGATATACCAACTATCTTTGAATGGTGGAGACACACGAACATCCGCCTCCATGTTCCCCTCCCCACACTCCTCCCCCTCATCTCCTAGCTCCTCCTTTCCTTCTCCTCCTTCTCTCCTTACTCTCTTACTCCTCCCACCTTAGCTCCTCCTACATATCATCCTTCCTGTTAAGATAAAACTTCTCTCTCAAACTAAAATTAGAGCATAACTATACCAATTTGTATCAGTAAGGTACAAGATAGACCTAATACCCATTTCATCATTTTGTTGACTAACCAGAACCTCTGTCATCTCTCCTAACTAAAAGATTTAGTTCTGAACCTGGCTTTTTTTTCTTGGCTTTAGAATGAATGTCAGCTGAAAACCATCCTCTCAAGTCTTTTCTCTCAAAGTAAATAGCCGGGATTGACTATGAAATTATAAGATTCAATCCCTTCAGAAATCCAGAATGACTGAATTAACTGAAATTATGGGAAGCACAAAGCACAGCTTCTAAACTTACCCAATTTATAGAGACCACTTAATACCTGGACAGTCCCTATACTACAAAACGTTGGAGCATCCGATCTTCAGCCTTCTGGCCCAGGATCATCTGACAGACCTAGTGATGCAGAATATTAAGGGCTGATTATTCTGTTTGGCAGATATAATCAGTGACTATTCTGCAAGTGCGTCCTTTTCAAGACAGTAATTTGTCTGTAGATGAAAAGAGGCAATACTTACTTAGTGGCTGTCTCACCACAACTGGAGTGACTCCAAAGATGCTTAGTTTCTTCTTAGAATCCAAGACAGGAAGCTGTCAGGAGCAGACATGTCTCTAATCAAAATGAACCTTAATACAGAAATGTTTGTAATGTCAATTCTGTGGATTTCTGACATTTTTGAAAACCATGTAAGGCAATCTGGACTGTTGTCTGTTAACTCCTCTCAGCTATTTCTAAATAAAATATAGAAAACACCCTAACAATAAACTCAGAGCCATGAATTTGCTATAGGCCCTTAACTCACAGGCTAACCATCTCAAATCAGTTAAAAAAGTTAAAGAAGGGCTGGGTCTAAGCCTTGTATTCCTAAATGTTTATATAGGTACAATGCCTATGAGAGTAACAATATTAATCTCACTTTTATATCAATAAGAAACTTCATAAACCTTAAATTTGAAATCAAAGTAAATTTTGTACCATTTAAGAAATTCTAACTTCAGCTTAATAACAATTATACAGATTTCTACCAATAGGTTATGGCTATGCAATAAATCCTAGCTATTCCTCCCTGTTCCAACAAAACCACTACTTTCCCTAGAAAGACAGCCCAATATTAACCACCTCAGTCCCCAAGCCCAGGGAATAGGGGGCCAACTCTTCATTAACTTCTTCAAGCTGATTGTGGGCATTGAGATATTAGAAGAGGAGTGAGGGGGTTGCAGGGAGAGTAAGTTGTAAGCCTCTGACATCTGTGTCTTCACTGCATCCAGCTGAGATTCCAGGATATCAGAGGTTCGAGAAGGTCTGCTCAGCTTGCTTGATGAGTGGATATACCAAGGCTGTGTATTCTACAGTTACAATTCTCAAATCCAATTTTAGTATCAAGATAATTTTTGTTTGAATTCTGGAATCTAGTCTTCTGGTGGCCTGTCTCTATCATATCTAATCCATATAATTCTGGGAGTTTCTATGAGGGTGTGCTCCACCATCCTCCCATTCCTGCCTCTGTGCTCTCAGATTCCACAACATTAGGGAATCCAAACTATCAGGCACCAAGGCCTCCACTTCCACTGATTCCTGACAAGGCCACCCTCAACTACCTATAAGGTGGAGCCATGAGTCCCTTCCTTTGTGTTCTTGGGCTGGGGGTTTTAGAATGGCTCTTCCAGCTTGTTTCTTAGGCCCATTTGCTTGAAAAATGTTTTCCAGCCTTTTACTCTAGGGTACTGTCTGTCTTTGTCACTGAGGTGGGTTTCCTGTATGCAGCAAAATGCTGGGTCCTGTTTGCATATCCAGTCTGTTAGCCTATGTCTTTTTCTTGGGAAATTGAGCCAATAGATGTTAAGAGATATTAAGGAGAGGAGATTGTTTCTTCCTGTTATTTTTGCTAGAAGTGGAGGCATTGCTTGTGTGGCTATCTTCTTTTGGGTTTGTTGAAAGAGGATTACTTTCTTGCTGTTTCTAGGGTATAATTTCCCTCCTTGTATTGGAGCTTTCCCATTAATATCCTTTGTAATGCTGGGTTTGTGGAAAGATACGTGTAAATTTTGTTTTGTCATGGAATATCTTGGTTTCTCCATCTATGGTAATTGAGATTTTGCTGAGTATAGTAGCCTGGGCTGGCATTTGTGTTCTCTTAGGGTCTGTATGACATCTGTCCAGGATCTTCTTTTTTTATAGTATCCAGTGAGAAGTCTGGTATAATTCTGATAGGTCTGCCTTCATATGTTACTTGGCTTTTTTCCCTTAGTGCATTTAATATTCTTTCTTTGTTCTGTGCCTTTGGTGTTTTGTTTATATGTCACGGGAGGTATTTCTTTTCTGGTCTAGTCTATTTGGCGTTTTGTAGGCTTCTTGTATGTTTATGGGATTCTTGTTCTTTAGGTTAGGGAGGTTTTCTTCTATAATTTTGTTGAAGATATTTATTGGCCCTTTATGTTGGGAATCTTCACTCTCATCTATACCTATTATCCTTAGGTTTGGTCTTCTCATTGTGTCCTGGATTTCCTGGATGCTTTGTGTTAAGAACTTTTTGCATTTTGATTTTCTTTGACTGTTGTGTCAATATTTTCTATGTTATCTTCTGCACCCGAGATCTCTCTTCTATCTCTTGTATTCTGTTGGTTTGCTTGCATCTATGACTCCTGATTTTTTTCCTAGGTTTTCTATCTCCAGGGTAATAGCCCTTTGTGATTTCTTTATTGTTTCTACTTCTATTTTTATGTCCTGGATGGATTTGTTCAATTCCTTCACCTGTTTGGTTGTATTCTCTTGTAATTCTTTAAGGGATTTTTGTGTTTCCTCTTTAAGGACTTCTACATGTTTACCTGTGTTCTCCTCAAATTTTTTGAGAGTGTTATTTATGTCCTTCTTAAAGTCCTCTATCATCCTCATTAGAAGTGATTTGAATTGAATCTTGCTTTCCTGGTGATATGGAGAATTCAGGACTTTCTAGTGTGGGAGAACTGGGTTCTAATGATGCCAAGTACCCTGGGTTACTGATGCTTATGTTCTTGAGCTTGCTTTTCACATCTGGATTCCTTAGTGCTACCTGCCTTGTCTCTGACTGGAGCCTGTCTTTCCTATTATCTTTGTTTTGTCAGAACTGTGTCAGGTGGGTGTTACTACTGGGGTTAGAGCTGGGGCCCAACATCTGCTGCTCAGTGCTTGGGTCCAGACTGGCAGGAACTAGTGCTCTGTGCCAGGTGTGAATTCCTGGGTCTCATTGGGTCCCAGTTATTCCCTGTTTGGGGCGGGTGTTGCTGTCTCCTTTCCTAAGATGCTGCCTGGGGTTAGAGCTCCTGGGAGGCCCACTTCCTCTGGGTCTTGTGAGATTGGGTGCAGAGTTGCCACTGGGATCTACTCCGTGCTAGGGCCCAGACCGAAGGAACCCTACAGGCTGATCTTACAAAGGATTTTGTCAGTTGAAGTTTTTTCTTCTTACATGACTCTAGCTTGTGTCAAGTTGATATAAAACTAGACACCATAGTATTTGTGTGCACGTGTGCATGTGTACAAATACTTTCTCAAGGAATGGAACTGTTGTTATTTGCCACTTTTCCCTGCCCTGTCTTCCTACATATCCCCTCTTTGTGTTCCTCTTTTCTCCCTTCATATCACCCATATCTTGCTATTACCCTCTCAGTTCCCCTTCATGTTCCCTATTTATTTTCCTGAATTCTGATATTACTCCATATTATATATTCTCATCTAAAGATTTGAAGCTAGGAACCACACATGAGGGACAGCATATAGTATTTGTCTTCTGGATCTGATCCACCTCACTTAACATAATCTCTTAGTTAATCCATTCACTTGAAAAATTCCTGCTTAATTTTTCTTTATAACTGGATAGAATTCTACTGTGAAGATGTACCACATTTTCATTACCTATTCATTTATTGGTGACCATTTACAGAATTTCCTAGTTATTATGTACCAGGCAACAATAAGCATGGCCAAGCATGTCCTATTTAAATAGGATGTTGAGTTATTTGAGCATATTCCAAGGACATTATGTGGTATAGCTGGGTCATATGGTAGATTTATTTCTCAGCTTTTTGAGGCTTCTCCATACTTGTTTTCAGAGTGGCCTCACCATTTGCATTTCATCAAACAGTGAATGTCTGCTTACATCCCTACCAGCATTTCTTCTCAGCTGTTTTGTTGGTCTCAGCCATTTTCACTGCAGGAAGATGAACTCTCAAAGTTACCCTGTTTTGCATTCCCATAAGTGCTAAAGTTGATGAATACTTTTTGAAATATTTCTTAATATTTTGATTTCTTTCTTGAGAACTCTCTGTTCAGATCCACAGTCCAAATCAGGTCATTTGTTTTCTTGACTCTTTACTTTTAGTTCTTTATATATTCTGGATATTAATCCTCTATCAAGTGTGTAGCTGGCAAATGCTATTTCCTATGCTGTTTTTCTTTTTCACTTGATTCCTTGCATAACTGTATAAAAGCTTTTTAGTTTTGTGAAGTCACACTTGTCAGTTCTTGGCCTTCTCCTGAACAAATGGATCTTATTCACAAAGTTCTTTTCTATGCTTCTGTCTTTTATTCTTCTAGCCTATGTATGCTTCTAGCTGTTTTAGTGTTTCAGGTTTTAAATTGAGGTCTTTGACCTACTTAGAGTTAGTTTTTGTAAAAGCTGATAGATATGGGCCTAATTTCATTCTTTTCTATGTGACAATTGTCTTTCTGGATCTGGATTACCTTACTCTGAATTATTTTTCCAACTACATCCATTTATCTGAAAATTCCATATTTCTTAAAGGCTGAATAATATTTCATTGTAGAAATATACAAAACTTTCATTATCCATTTATCAGCTGAGGTATATCTAGGCTATTTCTGTTTCCTGGCTCTTGTAAAGTAATTTTAATTTACATTTCCCAGTTAACTAAGAATGTTGAACAAATTTTTTCTTTTAGTGTTTCTCAGCCATTTGTATTTCATTGTGAACTTTCTGTTTAGTTCCATGCCCCATTTAAGGCTGTGTTGATTTCTTGATGTTAGGGGATTTTCCCCTTTTTATATATATATTATTGATAACGCTCCCAGATAAATATTTGATAAATATTTCCCCTTCTTTAGGATATCTCTTTTCTTAAATGATGCTGTCCTTTGACATACAGAGGATTTTAGTTTCATAAGGTGCTATTTAATATTGTTGGTCTAATGCCTACACCATTGGGGTCTTATTCAGAAAGTCCTTTTCTGATGATGAACTCAAGTGTTCCCAGCTTTCTCTTCTATTAGTTTCCAGATATCAGATCTTGTTTGACATTATTAGTCCATTCGGAGTCAGTTTTGCAGAGTGGGATATGGCTACAGTTTCATTACTCTATATTAGATCTTCAGTTGGTCAGTACCATTCATGCTGTCTTTTCTTGAATGTGTGCTACTGGCTTCTTTGTCAAACCAGTGATTATAGGAGAACACCTATGTGTCAGTCCTCAATTCTTTTCCACTGGTCAATATAGCTGTTTTTATTACAGTATCATGCTGTTAATTTTTTGCTATAGGTCTATAGTATAACTTGGAATCTGTGGTGGTGATATGAGAAGATATGGACCTTTATATATATGTATTTATATTCATAAATGTACTGGTTTCTTGAAAATTGATTATGGTTTTTAGGATGACATAAAGAGCAGTTATAGGAATTGAATCTGAGGCTCACACATGTTCTAACACTGAGCTACAACCCCACCCCTGAAAATCTGTTTTCTAATTCATTTTCAAATCATGCTAATTTTCAAAGAATCACCACCATGCCTCACTGGGCATGGAAACAGGTCAGGTTATACATACACAGCTAAGAATTAAAGACAACAGGACAAACACAGTCTCCCTTTCACATACTAGTTAAGATTATTGGAAAGAGTTTATTTTTTTTAAAGAACAAAAATAATTCATTATTGAAACATACAACCTGTCTTTCTGCTTCTGTTAAAACTCATTAATTATTGAATAATAAATTTTACTTGAGCGGGTTTCTGGAAGCCTATTTTACAGGCAATAGAAAAAATATTTTATGTATAAATAACTATCTTACATGTGTTCCATTTCTTGTGCTTCACACACATGTAACATTATATTACAAATATTATATCTATATATACATTTTAAACTAATTATTTTCATGCATTTTCTTCTTTTTTAAATTTATTTAATTATTTAAATCAAATCATAATTTACTTATTCACACAGGGGTTATAAACACAAAAAGGCAGGATGTGGAGAAGGGAATGCACCGAGCATAGGTGTTCAGGGGGTACAGATACCTTTTAGAGCAGGGATCAGCTGGGTGAAGGTTCAGGGGACAGGTCACTATGACTCTGCCTTGATTCACTTGTCCTTCATGCATTTTTTATAATGATAGTCTATACAGGCCCTAAATATAGATGCATTTTAAGAATGAATGGACAAACCTGAGTTGGTATATTTCTGTTCCTTTTGTTGTCCATGACTTTTTTTAATAGTTCACCTACCCTTTTTAGCCTTAAGAAAGGAGGTCAAAGTTATCAAGTTTAACACAAGAGCTACTTCTGTAAAAATCTTGAGGGCATAGACAATATGCAGATATGTCATGATTTTAAAGAGAATCACTTAAAGGCAGAAATAGCAGAGGTTAATAGTACTGTCCAACTCATAAGAAGCATTGTGAAGAGAAATTTATGAGGAATATAATATTCACAAATAGCATCATAATGAATTGCCTTTTTAGTTCATGCACCGTATTCATGTGCAGCATCCTCTGGGCTTAATTAGTGTGCTTGATGAGTGTGTTTATTTTCTGATGTCCATGCTGATTGCTCATTGTCCACACACTGAAGCTGGAAACAAGATCAATCTGTAAAGTGGTACCTAGTCATCTATCTGGAGATTCCAAGTGCAAACATACCAATGTATGTAAAATTAAGTTAGTTATGATAGAGCCCAAGTCATCTGCACAGCCAGTGTAACATGATAAACAGTGGTCTTTTGTCCTAAGAATAAAGGGCTTTGGTCACAGATTCTTAATCCCTTTAATCTTAAAAATACAAATGCACATGATTAGTTGACCTGTGATGCTTATACATAAGAAATATGAAATATTTTAATTAAGTCATTCTATTGTGCTCTAGAAATACAATTCATTATGGCCTTTGGGGAATGCCAGATGGAAAGAATTATTTTCATTAAAATTCTATGCTTTACAAGTTTTGCGAACTTTCTTTTTTTTCAAAATTAAATGCTGTAATTTAAAAGAATTTTAATATATTTTGATCATATACTTCCTTTCACTCAAGTCCTTCCAGTTCATTTTACCCCTCATCTACCCAATTTTAAGTTCTTTGTCAAAAATCAAAGAAAAACCCAATACAACAATAAAATTTCCAAAAATCAACCAAGCAAAATAAAATAACACCTAAAAAGAAAAAGCAAAACCCCATTAAACTAGCCAAATAGAAGCGCATGTGCACATGTGCACATGCACAACATGTGTGTATACACACACACACACACCAAGACTGTGAGTTCCATTGTATGGTGTTCAGCTACCCCTGAACATGAGACCTGCCCTGGAGTAGTTGTTATACCTACTAAAGAAAATTATTTTCCCATGCCCACCAGTTGTTAACTTTTACCCTAGTGGCTAGTTTGTTATTCACTCATTTTTTTTAAAAAAAATATGACAAAATATAATAAGATAAAACAAAAACTATCCCATTGAAGTGGGACAAGACAAACCAAGAGAAGAAAACATTCCCAAGAGAAGAAGAAGAGAATCTTCTTTATTCATTCATCTGTTACTAGGCATTTAGGTTGCTTCTGTATTTTGTTGATTAGGGATATACTGCATTCTGCAAAACTCAGTTCTGATAGATATGTGGGGATTACCCCAAGGGTGTCTTGAGACCAAAATAAGAGAGGCAAACAGACCTGGACAGAATGTAATTTATTGAGTGATATTTTTCATGAAAGCATAAGACAAGATGGAAACATAGTCCTGGAAAGAGTAATCTCTGGAATTTGGGTATACAAGAATGGTGCATTTAGGGAAGTCAAAAGTGGCTTTATCTTGCCTGGAACATATCCAGATCATCTTAAGCCAGCATTAGTCAGACACATTCCTGGAGTTAGGGTCTGGTATAAAATTTCACACTTCATTCATACATACATAGTCTTGTCTATGTATAGTTTGCTGGGATGCTGGATTCAGGAAGACCAGGTGGGGTTACACTGGAGCAACTGTGGTAGTTATATGTCAAGACAGCTACAATTCTGTTGAGCTGTATCCAATTATGGTGCAGTAAATGTCAGGGTGTTTGTAGAGATTGCCATTTTAATTCTTTTGTATCAGTAACCAGAAGTGGCATTGTTAGATTGTACAGGTTCTTTCCCTGAAAACAGGTATTGTCTTTGACATTGTGGTTCTTAGCAAGTATATATGCGAAAAAGCTTTATAGAACACATGAATAAACAGACAGATACTTTCTTAAGGGTAGTGCATACAACTTATTTAAATTTTGGTTTACTCCTTCTTAAATGTTAAACATAGATGTATCAATTTAACTATCTACTTTTTTTAGTACTCCATCAATATTGCATAAGACCTGCCCCCCTCAATCTTTATCAATACTTCTGTGTAATAACAGTCATGGTAACTTTGGGATAGTACCTCATAATTTAAGTTATGTGTCCCTATTTACTAGTGATATGAACATTAAATTGTGAGGAAGACATATAAACTCATGTTAATTCCTTCCATGTTTGGAGATTATTCCATTGTCAGAGATAACTTTGCAGATTATTTTCTCTCACATTATGAATTGTGTTTTCAATACTTCTTTTCTGTGCATAAGCTTTTGATTTGATGTAATTCAGATTTTTTTTTTAATTTTTGTGTTATATTGTATCCAAAAAGTCATGATTGATGCCAAGGAGCTTCTTGCTCATGTTTTCATCTAGGAGTTACAGAGATTCTGGTTTTACATTTAAATCTTTAATTGATTTAAATTGATTTAGGAATATGTTGTGGGATAAAAGACCTCAAGATAATTCCTAGATTCTAAAGTCATGTGTTCAAAGTTCATTAAATACTTTTCAATCTTAATGTGCAAATACTTAAGGAAATTGCATTGTTTCCTCTCCACTTGATAGTTAAATTGATACATCAATGTTTAATAGTTAAGAATGAGTAAACCAAAATTTAAATAATGTAAGTCATATGCAGTATCCTTAAGAAAATATCTGACTGTTTATTCATGAGTTCTATAAAGTTTTGTCACATATATACTTGCTAAGGACCACAATGTCAAAGACAATGCCTGTTTTCAGGGAGAGATGACTTAGTGGAAAATATATTAGGTAGGAAGACAAAGGAGAGAGTAGCTTAAATGTCATGTGGAGGTACTAATAACATCCCCGTAGGAACTACAGATTCCCAAAGAATCATTTTTGTTATAAAATACAACGTTCTTTCATGGCTTTTGCAAAGTCTATTTTCTTCAAAACTTTAGACATTATGGTTCTTCGAGCTTTGCAGGAGAGGGTGGGGGAATCAGTATTAAATGGTGGTGCTGAGTATTGGATGATGAAGCCTCAGTGAGAAATGAGAAGTATTCTGTTGGATTGCTGTTTGACTGCTGAAAGGATAGAATGGAATGAGCCTCTCCTGCAGTGATGTCACCACAATGTGTTGCTAGTAGAAAGCACACTAGGAGATACAACTCATGTAAAACATTCACATGCTCAGTGCTCTGTTGCTTCAGAGCTTTTTTTCTGATATAAAAGGGCAATCAAAGCATTGCTGAGCTGTCTTCACATACTTAGCTCATTCAGTTGGATCAGCTTTTGTATAACTATGGAACTGAGTCACCACTGCCACAATTGTTGACCATGGTCATCTCCTCAAAGAAAAGTTACTTTTGTTTTACATGTCAACTCTCAGCTCAAATAGCCATTCTCTTTCTTTTCCTTCTGTTGGGGTATATATGAATTTTTTTTTTACTATATATACAGGGTATATAACTTAACTATGTGGTATGTGTATACATACATACATGCCACAAAGTTAATTTTGCATTTTTAATGCTGTTTGTGTGTGTGTGTGTTGTGTGTGTATGTGTGTGTGTGTGTATGTTTGTTCTTGTGTTTGAAGAAGATATGTACTGCTGGTCATGGCAAACATGTAGAGATTAGAGGAAAATGTTCAGGAGTTGGCTCTTGCCTTCTACATTGTTGAAATAGAGTCTCTTGATATTTCTGCTCCTGAGCATGCATGTTAGTCTATTGGCCCATGAGCTGCTGACTCTTCTGTCTCTACTTCTCTTCTCATGGTAAGTGTGCTTGGCCTTTTGTTTCACATGGGTTCTAGAAATCAAACTTAGGTTGTCTAGCTTGCAGGAAAAGAACTTTTCCTGCTGAGGCCATCTTCCCAGCCCTACATAGTTAACCGTTACTACATTTTTAGTTTTGTAGAATGAAAAGATTATGGACATCAGGCATAGCATTATGGCTTAAGGTAGCAAGTACCATTGATTTAGAATTTTGTTAGAGTAAAGATCTTATATGTTGGATGTGTGTGTTGTATAAATCATATATAATATATATAATAATGTATATATATAATCATATATGATATATATATATATATATATATATATATATATATATATATATAAATCAGAATTATCAGCACAGCCTCATTCAACATGAAGAACCATGGAAAATTCCTGTGTAAACTGAGTACTATGGATTGTTCTAATGTAACTAATGTGATGAGTCTACATTTCTTGATTCCATTCAGTGAAGCATTTAGAAAGTATTTAACTGATTCTAAAGACATTTGAGCTATGATATTAAGTAAAATTGTTAACTTGTACACATTTCCTAATTTACACAAAACTACATATGTTCATTATAGCATAAAAATCAACAAAAACATTTTCTCATATAGGAAAGGTTCTGGAAGAAAATAAAACAAATTGCTGATCTTTATATTTTTTGTTTTCCAAATTTCCTATAGACATACATTATATGTGTGAGAAGAAAACAGACATTTAAAAAAAATCTGTTAAAATTGTTAAAGTGTGGTTTTCTCATAACAATTAAAATTTCAGGAGCTTTCTGTGATGGTTAATATTGACTCCCAGTTGACAGGATCTAGACTCACCTAGGAAACAGATCTCTGGGTATGTCTACAAAGGTGTTTCTAGATTGAATTAACTGATAAGGGAAAACTGACCCTAATGTGAGTTGTGCCTTCTTGTCATGGAGGATTACAACCTTTAACTACAAGCCAGCATAAACCCTTCTTTTCTTATGCTGTTTTTGCCAAGTACATGTTCCACACTGATTTCAGATCACACTATACAGTAAGTATTCCATAATTTTCTGTTAGTTACTAATAGGTGTATTTTTCCACGTTATTAAAGGCTCTTGGGAACATGGAATATCTGTTAACAGCTGGTGAAATATATCAGAGTATCTACCAATGAGAGGTGGGTTTTCTTACTCTCTTTCTTTTCCATTTATATGTGAGATACACAAGAGTCAGCGGTAGTGTTCCCCAGCATTCCTTCTACTTTATTACTTTTGCATGTTTCAAGAAGTCCGGGTTATTGGAGGTTAATGCCCTATTAACCATGTTTTACTCTTTCTTCGATGATCTAATATATTCTTGAATGGTTCAGGCCCATGACTATGATGCTTTCTCTTGTGTATTCTTAATAATGCCCTTGGACATGTGTTCCCCTTCACACATTGATCTTCTCATCCTCTCAGCCCCCTCACTGCTGACAGTCCTCTTCTATCATCCTGCTCAGGGATCATCCTAATTGCCATACCTATGACCTTATTATCATCATATAATTTACTCCCTCTAGAATCTGCATCTATTGCCTCTACTCCTTCAGGAATAATGTGCTCTCTTATACAAGGATGAAACTTCACTGAAATCACCTTAGCCCTCTTCCCTATGTCTACTCCCTGTCATATTGTAGACTGCTGTCATCTACCTCCTCAGCTGTGTTTGTTCTGTTTAGTTTTACTTGGTTTTGATATCTTTAAGTATGTCTACATTACTGTGACATTCTCCTTTATGTTTTTTAAACCTAGACTCTCCATTAAAGCCTAAGTATCTTATATGTGCATTAAACATGGTGGAGGATGGCTGTTTATTTCCCCATCCCCACCAAGACTTATTCCTTTCAATTTCCCTTTGCTCCTTCCTCCTTGCAGTTGCTCATGTCCCAGAAAAGAAGTAATTCTCTTCTCACCTCCAGCAAATTCCATGCATTCTGTTTCTTGAATCTGGCCATGTTTCCTCATTTCCATGGCAACCCTCCTAGAACATAAGCTACCTTATGAATCCTTTCATTGGCTCAATAGTGTTTAATTGGACATGTTTTCTTTTCTGTCTTCCTTCAGTTTGTTTTTATACAGTAGCTCTTGAGTGATCTAATAGGACACGCCAGATTGCTCCCTCTGGCTCAGACTGTCCAGTACCTTCCCCTTGTACTCACAGTAACTCTGGTTCTTGCTGACTTTTATCTTCTAACCTTCCCCCTTTTATATAACTCTGCCTAGTCCCTTTCAGTTTCTTTCAAGTATCCAAGGCTTCAGGCTTCTGACTGCACTTGCCTTGTCCTCTGTATTTGTTTTCAGAGCTGAAACTAATTGACTCCCTTTGGTTTCCCAAGTCTCATCCCATTTTTCCAGTGGTGGTTTTCATGGTAATCCACTCTTTCCTGGTGCTTCTATATTCCACTGGACAGTTTTGTCACCTCCCAGCCATCATTTCTTCTGATTCTTCCTTATGGTAGAGATCATGCACCTTGGTAGGAGCTACCTTGTTGAATTCTTTACTGAGAGAACAGAGAGAACTGAGGATGAAGTACAAGTTAACAGTGTAGTGTTCAACAGCCTCCTGAGACAAGACTATTCCAGTATGCTCCCTCTCACCTCTGAGCTTCTGACTCGAGGTTTGCTCTAGTTTTCACAAGATGTTCTTTTGTTTCAGAAATAAGACAAAAACCTACTCATTAAATTTCTGTGTTTATAACCCCAAATTGGTAGTCATTTGTGCTTAGACTCCTTTTCCAGTCATTAATCAGTAACAGATACACTAACATATATCATATATACATATACATATACATATACATATAACATATGATCTTTATTTACATATTTAAATTATATAAGTTTTCTACAAGTGTTCATCATGAAACTATTACTAAATCAAAATAATGATCATATCTGTCACATTAAAATTTCTTTCTATATCTTCTTTGTAATCCTTTTCAATCCCCACCATACTTGGCACTCTCAGGCAACTGCAGATTGTTTTCTTTTTTAAAAATATCTATTGAAATAATTTTTCAGAAAATATTATCAGCTCCCTCAACTCCTCCCATGTTCTTCCCACCTCCTCCATCCATGCAACTCATGTTCCTTCTTTTTCTCACTCTTTAGAAAACATACAAGCAAACAAAACCCCAAACCAATTATAAAAGAAACACAGATATATACACACCCAACCTATAAAAATGCAAGCTCCAAAACAATAATATACAAGCAAAAGTCTAATAATACAAAAAAAATGATGAAGCAAACTAATATGAGATGAAAAGTCTACAGAAATACCATTAAGTTAATTTTGTGTTGGCCATCTACTGCTGGACATAAGGCCTGCCCTTAAGTGTGGTTAATGTACACATTTAGACTCCATTGGATAAAACTGTTTCCTTTGCAAATACATGTAAATTGACAATAGCTTTTTGGTTAGGGATGGAAGTCCCTGTCCACTTCCACTCCTAGAACTGGGATCCTGCCTGGTTTGGACCTCAGCGGGGCCTGTGTGTGCTACCACAGTTTCTGTGAGTACATATGTATATCAGTCCCGTTGTGTCTGAAGACATTTTCCTTGGCATCATCCATCTTCTCTGGTGGCTCTTAGAATCCCACATTCTCTTCTGAAACCTGAGCCACGAGGGAAGAGGTTTCCAAAATCTCTCATTGTCTGCACATTGTCTAATTGCGGTCGGTGTTGTGTGTGTGTTGTGCGTGTGTGTGTGGTGTGTGTGTGTTGTGTGTGTGTTTCCCACACCTGCTGTTCTAGCTACTTGGGACACTGACGCAGGAGGATCACTTGAGTGCATAAGTTCTGAGTTATAGTGCACTATATCTAGTGAGTGTCTGTAGTATGTTCAGCATCTAAATAGTGCCTCCCAGGAGTGGGGATCAGGTTAGAAGATAAAGATCATTATCCTTTAGCTTTTGTGCCTTATTTCAACAGTTTCTTCTCTTGTGTTAATGTTCTTCATTGTTTCCTCCATTTGTCACTTTTTATATATTATAGAAAAGAGAGTGTCAGCAGTTTCAGATTTATATCTCAAAACTTACTAAGATCTTTAAGCATGGTTTCTCTGAGATCAAGTTCAAAATTTCTAGAGAAATGTACTAACGAGTGTAAGTCATTTTGAATTCTGACTGTGTGAAGTGCTATCACTTGGAATGATTTCCACAGTAGACCCATTTATATATGCTGTAAAAAGAAATTCTCTGCAAAGAATGCCTGTCATTCTAGGCAGAGAAGACTGACCATATTTGAATATCTGTAGCTGGTGGAGGTTTTGCCTGTCTCTGGCATTTCTTTAACACTAGTTTAAGTCTGAGGTGACAGATAAGTTCTATGTGCTAGAGAAACCCTTACCACACTAGGCCTCTAAAGTGTATTTTAGACCTTTGACAAGTCATGTTCATTCTGCTCTTCCTCTTGAAGTCCGTTTCAGAGTAAGTATGTGAAAGCTAGCTGGATAGAAGGCTCTCATTTATGTTGCTTTTGTCTTACTTCCCAGCACACATATCTGTAACTCTAGTTCTATCTCTTTTGGATTCTGTGGGCACCAAAAATGCATATGGTGCACATACATACATGCAGGTAAAACACTCATACACAAAAATAAAAATCTAAAAAAAATGTATAAAAAGGGTAGAGAAAATCTGGCTCCATCTAATTTGCCTTAGAGCCTACTGTTTCTTTAATGTACAATTCATGGTATAAGTTTATGTAGTGTTTACTTCTAAAGTTGGATCCTCATTTTTGATTATGTTAGTTAAGAGACCAACCTCTTTAAATAAACATTTGCTCATCTTTTTTTGTACTGGTAAGACTACAACATACATTTCCTAACTTTTTTGATATGTAACTTAAAACAAGTTACTGGACCAGTAGGATTATATGAGTATTTGATATTATTAGTATAAATAAGATTATTGATCCAGAAAATATTGTACTATTTACTCATAATATAAGTTACTGTGACATTATAGTAACACCACAATAGCCTCATACTCTTACTTTATGACATCTCAACATCATAGTTTATGGAATAAACCATAAAGTAGACTAGATTCCCATGTGTGTGTGTATATATGTCTCTAAATATTTAGGGCTATCAGATTAAAGACATGAAGGTTCTTATAAACTAGATAATTATAAACAGCTAAATGGTTAACAAAAGTTTTAGGTGTTCAAAAGGCTGACAGTATCAAAAGCTAGGGAAAGTGCCAAACAGGTTCCTATAGTACAGTCACCTTAGGACACAGTTTGGCAGTTCTGATGAAATTAAAGGTACTTTTATATCCTATGATCTGTCCATCACACTACATGGAATTTACTTAAAGACACTAAAATATGTGCCCACCCATACACACACACACACAGCATTCTGACAGGGATTTTTGTTTGGTTGTTTGGTTAGTTGGTTTTGTTTTTGTTTGTAACTGTTCTATTCATAATTCCTAAACTTAGAAGGAACCAAGATGTGGATAGATAAGCAGCAAACTGTGGTAATCCTGAGATTGACAGGATACTTATTTACTACTAAAAGGAAATAAACTATAAACTATCATGACATGGAGGAAGTAGGTGCATATTATTACATGAAAGAGGCCAATTTGAAGAAGGTTACATACTTTGTGAGTCCAACTACATGACATTCTTGGAAAGGCAAAGCTCAGACACAATGAAGAGATTAGCATTTGTCAGGGTTTACAAGGTGGTAAAGGGTGATTTTGTGTGACACAGAATGTTTTAGGGCTGTGAAACTACAGTTTGACACAAGTGTGGTGCATGCATGCCTTCATACATTTGCCAAGATTATAGAATGTGAAATACCATGGTATATACAAAACATGTAAACTGTGGACCAGGTTATAGCATGTGTCCATGAAAGCCCAGTAGTTGCAAAGAGAATACTATACTGGTAGGAACATTTGAATATGAGTGAAAATGTGCATGGTAGGGGAGGAGGTATATGGCAAATCTCCACACCTTCCTCCAAATATTATGATTTCAAAACGTCCAAAAAATTAAGTCTCCTATGAAATTTTAAAATGATTTTCCACTGGCAGCTGAGGACATGTTACAATCTCATCTAATTTGCTCACTTTCCAACTATTAATTTTTGTTCTGATAGGTCTGAATACTAATATTTCTTTCACCCGTGGTAAGGACATTATGCAAACTGGGTGCTGATAATCTCCACCAGTTAGCATAGTACTGTCACTGTCTTTAATATCTTGACTTTTTTTTTTTTTTAGTGTTAAGGGAATTAGATATTCTTTCTCTAAACTATTTGAACATAAATTCAACTTCTTGAGTTCTCTGTATATAATATCTAGTATATACAAAAAACTCAAGAAGTTAGACTCTGGAGAATCAAATAACCCTATTAAAAATGGGGTACAGCGCTAAACAAAGAATTCTCAACTGAGGAATGGCCAAGAAGCACAAAAGAAATCTTCAACATCCTTAGTCATCAGGGAAATGCAAATCAAAACAACCCTGAGATTCCACCTCACACTAGTTAGAATGGCTAAGATCAAAAACTCAGATGATAGCAGATGCTGGCAAGGATGTGGAGAAAGAGGAACACTCCTCCATTGGTGGGATTGCAAGCTGGTACAACCACTCTGGGAATCAGACTGGCAGTTCCTCAGAAAATTGGACATAGTGTTACCTAAGGACCCAGTTATACCACTCCTGGGCATATACCCAGAAGATGCTCCAACCTATAACAAGAACACATGCTCCACTATGTTCATAGCTGCCTTATTTATAATAGCCAGAAGCTGGAAGAACCCAGATGTCCTTAAACAGAGGAATGCATACAGAAAATGTTGTACATTTACACAATGGAGTACTACTCAGCTATTAAAAATAATGACTACATGAAATTCGTAGGCAAATGGATGGAACTAGAAAATATCATCCTGAGTGAGGTAACTCAGTCACAATAGAACACACGTGGTATTCACTTACTGATAAGTGGATATTAGCCAAAAGACTTGGAATACCCAAGATACAATTCACAGACCACAGGAAGCTCAAGAAGAAGGAAGACCAAAGTGTGAATGCTTCAGTCCTTCTTAGAAGGGGGAACAAAATACTCAATGGGAGAAAATATGAAGACAAAGTATGGAGTAGAGACTGAATTAAAGGCCATCCAGAGAATGCCCCACCTGAGTGTCCATCCCATATACAGTCACCAAACCCAGACACTACTGCAGATGCCAAAAAGTGCTTGCTGACAGGAGCCTGATATATGTGTCTCCTGAGAGGCTCTGCAAGAGAGTGACAAATACTGAAGAGGATGCTCACAGCCAACCATTGGACTGAGCTCAGGGTCCCCAATGGAGGAGTTAGAGAAAGGTCTGAAGGAGCTGAAGAGGTTTGTAACCCCATAGGAAGAAAAACAATATCAACCAACCAGATCTCCCAGAGGTTCCAGGGACTAAACCATCAACCAAAGAGTACACTTGGCTCCAACTGCATATGTAGCAGAGGATGGCCTTGTTGTGCATCAATGGGAGGAGAAGCCCTTGTCCCTGTGAAGGCTTGATGTCCCATTGTAAGGGAATGCCAGGGCGGGGAGGTAGGGGTGGGTGGGTGGGGAGCACCCTCACAGAAGCAGTGGGGGATGGGATGGGGGTTTCTGGAGGGGAAACCAGGATACAGGACAACATTTGACATGTAAATAAATAAAATATCCAATAAAAAATGGAAAACACAACTTCACTGCCTCAAAAGTTTAATATTTTGAAGTGACCTCTGGGAAAACCCCCTTATAAAATTATGTTCTTTTACGCGATATTAGATTTCACATGGAGGGAAAATTGTTAACATTAAGTTTGCTTTTTGAGCTTAGCGATAGGATTATTTTCCTCGATTGGCATCCGAGTGCATCCCATTGCATATGTTCTCTTAAATTCATGTCTGGCAAGTAAAGTAGTGGCTTGCCTCAATGTGGGGCAGCTGCAAGCCTCAATGCTCAGTTGGCTTTGGGATTGTGAAAGGAAACAGTTGCTACTAAAATATACATGTTGTAAACCATTGTTTGGTGGGTAATATATTTTGAGCAAAGTTCTATTTCAATGGTTTTATTAATTTATTGAATTGTAACTCTACTCTAAGTTTAGCAACATTTGTATTTGGCATGCTTTTTCAGCAGAACATGGAATACTTTTAGCTTCTTGGTTATCCACCCAGGAGATAATCTAAAAGGCAAAGCAGGGGAAGCCATAGATCCCTCTTTATTTGTGGGAAAGACCTTTTTGAACCTTCCTGCCACAGTGTATTTTATTGTGCTTTCCTCTTATCAGACTCTCCTCTGGGTATGTGTGGTATATGGGACCCAGTGTCTTCTTTAAACTGCTAGTTGTGACAATCTAAAACAGACAACAGACAACACATGCTGAACCGTGTGCAGACCCAAGATGAGCATTGAATTATGGGACACAGTCATATCCAAGACACCCTCAATTATACCATTTCTTATCCTTGCCTCATTTCCTGGGAGTTGTTCCAATATAGCCTCTGGTCATGTTCTCTGTTCAGCAAAGTGTAAGGAAAACATTGTGTGATCTCTGGAATCACACTGCCTGCATTACAGTGTTCGAGTAGTTTATTTAGATGATTTTCCTTTTTCTCACCTCCTTAAAAGTCAGAGGCAGCATCAAGTGTACAGAGAACTGTTTGTTGTCACTTTCTATCCCCATAGTCAGTGTTGGCCAACAGGCTTACAGGCTTTGCTCAGGCTGCCTTGACGCTGCCCTTTCTCATCCATCCTGCTTTCACTGTTGTTCCAAATACAATTCAGCCATGGAGACACTTATTGAAAACACATTAATGAAACTAGTACAAATTACAGAGAACTGTCTATGAGACTCTGTGGCCTGTCAAATTATGGGTAGAAGGCAACCTGAACCCAAATTACCTAGGAAATGCATAGAAAATGTAATAATTTTCCTAATGATATAGCAGGCCTGTGTTGTCTCTGAAGGCAGAAGGCAGGAGAAAACTAGCTTAAGACTCTCTCTCTCTCTCTCTCTCTCTCTCTTCTCCTCTCTCTCTCTCTCTCTCTCTGTGTGTGTGTGTGTGTGTGTGTGTATTACAAAAGAAAGTAGCTAGGCAGTGGTGGTGTACGCCTTTAATCCCAGCACTTGGGAGGCAGAGACACACGATTTCTGAGTTCAAGGCCAGTCTTGTCTACAGAGTGAGTTCCAGAACAGCCAGGACTATACAGAGAAACTCTGTCTCAAAAAACAAAAACAAAAAAGAAGTTATATACAGAGAAATGAGAAAATAAGGTCTTGAATGATCCAATCGCCTCTCTCCCACCAAGAGGTAGACTTTAAAGTTATGGAATGTAATGCAGGAAAGAGTGCTAAGGGATGGACAGAGGAATATCACTTGGTGTTCCTTTTAGATCAGCTCCCATCCATGATCCAAAGCCTCCATTTCCCTATGCATACAAAATATAAAGAGGCGTCAGAATCCAAGTTTTATGTTGCTACTAATGTTACATGCCATGCAGTAAATGAAGACAAGGCTGGTATAGCGAGTGACTAGGTATCACCAAATATTGACCATATGCAATTTAGTTGCTTGGTGAAAGACAAAACCTTGCTTTATATGACATCAATGGCATATTGAGAGAGAAATAGATATAAGAATTATAGATGCATATATAGATTCATATGTACAAATGAATACATGAACTGGTACTCACACTCCTCTGTAATATTTTATTCCTTACTTCAATATAAATATGCCTTAGTATTTGGATGCCTCCAGAAGAATCATCTGAGAAAATAAAAGGATTCAAAACATCTCCTTAATGTTATTATATTGAAACAAAATTTACACAGTTGTCTGATAACACTTTGACAGTCTTGTAGATGATGGTTTGAGGCAACATTAAGAAATATTGTTACTGCTAATAATGTCTCCTTAAAATAATGAAATGATAAAAGAAAATAATTCACTGGAGAGTTTTCTCATAATCATCAGCTGATAGAGGTGTTCACAGATCACTCTGAGGGTGCAGGTAACGATGACTTCCACAGTATTTGTATGGAAGCAGGGGCATGGACTTTGAAGGCAGAGTCTGAACGTGAATACTAATTTGGCAACTTTACTACTTAGGCTTTAGTACCTCCACTCACAAAATAATCTATGCAAACCTCTGAGGACCAACAGGCTTACAGGCTTTGCTCAGGCTGCCTTGACGCTGCCCTTTCTCATCCATCCTGCTTTCACTGTTGTTCCAAATACAATTCAGCCATGGAGACACTTATTGAAAACACATTAATGAAACTAGTACAAATTACAGAGAACTGTCTATGAGACTCTGTGGCCTGTCAAATTATGGGTAGAAGGCAACCTGAACCCAAATTACCTAGGAAATGCATAGAAAATGTAATAATTTTCCTAATGATATAGCAGGCCTGTGTTGTCTCTGAAGGCAGAAGGCAGGAGAAAACTAGCTTAAGACTCTCTCTCTCTCTCTCTCTCTCTCTCTTCTCTCTCTCTCTCTCTCTCTCTCTCTGTGTGTGTGTGTGTGTGTGTGTGTATTACAAAAGAAAGTAGCTAGGCAGTGGTGGTGTACGCCTTTAATCCCAGCACTTGGGAGGCAGAGACACACGATTTCTGAGTTCAAGGCCAGTCTTGTCTACAGAGTGAGTTCCAGAACAGCCAGGACTATACAGAGAAACTCTGTCTCAAAAAACAAAAACAAAAAAGAAGTTATATACAGAGAAATGAGAAAATAAGGTCTTGAATGATCCCAATCGCCTCTCTCCCACCAAGAGGTAGACTTTAAAGTTATGGGAATGTAATGCAGGAAAGAGTGCTAAGGGATGGACAGAGGAATATCACTTGGTGTTCCTTTTAGATCAGCTCCCATCCATGATCCAAAGCCTCCATTTCCCTATGCATACAAAATATAAAGAGGCGTCAGAATCCAAGTTTTATGTTGCTACTAATGTTACATGCCATGCAGTAAATGAAGACAAGGCTGGTATAGCGAGTGACTAGGTATCACCAAATATTGACCATATGCAATTTAGTTGCTTGGTGAAAGACAAAACCTTGCTTTATATGACATCAATGGCATATTGAAGAGAGAAATAGATATAAGAATTATAGATGCATATATAGATTCATATGTACAAATGAATACATGAACTGGTACTCACACTCCTCTGTAAATTTTATCTACTTCATATAATTGCCTTGTATGATTCAGAGATTTGAGAAAAAAAAGTCAAATTATTTTAAGAAAAATTACAGTTGTCTGATAACACTTTGACATTGAGATGGTTGCAACTTAAGAAATTGTACTGTAATAATGCTCTTAAAAAGAAATATAAAAAATAATTCACTGGAGAGTTTTCTCATAATCATCAGCTGATAGAGGTGTTCACAGATCACTCTGAGGGTGCAGGTAACGATGACTTCCACAGTATTGTATGGAAGCAGGGGCATGGACTTTGAAGGCAGAGTCTGAACGTGAATACTAATTTGGCAACTTTACTACTTAGGCTTTAGTACCTCCACTCACAAAATAATCTATGCAAACCTCTGAGGACAGTCTCTGCCATAAGAGTAACACTAAAATCAGTGCTAGTGAACATAGCTGTTGACAATATAGTCACCACCTTTCTTGTCATCTTCATTGTTGGAAACGTTGCCTTTTAGATGTGCTTGCATCCAATGTGTCTCATCTTTGTTCACTATCAAAAAGTTGTTTGATTTTATACTTTTCCTAATATATTATTTCATTTTGCTATATAATGCTGGATATAAATATAACTACTTTTATACATAGATCCAGGAAATCTCTAGAATTCTTTATGGAAATTAAATAATAAAAATGTGACCAGGTGAGCAATATCATTACATCTTGAATGTATTGGCATAATCTTACCTGCAGATGAAATTTAGGTATTCGGTCTACACTCAATTTATCTAGGCTATAAGTTCCTCAAGGATGCTTTGAACCACATGGCTTCCAAATCTGGAGAGAATGATTCCCTGTGTCCGACCATTCCAGCTGCATCTCAGCAGGCTTTAGAGGGACAGAAAGGGATGAAGTCTAGCCAACACCATCACAGAAAACACCCCAGGCATTTTTGAAATTTGAAAGAGCAGGGGAAGGATTTCAGTTTTGGTCTCCTTAGGGCTTATTCCAGTGCTGTGCCAGGTATCCATTGGCTTGTGAGTTAAAAATGCTATTAAATTGAACTTTAGTGTAGGCTTTGATTTTTTTTAAGCCTTACTTTTAATACAGGTTCTTAAATGCTTTAACCTCCCTTTTAGCACACCACCACCACAAAGGCAGTGGAAAAGAAAGGACATGGTGGAAGTGGACCTATTTAGAAAGAGTTCTTTGGAGCAAATCCAATCTACATTGTCAGAATATATACCAGCAGTACAGTTCAGTAATGTCAGGATAGCTAACACAAATCAGCAGCGATGGCACAACCCAGCAGAAACAACCAAGCCTCCACCGAATCAGCTAAGTCAGCAGGAGCAACCAGGACCAGCATGGATACCAGGAGAAGTTCTCTGCTGTGCCTATCCCAACAAAATGAAGGTCAACAAAGAAGAAGATGCAAGACCAATGAAGCATCGTAAAGCTAGCTATGCAATCTATCAATTGAGTCCTATTTATACTCCCTCCAAACATCATGTGTCCTCCCTCAGCAAAACACCATGTGAGTCTGTCTTAGCAAACTCCATGTGAGTCTGTATCAGCTGACATCACTCTACCAATCAGTCTGAGTCCACAGAAGCAGCAAGAATTTGCCAGTGCACCACCAGAAGGTTTTTTTTTTTTTTTTTTTTTTTTTTTTTTTTTTTTTGGTGCATTTCTTTCTA
This sequence comes from Mastomys natalensis, assembly GCA_021653895.1. NCBI lineage: Eukaryota > Metazoa > Chordata > Mammalia > Rodentia > Muridae > Mastomys > Mastomys natalensis. The sequence continues at coordinate 1,062,036 of JAJTUV010000471.1, read as the reverse complement.
GAAAGTCATGACAAACAATGACCATTACGGAATGGCAAGGCATACCAATACTGTTGAGCATTGTCCACTGTGTGTTGGGTCTTTCTTAACATTGTGCATCCTTTCACATGTTTGTTTTAGCAAAACATCCTTTACTTGTGTCTGCTTCAGGGAAACACACCTCCAAGTGTCTTTAGCAAAACATCCTTTCACCTGTACCCGCATCAGGAAGACACTCCTTCATGATTCTGCTCCAGCAAAACACCATTCAGCACCACTGATTTTCCAAAAATACCGTAAGTTTCCACTTCACTTTAGAACTCCACAGATTAGGTGATGTCGTGCATGGTGGTGAAACACTGAGGTACTTCCTCCCAAAAGTCAGAAACAAAATGATGTCTGCTCTTGCCATTTCCATGCTGGAGGGCCTGCACAGGGCAGTTCAACAAGAAAGTCAAATAAAAATTCACCTGCTCAAAAAGGCAATAGTAAAAGTCTTCTATTTGTAAGATTACCTTTTATATAGATTTATACTTAGAAAATCAAAATATTCACCAAAAATTGTATTTGAGCTAAAAAGTTTAGGAAGATAGCAATTCACAAAGTCAAAGTGAAGAAGTTGTATTTCTATACAGGAACAAGGAAGAAACAAGATATAAAGGTGAACACTAAATCTATCTTCAAAAAGTTCTAAAAGAATATAATATATAGGAATAATCTTAAAAAGCTAGGTATAAAACTTACTGTAAGCACTGCAAGACATGCTGAAAGGAGTTATGGACTTCCTGCATAGACTGGCAGGCATGCTGTATAACACTATAGAGAGGTCTGTAGGTTCCGTGTGTTCCGTGTTCCTTACCAAAACTCAGAAGATTTTTAAATGTAGGTGAAACTTTTTTTTTTAGGTTTTTCGAGACAGGGTTTCTCTGTGTAGCCCGGGCTGTCCTGGAACTCACTCTGTAGACCAGGCTGGCCTCGAACTCAGAAATCTGCCTGCCTCTGCCTCCCAAGTGCTGGGATTAAAGGCATGTGGCACCACTGCCCAGCTAGGTGAAACTTTTGAGGGACCCACAATTACTAAAAACATCTTGAGAAAGAATAACAACTTTGGATAATCCATGCTTCTCAATTTCTAAGCATACTACAAAAGCTAATATTATTAAATTTGGTACTGGGATAAAAATTGGCACAGATTTTTGAGATATAATTGAGAGTCCAAATATAAATCCTAATGTGTATGATCAATTGGATTTCAGTAAAGCTGACAAAACAATTCCATAAGGAAAAACATTCTGTTTTTTTACACATATTTGGATAAGTAGGTTCACATATATTAGACTTTTAGACCCCTACCTCATGCCATGTACAAAATAATGACTCAAAATGAATAATGGATCAAATGAAACAGCAAAAAATGTAGACCTCTTAAAGAGGAAACATAGAAGTTATTGTTATCAATCTGAATTTGAAGATAGTTTTTAGATGTCACATCAAAAAAAGCAAGTGAACAAAGAAATGTCAACAAATTTAACTTCACCCAAACTAGAAATGTTTGTTTTTTAAAAGAAAACATCAAGGATGTAAAAAGAAACTTATACAGTGGAAGAAAAGTTTGGTGAATTTTCTACCCAATAAGAAACTTGTATCAAAACATATTTGTAAAGAATTTGTATAATTCAATAATAAAAAGAAAATACCACAGTTTTAAAAATCAGAAATATATCTGACTAGACAGTTTCAAAAACCCAATGTATGGAAAACTAGTAAGAGCAAGAAAAGGTGCTCCAAGTCATCGTCATTCCAGAACACCAATCAACACCATATGAGGCAGCGCTTTGTATCCAGTAAAAGCTCCCCATAGACAAGCCACCTAGCGGAAAGTGTTGGAGAGGTACTGGGATGTGGAGCTCTCATACACTGTTGGCAAGTATGAATCAAAAATTGTGACACTTTGAAACTAGTCCTTCATTCCTCAGATAGCTAATGGGAATTACTAAATGATCTCAGGGTTCTACTCCTAGGGACACATGCAGGAGAAATAAGAACAAAAGTTTATCATGTGGTAAGTAAAAAATTTAAATGTGGTATATTCAAATTATAAAATATTAATCCATATTAAAATTAATAAATAACTAATACATGAAACAAGGGCATAAAGCTTGAACATAACCACAACAAGTGATATTGATCAATAGTAAAGAACAAAATAGTGATTTTATGGTCTTAGTATTTTAAAAATTTAGTAGATGGAAGTTTTTGTGATCCTGAGGGAGAAAATTGGGGAGGGGATAAAGAGTGAGTGACAGCTCCTACATATGGCAAATCTCTTGAGGGTGATGAAAATTTGTAATTGTTATGGCTGAACTGTGATAATTAAACTGTCTTCTGTAAATGAATAAATAATAAGATATACTACATACCTTAATAAAGTTTTTTTTTTTAAATTTCCTGATAGGATATAACTTTGTTTCAGTCATGTAATGACTATTGATGTTACCTCATTTGATCAGGTCACTGGAATTTCACTAGAAATTCTCCTTGTTGTGTTATACCTGAGGGACCATCTCATGTGCTGCTCATGAAGTAGCTCTGGATAAGAATTCCTTAGAGTAAAGCTGATGTTTTCTGTACATTCCCAGTGTTGGAAGTTTTGTATTGGAAAGGTACTTCTGCTAACATGCTTTCACCTTGGAATGCTGCCTTTAAATAGCACCGTGAAATTATTCACTAGGCAACTGACTATGTCAGGCACAAAATGTATTGCATAATACCAAGGAATTGATACTAAACATCATTTTACAAAAGAAGGTGAATCTTAGAGCACCTGCCTATACACACCTGTGAAATGTGACTGCTTTAAAAGTTAGACTGTCAAGGATCTCTCTGTGTGATGTAGACATGACTCTGTGTGATATGTGACTAGCTTTTGTGACTAGCATTTTTTTTTCTTTTTCGTTCTTCTAAAACAGAATGTGGTTTCTAAAATTGCAAGTGTGGGCAGCAGAAGTGCTTAGAGGAGAGTGGATTCCGGGGAAGGGACCCAGAACTGTGTCTGAGGTTTGCTGAGTTGTAAGATGTGAAGTTTCAGTTCCTTTTTTATTTTCTTCAGCTACCTTCCTCCAGGGCAGTCCATGTTCTATATTAATTTCTGTTTTTAAATTAGTAGCAGATCTAGTTTTCCTGTGCTAGATATTTCCATAGTGCTTTTAAAAAAAAAGCAACGAGAAAAGTAAATTCTAGCTTCAAAAGTTTTGATATGTGGTTCATCCCTATAAGGAACAAGATGGTCTTATTAGTCAATATGATATGTTGTAAGAAATGCTTTTTAAAGTTTCCAGGATAATATTCAGAGCTCTTCCATCTTCTTTAATCCGGTGTGTTCTAGAAATGCCCCTAGTAGGCCTAGCAGTTGATTAGTCATTTCTTTAAAACACAGGCAGGCTTGTTGCAGATTTTGAAGAATTGATTAATTTTTTTCTGAGATTTACATTTTTTAATGCAGTTAGGAATGGAAAGTCTATGGAATATTCCCTTGGAGTCTGGACTAAAAGTACCCCTGTGGGGGGAAAGAGAGCCCTAATGAGAAAGGCACAACCTGCTGCGTGAGAGATGTGTATGTTCCTGTCCAATCCTGACAGCCAGTCATGGAAACAGGCTGTGTGCCTGAACCCAGAGACTATTCTGTGTGCCACTCACAAGGAGGCTAAGCTCCACCCCAAAGTGTGGCTGCCTTTGTCATTTTAATTGGTCTGTGTTTGTGAAGTGGGGCCTCTATTTACTTATAGCTTGGGGCTTGTGTTTACCAAGCCTGGTGGAGGCCAAGTGACAGCGCTCCTGCAAGCTCTCCTGCTGTATCTTGAGGCACTTTTCTTTTCAGTATCGGTGCTGTCTAATTCGTGAGCTTCTGTGAAGCAAGCGCAGGAGGGTACAAGGCCTACAGGGAGGAATTACACCTAATTACTCAAATAATTGCTAGGCTGTTGCCTTCTTAGTCACTGAAAATAATTTCCAGGTCCCTGGCTTTTATAGATAGTCTTCTAGAGGCAGGAGGACACAGCCCCCTTTTTAACTCAGCCCATTCACTCACAAAATCAGAACACTCGAGCCTGCAAAATTAATAAGCACCACTTCCATTACATATATTTTAGGTTGTTGTTGCCGTGGCGATAAAGTCAGGGACATTGAATCTCCTCTGTTGAGCCATTGTTATCATCCCTGGCCATCTGCTGCAGAGGAGTGATATTCCATCTCATTTGCATGATGACTGATATATGGGCGGTTTGGAAGGACATATGCCACAGCAATCATGTGATGAAAATTAAGTGAAAGTTTTGGGCCCAGAGCCGAAAAAAAAATCTGTGTGTGCGCATGAGGCTGTTGATGTGCAAATGTGGATCATATTGAGAAGGTTGAATAGGGAGGTGTGACGTAAGGAGGGCTACACGCAGGTGCTTATCTCGGAGCAGTCAAAGGCACTGGATGTCATATCATGGAAACTACCTTTCAAGGCAACAGCTTTAGTGTCTCCTGTCAGCACACGAGGGAGGAGAGAAATAGTTTTGGAAACAAACACAAAAAAGTAAGTTTAAAACTTTTTACCACATTCTGTTCCCCTGATGGCGATGAGCTCAGACAGTGAGCAAGTTTCAGGTCTTAGTTGTTAATAGTGACTTTTGTTTCTGACTGGGTGGGTGGGTGGGTGGTAGGCGGGTGGGGGTCGCTTTTAAAGGCTGAGGTGACCATGGTTTTTCACTGTGGTTTGCTTTGCTTTCTGTTGTGATGTACATCTGGCATGATTTTAAATTCATTCACCACCACCCACCTTCACTTTCTCACTCTCCTCCCAAAATGGGATATTGAGGAGTTCAGAGTAAAATGGTGCAATCTCGCCTAAGCTGTGTCAGCTACTGCCTTTGTTCATATATATTTCTGAAATGTGTGAATTAGCAACAGAAGATACTTGATATGACATAGTACACTTTTTCTCTGATAAAAAAGTAATGTAAAACTAAATTATGAGGTCATAAAAATTATCAGTGAGATCTCAAGTCTTACAAGTCTTTATTTAGAATTGAACTCTTTGTAGTGCTAAGAGTTATTAATACAATTCTGCATTAATAGCCATTATCTTAAAAAACAGGGTTTGTGGATTCTTTGTGAAAAATCAGAAACCTGGTTTCAGTTACACATAAGAGAAAAGTTTGTGACAGTCTCTAAGATATTTAAATTCATAAGTTGGGCATATATAATATTGTATTTGAATATTTAGAGAATTGAATAAAACTAGTCTCCTTAAAAAATGATACACTTCATCTTTGATAGATGGACGTGTCAGAATACTGTTCAGAAGTTAAAGAGTAATGTTTTAAAAGCTGAACAAGAGCCTTCATCCTAACCTCTAACAAAATTTTACTGAAGGATGATTTCAGTGAAGGGAAAACTTTTATATACTTTGATGAGCTCATATTTTGTTGTCAACAAAACACCTGTTAAGAATGCTTGCTTTGATGTACATTGGAATAATCGGTTTCCTTAAGGGATGTTCTGATCTTGCAATTTCAGAGAACACAGTACTTTATAGGCAAAGTGTATAATGTAAGACTCTAGTCTTATTTTATTTTTAGAAATTATGTCAAAAAGGTTGTGTGACATCACTTTATAGATTGACACTATATAATGCCAACAAATTAAAAAGAAATTTTAATGGTGAAATATTGGATATAATTCTGTGCTTATAATGAGGAAGTGTTTTTCAGGATATAAATCCAGAATATAAAATAGGATTGAAATTAGACTTTCCCTAACTTTAAATTTTTTCTTTGCTAATATCACCAGCACAATATCCTAGTTTTAGCTGTAACCTAAGATTATTCATGATCTCTTTTTCTCATCCTAAATATTCAATTACTCACTGGCGATTATTATGTGGCCTTCTTGGCTTACTACAATATTAGATTAATATAGATTTCTTATGCCAAATTAGCGGAAATCACTGTTGCCCACAAGAGCAATTCACTCTTCTCTTAGTCATATTTGTGTTACAGAGGCTTTAATATTTTAAACTTGGATATACTGTGTCCTGGAGCACATGGAGTTTGTATCTGAAACCTGTAAAGTACATTGGAGCCTTTCTCAAGAGTCTAATTCAGTTAGGCTTAAATGAGAATCTTTATAGTGACTGCTATTCTTCTGCTGTCATATCAACCAGAAAGATTTAAACTTTTGTGTTTCCTTGTCTGTGGATCAACTACAGGTGACAAGGAAAGACAAGGGGTATTCAGAGCTGTCCAAGGTATTTGGCTTCTGAGAAGTTAATCATTATAAAAATGCATTTTTCTGCATCTATGTAATTGGTTTGTCCCCATTTCTGAAGGTTAGGATTATATTGCTACTAGGGAAAAAAAAAACTAGTGGATATAACATTTTTTCAGATAATGTAGCAATCTTACGTATAAACTAAATTTAAAACCACAGAAACAGTTTAAACTTTCATACAGTCGACTAGTACTCCTGTTTGCATCCTTGGACTATTTAAGTGGAAATAAGCAAAATTCACAACTACCAGATGTAGAATTCCATGCCATCATCATGGAAGCCTAATGAGAACAGTCTCTGTGGCATACAGCAGTGTGGACAAAATCACAAAATGTAACTTGCAGGAATTTATTTCTCTTTAAAATTATTTCTTATCCTTATGTGACCTTCCATGTCTGCTATAGAAATCCAAAAGATCATAATTGTTTGATATGAAATGCAAAAGAATAGTTAAGTTGAAAGTTTAACATCATGAAATTCAAAATCCCAAGTGGTATATAAACATTAAAAGAAACTTTGGACTGCTAATCCTAGGAAATGAGTTTTATGGATTGAATTCAACAAGGCTTCAGAAATGGTTCCATCTGCTGCCTAGCAGCTGGTGAAAGGAGAAATTTAATTCATTAATTCATTTGGAAAAAAGGATCCAAGTAGTAAAGACTTCATTGCTCATAATGCATATAGGTGGAAACACTGAGATGTGGTTCTGTTGCCATTGTAGATAATGACCTACCATGTCTTCTCTTTTTGGTAAAGGTCTTCATGATTGAGTCAGTATGATGTTGATTTTTATGACAATAGCCAATTATTTTGAATTAGTTGAATGCTGTAAAACACTCAGAGAAGTTAAAAGTCTCAGTTTTCAATCTAGGGAAATACGGGTACTCGAAAAGAGAAGCTTTCTCATATTGCATATTGTGTCTATGGGAGACAGTATGTGTGTCTCTACTTACCATATGTACATAAGCATTTAGGTTTAAACATAAATGTGCCATTGAATAACTGAATTCAATAACATTTATATTAGGTAGACATTCTATCCTATTTGCAGAAATGTCCAAAAATATTTAGTGTTTAACATAGATTGTATCTTAGATTCAAAATTTGTATCTACTCAAATGTTTGATGGTCAGATAACACACCTTTTTTCACCCACTTTCTCCTTGTAATGTAACTTGTCCAGTCTTTCCAATCATATTCAACAGCCTGATTTAAAAGATTAGAAAGTTGTACCTGAAGTAATTTCCTGTCTTCCTCTGTGACATTAATCATTTTGGCATAAGTGTTAAAAATCTGTAAGACATGGGTATACGATTGAATGTGTTATATAGGATACAATGGTGTCATTCTATAAAAGTGTAATGGAGTTTTGATGTCAGGTTTCTCAAATCATATTCAATCAGCATGTTCAGGTATTGGAAAGTTTGTGTGGTTTACGTTTAAACTGCGATCACTTGAACAGATTTTCTTAACTGCTAACATTTTAAAGGAGCCAGGTTTTCCTTAGATACAGCTCACCTTTTCTGGCAAGGTAAATACTTCCTGGTTGCCAGTTAATTGATCGGTGATAGAGATAAGAGTGTCCCAAACCAAGGCTGTTTCAGTAACCAGTGTACATTTTAGCTATTTTTTTTTTTGGTTGATGATTTCGGGAATGGTGCTTAGCCTTCTAACGAGGTGCACAGTTCACTGTGGTTGTATGCTGGGTTTACTATAAAGGTTCTGTGTGTACCTGTGGGCTGGGTTAAGAATCAGGGTTTATGCATTTACTTGTACTGTTGCATTGTTTAGACAGCTTTGGTTTAGTTTTGATCTTTTTTTTTTTTTCTTTTTGCCTTTGAGGCTCTTCCACAGTGTCAGCTGCTGACTGATAGTAGGAAAACTGCCTCGTGGTGTGAATGAAAGGGACCTAGCGGTTGGTAAACAGAGATAAGGAATAAATAGAGCACAGGCAAAAGGAGATAGTTCTGTGGGGGCCCAGATTGCTGCCAGTCTGTTCAGGGGAGATGCGGAGCCTGTCCTTTTCCCAGATTAAATTAGTGTGCGAAATCTCCAGTGACCTCCTCCCCTTCTCCCCACACTCTTCAGCCAAGCTGAACAGCCTCTGCTGTAAAGTATTCATTTTACCCAGGGACACATGGACAATAGAGCTTTCCCTGATACTTATGGACAGCTGTCGTCATTCAGAGGGCTCTCAGCATTTCATTTTTCATAGGAGTTAAAAGGGTTTTTACCTTGGAAGCAAAAGGGGCAGGATCACAACTTTGCCAGTTTCTGAGGCTGTTTGGGCAAGGGGTCTGACTGAGGCCAGAGCGAGCTGTGAGCAGGAATCTGCACAGGGAACTGATTTGTTTGTTGGTGGTTTGTTGTTGCTGTTGTTGTTGTGCTTAATATGATTAAGCTAAGGCAGAAATTAAATTTCAACTCTGGGTTCCTTATTAGGAGAAAATACCTTTGATTCTGAAAGTTTCATAAAATTAAGGTCATCAGTGCAAAATAGACAATTTGTATCCACCTGGTCTACTTTCATTATGCCTAAATATGCATGCATTTTATTACCTTTGAATAAGCATGGGTAAATATTAAGTCTGTAAGATACCTCGGTAGTCCCATACTTTTTATTTTTTTAGTGATTTACTGCAAATATATTCAGCATTTGACTGATTAAATAGACCTTCGGCAACCTTGAGGGTCACTGTGTAGAGTATGTACATAGAAAATGCATCAGCCCATTGTACCCTGGCAGCTAATGAGATTGGTCGTTAAGTAAATGACACAAAGCCTACAAAAAAAAAAAAGCTTCCAGCTCACTAGAGTATCACAGAGTGTCCCGCACACCACACAACGACACAAACAGTGGACTAACCTAGCCCACCCTGCTTTATTCTACATCACTGCTTCCCTGATGTCAGCGTGAGAAGCAGAACAAAGGCTAGGAGGCAGCGGTAAGTCAGCCTGGCAATTAAGCCCTAGGGAGAAAGTGGAACAAATCTCATCCTAACCGTGGGGACGAAAGTCCGTTTCCAGACAAGTGGGTCCAGATGAAGTGATTTTGCTGTTACTTCTAGAAATACTGCCTCAGTGGCCAGTGTTCTGATCGTGTTGTTGTTGTATTGTTTTGCTGTCTCATAAAAGTTTGTGAATCTCAGAAGTCCAGTGCATCCCAAATGGCAAGTGAACATAATATGAGAGGTGGGTATTTGTTGGACAAGAGGGGCGTTAACAAATAGCTACTGTTCAGGTGTGTGTCTAGATTTGAAAACTTTCAAATGGATGAGGCAACTTTAATTTTAGTTTGTCCTCCTGCTTGTAAAGCATAAAGGAAACCCAGGGCATGAATGTAACTGGTGAAGTTCATTCTTAATGTGATAAAATTGTTCCAACCCTTAATGTGTATTTAATATCATGTATGGGGTAGTCAGTGTCTTAAAAATGAATCAATCAATTAAACACAGCAAAACAAAAAAATAAAAGCTCCTCTTTGCCCAGATATTTCCATTTTCTCAAATCTTGAATTAAAAATGACTGTAGTATGTGGTATTGGTTAGGAACAGTAGTCATTTGCTTGCTATAGTTGGAAGGGGAAAAAAAAATCAAAGCTATCTGACACCGAAGCAGCACTGGCTTACTCTTTTTTTGAGGAAAAAAAAATACGTTTGCAGTATTAAAGTGTAACATTGCAGGATCCTTTTAGAGAAATATGGCAGCAGAGAGTTGCCAGAAAATCTGATTTGCCTTTCTGAAATGTCTGTCTGATTTAGATGTTGATATTCTCAGGATGTTTAGTTCAACAGAGGATGATTTTGTTACAAGACATTCAGGTAAATTAAATATTGTATTCTAAGAACTGTAGCTTAGTAGGTTGCCAATGGCGTGATCATTCTTGATGATCTCACAGAAAACATTTTAAAAGTATTGTTAACATAGCGTTGTATTTGTAAACAGATGTATTCATGATATCAGTGTCAGGATTTGAGTTTTAAAGGCACTGCATTGAATATTAGACTGGCATCTCATACTCATCTGCTCATGAATTAAAACGAATCATGTAGAAATTGGTTTGCTAACTTACAGTCCTTGCACTGAAAATTTGTTATTTGTATAGGATATAGAGATGCTTTGATTATTAATAATCATTAATAATCATGAGAGATTCATAACATAGGTTCATAATAGGGTCTGAGAGATCAGAGGTTATATGTCTCCTTTTATTTTTGTCTTGAAGAACTTTTCCTGTTACAAATGTGTCCTCAGCTTTCATTTTATTTATATAATTTAAGATGAATACATGTCTGTGCATAGTATATTTATATATACAATTCTGACTTTTTTCAAAGTAGTCAGAATTTGAAGGAAGGGCATTTTATGACAAGGATTAATGTTGTCTTATTGATTTCAAGTGAAATATGTGCTTTTATTTAGCAAACTTGAAAATTATAAATGTCATCTCTTCAACATGCCTTTATATGTGACTGGAATCATAGAAAATGGAAAGTCATCTGAAAATGGCCACACTTGCTTCCTAGAAATTTTAGTTTGGGGCAGAGTTAAGCAAGTAGTTTTCTCTCACAGGCAGTGTAAGTACTTTACATCTTTCTCTGTGCTGAACATTGTTCATCTGAATCACCTGCGTCATCGTTTCTTTTTCCATAGTTGCTAATGCTTGTCCTGTTAAAACAAGAGTGCACATTTCAGAAAGAATACAGTCCTTTGGTTAACATAACTGTTTCACCCCTATCCTGCTGGTGCAACAAAGCATGACAAACTTGACTGAAGACTCTAAGTTGCTTCTCGGCGGATAAGACTAAATAGATTTACTTAACATAAATGTAATTTTTATTATTCAAAGCAAATTATGGCTGTGCTCTAATTAAAACCAGAGGCTATAGGTCATTACTGTTAGTTTCTGTGAACTTATTTCTACTAGTATTGTATTTGATGTGTGTGTGTGTCTCCTAGGAACTATACTGTTAGTGTTGGATGACTCCTTTCTTTAAAAAAAAGTTAGAGTTTGATTTGTGCTGAGAAAAAGAAACTTTGTTGTAACAAACTTTAACTTCAACTATCTAGTTAATAATGAGGCTTAAAATTATTCAGTTGAAAGATTTTAGCATATACTCTAAGCAGTATAGGATCTTTATTACAGCCAGGAATCCAATCATAGAAAGAACCAACATTTCCTAAAGAAAGGGCAGCTGTTATATATCATCACATCAGAGAATGTGGATTTGAACACCAGGTCTTCAGTGTGTGCTGCTGGCTATGTTTTAACTTTTCAAATCTCAGTTTCTTGGTCTGTTTAATGGGGATCAGTACAGTAGCAGAAAATAAATGTGATGTGAGAACTAAACAGGATGAGGTGTGTTGTACCCTGGTGGATCATGCTTGCAGTTTTGAATTTGTGCTTAAAGTTCACAAAGCCAATAGAAGCTACACGAAGCCACATCACAATTTAATGTTTTCACTCCCACAGTATAGAAACTGGTCCTCTCTTCACTTTCAGAGGCCTCAGTCCTGTGAGATTCTTTGAAGGACTGTGTCAACTCCATTTTATGTGGCTGGCTGCTCAGACCAATCTAAGGTAATGTGTTCAGACTGCTAAGTGTATGTCAACTATGTGCGGCCAAATTGCCTTTTTGTACAGTTGTTTAGTAACTTTCAAAAGAGCATATTAGAATTCTAGATCGTATTTCAACATAAACTTTCTGTAAGAAATATTTACTGAATTTAATGCATAGGGAAACATCTTGAATTTAAATAATTATAGCTAAGTTTTTTAACTCTATAGATAATAGTTTAATCTTATTCTTAATTTTTTTATCAATAAATTTAATTTCTTGTACCATTGGGATTTATTTAGTTTTTGGCTTATACTATTTATTTCATTTAACCCTTAAATTAAGTATACATATTCTTTCTTCATGCTATATATTGAAAAGTACTTTATTTTACTTTGTATCTATATGATACTTGAACCTCACATATTGTTGAGTATTTTATAATAACAGATAAAATTACATATTAGTAACTTGTAAGAGATATTTGATTGCTATAATATTTAAATGTTGTTTTGTCAAATGTTGCAACAAATCAATGAGTTTTTCAAAATAAATAAATAAAGTTTTTGTTTTGGAGAGAATGTTGTTGCTAAGGAACTTTTTCCAATTCCAAATATCCTGTGTCTATGGGAGAATTTTCTGATTTCATATAGCCTGTGCCTATAGGAGAATATTGTTGATTCACAATACTATAAAAAACATTTAAATTTTTAGTTATTATTTACACTTTATATATAGTTAAATATAATAGTAGAGTAGCTTTATAAACTGTGGTATTTTAGTTTATTTGATTGATAAGATTTAGATATATATAAATAAAGAGTTGTTTGCTAAAACTCTTCAATATACTTCTGGTTTTCTGATGAGAAATATGTTCATTGATATTAGTCCAATAAGGGTCTGCAGCTGCAAATTCCATGAAGAACATGGACACTACAATTTGATAAACACAAAATATGAATTTTGTCTCGTATTTTCTAGACCCTCTTAAAAATCTAAACTTCAGAGTTTAATTTAATTTCCTAAGTTATAAGGTTTTCATCATGTAGAAAGCATGGCTAAATGCTGTTTGGAAAACCTTTTTTTTTTAATGTGTCATAACATGCTTAGTGTCTGTATGAGTGAATTAATGCTTGGCCTGAGCAAAACTAAACTTCCATTACTTATACTACGATGTAGATCCAGACAAAAAATGAAATGGTTAATTGCTTAAAAGGAATAAACAGACTTTTCCTTCCTAGAATATAAAGAGAATATGAAAACAGCAAAAGAAGAATTGTGCTTTTGAAAAGCTGATTTGTAAATGGCCATCAGTTGGAAAACCACACTGCTTGTTTCTGTGGTGATTTGGTATGAATTAGAATGAAAGTATTTACCTCTTTTACATTTTCCTCTTCCAAATATCACGGAGAATTAGTCTTAACATTTCTATTCTGAGGGGTGAAAAAGAGGTGAGGATGAAATATGCCCCGAAGAAAATCAAATCAGGAAGAAATTGAGGCTGACGATGAGACTGCTCCAGATAGGGGACACGAATTTGAGCACATAACCTGCAACACACAGAGCCCTTGGTGCTTTTGTGTGGGTGAAAGATACCAGTGTCTCCCAAAAGGGTTAAGGAAATGCATTCTGTTGCATCTGCTTACTAAATCCCTTCCTTTAGCAGAAATTCAAATTTTGTAAAGATTATTCGTTTTATTGATGCATATAATTATAATCACAAGCCATCTGCTGATTTGGCAGGCATGGTTAAAATTCTCTAACTCTCATAACCTTTCAAGTACAGTGCCCTTGGGACTCTATTTCACTTTTATATTTTGGAAAACATGTAGGGACAAATAAGGGCGGTCATCTGCAGAATGTCAGACCTGGGGAAATGCAAGAATGGGGATTGAGTTGCTATGGTGGTTCTTATCAATGGTAGGAGAAGTTATCTCCACCCCACCCCCTTTTTTCGATCAGAAAGATGATCCTAGATTATATGATGAATTTTAGAGTTTTTTTCCCAGGGATTAAAGCTCTGTCATTACCCTCCCAAAAGGCAGGTTTCAAGCCTAACCCAAAAGAACATGCCAACAATCCTTCCAGACATTTCTTATGTTGATCTTAACAGATAAATTCAGTATATTCACCTAGTCTTTCTAAACTATGAAGTGTTTGCTTTTATTTTTCTCTAAATATTCAAAATAAATAACCTTACAGCCTAAGATTTGGGGTTGTAAAGTAGCTTACACATTTTGATGGCAGTCCTTTCGTTAAAAGACTACATTTCCAAGTATTTTAACTATGTTGCTTTGGTATGAAATTCTGCACCGGTCAGATTTCCCACAGCAGGAATGTTATGTGACCCCTTTCTGCAACTATAAACATTTGGAGCTTGGGGAGTGTCCATGCCTGAATCCCTTACTTTTATGGGAATATTCCTTTCATAATCTGACTTTATCAGCCTTTGTACCCCAGTGTCTGACTCTGTATACAGACAGATCTGAGCAGAGTGTGAGCCAGCTTTAGGGAACCTGGAGAAGTCACTGGAGTCCAGGACTTGGCTTCATCAATAGCAGGAGCATGCACATATACAGCCAGTATGTTTCTCAGTTTCTCTTACCACACCCCATGAAATCATCCAGAGAATTATTTTCTAGAATTTTGAGAGTAAGGAAGAGAATTTCTAATACTAACATTGCACAGGTCAAGTTTTTCATGGTGTGGTGAAGTATTCAACTTGACTATACTTAACAAGATGCTTGCTTTAAGCCAACTTCGGTTTTAAGTTCTTTAATGGATGGTTTTATTTATTATTCAGAATAATCATGTCTGTTTTTACAGAGGAAACAATGGAGACTGAATCATGAGAGTGTTTCTCATGTGACCAGAGGGATGAAAACTTGAGCCTATGCTCTTAATCTCTCTCCGTGTAGCATGGTCTCTGAAATAGAGCATCAGAACAAAGCCAGTGTCAGCAGTGTAATGTCAGATGATTCTGGGTCCCAGGTACATCTGGGTTCAATTAAAATTAAATATCATGAAGACATTGAATGAATCTGATGGAATGACTTGACACACTAGGTTTTTTTTTTTTTCCTTATCATCAACATCTATCACTTTAAAGGTGACCTCTGGAGTTCCTTTGGTCTCACAAATTCTGTAACTTTGAATTTTTTATATTTAAAACATGAATTTGAAAATAATTTAAAGACAACATAAGTACTCATGATACCTTTCAGATAGAGATTTACTGTGCCAATTAACCCTGATAGCAGAAATAGCCTGTCTAAGAACCATTGAACTCTAGGGCCAAGCTAAATAGTAGATTAAGACTTAAACATTTGGTTTCACACTGAAAAGTCTCAGCTTTGTGAGTAAAAACACAAACACTCAGAAGCATCTGATAATTGAATTACAATTTTGAAAGTAATAATATCATGCTGACATAAATCTAACTGTCAAGCAGAATATTTTACCTCTATAATTTTCAAACTACCATACATGTCACCAGTTAATAGCACAAAGTCAATTCTCCTCCCCTACCTGGAGGTCGGAAGCCGCACTTCTAAAGGGCTATGCACTGCTGCAAGGGCAGAAGCCCGCTGAGGCCAGGCGTTGTGACCCTGTGAAGAGACTACAACTGAGTGTGTTCTCTGATTGCAAGTGTTTTCTATTGGCTGTTGTTAACTTTACCTGAAACTTATATTTACTACAGGCTACAGCATGGCTAGACACATCACAGTCTGTGCTTTTGGTACTAATCTCAATTAGCTGGTAATTGTTAAAATAATCATATATTTTCCTTAAATTATTACAGAATTAACTGAAGGTAATTTTTAATCTTTTGCCAATGCCATATGAAAATTATAAGAACAAATAAAAGGCAATTAATAAGGTTTAACCAAAATCTTTAGATGATAAACTATCTTTAAACTATTTGATCTTCTTTGGCTAGCAGAGAAACTCAGAACATTACTAAAAATGGCTGAAGTGTTTGTTAAGAGAAGAAGTAGTTTCAGAATGAATTGTTCTAATTTCAGTATTATAAATTTCTTAGGTCAATGCCCATCAAGTGCCCCAGAGTTCAAATAATTATTTCAACTGGATAAGATTTTAAGTAATTTGATTGAAATTTACTATAATGCCCAGGGAGAGATGTGACCGTGTAAATACCAAGGTAAAATGTTGCTTGGATTTTATATATAATTGGTTGACTATGAAATATTTGTGTGCCTGGGTTTCTAGAGTGTAGAGATGAACAGAAGCCTGGGTACATGACAATGGGCACACATGAGTCAACATAGGACAAAGTAATATAAACAGATCGGTACTCACATCAAAGTAGGTTTGTTAAAACAGGTTGTGGCCAGGTGCAAATCCACTCAAACTCTCAGCCTTAAAATGAAGGACCCAGGAGTATTCTGTTTTACCCAGCCTTCAAAAGATGAAGCAACAGCCTAAATAACAGATGGCTCTGAGCAGAGGCCATGCTCTTGTTTAGAGATGGCATCATGGAAGATCTTGTAGAGAAAGCACTTAAGCAACATTGAATCTATACATTCAACAGACTCATTAGAATCTGCTGTATTAAACTCACTTGTTAAGTAGTGAGGATAGTAGATGAGGCTTCACAAATAGTAGTAAGTGCAAGGTTGAGTAGCACCATTCAGTCTTGACCAATGCAAAGCTGCCTGCACAATTTTGTTGACCCAGTATGAAATTCAAGTCTTCAGCTGTGAGCACCTTTAGCATGCCAGCTTTTATTGCTTACTACATTTATAGAATGAGACTAAAATTAAGGCATCTACCTAATAAGAGAGACAAAGAGACCTAGAAGAGCTTGTGAATGTCCTCTGTAAAGTAAGCTATCATAAAAGGTGGAGGCAGTTAGGTGGCTTAAAGGAAAGTGGATAATGTTCCTTCAACTGCAGCCATCTGCAGGAAGGGATAGCAAATGATGAGACTGGCTTCTCTCCAGAGTTCACATCTGTGGAGGAAAGTGACCTGAGAGGACCTAGATCCTAGCAGGCAGCAGACTATGACTCTTCTTCAAAACATCTCACCTCATACTTTTGTTTGATATCAGAGACAAAACAAAAGCTTTGGTAGTTTTCACTTCATGATTTAACGTCCGCTCCAATCTATCTCCTTGTGCCCTGTTTATGTGCAATTTACAAGCTGGCTTCCTGCTCTTTACCTCTGTTTAAATCAGTTTAACTACGTCTTATCATGCCTTTTTAAGATGCAAACTTTTAAAATGGTCTGTCTAGCTTTAAACAGATAAACAGATGGGATCTAATTCATATACTATGCACTGTACTCATTTATAGTGACTTGGTAGCCTTTAGTTTGTGCTAAGTTGCACATCTGTCATCAATGGTCATTTTAGAACATTTTTTATTTTTTCCAAAAGCCTGCTGTCCTTCTTACTCAGCATCCTTCCAAACCTTTTCTTACAGTTCTACACAGCTAGGAATCTATTCCGTATGTCTTGTAGAGATATCTGAACATTTCATGTAACTGAAATCACACCATTTGTGGGTTTTATGTGTGACTTCTTTTATTCACCAATTACCAATATTTTCAAGGCCTGTCTTGATTTCAGCATATATCAGTATTTTACTTACTTTTATTGGCAAATAAAAGTGATCCAGTGATTAAATGTACTACTTCCCTATTTCATTCATTAATTAATAGCATCTTGGATTGTGTCTATATATTGACTATTGGAATTATGCTACCAAGAACAGTCCAGTATAATTTGCATGGATGTATGGTTTTATTCTCATGTATGTAGCTCATAGTTATATTGCAGAATTGGAAGTTACTCTGTGCTTGTCTATAGGAGGTAATATTAGGTATTCTTGGACCATTTTACATTCTTACCAGCTTATTCACATTCTTACAAACTTATTCACATTCTTGCTAGCACTTCCTACTTTCTCTTTGAATTTTTTTTTAATCCACGTGGGTGTAAAGTGACATCTCTTTTTTGTTTTCAAGTTGTATTTTCTCTGTGGCTAATGGTGCTGAGTGTCACTTTGTGTCTATTGTGTCACATGTATATTATTTTTGGGGAAATGTTTGTGCAGTTCTTTTCTCCTTTAAAAAGTTTAGATGCATTTCCAAACATTTTTCGATTATAACTATTACATCTTAATTGAACATCATGACATTTCTAAGCACACACGCTTCCTTGATTATTCATATTTCCACTCTTTCTTGCCCTCCTTTGACCAATTTTAATTGGGCTAATTTTGTTATAGGGTTGTAATCATTTACAATATATTATAGGTACATGGACTGCAGATGTTTATACACTGACACATGAATCTCACTCTCTGTCATCTCTCTGACTCTGTCTTTCTCTTTTTCTGTGTGTACACATGTGTGTGTGTGACAGCACAGAGAGTGTGTTTGATCATGTGTATGTAGCCTATAGGTCCAGATGAAAACTTGGGTGCCATTCCTCAGGTACCGTCAACCTTAATCTTGAAACAGGGTCTCTTCCAGACCTGATGTTCAACATACAGGCTAGACAGATATTCTGCCTGCTTCAACTTTGCCAGCATTGGGATAACAAACACTCTGCCATACTCTGTCTGTCTGTCTGTCTGTTTTTTAAAACAGGGATTCTAGAGTTTGGTTTCAGGATCACATACTTGAAAAGCAAATAGTTTACTGACTGAGCCATCTCCCCATCATTGACACATGTGGTTCTTTACTCTCTCAAATCAACAAAGCTTGATTTGATTCCTTGATTTAAGCAGATCTTACCCTCTAACTGACATTTTTCTATAGTACTTATTACTTACTTTAATCTGGGCTATGTGTTAATTTACTCTGGCTTTGGATATTACCCCTCAGTGGGAGCATGGTTTCAGTGCTTTTCATTCCTGTATCTCTACCATCCATCTCCCGATGCTAAAAACTATCCGAGTGGTGAGCCTGGATCTTGGAGCAAGAGGCCAATCTCAGTAGTTCTGAGATACTGACTGACTAGTCAAATTTGTAGGTTTTTCTGTGCTACAGTTTCACTTTATTGGTGAAAATCATGATAATTTCTGATTGATATCACAGGGTATGTAGAATAAATATGCACAGTGCATTTATATCAAGCTCTAAGACAAAATAACAACAATTGGTAAATATTTTAAAATGTGTCTAAATGAATTTCCTTGCTACATTCATATCCATTTTCTGTTTAGATTGTTAGTTGATAATGTAAGAAGTTTCATTCTGACTTTTCTGGACATGTACAATAATGTACTTTGATCATATTTATGTCCTCTTTTACTTTCTATGTCCTTCCTCTTTTTTTTTTTTTTCTCTTTGGTGTCTCCAGTCTGTCTCCTGTTCTCTTGAAGAACATCTCCAAAGCTATAAGGCCTCTTATCAACACTGTGGCAACCTGGAGCACACACCTGTGGACTCTACTCAGGAGCTGTCCTCCATGGTCCTGGAGTCCACTGTGTGTACACTGCATCATGGTTTTATGTGCTGGATAGCTCATGTAGTATTCACCAGTCTAGAACAAGTTCCTGTTATT
This sequence comes from Mastomys natalensis, assembly GCA_021653895.1. Taxonomy (NCBI): domain Eukaryota; kingdom Metazoa; phylum Chordata; class Mammalia; order Rodentia; family Muridae; genus Mastomys; species Mastomys natalensis. Next base: position 1,042,650 of record JAJTUV010000471.1, on the reverse strand, counting down.
ATCCCACATGAAACATGAAAGATTTAAGAGCATTTCAGAGACCGTGGAGTACATGTGCCAGAATCAGATCTCATGTCAGGCTGCTGTTGTAGCAAAAAATTAAATAAATAAAAAAATAAAAAATAAAAAATCCTCATTCTAACTCTTCTGTCCCAAGCCAGGGTTCATAGAATCCAGTCATTGTGAACAAACGTCACTTTCCAAGTTTCTCCAGCATAATGGTTTTGTGACTCCTACTCCAATTCCAGCATGCTATTTACTACTCGTTTTTTATGTCCCATCCAAGCTATAACTGTTCTCATTGAACCATACAAGATTGCCTTCCCTGAGTGACCCTATCCTGGGTCTGGATTGATAAAAGACATGTAGGTGATATACTCCAACTGCTTCTTAGCCAGAAAAATCCAGAATGAAGAATGGTAACACTAGGGAAGCTTGTATAAGAACCCTAACAGTATAGTGAGTTCACTTACCTAAACTGAAGTGTCAATTTCTAAAGAATTTGGTCTACTGTCTGAGTTGTCATTCATGTATAAGACTGGAAGCCACCATTATCTCATTTGGAATCAGTGTTCGAAGTAAATCCATTTGTATGATTAGGTAAAAAAGTTGTCTTTTTCTACTGTCCTTTTATTTTATACCTTGTTTTTCTAGAAGTACCCAGTTTAGTTTTCTGAAGCATTCAAACATGTAGTCCCTCTTCCAAATTTAATATGATTCACTAAGAGTGATAGTCCTTAAAAGCTACTGCTTTCTCCCCTATCCAAGCTGCAGTTTTGTGTAATGAAAAGTATAGTAGTGTTATTCATACCTTTTATATTTTTCATCTCATCTTTGTGTGAGAGAGTGATGCATGTGTGTACATGTGTGGAGGGGGACACTCATCCATGCATGCATGTATTAAAGTCAAAGGTTGAGATCGGGTGTTTTCTTTTTTCACTCTCTTCTTTGTTTTTCTTTCTTTTTTTTTTTTTTGTTTGCTTTGAGACAGTGTCTCTTACTGAACCTATGTTGGTTAGTATGACCAGCAAGCAAGCCTCCAAGATCTGCCTGTCTCTGCCTTTACAAGTCTTGGATGACAGGTACATGTGACTGAACCACCTTTCACATAAGTGCTGGGTTTCTAAACTCAGGTCCTCATAGGTTCATGGAAAGCATTTAATTTATCAAGTCATTAACCAGGCTCTGTTTTTGCTTATCTGTAAAGTGGATATCAGCTTATTTATAAACCATGCATGATATTCTTTCCCACCTAGGTATAGTGGCTTATTATCTATTATTCCAACACTTCAGAGTTCAAGACAGAAAAATTGTTATAAGTTTGAGGCCAGTGTTCCAGGACAGTCTGTGATAAACAGTGAGATGTCTCAAAAACAAAATAAACAAAAGCTAAAAAGATTCTCTTTCATTTCTAGTTATAGTATCAACAGACAAGATAATCAAGTTTAATTATAGTAAATTCATCACATTATCTAGTCTGAATGTATAACTTTATGCTCACCACTTTTGCTTCATGCTTTGGGAGTTTGTTTCATCTGTAAACATTAATTTGTTGATTTAATATATTATTTTCCAAAAATACATACCACAGAGGTAGTGACCTTATTCTGGAGTCCCCTTATCTTATTAATTGATAGATTGGTCCTCATTCAGATGATGTCACTCTAGCTGAACACTTGCTCCTGGAGAGGAGGTAGAGTCACTCATATTTGCTCACAGGAAATTCCAGTCTAAAAAGAGCAGGTGGGTTTCTCACAGGGACACAGAGCTATGAGTAAGATGAGGAAAAAGGAAGAGTTACAGAGATGAAAGGAAATTACATCTAGCTAATTACAGTAAGGTGTTATTTTCATGAGCATTCTTGCCAACTTCATAAACTAATCAGATAGATTAGGTCTTTAAGAGAAGAGATTTCATAGTTTGGAGGCATTTTACTTCTGTATACTTGTTTGCAGAACTTTCATGTGATAGAAAACCAAGAAGAATTAAAGACAGAGTCAAACAGCTGAATATTGGTTATGTTGGAGATGGGATAGAAGAGATGTCCAAAGGTCCAATAGAGTAAATGAATAACTGATAAATATTTGGGGTGGTATAGATTAGGTTAATTAGGTTTATTTGATAATTAAACTTTATACCCATAATGTGTATAATTCTTATTTATCAATACATAGTAAAATAAACATATTTTTAAAGAAATAGAAAGGTCAGATGCCATCAGTACCTACGAGCACTAAGAATGGTGATTTGGCAGAAGTCCATTGGCTGCTGATCCGATTGGATAAATGATAGAACCAGCATGAATCAAGCTGCTCTCTGACCTCTGAGCCACCGCATGAAGCAGCAGACCTGGAGATTCAAATGACCACATTTGTATAGTCATATTCATTATAACTCTTAAAATCTATATAAGGAGGGATGTCAGATTAGGATTCCTTTGCACTTTCTGCCCATGGCATTGTTTATCTGCCTTCAAAATTTTTACAACTATGAAGAAACATTACATAAATTATATTTTAAGGTCAAGTTTTCATAGGTCTAAAGAATTTTTTTCTTGAACCTCCTTTTCAGAAAAAGATAATACGGCCCAAATCTGTCCATTTGTGTTTTCTTTCAAACTTTACATTTGTACTTCTGAGACCTAGTTTTTTGTTTGTTTGTTTGTTTGTTTATTAAACCAGTCAGGTTGTTCTAAGTCATCAATACATGAATCTAATACCTGCATCTCAAAGATCTTTTGTCTTTTTGATTTATATGACAGGATTATCTTCCCTAGCAGAGAGGCAGCAGAGCCTATAAGCATGCCATATTCAGAGGACTTGATCTTTGACTGGCTTTCTTCTACAGGAGAATAGGTGCTGTAAGAAGATTTTGATATCTAAGTCGATGACTTACCTAGATAATGTAATTCTATACCCAGAACATTAGTTACACAGACTTAAGTGAATCCCTTGTGATGCTATTGTCCTTATATTTATATGAGATTGACATTTTCTATTTTCCTGTGGGACAACAGTACCAAATACTCAGAAGTGCTATTGATACCTTTTCTTTATCATGTGCTTACTGAACCTGCATACATGGATCCCTGTTCTCTGAGCTCATGAAGTGCTGATATATAAGTTCATGTCCAGGGACATCTTCCCTGTCCTGGAAGATCAGTGCTAAAGCTTTTGCTTTGGCTTTAGTGATGGTCTACTGTTTTGAGAGCCACTCTCTATTTCCTTAATAAAACACACCAGGAAGATATTTCACTCTATTGTATCTATTACTCTCCTCTTTCTGTTTCAGAATGCCATGGTCAGGCTCTGACACTATGCTATCTACATGAAGGGAAATCAATTTTTTTTTTTTATTAAAACAAGTTTTCTATCCTCCAAGAAGTATCTAATATAATGTGTCCTTCAAAACAGTGGTAATCAATTCAGGACACTTCTCATGTGAGTGTGTATCAGAAATATACTGTGCCATTTAGGAGAATTTACTATGCTGCTAATACTGAATGTCTCAAGAATCCTTTGTATCCTTGCTTGACATTTTAATTTGTCTTTATTTTATAATTTGTACATAATTTATTCACATATTTTATCTGCTTTTTTGAAAATTTTGTGAGAAATCTTCTATTTGTAATTTTTGTGCTTATATTTGATAATCACACCTGTAATGAAGCACATAATTACTATGTCTTTCTTGATCTGAATGGCTTCATCTGAAGGTAAGAGCAAGTTCAATAATTTCTAAAGTGTTCTTCAAGAAGTGCTTTCAGTGATGGGACAGAACATTCAGTTTTTATCTAGTCCTTTCTATCATGATGTATTAGTGCTAGAGCAAACTAATGGCTTTGTAAATAAATCTTGTCTGTTCCATGTGGGCATTTGTTAGCTTTTGAGTTTGGGGACTTTTGTGTATCTTTATAATGAATTGTTAAGGCAGTGGTTCACAAAGTGCAGTCGCCAATGATCAGCATTATCAACATCCAAGAAGTTGCTAGAAATACAGATTCTCAGTTCAGGTCCCCCTCTGTAACTGGCATCAGTCTCTGGCCTGAATCAAGCCTCAGCATAACTCTGATGCAGGCTAATGATTAAGAACTACTTACTGCTCCTGTTCCAGTTGTTTGGGATTCACATGAGACCAAGCTGAACAGCTGTTACATATGTGTAGGAGGCCTAGGTCCAGCTTGTGTATGGTTTTTGGTTGGTGGTTCAGTCTCTGAAAGCTCCCAAGGTCCAAATTAGTTGATTCTGTTGGTCTTCCTGTGGAGTTCCTGTATGTGGGATATGTTCTTCTAGCTGGGCTGCCTTGTCTGCCTTCAGTGAAAGGAAGTGCCTAGCCTCAGAGATTTGAAGTGCCTGGGTGGTGGGATAGCCAGGGGCCCCCATCCACTCAGAAGAGAAGGGGACAGGGAATGGGGAAGGATTGTGGGAAGGATGACAGAGAGGGAGACAGTAATTAGGATGTAAAGAAAATAAGTAAAAACAATATTGTTTTGTTTATTTTTTAAAAAAAGAACCACTGCTTCATCACTTTGCTATCAGCGCAGCCTATGGACTAAAAGGAGCACTTGGACTTTGGGAGCACTGTATGATGTCAAGCCAGACCTTGCAGTGTCCACACAAGACCCTGCCTATTAGCAAAATCCGTAGGTGGTCTCTGTGTATACGAAAGTTTAAGAGTTTGGGAGTTCGAGCCTGGAAGTTTCCAGTAGAAGAGGATCTTTTATTCAGAAGCAATTGGAGTATGTTTAAATAAAGCTCTATGCTAGTTTACTGTTTGGCTATCCCCTTAGCTATCTCTGGATTAAAAAGGCAAAAGAGATTTATAACTTTTTTCACTACACTGTTCAAATTACATAAGGGCTCACTGTGTCAATATCATATGACGGTAAGAGAACAGCTATTTGGATAAAAGATCTGTAATATAGGTAGTAAATCATCTATAGGCTGTAGGAATGTGTACACCTAGATTTACATACATATGTATGTGCATGGTGCATGTGTATGTGTTCTGTCTAGTGATGATATAGTATCCAACAATGTTCTTGACACAGACATAGTTTTCAAGTCTCTTAATTTTTTAATTTACTTTGCAGTCTCAAAGCTATACCGGGCACCCTTCTCTCTTAATCTCTTCTCTACCTTTGAATTTGATTTTCAGTAACACAACTGTTCTAAAGAAATCTTTTGAAAAGTGAAGGAAGCTATACAAATCAGAGGTTATTTGTCTCCCATTGCAGTGGGAGTTTTGCCATGCTGCCGTACTAAAGAGCAAATGACACAAAGCTTTTGAGGGAAGTGATGAAGTTGACCTCCTTCCAGGGATTTTACTGTTGTATATCTACCAGGGATAAACCCTGTTTCCAGGCAGAAAAGTCACTGATCAAATAAAACCTTATTTGTCAAAAATAATTTTATCATGGAAACATATGAGCAGTAAAGGATTTATAAAAAAAAAAAAATTCTTTTGAAACCTTTACAACACCCCCATATGTAAATAGGTCTGTCACTCCTGTGTTTGTCCACAGCTCCAGCTCCAGATGAACCAGGGTAGTGTGTGGTGGCAGGAACAGCTGACTCATTAGTAGAGAGCAGTGAAAGGTAATTAACCCTGGGAAAAGTACAGCTGCCATGCGGGCTGTTCCTTTCTGTAGGATCTGATTAGAAATTAGTGTTAAACCACTGATTCTTTTTTTAAAGACCATCGTTGATAATTCATTTCCCCTCTCAGGTGTGCTCCAAAAAGGTTCTCAAAAGTACTTATGTACAAAGGTCTCAAATATAAGCAATGTTTTCTCTTAATAGTGGGCACCTGTTTTCCTTGTTGTAGGTTAGTCTTTAAAATAATGTGTCTGGTTATTGAATGTGATACTACCCAGACTCATATCTGATACTCAGTTCTCATATTACTCTAAGCAGTGCTTCTCCACCTTCCTACTGCTGCAGCCTTTTAATACAGTTCCTCATGTTGCACTGATCCTCCCATCCATAAAATTATTTTCATTGCTACTTCATAACTGTAATTTTGCTACTGTAATTTAATTTGTAATGTAAATATATTTGGAGATAGAGGTTTGCTAAAAGAGTCAAGACCAACAGGTTGAAAACCTCTCTCTTTGATCTAAAGGATTGTTTTATGCAATAAATAAATGGTAGAGATAATTGCTATTTAACTAACTTTTCTCTTTTCTTTTTTCCATGTTTTCTCTGATGATGCCCCCTCTGTAGCAATGACATCTCTTCTGTTCAAATTTAATAGCTGCTAGGGAAGGTAAGTGATGCCTATTTAAAATTAAAATTCTCCTCCAAAATGCATCTTCACCTTCTGTGCCCTTCCAAAATATATGAGAAGTTAAGAAAGTTGATTTTAGAGAACCAATAAAGATGTTAGTATTTATTAATATTGGTACCAAGATTTGTGGTATCACATGTATGATAATGAGATGCACTTGTACTAAAATATTAAGAATTCATAGATGACCAGGAATTGTGGCTTATAGGACAATTGCCTCCCTGCCAAAGAAATGCCTGAAATTGTTGAATGTGTTTCCTGCATAACAAAGAGGATATGAGTCATTTAAGAACTTTGAGATGGGAAGAATATCTCAGACTATAAAGGTTCTTATGGAAAGGGCAGTAGATTTACTCAGGGAGCTAGAGTTGTGTAACGTCCAGTCAAACCACACGGCCAGCTTTGAAGCTGAAGGGGGCATAGTTAAGGAAAGCATCAACCTCTAGAGGCAGGAATGGCTCTCATTGTCATCTTGCAGCTCCATGTTGTCAAGAATAAGGAACTGAACTCTATCAAGTTAGCTTGGTAAGGAAATTGAAGATCCGTTACAGCATAGCCTGACTTGGTTTCACACTGATAAGACCATAAAAAGACCCTGGAGCTCCACAACTATAGAATAATAATAGGTCTTTCTTTGAAGCTATTAAGCTTATTAATATTTGTTAAAGAAATAATAGAAAATTAATAGAGAGAGCCAACCAATAGTTAAGATATATTTTACAGCTAGTAATATCCTAGGAAAACTATTCTATTTCTGAATGAAACAAATTCTTGGGAGGCCAAAGTTGATACTGTAGGATTATTTGGGGATATAAATGATAATTATTGATACACAGTGACTTTATCTTCCATTTTGTAACACTTCTCCTTTTCAAAAATGCAACATATCGCATTGCTATAAATATAGTAGTTGTGTGAAAAAAAACAAAGGAATGCATGTTTTATTGACTCCTTCAGTGAGCCTGAGTGCACAGGAGCTAGGGTAAGAATAATGGACTGTCTATCAGAGAGGGCAGTAGCCGGGATCTCTGCTGCAGAAGCTTAGCAACTTACAGCAAAGTAGAGGCTGCTATGCCAACAACTTGTCGACTGTATGATAAAGAAGCTGGTAGTGATCATACTGGACTGCGCTGTCTTGTGTGTAAATTGGTAATATGGACTTCCCATAGGCACTTAATGATGAAGGGATAGTAAGCAGTATAGTGTCTATGACACTGCATGCTTCCTGATAAGACTCCAGCAATGACAACAGACATTTGCTTAGTAAACTCTTATCTCCTTTCATTATTGGTAAAATTGCTAGATATGTTTTGTCTTTCCTCCTAGAAATAGTTAGCTTTCTTTTCTCTGTAATATCAAATTCAATTTTGAATACATGGTCATGTCTCATTTAAAGTAAAATATAGGTGCCCAATAGTCAGGACCTCCTGGTAAAATTTTGAATGAGAAAAGGCAGACTCTAAGAATGAGGTTCTCATAGAACTGGGATACACAGCAAGGCCTTATCTCATAACAAACAAGCAAACCGTGTCAATTTTCTGTAGCTAGCAAAGCAACCAAACTGACCAAACCTATAATATCCCAGATGCTCAGTGCTTGGGAATTGTTTAAATCAATTAATAATCTATATTCTCAAGAATCTGAAAATGATTATTTTGGCTTACTTCAGCAGTAATGTACTAAGCACATACCACAACCATAAAATTCTTCTTCCATGGGCCTACCCAAGCCTAAGTAAAAGCAGAAAATCCTAAGTAAGTAGGATGCAAGGCAGAACCTCATCATCAAAATGGGTGGGCCATCAATCTTCTCTTCCAGTACAAGAATATGGGGGATGCTGTCAATCATGACTGTGGGCAGATTTTGCAGTTCTTATACTGAAGGAAGAAGTTTCTTGGAAAGTTACAAATAAAATCAACAAATTCAAGACATTTAATTTCAGCTAGTTAGTTGAACCATCTACTGTCTTTGACCCTTTTGCAACTGCATAAAAATATAGCTTTAGCCCATTGACCAAACCGTTTGACCACTGGCATCCTTTCAAGAATCTTTGAGAACATTTTCTTATTTCCTTTAGAGTTTTCTGAATGTCACAGCAATCATAGTCACTAGAATGTGTCTGGACTACCCTCATATCCACTTTTTCCTCTGTCCCCTTCTCTCTTAGGATATTCCACATCACATCAGGATACTTGACTTGTGGGTTTTGTACTGTTGAGGACAAAATGTGTACCTTAAATACCATTTTATACCCTTTGTTTCTTATGGGGCAATATGTATATTGCTGCCCAGTAACTATATATTGAACCAAAGAAAAATACTTAGGTGAAAATAATCTATATTAAAGATTCTACTTTATAATGATAATAAAAACCCAAGGATTATTTCTCCAAAATCCATTATTTCATTGACCTCAACAATAAGGAGTCATGCCATTTTCCTTTTAGACCTCAGTAGATTCTCCCATTCCATTTTCATTGTCAGACAATGATGGCAAATGGCTATAGCTTTTCATCTTAATTCATGCTTAAAGACTATTTTGAAGATGTTAATGAAAACCAAACATTTACTATTAATAAAAATATCAGACTTGCTGAAAATATTTTAAAGAATGTCTTGAAATTAGTAAGGAAAATGGAAAATGTCCAAGGATATCAAAAATAATGTGTAACCCTATATATAATGAAATAGCTTAAAGAGATAAAAAAATTCCTTTGCATAATAAAAAGCCTTGTTTTTTTAATCAACAAGTGTTCTTTGAACTCCATTAAAAGTGTTTTGACATTATAAGGATGTTTAGTATAGATTTACTCAAAATAGCATATTTAGTTGTAACACAAGCTTTGAAGTGAAGTGCTTAGTGTAACAAAACATGGTTTCCATAGTTACCACAGGAGAACTTTTAAAGGGAATAACTTTATTTCTTTGGAAGCCAGGAAGGGGCTTTAAAGGAAAGATTAAGCAAAGAGACCTAGGCAGGTTCATTATTTATGGTTCACATCTGATTGGCTTTTTAAAAGAGTGAACTCTTGATATTATAAAAAATTAGAGTGTTTCCACTAAAATCTAAGGCAGCACATTAAGAAATATCAGTGTACTCCTGGCATTTCAAGCTCAATTCTGAGTCAGAGGAAAGACTGGCTTAACAGGCAGCTGTCAGATACATGTTTTGCTATGGTTACTTTGATGAGCAATGTCATAAACAAGCTGGTTAAAAGATGCTTGGGGAAAGGTAGTAGTTCATTGCTCATGGCAGATTAGGGGCCATAGGCAACTTTGTTATTTACAATCAGATGTATCTTGATGGCATGCATGCCTTACAGAAGGGAACTTGAAATCTATACTAGTGAAGGTGTCCTAAATGCTGCAATCATTGTTTTCTCTGAGTGTGGATGGAGGTCGTTGTTACACTCTCCTCTGCTGCATCTAACCCAAGGAGTTTTTCAGTTTCTCATTGAGACACAGGATGATAGGGTTTCTAGATTCAACCTTCAGCTCACCAGTCTTTAAAGCAGTTGTGATTAACAGGACTTTTGCAAAGTTTCTATGTAGTTACAAGGACAGTTTCAATCTTCTGTCATTTTTTTGCATTAGCTATGATTATGCTTTTACCACAAAAATGCATTTGTTTTAAAGGTAACAATACAGACTGGGAGAATAGCTTATGTTTCATCTATATTTATCAGCATTCACTGTACATTTGTGTCTTCATTACCAGGAAATATTAAGGGACATTGTGCCATCTATTCCTGTTTACAGTTTATTATGCAGAGATAGGAAACACTTAGCATGTAAAATGAATGTAGAAATTATTCCTGGATAGAAACACGGACATTTCCCACTCGTTGGCTCTTTCTCCTCCATCACCGGATCAGAGTGTAATTGTCAGTAATCAGGCCTGCTTGCTGCTGATAAAACCACTCTGAATGCTAGCAGCCTTCTTTGTGTGATGACTCAATTATTCCAGAAGTGCCTCATCAAATCTGCCCCATCAGCTGGGCTAATAAATAAGGAGAAGAAACTGGCCCCCAAAGCAAATTATAAATCCATTTGCATTAACCATTTCGCTGGTCCATGATCTAGGCAGAAATAAGCATGGCAGATTGTGTTAAGCTTATTTGAATATGTTTATAATGTTTACAGCATGCAACTTTTTCTCCCACAAGGTGTTGGAATTATCAGTCATGAATGGCATCTAAATGCAGTTATGTTAATTACCACATGGCTTTAAGTATCTTTCTGGGCTATTTTGTTGCTTAAATCAGGTAAAAAGTTAAATCATCTTGAGGGTGAATAGTGTCAGACTTTAAGGACTAGGTATTATTATTTTTAAAGGGACTGGAAGGACATATGTCAATACTAGAATTCCCACTAGTGTAAGTATAAACACTTTGTCTGTGGACAGTGGAAGCCACAGTTATTTCCATCCTCTTCATGACTTCAGCCTCTAAGCAAAAATGACCTGTTCTGCAAGCAAATCAAAGTGACTGTTGAACTCCTTACACTCAAGATTTTTGAAATGTTCTGTAGGCTAGAGATTCAAAAGCTGGACCAGTAAAAATCAACTAAATCCCTCAATGTTTACTGGTACATTGGTTAATAAATACTACTTAATTCTTTTAAAATGACCAACGTATTTTAATTAAAAGTGGATGATGAAAGGCATTTGTGTAAATGATATAAAATCTAATTGAACACCAATAACCTAAAATTGGAAACATCCTCTCTAAAACTAAGCGTATGCCACTATCTCATGTTGCAGTAGGACCGCTTTTCCATGTGGAATGTGCCAGGCTCATAGATGAGTCTGTTTCCTGTTCCCGCTCTAATCAGACACCTGCCTGTGGACTGCACGTAAAGTAAAGCTTGTGGACAGCAAGAAGCACTTTTATTTGCCTAAAACTCTTGAATTAAACTCATACTTACATTCATTTGTTCCAGAAAACAACGTGTATTGTCTAATACCAACCTGGAGAGCTCAGCAGAAGAAATTTGTTTTCAACACATAACTATTACATGGCAATAGACTCACAAAAATTGAAAGCATCATCTACCAAATAGAGAATTGTGTGCTATAATGGAAAAAAATCTGTTCTGAGGATTATTGACTAAAACTGAAAAAATAGAAAGATAAATACCTATGTTAACAGAAATTATGATAAGTGAAATGACAAATGGAAACTGAAGAGTCACCTTGTGTTTACAAGTAGCCATCAGCATTGTATATACACATACTAATAATATATATACAAGTGTGGTAGTTTGCGATATTAACAATGCAAGTATTTATATGTGTATGATATAATAATGTATCATTATACAGGTTTTAGCTGTAACTTAAATCATTATATTGATGTTTAGAACTGCAAAGAACTTGTATTACCATTCCAAAGAATAGTAATAATCTGTGAAGTTGTTAAAAGTTGGAAGAGTGGATTGAACAGTAAAACTGATAGCTGTTAAAGCAGGACCTCAGAAACAGTGCTACAAAAAATATGCTGGTATTTATGTGGACTTGTTAGGGTAATAAATATTCCCAGACTTTGGAATTTTTGAAACTATATTTGAAATTTCCAGGCTTCTGGGAGGACTGTTGGGCTTGCACTTCCTGACTAGACAGAGCAAACTGCTTTCACTAGTAGGCAAACGCCACTAGAACATTGGCAGCGATGGTGAGTTCATGTTAGTTATACCACATTGATGGTGGTGGTGAGGTCGTGGTAATTAGAACACATTGGCAGTGGTGATTATTTTATGCTATACCCCATTGTTGGTGGTAGTAAGCTCATGTTAGAACACATCGATGGTGTTGGTGAGTTAATGTTATATCACATGGATAGTGGTGGCGCGGTCATGTCAGTTACAACACATTGGCAAATGGCGTTGAGTTCATATTAATCCAGACATAGTGTGTAGTACACACATAACTTGAGAAATTCATTTGCCCCTTTGCAAAACTTTTCACCTTACATTTACTTTGGGAGATTAAATAAATATTACTTCCTTTGGAACTATGTGTGACTATGATTTTCTGTTTGGGGAACGGAGTTGACATATAGATCATAACACTTGGTCCATTCATCTAAAAGAACAAAATACCATCTCATATGTTGTGTATTTCTTTTCTTGTAAATAATGTAACAGATGCATCATACTGCAACATAGGTTGCAGAAGCAAGTAGTCATCTATGAAGCAGTTCTTAAGGCCTTACATCCTCTAATTTTTCAAAAAGGGAAGTCAGCAAATGGAGTCCTAGCTGATGACTTCACGGAGCTAAGATATCTGAACATCCGAGTCATTAATTAGAAAGACACTATGTGAGCTACTAACCTGCCACACCTTGGTTGCCATGTAATTTTGCCTTTTAAGGTTGCTGTTTCAGAAAGGTAAGGACTTCCATGAAAGTAAGTGCATGCTAGCAGGTGGAGCTCGTACGGCTGGAAATCCTTGGTCCTTGGTGCAGCCTCTAGGCTTGAGGGTAACTGTCTGAACATGTGCCTTCCTCATGGGCTATTATGCATTTAAGTTGGGAAAAAGTTTTGGGTTTTTTGTTTGTTTGTTTTTAGAATATACAACTGAAGAGTGGCAAATAACAATAATTTTTTAAAACCTAAGGATGACATTTAATAAAAGTGAGGGTTTAAAGGTGTTATGAATATATAGGAAAAGAGGAGTGGGAGATTGCTGTTTGACTGTGGTAAGCTTCCATAGATGAGATAGGTGGAACTTTAGTGATAGACCCAATGAGCCCCTGAAGAGGCCCTGCTTTCCCATTTCTATTTCACTCTGCTTCCACATCCTGGGTCTTTGTGTGTCAAATCATATTCCTAAACTTATCTTTTTCTCAGCACCCTCTGCACACTTCTCAAGCAGATCTCAGCTGTGCTGCCTCGTTCTAGTCTCCAGGGAGGGAAGGCACAGCAGATGGGGTTAGGGCGAGGCCTGATGCATCTGACAGCAAAGGCTAGGCTGCAGTGTAGACGTTGAGCGGCAGGAAGCTCCTTCTCCCAGGAGACCCAACTAACCACTGAAGAAAGTTCAAAATGAGCCCTTTGAGAACCGCTATTAAAAGTAGTAAAAAATGGCGATTGTGCAGATGACGTGCTGCTGTGTGCTTATTCGGATGCTAATGAGTTTGACATTAGGGAACTCAGAGGCTTTACAGCTACTCCCTTATGTGATTCAGTTCTTTATTGGCAATCTTTGAGAAAATAAATGGAAAATGTATTGCTAATAAATACATAACACGATAGGGCATTAGACAGAAAGCCATTACTTTCAGGATTTAGAAAGAGCTTTGTTCACCAATATGACTGCTTCCAGGATCTTTTGTTTTAGGTTGGTGTGTGGCAAACAAAGGGAACTAGGCAGGTGGAAAGCTCCAGAACTCTTTCTCTATCAAGAGCACACCAGAATGGGCCAAAAATATTTTTTAAAGTTGCAGTCAAACACAAATAAGAGTTCCCTAGCTAGCTGTGGTACTCCTTTTCCATTCTTCTACTTGGGCAACTGCGTGATAATTTGCTGCCTGCTCCTTCTGCACAGCCACAGTTGCTGACTTGAGTTGAAAAAGCATCTGCTTCATGTCTGGTCAAAGCTTGCAAGGAACAGTACTGTGTAGCTGAGAGGCTGCTGCTTTAGCACACTGCACTAGGTAAAAGGCCAGCGACAGAAGTCTCCTGAAAGGAAGTTGGAGGCTTGTGACTTAAAATGTCAGGACTGCCAACTGTAGACATTTAACTGTGGGCATGCATGCACATGGCGTTGGTATAGCAGGGCCCCCTTTAGGATGCTGAGTGTACTACACTGGCTTTCAGTGTCTTCCCCACCCTGACCCGGGAACAAAATAGAGGGGATGCAGTCTTGTGTGTTGTTACTTGATGGTAAAATAAACGAAAAACAGGCTGTTTCCTTGAAAAGTGAATTAAAATGCTAGCCATGGGATTAATACCATCTTCTGCTGGCTGCTTTCAGAACAACTCAGGTAACAAGGGAAGATGCTGTCTCTTGCAGCTTTCTCACTCGAGCTCATTGAATACGAGCCCTAACTTTTTCTTTTTGATGGCTAAGAGTAATAATAATAGTCATAATAGGACTAGGGATATAGCTCAACGGTAAAGTGCTTGCCTACCTTGGATAAAGTCCTGGCTTCAATCTCTAATACTACAAAAATGAATCATAAAATTATTAGTAATACAATTTGTAATATAACAATTACATTCTGTTTGCAATGTGGCCAACCAAATTATAGGTAAAATATGCCAACCTGTCCTCTGTCGTTCACTAAGGTTCTTTTAAATAAGCATTTTTCTGGTCCAGCCTGAAATGCTTTCTTTCTTTTACTTTTTCTCCCACTAGGAAGAATTTCAAGATTTTCTACTAAATTGAACAAAAATATTGAGTGGCTCTGAGAGGCCAGAGCAAGCAGTTGGCATGCACAGGTTAACTGCAGAAAGGGTGATGTGATCTCACGTTTATTATTAAAAATTAGAATAGATTGAAAGAAAACTCATTTAATCAAAAAATTTATATAAAGCCTGTCACCAGTGGTCACCTCTTTGCATTTGCTTTTAAATGCATTTTTGCTGCTGAGTTTACAATGGTAATATTTTAAGAATTTTTTATTGGTTATTTTATTTATTTGCATCTCAAATGTTATCCTCCTTCCCAGCTTCCCCTCTGCAAACTCCCTATCCCATGCCTCCTGTTTCTATGAGGGAGCTCCCCTACCCACCCCTGCTCCCACCTCACTGCCCCAGCATTCCCCTATGCTGAGGCATTGAGCCTTCACAGGACCAAGGGCCTCCCTCCCACTGATGCCAGATAATATAATTTCCTTTTTAGAACAACACTCAGCTTACTGTTTTAAACTGCTAAGCAACTGACATCCCCTAGGGCTGCAAACTGTTGTTTGTTGTTACTGGTATCTGCCCTTACAGAATGGTTCATGATTAAACAGATTTAAAAAATTGAATATATGTTCGTTTGTATTAAAAATTAGTGTAGTTAAAGATACTTTAAAAATACAATCCTATAAATATCACAGATGATTTGCAGGGCTCATTCCTACAAACACTGAAAAGTGAGAAATTTGATTGTCCATGAGACAAAGTCTATTTGAAAAAATGTATGTCTTATGAAGAAATTATTTTCTAAAATTTGCCTATTTTGCAGCATATAAATCTCAAAATATTAGAAAGGGAAAATGTCAAAGGCCTTTTATATGTTAATTGCCTTAAGTTATATTTAAATGAGGCATAGTTTTAAAATACACAAAAACTCCAAAAACATAAAGCTGGCAGTGTGTCCACCCCATCCCATGTCACAAAACTGTGACTTTGAGGCCATGGTGCAGCAACTGATAGAAATCTGTGCATATACTTGTTACCTGTGGGGAAAATAGAACTATTTGCTGCAGATATTTGGCAAAAGGATGCAAACATATGGCTTTGGTTTACATTCAACATTGCCAGCCGTAGAAGTTTCTGGATAGACTTTTAACAGTGGTGACAACTTGAAATCAGAAAGACAATGTAACTAAACTCTCCAGTATAATGTTTTCCAAGGTTTTTCAGGCAGGTCTAAGCTATTTCCTCTTGCTGATGAAATTCTTGAGGATTCTAGAAAATTCATTTTCAAATTATTTCTCCTGTGAGTAGCATGCACTAATGTGGTCCGTGGATAGAGCTGTTGCCCAGAGTACAGTCTAATATGCTGTACTGTCTGATAGCAGGCTGAATCTACTTCCTCTTTCAGGTTGGCTGTTTGTTGGAGAATTAAGGACTAAGAGAGAAAAGACTACTCATAACTCTAAACTAGACATGCTCTTCAACCCCTCAGCCTTCTATATAGAATCAAAGACCATACAATAATACACATACAAATATGAAGAACTAGAATCAAGAACTGGGTGCCTTAAATAAGTGTAAATTAGAAAAAACACTGATAAATATGACACTGCTGGGTGCTATGAGAAAGAATTTTGCTAAAAGTTTACATTTCTTAAAAGTTGACACTGAACGTGCTTCTGTTCATCCTGAGCAATCAATAAAGACATAAAAACATGGAATAAAAGGGAGGTAAGAATAGAGACAAATAGACATATTTGCCTGTGATATATAATGCCTGTGATATAATAAGCTCCAATAAAAAAAAGATGGTCAAGTACAGTAGCCAGGAAATGGTTCATCCATCTCTGTATAGTCCTTTAAGTAAGCAAAGATGCTGAACAGCATCGTTCAGTAGTCAACTAAACAGATTTCATCGATTTTCCTGCTACTCTGACTCTTATATATCCTCTATGAAATGTTATTTATTAACATTCTTTATTTTATTAGTGTTTTTCACACTTGCCATTTGTTCTCACATTTGCTCAGCTATCCAGAAGACCATATACACCAGGAAGACTTCTACAAAAGTTTCCCTCATTGCTTTATAAGTTAGATTCTGAAATGAACGACGGTTTCTTTCTGCTGTAATAGCACATGGTACACTGAAATCTTCCCAGTTTGCTTATTTGTTTGTTTATTGAAACAGGATCTGTGTAGCCATGGCTAACATAGAACTTTCTATGTAAACCAGGCTGGCTGGCCTCAAACTCACAGGATCTACCTGCCTCTTCCTCCCATTTGCTGGGATTAAAGGTGTGCACTACCATGTGTGATTCTTTTTTTCTTGTTTTTTAGAGCAAGTAAACAAAAAAATTAACAATCATGTACATTAAAAACCATGTTACAAAACAGTCACCATATAATTTTCTATATAATAAAGTCAGGTAGAAAAAGCTTACAAAATCCACAAACGTGCAGTTATCTTAAAATTTAATAAATTTTTGTTTTGAGGCAATTCACTACACTTTTTTTGAAAGATATTAACAGGCTCTTTTTCAATCATTGTGGTGCCTAAGCAGAAAGATAACAAATATCACTTTCAAGATTGAAAATTACATATTATTTATATGATTTTGCCTCAATCATGTAACAGTCTTGTGCCTCCTTTATAATTCATGAGGAATTGGAAAGGATAGGGACCTCTCCTACTCCACGTCTTCAGACATGCACAGGACAGAGGTCTTTGCACCTTGAATGCGCATGTTTAAAGCAAGACATCCACTTTAGTAAGAGGTTTGTCTATAGAGAAACTACCCATGTTCCTTTGCAGTTTATCAAGCCCCATTAGAAGTTCCTGCTGTCATGTATAAAGGTCTCTCTAGAGAGCAAAGTCCTGGTTGTGTGTGTGTGTGTGTGTGTGTGTGTTAAGGAGAGAGAGGAAGAGACAGAGAGAAGAGAGAGAGAGAGAGAGAGAGAGAGAGAGAAGAGAGAGAGAGAGAGAGAGAGAGAGAGAGAATGTGTGTATGTTCACAGTGCTTCCTTTTACTGAACTGTGCCATGGTCCAGTAAGATCTGGTTTTTAAATTAGAATGGAAGAAAAGAGAAAGACATCTCACAGTTTTAAAATTTCCCACCAAAACTGAAATGCTTATGTATTTTAGGTTTCTGATTTATTGTTCCCTATGTAACAGACACTGAACTTACCACTGTTAATCAGAGTAAAGAAGAGCAGGCCAGTGAGACTGACAGCCTATAATGATAGCTTTGTTCCATTGCATGCCTATGAATTGGCCCAAGTGCAACTTCAAACTTATGAACAATTATATAGGATATATATGTTATACCAAAGAAAAGAAAAAGTAATAGCCCAGCAAAATACAGTTGTGATGTGAGATTCCAAGATTAATCAAGGAGTTTTGTGCATTCCCGTCCCCGCTCCAGGTAGCATTGTTGAAGAGATGGATATGTCGAGTGGCTACAGCCCAGACCCATGGCTGGCTTCTCAATGCTGCTATAAAAAGGACTGCATTTTACTATGTTTCTGAAATTTTCATGTATGCCTCTGGACTCCTAGCAGTCTGTCTTTCAGTTTTGGTAAAGAAACTCATAGAGTTCACTCTTCACTCATGTTGGGGGCAGTTTTCAGAATGGCTAGGGAAAGTTAATAGCACCCGTGTTGCAGAATAATAGACTTGCACTGTGTGAATGCTTGCCATGAGAGTAGCTTCCTCAGAAATATGTGATGTATTTCATCATTTTAACTCTCACATGCTACTGATCTCTCTTAATCTAGTTATTTGTGTAGCACACAGAGCTACGTTTGCATGAGCTGAGCCACTTTATATGCAGCAGAGATCCTCTTGGGAGGAGGGGATTTCATAACACAGTCCATGCCGTCCTGAGTAAACCAAGCCTTTTAATCCTGGGCAGTGCTGCATCTGTCAGAAACTCATACGGCTTCAAAAGAAAGAAAATCAACAGGAAAAAAATCATCTCTATTTTATTGTTGTTTTCTCTTATTGTGTACTTTTAAAATATTTATAACAATGAACCATTTTATTTAGACTAAAGTGGCTGCTGTTCAGCCAAAGCCGTGAACACTTTTTGTTTGCTAATTTAAAAAGCAGTTCAATGATTGGTGTGGTGCTTATTATGAAGCAATGACAAAAGAGTTCTGGTGGGTTTAATAGTTTTAGCTTACGAGAGCTGTTGTTAATTTCATCTGTAGTGTTGCAGGTGAAAAAATGCACAATGGATAAATAGTCTATATTGGTTTAACTGAACATAATATATAGTGTGTTCTGGAGTTGTTTGTCTCAATAGACTATAGTAATCAAAAGTAATGAACCTATTATGTGCAGGACCTTGGAGAGCGTCGAATGGCAGTAAAAGTGTGGCACATAAAAGGTTTATTAAAGGAAATTAAAGTCCATCATTGCCACACCTGCTCCCCTATTATAAGTCCATGGCAGGTCAGTGCCTTCAATCACAACCTAGCCTCTGAGAGTGGAGTCTAGCTTCCATTACCACGGCAGTCACACTGCCGCCGTGCACGTCAGGATTTAAGGACTGGAGCCACGGAACATTCCTGCTCTCTGTCTCTTATTTTTCCACAAGCAAAGTACCTTGTTTATATTTAAGAATTCTAAAAATGTGCAGAAGTGAATTAACCTAAGAGGTTATTACTAGATTCTTGCAAAATGGATAGATGCCCATAGGGTCAGAGTATGTGAAAACAGAAGAGCTTTGAAAGCTTGTATTCCTTTGACAATTTATTTGATTACATTAAAAACCTTCAGTAATGATAGGAATTGATACCTCCATGTGCCTCATTTGGATTTTGTGTTTCTTCTACATTTGTGTTATGTCATTATATAGTTTTTCTGGAACTCAGAAAGAAAATGTAGTTCGCTGTTGATAGGTAAACTCCCAATGGTATTTTGTAGGGGCATTGCAAGAGTTGCCTTTTGGTTGCATTTTTACTTAGGCAGTTGTTTTTCCTAACTTAGAAAGAGTTATAATCAGAAAGTATCTAGAAGGGTGGAGGCATATGAAATCAGTTAGTCAGTCTGGATATTTTGACTTGGTGTTTGGAGATCTCATTTTCACAACCTCTGCTGATAAGACAACCCCTTTCAGTCTTTGGAATTCTAGAAGCATGCAAATCATTAGCAAACACTTCCATCTACCCTCTCGCTGTTATCATCTCTGGTTTCCAACATCTGTAGACGTATCTCTAAAATAGTGGTACTCAAGAACAGTCAGCAAGATCACATAGAGCCAAAAGGAAGTTCAGGAACATGGAAGGCTGCATGATTTCATAATGACCTTCAGAATTTCTAATTACATGTTTTTTCATTGACTGGTCAATATCAAAGTGATGATCTCAGTACTTATGTTCATATTACAGATGGATGCAGAGGTTGAAGATAAAATGTTGCATACTCTCTCAAAGAAACTGAAGGTGAGTTAGTGAGCAGGCTCCCTGACACTGTGCCAACCAGACCATGAAAGATGGGTGTGCCTATGCTAGTCCCTTGTGTGTAGTAAGTGAGGAAACCTTTGGTTACAGGAGTGATGATCTCTAGTGACTGGGAGAAAAAACGGGATCATCAGCATATTACCAAGGCTGATTTTTATGTTTATACTGTCTGGCTTAATAGTCCCAGTCTCTACCTAGTTCAAGTGAAATGATAACATTTGTTTTTTTCACTGTTCCTACTGGGAGTTCCAGGCAGCTCCAGAAAGTAATGTTTGGAAGGTTCAACTTGTTGGCTACCTCTCTTTTTTTGTAACCAACAGATGGTAATGTAATATTGAAATATAAACAGGCCCTTAATGATCTAAACAGCTGGAAAACAGGATTGACTGGCAATTATACCCCTCAAGGAAAATAACTTTTATTATAATTAGATATATTTTGTGACCCTGAATTCTAAGTGGAAAACTAGTTTCACCATGGCTCTGAAAACATTCTGGAGAGCTGTCCTTCACACTTCTGTCCAGTGTCCATGCTGACTGGGGAGAGCTGAGCTACTGTAACCCTACCTCTCTGGGAGGGCTTGGGATTTACAGTTGAGAGTGACTAAGTAAATGCAATACATTTGTTAGCTATGCGTCTACATATGTAGTCAACATAGTTAATTCCTATCATAGTTATCCAGAGTCCTGATGCTTTTTATTCAGTCCAAGATTGAAGTTTTTAGTAAAAATGTGTGCAGTTGTCATTGACCATGGCATCCCAAATGCAAAATAATCCTGTCTGTAGTATGAACTTTCTCTACTGAAACAGAACCTCTACCCTCTGTTATTATGTAGTTTCAGCTTAAATGACTTTTAAAGTAATCATAACCTATATCTTTAAATTTGAAATAATATGTTTTTAGGGCATTAATTTTCATGCATCAAACTTTTCAGTGGGATATATGCTTAAGAATAAGAGTCTATTTTATTATTTAGAATAAGTGCATGCTTGTCCTAAATAGCAGAATTCTAAAGATTACACTGTTTGTCTCTTATTTTGATGTCTCAAAGCACCACAGTTTCAAGATGTGGGTCTTTTAATTTGCAATTATTTTTGGACTTTATTTTTTTGGCAATGCACACACAGCCTTAAATAGAGCCAACATGTTCTTTCAGAAATGTACTACTGTTTCTTGTGAAGCGTGAGTAATTTTGGAAACCACCTGTTGTCTCCCTCCATATGCTGCTTATCCTTGTGTAGGCAGGTATTTACCAACACAAATTCCTTTAGTTCCCAGAGTTTCAGGCAGAAATTCAAAGCTCTTTGAAAAAGTCCCTTATTTTGAAAGGCTGTTGATACTGACAGTGCTGAAGCCTGCTCTTGTCTCCCATATGTAGGAACTGTTTGGGATCAACTTGAGGCGCTTACTAGCAAAGTTCACAGCCTAAGAACTTTCTTACTGTCACCGAATATGTATACACAAGGTTGGAGTCTAACACATATGTAGATGCTTGTATAGAATCCATGACCCAGTATATCTATAAGCACTACAAAAATAAATAAAAGCAGTAGTCTTAGTACTCTTTTGAATAGTTTCCCATCACAGAGAAAATCAAGTTTTCCTTGTTTCTGAATTTTTTTCAAAATACATCTAATGTCAGATCACTGGAAAGTCTAACATCCTAATCTACACAGAGTCAAGTCTTCCCAGTGTATCAAACCTAGGATGTGTCTGTTTTGGGGCCATGTTGTCTGCTCTCTTATTTCCAAAAACCCAGAGTGAAAGAAAACTCCTTTTATTCAGTCAGAAGCCAAGTGGGGTCTCTCCTAGCCAGTCACTAGTGTTAAAGTTTCAGTAAAATAGTTTTAAAAATAAACTCAATTGAGACTTTCTTTTTTCTTCCTTCTTCCTTCCTTCCTTCCTTCCTTCCTTCCTTCCTTCCTTCCTTCCTTCCTTCCTTCCATTTCTTTTGTGAACAGTTCCAATGGATTCTCTGATACCAGAGCTCAGGTAAGATCTCCTCTATGTGATTCTTTCAAATATTGATTGGTCTGATTAGTTTAGAATAAGTTGTTTTCACCAACTCAGAACCCTTGCTTCAGAATGAGGACTAAACCAAAGAGTAACCTCACTTGGCTCTTTCTAACCCTCAGGGAAGAAGAGAAGGGTAACAGTTGTGTTGACAATAAGGCTGAAAAATATTTGATCTAATATTCTAATTTAAAAACCACTTTTGTATAATGTCGATTACTACCTGCTTTTCTTCACTGGCCACCTATTTTCTATATGCTTGTATACCAAGGTATACAAGCATACACAAATGTGGCTAGATTTTTGCACTGATGGTTCATGAGCTCAAAGAACGAATTGCCTAGATTCTAAGCTATCCAGCTTTTGTTTTAAATAATTAGGTAATTCCATCAACTAGTTACTTCCAATTTTAACCTACACTGTAGAAAATAATGTGACCTTTTTAAAGCATGCCCTTCCATTCATGTGTTAGGTATTAAAGCTTACGCAGTGTTTTGAAAATTCTACCTAACTGAGTGACGCAGAAGTTTATTAGTTCTGTTTTCCCAGAATTATTGTCAAAGTATAAACTTTTAAAGTAACGTACAAAAAAAAAAAAAAAAAAAAAAAAAAAAAGAAAGGACTTCTGGTGAGAAGGAGCACAGCCTGAAGATACACTTTCCTTGAGTAACACACTTGCCTTTCTACACCCACTAAGCCCCCATCCATGAACTAGCCTGACTTTCTGAACTCAGAAAACTCTGTATGTCTCAGGGGAATGTTTGACAAAGTGTTACAGTGTCTTACCTACTTACCCTGCAGAGGGACATACTAACATGGTATGGTAGCCCAGGCATGGTGCTTGATGATTCTCTGAAACATGGGCTCTTAGTTACCTCTTTTAAGTGAGTTAAGTTGTCTGAGTATCAGTTCATTTGCTTATTTAGAATTTGGGTGTGCTTTTTATGCAAAAAAAATGCTATCAGGAAATCTGTATGTTTGCCTATGTTAATGATATCACCATTAAGAATTTAAAATTTTAAACTGGAGCATTAACAGCAGCGCATATGATATGGAATATATTTGAGCCACATTAAAAATATAGACCTGATCATATGTAAACTAAGAAATTGCTTGCCTCATTTCTTTTCCTTTTAAACCTACTCTCATTTAAAATTCCTGTTTTGGGGGGAGGGGAGGCTTAATGATGAATGGTGCATTTAAATGATGAAGGGGTGAGGGAACCTGAGATGTTTGTGGTACCATACAATGGGTTTCTAGTGGTTTGCTGTGACCACATGGATGGTTTACTTGTGGCCATAATCATAATCCTTTTTAGGGAACCAAGTCATTCACAGAAAGGAAAGGGCCTTTTTAAATGATAGGTGTTTATAAAAGTGACTTTAAAATGAGACAAGTCTGAAAGAATAAAGTGCATGCGTTGACCTAGATGGAGTGTCTACCTCAAATGAAGATGCAGATAGAATTAAAGAAAGAAGAAAATGTGTGGAAATGTATTAATTTCTAAGTATGCTATTAGCATTAATATATACTGTACCATTCTACAGTAAAACTAGTATTCTTAAAATCCTATGTACCAGATGTTAATTTTATCATCCAATTACTTCATTTAATCCTCACAGTAATCTTATATATCATGGATTAAATTTTCAAAACATACATGAAAATCAATAGCTAATGCCAATATCCCACAGGTACACAGGTAATTAACCATCCAAACTCCTGTTTCACAGGCCTGTTTTTCTCTGGGGCTGGGCTTCTCATTCACAGCTAATCCAGTGTAAGGTGTAAATCACAGAGGTGTAATCCCATCACCTTGGACCTCGAGAAGCTAGATCTTAGAGTGCTGCAGTCAGCCCAGGGGCTGACCTTCACCACTATAATTATGGACAAAGAATTTCTTGTCTTCTAATTCTATAAAAATTGTTCATATCAAATATCACGTTTTACCTAATCTGTTAATATAATAATTCAAAAGGAGGATTCCAGTGGCTGGAGAAATTCACAAATTTTCAGGCCTCTTGAATGAGTTCTAAAAAGCATTTTACTGGAATTTTGTAAATCCTTATGCTCAGCAGGATGAAAGCTTAGGCTTTCTTGATCTCAAACTGTTTGTTGCAGTTTAACTTGACCAGACATAGACCCTACCTATCATTCTGTATATATTTTGTGGAGGAAACTTAAGTAGTGATTTATATGAAAACATGTATTTGTTGATACCCTTAGTTTTTGTGTCCAGTTCCCTGGATTCACTTCTAACTGGCTCCACTGGCTTTTGTAATTGAGCATCACAGCCATGTGTCTGAATTCAAAGTGCCACTAAGAAAGGTAGAATTCTTTTCCCAACATAGGAGTTATGATTATTTTGTAGAGAAGGCTGGTAACTTTATACAGTTTGCTTTAAAATGAACTGGGGATGTTACTGCTTACAGAATAACTACTTACAAAAAAATACTAATACAAATGAAGCTGATTTCAATATACCATATATTGTTCATGGCACTAATAAAAATTGATACTGACAGTCTCATCTTCTTATTGCTCTGTATGCCAGCTACTATCATCACCATTAAAAAAGCAATTTATAACCACAGACCAACCTTTAATCATCATCCTTATTAGCATTTCCACTTTTCCTCTAGCAGGTTCAGGTAATATGTAGTGTAGAGAAAGCTCTGCTGTCTTCCTCAGTGACAACCAGTACATTGTCTTTGCTCTCTTCATATTACCATTCTCCGAAATCTGAACCTCATGCCATTGTAGCTACTAATTCTAGTAATTGGCTCAAGTGTTGGCAACTAGTGACCCCCTTCCTCTAATTAGGAAAACATATTCTTACCTCTAAAATGATATTCTTATGTGACTCCTTCGAGAGACAAATAAACACAAGGCCCTCAGGTACATTATTGTCCTTCTGTGGTCTATTGCTGTTACTAATTTGTCAGCTCAAGTGTTATAATGAAGTGTCTACTTTGATGTCTCTTCTTACTTTATTTTCTTGACTATTTTACTATACTTAAAACACTACATTTGCCATTTTAAGTATTAAACTGCTGAATCTTTTATGAACTGTAATCAATAAGTTAAAAAGCTAATGCTTTGAACATAGGTGAAAACTTTTCTTTTTTTCTCTATTTTTTATTATTTTATTTAGTTTTTTATTAGTAACAGTTTTTAAAATGTTAATCAAAGGCTTTATAAGTTTGGTAATGCTCAATAACAAGATGCCCATATGATCAGAATTGTAACCCAATACCCAACCTAGATATACCAACTATCTTTGACTGGCAGAGACACATGAACATCTTTCTCCATGTTCCCCTCCCTGGTGCCCCCCCCTCTTTTTTTGTCTCCTAGCTCCTCCTATACTCCTCCTCACTCTTCCTCTTCCTCTCCTTACTACTCATACCTTAGCTCCTCCTGCATATCACTCTTTCTGTAAAAATAAAACTTCTCTCTCAAAATACAATCAGAGCATAACTATACCAATTTGTATCAGTAAGGTACAAGATAGACCTAAAACCCAGTCGATCATTTTGTTGACTAACCAGAACCTCTGTCATCTCTCCTGAATAAAAGACTTAGTTCTGAACCTGGCATTTTTACTTGGCTTTAGAATGAATGTCAGCTGAAAACCATCCCCTCAAATCTTTTCTCTCAAAGTAAATAGCTGGGATTGGCTATGAGACTATAGTCTTCAACCCCTTCAGAAATCCAGAATGACTGAATTAACTGAAATTATGGGAAGCACAAAGCATAGCTTCTAAAACTTAGCCAATATATAGAGACTACTGAACACCTGGACAGTCCCTATACTACAAAACATTGGAGCATCCGATCTTCAGCCTTCTGGCCCAGGATCATCTGACAGACTTAGTGATGCAGAATTATTAAGGGCTGATTACTCTGTCTTGGCAGATATAATCAGTGGACTATTCTGCAAGTGTGTCCTTTTCAGGACAGTAATTTGTCTGTAGATGAAAAGAGGCAATTCTTGCCTAGTGGCTGTCTCACCACAACTGGAGTGACTCAAAAGATGCTCAATTTCTTCTTAGAATCTAAGACAGGAAGCTGTCAGGAGCAGACAGGTCTCAAATCAAAATTAACCTTAATACAGAAATGTTTGTAACATCAATTCTGTGGACTTCTGACGTCTTGAAAACCAACTGTCCATGTAAGGCAATCTGGACTGTTGTCTGTTAACTCCTCTCAGCTATTTCTAAATAAAATATAGAAAACACCCTAACAATAAACTCAGAGCCATGAATTTGTTAAAGGCCCTTAATTCACAGGCTAACCATCTCAAATCAGTTAAAAAAGTTAAAGAGGGATTGGGTCTAAGCTTTGTATTCCTAAATGTGTTATATAGGCACAATGCGTATGAGAGTAACAATATTAATCTCATTTCTATATCAATAAGAAACTCATACCAATGAAAACCTTAAATTTGAAATTAAAGTAAATTTTGTACCATTTAAGAAATTATAACTTCAGCTTAATAACAATTATACAGATTTCTACCAATAGGTTATGGCTATGCAATAAATCCTAGCTATTCCTCCCTGTTCCAACAAAACCACTACTTTTCCCTAGAAAGACTGCCCAATATTAACCATCTCAGTCCCCAAGCCCAGGGAATAGGAGCACCAACTTTTCATTAACTTCTTCAAGTTGATTATGGGCGTTGAGATATTAGAAGAGCGGGGAGGGGGGGAGAGTAAATTGATAAGCCTCTGATGTCTGTGTCTTCACTGCATCCAGCTGAGATTCCAGGACATCAGAGGTTCAAGCAGGTCTGCTCAGCTTGCTTGATGACTGGATACACCAAAGCTGTGTATTCTGCAGTATACAATTCTCAAATCCAATTTTAGTATCAAGATATTCTTTGTTTGAATTCTGGAATCTAGTCTTCTGGTGGCCTGTCTCTATCATATCTAATCCATATAATTCTGGGAGTTTCTATGAGGGTGTGCTCCCACCATCCTCCCATTCCTGCCTCCCTGCTCTCAAATTCCCCAACACTAGGGAATCCAAACTATCGAGTACCAAGGCCCTCCACTTCCACTGATGCCTGACAAGACCACTCTCAACTACCTATACAGGTGGAGCCATGAGTCCTTCCCTTTGTATTCTCGGGGTTGGAGGTTTTAGAATGGCTACTCCAGCTTGTTTCTTAGGACCATTTGCTTGAAAAATTGTTTTCCAGCCTTTTACTCTAAGGTAGTGTCTGTCATTGTCACTGAGGTGGGTTTCCTGTATGCAGCAAAATGCTGGGTCCTGTTTGCATATCCAGTCTGTTAGGCTATGTCTTTTTATTGGGGAATTGAGTCCATTGATGTTAAGAGATATTGAGGACAGTGATTATTTCTTCCTATTATTTTTGTTATTAGATGTGGAATTATCTTTGTGTGGCTCTCTTCTTTTGGATTTGTTAGAAGAGAATTACTTACTTGCTCTGTCTAGAATATAGTTTCCCCTCCTTGTATTGGAGTTTTCCCATTAATATCCTTTGTAATGCTGTGTTTGTGGAAAGAAATTGTGTAAATTTTATTTTGTCAGGGAATATCTTGGTTTCTCCATCTATGGTAATTGAGAATTTTGCTGGGTATAGTAGCCTAGGCTGGCATTTGTGTTCTCTTATGGTCTGTATGACATCTGTCCAGGATCTTCTCACTTTTATAGTATCTGGTGAGAAGTCTGGTGTAATTCTGATAGGTCTGCCTTTGTATGTTACTTGGCCTTTTTCCCTCACTACATTCAATATTCTTTCTTTGTTTTGCACATTTTGCATTTTGATTATTATGTGATGGGAGGTATTTCTTTTTTGGTCTAGTCTATTTGGCGATCTGTAGGCTTCTTGTATGTTTATGGGCTTCTCATTCTTAGGTTAGGGAGGTTTTCTTCTATAATTTTGTTGAAGATATTTATTGACCCTTTATGTTGGGAATCTTCACTCTCATCTATACTTATTATCCTAAGGTTTGGTCTTCTCATTGTGTCCTGGATTTCCTGGATGTTTTGTGTTAAGAACTTTTTGCATTTTGCATTTTCTTTGACAGTTGTGTCAATATTTTCTATGGTATCTTCTGCACCTGAGATTCTCTCTTCTATCTCTTGTATTCTGTGACTCCTGATCTCTTTCCTAGGTTTTCTATCTCCAGGGTAGTCTCCCTTTGTGATTTCTTTATTGTTTCTACTTCCATTTTTATGTCCTGAATGGATTTGTTCAATTCCTTCACCTGTTTGGTTGTGTTCTCTTGTAATTCTTTAAGGGATTTTTGTGTTTCCTCTTTAAGGGCTTCTACCTGTTTACCTGTGTTCTCCTCAAATTTTTTGAGAGTGTTATTTATGTCCTTCTTAAAGTCCTCTATCATCATCATTAGAAGTGATTTTAAATTGAAATCTTGCTTTCCTGGTGATATGGTGAATTCAGGACTTTCTAGTGTGGGAGAACTAGGTTCTAATGATGCCAAGTACCCTGGGTTGCTGATGCTTATGTTCTTGAGCTTGCCTTTCACCATCGGGATCACCTTAGTGCTACCTGCCTTGTCTCTTGCTGGAGCCTGTCTTTCCTATTTTCTTGGTTGTTTCAGAACTGTGTGGGGTCGGTGTTACTACTGGGGTTAGATAGCTAGGGCCCAAGATCTGCTCAGTGCTTGGGCCCAGACCAGAAAGAACCAGTGCTCCCAGCCAGGAGTGAGTTCCTGGGTCCTAGTGTGCCCCAGTTATTCCCTGTTTGGGTCAGGTGTTGCTGTCTCCTTACCTAAGATGCTGCCGGGTTAGAGCTCCTGGGAGGCCCACTTCCTCTGGGTTTTGTGAGATTGGGTGCAGAACAGTCACCAGGGATCTGCTCAATGCCTGGGCTGAGACTGGAAGGAACCGATGAAAACTTTTCTAACTTACAATATAGATGGTGTCCAGTTTCTCTTATGTTTTCTAACAGCCTCAGTTTAATACTTTTATTAAAATTGCATTCAACTTTAACAAAATAAGGCTTCCATTAGTAATCATGATGATATTAAAGCTGCATGAATATTTCTAACTAGGTAGAAACTAAAGAAAATATTATCAGAAAAGCATTTTAAGATATATCAGGAAAGCCTTGTACAGGATTGAAAACAAAATGAAGTTTGCTGTTTAGCAAAAAACCTCAGTAAACTATTATAATACTATCATGTATTTGTGTATTTGCATAAAATTTGATAGCACTTAGCACTGAACTTATTACTTATTAGCCCCTCAATCAATTCACATTGAATTTCATCTTGAAACAATATCTACAATATGTAATTGGTCCACATAATAAGCCAGTAAAGCAATCAGGACAAGTGATATGAACTGCATTTAACTCTGGAACTGGGTGCAGGTTCATGAAATGTTTAGTATGCAGTTTGACTGAGCAGTAGACTCACAAGGAACTCAAGGAAGAACTTGGGTTCTGTGTGTCTACTACTTCCTGAAGCTTCTCTGTAGCGTCCTGACACTTCTGCCTACCTCTTCTCTGTACTGCTTACCATATCTGCAGTCCTGTGTCCTATCTACTTTATCTTAATGTTTATAAGTGAATTAATAAATCAGAGCAAAATATGTCCTGGCTTAAAAACAAACTCTACTATGCTTTCTATTTTCCTGGAATGCCAGTTATAAAGTGAGCACTGCCTTTTTCTTCCAACTTGGTTTCTGTACATTGACTCTGATTTTAAGTCTACATGAAAATGTTAAAAAATGATACAAATTCCTGTCTTACATAATATTTATTCTTCATTGGTGAACTTTCAAGAACCTTAAACTTCTATTTTGCATTGTGAGAGAGGTGTTGACCTAACCACGAAGTCCTAGTCTAAAACTCTTAATTCAGAGTACTAAATCACTTTAATATCCATGGGTTCCATGACTTCAATTCAGCCATCCATGTTTACAAAGTATTCTTCAAGCCTGAGACAGATAGCATTTAAGAAAATTAAAACCATGGAAAGGTAACAATATCTCCAGAAGGTATATAAGCAAAGCACTGGCGGTGGGAGATGTCACTTCAAATATCTTAGCGATTTCACAGCCATATAAAATACATTCAGATCTCTAGTCTAAAGATTCTCCCAATTTTTCATTTTAGTCTCATCCCTATACTTCCTTCTAAGAAAACTCTACTCTTCACACCATTTCCTTTTTTGCTGTTATAAATACATTTTGCAGAGAAAAGGATGAAAATAGAGGTAATGAAATTTATATATTTTATAAATATGAGCCATATGATAACTAATCACTTATCGTTTATAGGTTTAGGTGTTAGGAGTAATCAAGACATGATATAAACTTTCCAGGGGGTATAGTCAGGACATGTTTGATTACTGTGCCATTTTAGAAATGAGTCTTGAGCATTTCAGGTTTTGGTCTCTGAGGAGAGGTTATGGAAATTATATACCAAGGATACTGAGAAATTGTGCCTGTGCGTGTATGTGTGTGCATATGTTGATTATGTTGATGGCCATGGTATTTCTCGGCTTAATTCTATACTTTCTATGTTACATTACATCTCCTACAAGAAAATTCTATAGAACTAAGCAATTCAAAAAGTCTAAAACAAGTTGCAAACAAAATCTTTTATTATGCCTTTATTATCTCTTGCTTCCATGCTCAAACACTATCTCAAAGAAATTGGTGACCTCTATCAACCCATTGTTATATTAGTGAGGAGCCAATGTCACTGTCATTTCTAGAAACCAGGACTATTGCAGAATTCTACTGCTATAGACTGTATTCAGTTGAGCCATGAGGATTCATTTCTGTTTGCTAGGATGTTTTCCAGTGCATGTTTAACTTTTCTGTTCCAATCAAAGGATGAATTACTTTGAGATTTATCCTCTCAGTGCTTCTTCTGCACCTGTGCAGTGTTGATACAGTGGACACAGACAGCATCCATATTAAAACCATGGAAAGGTAACAATATCTCCAGAAGGGATATAAGCAAAGCACTGGCGGTGGGAGATGTCACTTCAAATATCTTAGCGATTTCACAGCCCATATAAAATACATTCAGATCTCTAGTCTAAAGATTCTCCCAATTTTTCATTTTAGTCTCATCCCTATACTTCCTTCTAAGAAAACTCTACTCTTCACACCATTTCCTTTTTTGCTGTTATAAATACATTTTGCAGAGAAAAGGATGAAAATAGAGGTAATGAAATTTTATATATATTTTTTGATACTCTAATTTCATTGTGTACAAAAAACACCAAGTGCAAGTATCTCTGTGAAATATAAGCTAAAACACTTTTTTGAATCTCAATTTTGTTATAGGTCCCAGCTGACCAAATTCTCCTCTTTTAATTTTTCTATTTGGAAAATGTGCTCAGTCTTTACAGCTTAGGAGTCATATCTCTTCTCTGAAGTGTCCCGTGACCTCCTAGACAGACTAATACTTTATTCCTTGTGTTTCCAAAGCTTCTATACTTATCTTTTTAAAACACCAGTTACTTTGACCCCACAGCCCATTAGCTATGCACTTCTCCATTTGTGTACTCACTCAAAAGGAAGCAGACTCTCAGCCTTCAAATATACAGTTAGATTGGAAAGAAAAGAAAAAGGGAACAAATTAAACAAAAATCTAATCCATCAGATATAATTTTATCTTTTTATATAGCATCTACTTCTTTAGAGAATTTATTTCATTCTTCTTTATATCCCCATGTTACTTTAGAAATAAAATACCTATACATCATTAACCTCTATATTTGTTTTTTCTTTTAGAATAAATCATGTTAAAGGATATATTGTGTGAAACATTTCTATTTAGCCTGTTACTTCTTTATAACTGTCTTAAAAGTGCCAACATGAATGAGAGAAATCACTCAAGACCCTAACTCTAGAAGAATAGCAGTCAGTTAATAGTTACTGAGAGAGGGAAAGCCAGTCTCTCTAAAAACTGATAGGCTTCCTGGTAGGCTATCCAGTATCAAGTGGTTCACAGACAGACACACACCCACATGCACACGCACACGCACATGTACTTGTGAGTTTGCACATATGTATAAAATAAGAATTTTAAAAGAAATCATGAATTTGAGACAGTTTGGACAAAGAAAGGGGTGGAGGTGATGTAAATATAGTACCTATATATAAAAGTCTCAAATTTTCTTTAATTTAAAAAAATTGCCAGCCATGCCTCTTCTTCCAAATTCTTTGAGTCTTTCCACTGACATGTACCTTCCCTCATTTTTAAAGAAAATTGTATTAAATTGTG
The DNA here is from genome assembly GCA_021653895.1 of Mastomys natalensis. Lineage (NCBI taxonomy): Eukaryota > Metazoa > Chordata > Mammalia > Rodentia > Muridae > Mastomys > Mastomys natalensis. The sequence continues at coordinate 1,010,295 of JAJTUV010000471.1, read as the reverse complement.
ATGAAGACAAAAACCATTTTTAATATAGTCATGCCTCCTTCTAAGTCATGAATGCTTCCACTGGCCCCTCAATTGCAAACCAGCCATTTGTGTATTCCATCTATCAAGTAATTTATTGAAGTGCGAAATGTAATAGTAAGTTGCTTTTGTTCTTGTCAGTATCTACTCTGGCCTGATTTGGTCATTTGCACTCAAGAAGAAAGGCCAAACTGAGACAGAAATGAATACCACCTGAGCAAAGGGAGGAGAGGGGGCTTACGAACAAGCCAGTGTTCCCGCAGGACCTGTGAGTACTTGGAAGTCAAAGGCTCAGGTTAGCCTGTGCTGAGAGGAATGTAGGGACAGAACCCCACCTGATTCTCTGAGCCTTCCTGATGTGACAATCATGGAGCAAATGTTCTTCCAGGTTGATCTGTGAGGACAAGTAAGTAGACCTAGCAAATTCCTCACAGGGCCCACTGTAACATCTACAGAGTTCCCCACAACCCCTCCATGGTTCCTGACCCCTCTTTGCATGAGGACACTACAACATAGTCAGAGGTCTGTGTGTGGAAGTGTCACTGAACTTAAAATAAGAGCAGGAAGGCCAGTCTCCTATTGCCATTCTAGAAAACATGTGTTCTCCTAACTTGCCAGCTACCTTGATTTCCTTCTACCACTTGTGGCCAGCTTTTCTTTGATTCCCTAATTTCTTGACACTTGACTCTTCAAGATTTATCTTTCTTTCTCAATACCCATGATTCTCTAATGTTCTCAGATCTTTAAGTACATTTGCATGAAAAATGAATCTACATCTCTAGGTCTCCCTTCTTCTTTGAACTTCAGCTGCACTGTCATCTCCAAAATGAGTTCCCTGGGGATTACTTCATATCCAAACTTGTAAGCAAATCGTAAAACAGGTATTCCTCTAGCCTTCTTAATGTTTGTAAAGGGGGAAGACTGAAATGTATGAGTTCATCCTTGACCCTTCTTATCATGTATCCAATCTCTCCAAAACTGTGTCTAGTCTCTGCTCTGGCCATTCTCCCTGCACTTATATTCCTGGCCTTCCTAGTGCCCCTGTTGATGCTTGCTACTGTGTGAGACCATTTATGTGCTCTCTCTACCCCCCATGCCTGGAATGTTGTTTCCCACTTGGCTATGTGGTTCCTTCCCTCACTTACTCCAGCTTCTAACTCTGTCTTCCTGCTGACAAGGCTGTTTCTAACTTAACCTTTGCAACTACAAACCCTCTCTCCGCAGCTTTCTCTGTTCTTCCCTATTTTTTTTCCTTTGTGGAAAAAAGGCACCTTCTGACCTGCAGTCTATTTGTGTTTAGTTCTAATCTGTCTATTTTTCTGACATTCATTTTGTGTCAGTGGGAATTGTCATCTCTTACCTCATTGATAATAGCTACCATATAGTGTCTGCCATACACTAGGTACTAATAAAACTAATAAAACACTGAATAAATGGATTCTGAGAACTCAAGAAAATACTATGAGACATAGAAGTGGTTTGGGATTCCTATAAAACTGACTGCTGTAAGGAACACGGTGGCCTAAACAACCCATTCTTTCCAGAGTGTGACAAGTTTACAAGTTTGGAACCCAGAGCAGACCCTCCTTATTTATGTGCTAAGTTAGACTTAAAGGCATGTGCTCCTGGCAGCCTGTTCCTTGACTTATATGTGTTTGGATGTTTGAAAGCTGGTCATAGAGAAAGGATAGATAAAAACAGAAGTGGTCTCTTGAGTTCCTCTGAGGCACAATTCTTGACATTGCTGATGTGGTTCTTACTGGCCATGTGTGACATGATAGTTCAGTGTTAAAGAGAAATAGGTAAACAGTAGGTCAAGAGAAAGGCTCATTGGGTAAAGGTACATGCAGCCAAGCCTGATGATCTCAATGCAATCCCCAAATCCTATAGTGGAAGAAGAGAACTGACTGCTATACATGAGTAATGGCATATGCATGCACATGCACACACAGAAAATAAAATCAATAAGATTTTTTTTAGAAGTACATGCTCTCTAAGAGCTGTTTGCCTTTTGTAATTTTGTGCTTTTATGATTTAAGACTTGATGTTTAGCTCATTGCCTTGTCTAAAACAGGTGCAGAGAAGCTTCTTGGTAGCCTAGTAGACCAAGGTTGCAAGCGTTCTAATCTCACCATCCCTATTTTGAGATTCAAGTACCTTCATAAACAGTAATTTAAAGACCAGCTTTCAAAAGTATAACAATGACTATGTAAGCCAGAGGGTCAAAGGGGAATCTGGAACTCTGCCCTCTCCCAGAGTGTCCTAGAACTGTGAAGGTGCATCTGCATGCTCTCTTTCACTGGATCCTGGGCACTGTAAAGTGGGTGCTGCTACCTATACTATTTAGACAAATAAGTTTCAGCTCAGAATCAGATGGGGACTAACTGCATGATTCTTTGGGGGTGTTTCAGTCCCTTGCTTTGCTGATATAACAGAAGACTGCAAACTTATATGAATAATAAATACATTTATTATGTACTTAAGGAAATTCAAAAGCTAGGGGTTACATCAGCTCAGTAATAACCATGTACTCCATCATACCTGGGCAGAAGTTAACTCATGCCAAGAAAGACAAAGGCACAAAATTCCATTTGTAACAATTGCTCCAGAGATAATGTCCTTACTCTACCAATGGTGGCAGAGACCCTGGTCCCAGTTATCCCTTTAGGTCCCACTTTCCCACATTTTATATGAATAGTTCACTTTTTATATGAGCCTTGGAGTAGACTTGAAACAATAGCAGGGAAGAGCAGTTGTATAGTCATCTAAATGAAAATATTAGCTAAAAAATGGTCTTCTTATGGAAAAATAACTAATATCAAAATGGCTTCTATTACTGACACTGGTGCATAGAAATGGAAGGTACACCCTGAGTGCTGAGGCCAGAAAAGGAGGAAAGTATCCAAGGAGGGAGTGTTCCAACCGCTCATGTACAGTTCGTGAAGGCAAGTCCAGACACCAAAGAGCAATAGCAGCATGTAATGTACAGACATCACGTGCAGACATCATTTTTATTGGAGTCTTTCTAAGTCAGAGACCATCTGTATTCTTTTTTAATTCAATTGTTATTCACTTACTTATTTTGTTTTTTTCTAGACAGAGGCTTACCCTATACCCCAGGATGGGCAGGAATTACCTATGTATTCCAAACTAGTTTCAAACTTGAGGCGATACCCCCATCTCAGCCACAAAAGTACCAGGATGATAAAAAGCAACTTGTAAAACTGGGATTAGAGACAGTCTCTAGAAGCAAGTTGTTTCTGATTTAGTAGGATACTTGACTGCTAATGTATTTCACAATTTGGCATGTGTACATATATGTGCACATGCCCACAATTCTATCTACATATTTATAGCAAATTATCAGAGTGGGTGATCCTTACTGACTGAGCACTCACCCATTTCAACACACATTCCTCCTTTGAAATTCCACTCAGTTGTGATGGAGAGTTTTGTCAAATTATTTAAAATGAGCCTTGGTGAAGATGAGGATAAATGGGAACATTACAAATGGGAAACTTTCCTTTAAAAAAATACATTGTGTATTTCTCTAGGTTCCAAATTCTTAGTTCAGGAATAATGGGGGGGAGGACAGATTTCTGAACCAAATCTCTACATTCAGATAAATGTAGCACATAAATTGGTATTTGTGTTACAGGTATCATGTAGCCATGTGATCTTGGAAAAAGTAGTTTGTCTTAGTTTCTAAATTACACAATTAGTGAAAGAAGTTCATCTTTGTGGGCACGGCTTATTCTGCCTTATTTTCTCTCCCTGGGTTGCTGTGACTTTGTGTCTCCCAAGCTTTGGCTTACTATGCCATATACTAGCATGTGCACATGGGCTAAATGGTCTCTTCTTTTCCCACCACCTCACATTTTAGATCTCTTCTTGTTCCTATGTTCTTCTCTCTGAAGAGCAGAAGGTCATCTTTGCATTACTCTGTCACTGCTAACTATAATGCTTCCTAGGCATGGAGCTCTTCTATATTAACTCCATTGAGTCTGGGTGTTTCTGGAGTTAACACTTCTTCACAAAGCAAAAGTCAACAACTGATGAGCTGTTTAGAACATGTTGACTTTTGCTTTGTGTAGAAGTGGGACCATCTTAATAGTGAGAGAGTACCTGCCTCACAAACACACACAGGAATTTTTATTGTGATTCCTTTTAATGATTTGAATATTTTAAGGTAGTATTTTATTAATTCTAGAGTTCCATATAATGTAATTGGATCTCATTCACTCCAACTCCTCCAAGATCTATCCAACTTTGTGTTCTGTTCTGTTTCATTTTGTTTTTGTTTTACCCCATCAGATTCAATTGGTGCTTCCCAAATACTCTTAAATATGGGGCCTGCCTTGGTCAATCCACTAAGGGGTCAAACCCTTAAAGTAAACCGATTCTCTTCTTTATTCTAGTAGCTATCAGATGCCAATATCTCTACAACAAAGAGTAAAACACCACCATGCCGTTGTTTTTCTTTCTGATTTGGGTTTACACAAGTTTTATGCATGGTGTCCTAATTGTTGTGAGCACATATGTGCATATGTCCTGTTGTATCTTTATAACACTGTTTCTTTGTTGTCATTCACCGTCTCTGTCTCTTTCAATCTTTCCAGCCCTTCTTGTAATATAATACCCAAGCCCTGGGATAAAGTGTTTGATATAGAAATCCCATTTAGGGCTGAGCACTCTATAGTCTCTTATTCTATAAAGATTAACCAGTTATGTGTACTAATGTTTTTTTACCATCAGAAGTGTCCCTGATGAGAGTTGAGATAAATTATGGGTATAATAACGAGTCATCAGGGATGGTTTTAATATTATGTCTGTTTGGTAGAATAACAATAGTAGGTTCTTCCCTAGAGTCTGTGACCTATCTAGTCATAGGCTCTTCATGTTTTGATGGTGTAAAGTATGGAGCATGTCTTAACTCTAATCAGAATGTAATTAGTTACTGCCATAACATTTGTGCCACTATAGTACCAGTGTCTTGCAGGATAGTCATTATTGGAACTCACAAGATTCCCAGCTAGTTAAAATTTATTATTAAATTGGGGTAAATAATTTAAGTGGATAAGGGAAAAGTACAGAAAGACAGTAGCCAGAATTTTAGCCAGAGGTACAGCAAGTACAAACCTAAAAGATCAGAGTCAGTATTATATGTGCAATGTCCCAGGACAGAACAGAGGCCCATGTACAAGGAGTAGATGGGAAGTAATAGGAAATTAACACAGAAAAACAATGGGTCCAGATTGTGCTGTGAATTATATGCCACTTTAGAACTTCTGACTCTACTGAGATATGAAGATTCTTAGTGTTTTAAGAAATGAGATAATGATTTTGCTCTGAGTAATATTATCCTGGTCTGTATAGAAGAGGCTGCAGATCATGTATTTAGAAGCATGTAGAGCATGAAAAGTTTCCCAATCATACCCATAAGAAATGGAGGGTGACATGGACTATGATGGTACCTACAGGGTGATGCAAGATTCTGAATATATTTGGAAGAGGAAGCTAACTCACATTACTGTGAGAGTAGATGTGGATACAGAAAGGAGTGAAGACTGGTTTAAGACTTGTAACTGTGTTATCAGTATGACTGAGAAGCAAGATTTGAAGGCTGCACAATCTGGAGCATGTTGAGTCAACATGTTTACTGGCTATGGAAATAGGATACACCAGAAATATCATATCGAAAGAGCGCCTTGGCACTCTGATCTCATGAAATCCCCTCTTGTTGTACCACACTGAAGATGATTCAAATATTTTTATTTTGTGTAAGAGGGTGCATGCTTCTATCTTCCCTCTTTGCATTCTGGACAAAAACCAAGGTCAATATACAAAATCATCTGGCCTGCTAAGAGTAGAAAGGGCCCTTATGCCAAGTGAGCTGCAGGATCTAGCTACTATTCATGGCAGGAGCTGGAGGAGTACATATGGGCTGGATCCCAGGGGTGCTGGATCAAAGGTATGGAACATCAACTTGGATAAGGAGAAGTTAGTGTGGAAGCCATCTCTTGTGTTACAGGATTTAATACCCTGTCAAGGAGCCTGGGGGATGGTACTAGCACGCTGATAAATTGGCTCTTGGAAGGCTAAAGAAGCGACACCACACTCTAATTTAGAAAATCTAGAACTGCCACTGCAAACAGAAGAGAGAAGAGAGAGACATGACCGTTCCTGGAACAGATACATAGGCCATAAATCCCACTCTATAAAAATTAGTTATCCCTTGCCAAGGGATAACCTCTGAGGCACTTCTCAGAGATCAAGGCCAGTGATTTCCTGTGAGGGAAGTCCTTCTCACAGCGATGGCTTCATGGCTATTGTTTCCTTCACTGGTACCAGGAGAATCTGTGACAATGTGTTTAAGGAACAATTGTCCTAGTGAAGGAAGACTGTACAAACACTCCAAGAACTGTTACAGTATATTATGGTCATACTCTGACTCCATTCCTCCCTCTAACTCCTCCTAAATCTACCTGCCACTTCCTCATCACCTCCGAACTTCATGTCCTTTTCATCTTTTCTTTTAAAAATAATTCAAGTCTAGTCTTTCCTGCTTTTATACTCATGGTGTGGTTTTATCCACTGGAATGGATGACTTAGCAGGGATCATACTCTAAAAGAGAACTGACTTTCCATCCTCCAGAAGCCACCAGCTACGAATAGCTCCTCGGCTTGGAATGGAAACTCATGACCCATCCCCAAATACACACACACACACACACACACACACACACACACGCATGAGTTCTTTTGGTAACTTTTTTTGAGATATGTTATGTATATATAATTTGCCCATTATCTTTCTTCCCTCCAAACCCAAACCCTCCAGTGCACCACTTTTCTCTTTTTCAAATTCATGGCTCTTTCTTCATTAGTTGTTGATATATGCATGTATGTGTGTCAAAAGATAGGGTGAGTGCATTCCTAAATCTATAACTAAATATGCTCAGTCTGTATATGTTATTGTATTTATGTTTCAGGGCTGACCATTTGGTATTGAATAATGAACTGATGTGCTCTTCCCTGGGGAAGATGATTTCTCCAACTCTCAGCATTCTGTAGTTGCCTGTAGTTCTTTGTGTCAGACTGAGGACTTAGTCTTTCCACCTACTCCTCTGAAATGATCCCCAAGTCTTCCTTGCTGAGGCCTGGATTATATTGTAGTTCATATCTGTTGGGGCTGCATTTTGGTTGTGTTCTTCTGTAATGGTCTCTGATAGTCCCAAGTGTCCTTGAGAGGTGAGGTATCTTATTTTTGGATATAAAGACAAGTATTTTGAATGTAGTTAGGGATTATACTGTTTTAGTAAAGTTCTAGGTTCTCTTCCAGTATCCAAGACTTTCCTAGCCCTGGGTCGTTGGCTAGGGTTCTAGTACCAGGTGTGATTTTCCTCTAGTTGAGTGGGAAAATTGAATTTTCTTAATGGAGATTTTCCTGATTTCCGATATGCTGGAGATTTGATCTGGAACATCTTCCTAAGACTCAAATGTTAAAGGCTTGGTGCACAGCCTGGCTCCTTTAGAAGGTGGAATGTGGCACTGTCCATGTCCTCCTCTTGCACCCATCTATAAAGTTAAAAAAAATGTGATATATTTTGCTATTGCAATGTAGGCTATAGAACTAGCCACTCAGGGTGAAATCTCCACAATCATGAGTCACAGTGAAATTTTCTCTCCTTCTAAGCTGATTAAAACAGACTTTTTGTTGCAGTAACATGAAGTTGATATACTACCTAAACCCATAAATTTCTGATTCTTCTTTTATTCATTTTCCAAAGTATTTATCCTGACACATACTATGTATCCAATGTAGAAAACATACTGGAAAATTGCATTTCTCTTTAATAAAACCTCTAGGAAGAGAGGTTTTTTTTCCACTTCATTCAATGCTATATCTTTATTAGTATCTCTCTTTGTATGTTATTGAATATCCTCTTATGATTATAAACTGAGCTACAGTACTGCCCATATGCATCTATATTGTTGGAAATTGTTGAGTTGTGTTTTTTCCAAGAAGTATACAAAAGCCTCAGAAATCAACTGTACTAATTACTGGTTATTGTTCTAAGTATAGAACGGGTTTGTTTTATAAATTGTGGTGTGGAATGCAAATAGACTCATATATAGTTTCTCATTTTGGATAATTTGCACTGGATAACCAGACTAATATACACACTGATAGCACGTGGATATATTTGTAAAACAAACCTCCCTATAGTGATGCTAAACTCTGTTCTGACTCCATGAAAAATGACTTTCTTTTCTTGAATCAAAGAAAATGTTCTCCACAACTAGCTCAAAGTAATTGTATGTTATCCTTTAAGAAAAAGTTGAGGTTTATAATTGTAAGCCAAATTGGTTTTGTCAGTGACTTTATTTCTGGCCTTCACAGGGAGTGTGACATTTGAAAAGCTTCCTGGGGTCTTCCATGATTGTCTGTCTCCATTTGCGGGGTTAAGTCTTGTCTGTTTATTAAATCACAGAACCAATACTAGGAAGCTCACAAGTTCCTATAATTCCAGCTTCAAGGAACTGAACTCATATCCACTTGGAGAGCAGTAAGCACTCTAACCACTTGACCATCACAGTCCCCAAGCCATGTGCCGAGCAATTACCTATTTTTTTTTTAATTGCTAACCTGACTTTTTTTTATTGGGAATAATTCTTTATATATTCTAGATTATGCTTTATAAGACACATGTTTCAAATACCTTCCCCTGCTCTGTGATTTTCGTCATTCTTGTCTTTTGAAAAGTCTTTTGAGGAGTGTGATATATGGTAGGATGGGCACAGAGAGCTGATCTCATCGGACCTTTTCCACCAGAATGTGCCACTGATGGAGACCTAGGGGTGATCTACATCCTAGGTCTGGTGTCTACATTCTGACACCAGAAGTTTTACTTTTAAATGTGATATAATTTACTAGTTTTATCCTTTAAATTTGCACTCTTAACTGGTTGGCAAAACTTTACTTCCCCTAAGGTTATGAAATGTCACACTTTTTATAGTATAAGTTTTAAACTCATAACCCTTCCAGAATTATTTTGATATAGTAATCCACCATTACCCACAAAACCATGGAGAACATCAACCTAGTTTGCAACTGTATTTTCCTCAGTTGAGTGATTGCCTATTTTTTCCTTAGAGAAATGCCTATCTTTGCCATTCCCACATTGAAGGTCACTGTTGCAATTAAGTATGGAATGGAACACTGTAGCACTGGCACTATAGTTCCTCAGTAGTCTGTTTTAATAGCTATGATGGTGGCTGGATATCTAAAGGGTATGTGGCTTACTGAACATGGGTACTCTGGGCTAAGAACAGAGCAGGATAGGACCAAATTCTATCCTGCATCTCAGAATGGCACAGTTTAAAACATGAATTATTTATTTCCAAAATTTTTATTTAATATTTTTTGATTTGTGATTAATGATGGATAAATAAACTGAAAATAAAGACTGTTATAATGAGGAGCAAGTACACATTGTGATGGACAGGTGATTGGGGTTTTGTTTGTTTGCTTGTTACAGATAAACATCCACTCTATTGAAGAAACATACCTTCATGATAAGGTAGCCTTGGAGTGAGTCTGTTTCTGTCTCCTCAATGTAGAACATCTACATAGTTCCTTCCGTCTGCATTTGTGTTTGTATTGATAAGGCCACAGCTGGAGAGTACCAAGTTGTATGACAAGACTTTGGAGCCAAGACCATCAGCTCTCCATTTTTGTTTTTGCTCATTTTCCAAATAGTCTTTACTCGCTTTGGTTCTTTTATTTCTGTAAACTGTAGAAATAATTTTTCTGTTTCTTTTTAGAGCTCTATTGATGCTTTGATGGGGATTACATAGTTTGGATAAATTTAGGGAAAGATGGATCTTTTTGTGCTAAGTCTTTTACTCATGAGCACTTTATAGTCTTTCCTTCACTCAGATCTTCTGTAATCTCAAAAAGGTGTTGGTTTCATGGAAGTTTTGTAGGTCTGTTAGGTCTGTCCTCATGTATTTTTCACATTGTGATGTTATTTTAAATAGTTTATAGATGTGTCATTAACCTTTGAATAGCAACCTCACTATATTTACTTCCTTGTCCTCAAATTCTATTTGTAGAGTCTTTTGGATTTTCTTCAGATATAATCCCAAGTCTGTGGAGATGGTTCCATGTGTAAAGTACTTGCCTTCAATATGAATACCTGAGTTGAAATCCCAGAAGCCATACATGTAAAACCAGGCACAACAACATCTATAATCTCAGTGTCCCATGTTAAAACGAGAGACAGAGAAAAGAGATTCCTGGGAAGCTCATGGGCCCACTAGCTTGACATGTACAGTAGCAAGTAAGAAACCCTGCCTCTCAATAAGTTGGGAGACAAGGATTGACATCACTGACCCACACATATTTGCTATAGTACTTATTCACCCACACATGCAGAAGAACATAAATATGTACACATATAAAAATACTCTCTCTCTCTCTCTCTCCCACTACACTCACACACACACACACATACACACACACACTCAACCAATTTTAAAATTGCAGCCCTATTTCTGTGAAAAATGTTCTCTTTTCAATCATCATGCCTTTGGTTTTATATTAGTCATCTTAGTCTTAATACAGATTCATATTTCTTGGCCCTTGCCAGTGGGTTTACGGTGTTCTGACCAATTATAAGATGTCCATAGGAATTCTTGCCCTGATTTTGCATGAAAATGTTGAATGCAGAGTTAAATAATCTCCACCTATTTTTTATTTCATTCTGTGAGATCTCAAAACAAGTGCATTTCTGGATCTATATTTTTAATTGGCTTATTTTCTTCTGGCTTACACTGAAAATAGATTACTATTGAAAACAGACTAGAAAACATATAGTGTAAAACTGAGGTTTCCAATGTGTTATATTTTTTTCCAGACCTTGAAGTTTTCACAAATTTAACTTATACAAATCATCCCACGGTGATTCTATTGTGAATGTTCTCTATGTGTGGCTGTGTGAGTAAGTTAACTCAGGTATATGTCTCATAATAGTTAGTAAGAGCATTTCAAATTAGAATTCCAATTTTTAAATGGAGTCCTTTCTCAGGAATGTAACCCTAAAAGTTCTCATGGGTATATACAGATTCTATGAAGCTACTTTAATAAAATCAAACCCCCAAAATATGATGTTTAAAGTGGTCTGTGCATTGATTAAGTCCCCTGGGGCTCTGGGTGTTTGAAGCAACAGTTTGAGTGAATAGAACAATAAATGCAGAGCTGACTGTATTTTTCTCTTTCTTTCTCATCTGCTAGAAAAATATAGATAATAGAGCTCATTTATTTTCTTTACATTTCAGAGCTCTGCAGATGGGAAACCATAGCCCAGTGGAAATGATTTCTGGCAACCTTGAGAAGATGTGTTAGTATTCTGTAGCATTTCTCTCTGTGACATGTAAAGCATGGCTTTCCCTCATTGCAGTGTCACAGTGAAGTGTCACAATAAAGCCAAAATAGTGTGCCCTCAGGGAAAACTAGAAAGGGACCATTTTCCATGCACACACAAAGGGTAATATTTATTATAAAGCCTTTCATTTTAGCTCCAAATGCTGTCTGGGCTGTGAGTACTTTGCAGTAGAGAAATGCACAGAATGTGAGATTTAAAGCAAATGTTATGTGTAAACCTAGTTTATGTAAATGTAAATAAAAAGTAAAAACTAGAATGCTCTCATGGACATGTTCATCTAGTCTTCAGAGTGCTGGGAAGTGCCTGCATCAGCTGGTGCTGGTTGAGCCCAAGGAACGCTGAACTGGGGGCCACACTGCTCTGCTTGACCTGGTTGGTCAACATGGAAACTCTCTCTTTAGTCCTTAACATTTATAATAGAGAAATTATCCTCCTAATTTGCTAGATGGGTGATTTAATGCTTCAAAAGATTCGTCAGTTTGTGGCAGTTTACAGTCAGGATTGCTGAATCTGTTTCAGTACCTTTAATAGAAGATAAATCTAAACCTGTAATTTTTGATCCATTAAGTTTGTTCTTCAATAGTTTCACACTTGTATGTATGTATTCTGATCACTCTTACTCTGCCCTCTTGTCTCTCCCTCCTACCTCTGTCATTCCAGCTTTTCCTACAAGTCTCTTCCCCATCCACCTCTTTTTGTTTTGTGACCTTCTGAGTAACCAGGCCCATCCACCATGGATATACAACTATCTAGAAGAGCCTGGTAGTCCCATCTGTGGGAACACAATTGAAGACAATGATCTACTCCTCCCATAATATCTATAAATAGCCAGTAATTCCACAGTGATGGGTATGTCCCTGTAATTGACTAACTATTGACAGGCCAGCCTTGTGCAGGCCCAGTGTAGGCAAATTCTGTTGTTGGGAGAAGATTTTTCAGTGGCTGTCATGCCCAGAAGGTAGTGTTTCACAGCCCTTCTCCTTCTGATCCAGCTCTTGCATTCTTTCTATCTACATCTAGTATAGTGTTCCCTGAGCCCTGCGGTAGGCGTGGGGTATATAAATGTCCTGTTTAGCAGTGAGTGCACACTTGTTCTTAGCACTTTGAACAGCTATGAGTCTTTGTATTTGCCAGTGTTCAAAGAGAACCTTCTCTGATAAAAACTAAGAATAGCATTTGTCAGTGAGCATAAGCATTATTTAGAAAGCATGAATATGTACTTTTGATTTTAAAAACATGTACATATCTCTTCATCCTACACTGAAAAAATTATTATTTTATCCAAATATTGAGCTTTATTTTCATCACCCTTGACAGCTGTCACATAAGGGCTAAGCTACTTCTCCACTTTAGGTCATAATAAGATTTTATCTGTTTAAATATGTATTTTAACTTAATTGTATTTATATGTATATGTCTGTGTGTGAGTGTATGCATGTGAAAGTGGGTGTTGATGAAAACCAGAAGCAGGTCTCTGATTCCTTGGAGCTGGAATCATATGCAACTCTAAGCGTCTGCTGTGGGTTCTAGGTCTGCTGTGAATTTGAGTCTTCCATGGCACCTGCTCATAGTTAAGGCATTGTCTTCCAGCCCTTACCACTTTGTTCTTTTTCTTAAATTGCTGCAACTCAATATTATCTCTAGACAAAGTATTGCCATGTAAATGCACCTGAACATCACTAGCCAACGCCCTACATTCCTTCAGCTAGAGTGCTCTGTTTCTACATATTTTCAAATGAATGCAGAATTTGTCCAAATATATTGTTCTGGTCTGGATATGGGGATAAAACAAGTCTTGAGGTCTTACACATTGGCTTCAACTGTCAATCCCACCAGTTAGTAGTTTTGCTTGCTTATTTGTGGAATGCTACTTTCTTCGTAAGTGAGTAATCTTATATGATAATATTAAATACAATAAAGTCTGAAGGACTAGCCAGCATGTATGCAGCCCCTATCTTTAAAGAAGGAAATTGTATTTCCAGGTTGATTAGCCCTCGCTAACTTACTCCATGATGAAAGGCTTCCGGTGCCAACAGATCCCTTTCCTCTATCACCTTCATCTTCTTAAATGTTATGATAGTAATGCTATTGACATGAAATTCACCTTTTTAATGCATTTTAAATATGTGAACATATTATTGACCTGACAGAGTTGTGTAACAGATCTATGGAGTTTCTTCATTTTGCTCAATTAAAATTTTGTATGTTTATTAACAATTCCCCACTCCATCCTTCAACATAAAAGAAGCAATATTTTTTTATTTATTCTTTGAACTTTTCATACATTTTATGCAATGGCTTTTGATTAAACACATCTACCACTCCTTCTCTCAGCCCTCCTAGTGTTCCCAACTTCAGATCCTCACATTTTTGTTGTTATTAATGACACCAAGTCCAGTTTCTGGTTCCCAAGTGTGTATAAGTGGAGCCGGACCATGCATACCCTGTGGCATGGACTACCTACTAGCAGGCATGACTCCAAAGGAGAGTGACCCTTTCTCAGGAACCATTAGGTTCTAATGACTGGTCCCCCGGGGTGAAATGCCTATGGCACCTGCCCACATTCAAATTGGAATTTTGACTGACTTCGTATTGTGCAGATTTTGTGCAAGTGACCATAGCTGCTAGGAATTGATGTGCGCAACAGCTACGCCCTATCTAGAAGCCAGTATTTCACAGCTCTCCTCCTCATCCACCAGCTTTCACATTTGATTCATTCATTCTTCATGATGCTCCCTAGACCTTGGTTAGGTGAGGTTAATAATGATTCAGCTTCAGCTGAGCTTCCACAGTTACCTATAACCTGACCAAGGTTGAGTACAATACAAATCCATGAGTGGAATCAAATATTCAGAAGGCAATTTGACAGCATAACTGTTTAGTGTAACAACAATAGTTTACCCACTAGGTCTTGTGATCTCCCCAATCATGAGATTTTGGCATGAAACTTCCCCTGTGGACCAGACCCTATATCACAAAACAGAAAGTGGTTAGTTGTTCCTATAGCATTTACACCACTATTGCAACACTGGGCATATCATGTCTTGCCAGGCAGGGACTTCAACAGATCATTGATGCTTTTTCTTCCCAGAAGTTAGCATAGAATATTTTAACACTATAAAAGCTAGCTAGTGGTAAATAATTCCATGATCGGTCAGGACCACCACTATTTCTTTAATTCTATGAGTTTAATACTCTTGTGTTACTCATTTGTAAGAGAAATGAGGCACATTTTCTCTGTATATCTATGACTTATTTTGCATAGTATATTATCTTCAAGGTTTATCCATTTGATAAATATGACAATATTTCTTTCTTGTTTAAAATTTAATTGTATGTACTGTAATCAATACACACACACACACACACACACACACACACACACATATATATATATATATAGTATGTTTATGGAGTGAAGTGTTTCCACAATCTCCTGTCATAGGTAAGTTTTCAAATCAATATCTCACTGTAAATAGTGCTACATTCAACATTCAAATCAATATCACAGTTCCTCAAAAATAGAGCTATGATTGTTTCACCAACTCCACTTCTGGGTATTTCTTCAAAAGAACTAAATGAAAAGTTCATTAAATCTTAATTTTAACATATTTTCTTTGCCTTTTTCCCAATACCAATTTAAATCACTCCAATTCTTAAAATCTATTTTCTGTCTCTGACTTTAATATCTGAATGGCATAAGAGCCTCTCCTACTTTCTACAAATTGTTCTGGTTCCTGAGAAGGGCTGAGCAACTCTGAGATTTTTTGGTGACAGGGCTGTAGAAGGCTCAAATGATTTTGAAATGTTGAGACTTTCTTGAACTCTCTTCACTCATCTATTGTCCCTTACCTCGTCTTTGTGTCTTTGACCTGTCTCTCCAAGAGTGAGCTCTGTATTAAAATGGTGGGTGAGTAAGGAGCAGTTTTGTCTGCTGGTGCCCAATCTTTTTGCATCGGCATGGTATGCAGACTTGTGCTTTCTTCTGAGATCAGCAACTTCAGTTCAAATAGTTCTCTACCTTGTGGAGGTCCTCATACCTAGGGGTCTGAGGCTGTTATTGCCATCTGGTCATCTTTCCTTGTCCTGCAGTTTCTTTATGTGCTCACTATAAACCTAGGCTCAAATCTATGAAAACCCATTAGTATAGTTCGGAAAATGCACTCATTTCTTCCTATCTGATGATTTTTAGTTCTCTAGTTTTCACCTTTTATGAGATATTTAAAACAGTTAAAAAGGAAGATAGTTTAGGAAGATCCTTCCTTTTTAAAAGGAAGATGGTTTAGGAAGATCTTTCTAGGTTTTTTTTTTTTTTCCTTTATTTTCTGTTTCCTCCCTTGGAAGTTGTAGCAACTATTTTTTAAATATTTAGGAATGTGCATCTGACTTTACAGACTAGATTTCCTGAACATGTCACCATTTTTGCATGGTGGTCATGTGAGACCTTCTGGCCAGTTGTTGCTATTACCAAGAATTGTTTTTGATTTGTTTTTGAGCTGGAGTCAAAAAATTGTTTCTCTGCTTCCAGAATTCTCTCTCTTGGATTTCTTTTCATGTGAAGCTTACTCATTTATCTTCAAAGAGCATTTAACAAATGTCTGTCATAGAGTCACTATTAAAATTCTATGGTCTTCACAGATCTTGCCAGGAGAGTGTTTCTCTTAACTTCACACAGTAAATCTCCATTAATTCTGAGGAGGTGAATGTAGGAAATCTGTGTTGAAAGGGCCACCCTTGGGAGCATTTACAAATAGAGACGCTGAGAATATTTTGGCCATTTTTTTTGTAAAATCCAATCTTATGTTTCTGCTTTTTATTTGTTATGTGTGCCAAATGGGTGAAAAATTCAAAGGCATTTTGCTGTGTGACAACTTTTCACTTTTTGTGTCACTGGAAATGGATTGAATGTCCATAGCTTGTTCCCTTGCTCAGGGGCTCTTTCAGTCAAGTCAGGGTGTAAGACCTGTGGTGTCTCAGATCTGAGGCACAAGCATGGGAAAGATACGCAACTTTAGTGTCATCTCACCCTTGGTGAAGCTGTACTGGCACATTCATTGTACCTAGTGGTGTAGTTTTCACATTATCTATTTCTTGAAGCTTGAAAACTGGTTTAAGTCTTGTTTTACCTCCCGAATATATAGTGAAGTGAAGCAGAGATTGGCGTATGCTTACTCAGGAGTAATGGAGAGTTTCTAAATACTTTTGATGGACTGTAAAGTAGACTTTTGAGAGAGACTTTTGAATGATAAGCCCTACATGTCAGGTCCTGAGTTTCCAGGTGTCTTGATTTTTACTTTGTGAAAGTCAAACACCAAGCAGCAATGAATGCTATTTTACTGTGTTCTTAATCTGCCCTGCTCTGCTTGCTCCAGGGTTGCATATGATTGCTCTATGGCGAAGAAGAGGAGAGCTGAAGAGCAGACATTGGGAGTGCCAGTTAACAAGAGGAAATCTCTGTTAATGAAACCCCGGCACTACAGCCCAGACATGAACTGCAAGGAAAACCCAGACAACAGGAATGAGAATGATGGCGTTCTAGAAATGAATGACCACTCCACTGCAGGTAGCAAAAGGCATGGCCCAAGCTTTATATACTCCTGTCACCAAAAGTTATTCTTAGTCCATGGAGAAGTGAAGTTCCTATCACTGTTAAACTATATATTGGGGATATGGGAAAAATACCCAACAATAGTTTCAGTCAATATTCACTTATTAAGGCTCCATTTATTTTAATCAGATTCAATTAAGAGTCTGTAGTTTTAGCCTGAGTGTGCCATGGACTCACTTCAAGTCATGATTAGGTTATGTTTCTTTGCATAGAAAGTTGCCTATAAAGCTGAAGAATCTGTCTGGGTAAATGCCTAAATCCAAAAAAATACCTCAAAGTACAGTATGAATTTAAGCTTTATGATAAGTCTTCAATGATAAAAGCTAATGTAATGTTCACAAATGATATGTACACATACATTTATTGTCTATGTATACAGATAAAATAGTAATACATAATTTTTATCAATATATTTAATATTATTTAGCCCAAGATACAATAGTAATAACATAACTCAATGTAGGTATTGGATGACCATGATATTTTCATATACTTCAAATAATATTTAGAGCAATTGATTGTAGAAGCAATCAAAAGCTGTTATATTTGAGGCTAATTCGATGGGAACAAGATAAAAAAGATACCCTTGTGCCTATATTTCTAAAATCAGTAATTTAAGTTTATCCTTATAATTCAATTCTTTGCACACTCTTCAAGTGTCCTTTTTTGAATGAGTGAAATATAGCTGGAACTTTAATGGCTTAGAGTTTGTTTATTCTCAGTTCTGAGTTGCTAGTAATCACTTGCATCCAGGAGTTGAATTGTCACTGATTGATACATGCATGAAACTAAAGTATCAGATGTGCAAAAATCTTAAAAACTTATGAAACCTTTAAGGTATAAGGCTTGACTAATAGAAATTTGAATTAGACATGCTCTTGTCCTATTAAATATATACTTTTACTGAATGTGACTGTTTAGGTAAGCAACATATAATAATAATAAGTGATTTGTTCAAAAACTTAAATAAAATGTAGGAATATTTATAGATCATATCTTTACAAATAGAATTCTAGAAATAATACTAGATATTATTTTTAAAGATATAAAACATGGCCAGGCAGTGGTGGCGCACGCCTTTAATCCCAGCACTTGGAAGGCAGAGGCAGGTGGATTTCTGAGTTCGAGGCCAGCCTGGTCTACAGAGTGAGTTCCAGGACAGCCAGGGCTACACAGAGAAACCCTGTCTCGAAAAAGACCAAAAGATGTAAAAACATATAGACTGAGGATAAGTTCTGGTGGTCAGAGAATCCTCTTTATCTTGGCTAAGTATTGAAGATTCCATGATCAAAACAATGTCTTCTGATTTGTACATGGCTAAAGATATTTTTAAAGCTTATTTCTTTAGTATATGATTTTAAGCCTTGGGGTTAATATTTAAATTATAACCATCTTTAACTTTTTAAATTTCTGGCCACTTGTATGTATTGAATCATGGACACAGCAGATGCAATCTGATCTTAGGGGAAGTTCTTAGAACCAGTTCATGAAGTCAAAGGTGTTTGCAGACCTCATGCCTTCTGCTATATCTAATTGATTATCATAAATACTTTGTATCAGTTAAGTGAATACATTGTTCAAGTGTATTTGGTAAACTGTTCAGTCACAAGCACTTACAGACACCTGCTTGCACACTTACAAAGGCTAATGGTTGCATTTACTATTAGAACTACTACTGATAGTGATGCTGAAATTACCATAGTGACTGTTAATTTTCAGCTCTTATATATTTCAGACACATAAGTGATACCATTTAGTTCATTTCACAGTGTCACACAGTATGTAGAAACCTGCTCTTAGTGTTACAGATGAAATCATTAGAGACTAAAGAGATTTAAATTTGAAGGTAGCACAGTTTTCAGACTCAGGGAGAAGAATGTCCTTAATATATAATCTAAAAGAACAAGTGAAATCACTCTTTCTCAGTTAACTGTGCTCTGTAAACTCAGTCCCCCTTGCCCATCCTCCCCTCAAATGCATGCTGGGAAGAATTTTCACAAGGTCCAAAGTATTGTGATTTCTAAAAATGACAGATCATAAATGTTCTTACCCTAGGTCAACAGAGAAAATACTTTTCCATTGCCTTCAGCGTTTGAGGAATTTTAAGCACATCCACAGAGAGAAAGTAACCAAACTCGATGCAACAGCAGTACACCTAATTGTAATGCTCCTTGACTCCAGACACCTCAAGATCTTTGCCCTAACAGCAGTGTGTCTAGTTGAATCTTCAGCTGTACAGTTCAGATATTGAGAGTATAAAGTACTCATGAATGCTAAGGCCCAGCTCCTGCATCCTGGAAGTGTTTGTTCTTCTTTATGGCTGTACCCCACACTCTAACCTGACTCAAAAAAAAAAAAAAAAAACAAACCTGCTTGTGGTTCTAGTGTGGGTAGTTAGAGATCCCTGTATCCTGAAGAGATAAATCCAGGAAACAAGACAAGCTCAGACTCCTGGAACACACAGAAAATAAGAGTCGTCATAGGTTCAAAATATACTCATTGTAGAGTTCCGGTAGTATGACCACATGCTTGGGACCTAGAAATGCCTCCCAAGATTCAGAAGTTTCTAGGGGCTGATATCGTACTTTTAATATGTCATCCTCAGGAAAGAAAAAAAATTAAAGAACAAACTACTCAACTTTAGAACATCAATTCATTTTTCTACGGCTTTTATTCCTGCCAAAGTTTCATATTCAAAGGTTCTAATAAACAAATTTGCCTGTTATGCTCCCTGGTTATAGAGGCAGAACTGAACCCGTAGTCATAAAAATACACTAAGGAGTGTATTCTAAAAGTAGTGTAATCTTCAGAAGAAAATTAAAGTTGTTTTGATTCAGAGTAAAGATACATGATAGATAGTAAGATAGGGATATAGATAAATAGATAGATAGATAGATGATAGATAGATAGATAGATAGATAGATAGATAGATAGATATGATAATTCATTAATTACATATAGGATTAGCAATCACTCATCATGAAAACCTTGGTTAAAGTCAGGAAATAATGTGAGCTGCTATATACCAGCCAAAAGCCTATTTTTTAATCTGCACACAAGACAGTTTCCCACCTCAAGCCCTGCCCACCACAATGCTTGGAAGTTCACACTCGACACCGAGAGGCTTAGGCCATTTCTGAAACTGCCAACCTATGCCCTGCTGGCTGTTGACCCAAAAATTCCTGTCTTTATGTTATTAACTAAGTTAAGGTCTGGTTGTGTGAGTTTTGCATTGTTTGTATTTCCATATTTTGACCAATAACTTAAGGATCATTGTTCTTTCCAGCCCAACTACCTGGAAGTACATTTGACTGTCTTTTATAAATTTATTATGGAAAAAACTCAATTTAGAAAAATATTCTATATATATTCTTAGTACTTTTTCCTAAGAATGGCTGTGTTACATGAGTGATCTCTTAAGGCATTTCTCGGCTTCAGGTACTTGTAGTCTATAATAGAAACAAAGACACAAACTTCAAGACAATGTGGTCCTTGGTCTTGCCTCAGCCCTCTACTGAATGCTGTGTGATCTTGTTCAAGCCAGCAGAGACCTGGAACTGCAGTTTCTCTGTGAAATGGACTGGGAAGCAACTTGTAGATTGGGAAATAGAGAATGGTACACTGTGCTAGACACATCAGTTCATTGTCCTAGGAATGGTTGCTGGATCATCTAGTTATTGTCCCATCCTCATTCTAAAATGAAACCCCAGGCACCAAGACCAAGAGGTGACTTGAGTCATGCAAGCACTCGCTGCCTATCTAGTGGCAGACACGGTCTCTAGACCTCACTTATTAGCTTCTAACTGCTAGCTTCTAGCTCAGAGGAGCAGATGCTGGTCTGTGCTGCAGTCCTCAATGGCTTTTACAGTCACTTTGAAGAGTCATCTCTGTGACAACTGAAGTTTCTTAGGAATGACTTCTAGTGATGAAAGCAGGCCAGTCATTCATGTTGAGGAGGCTACTAGTCCCCTGATGTTAGAACCTTTGAAAATAGCATCTGAGGAAGGGAAAGAAAGCCATCCCTTACCAAGTGCCTGTTGAATGTTCCTGTGATCTCTGTAGTGACTTTACAGACTGCTGCTGTCCCTGTTTGTAAATGGAGACCTCAGATTCAGTCGGCTAAACAGCCTGACCAGCAAGCATAGACACTAACAACAAGCTTACGCTTCAACCCTCTGTGACAGACCACACTGCTCCCAGGAAACAATACTGCCAAGTAGAGAAAACAAGGGGCCTGTGGCGGATCTGGGAGAAGCCAGCACCTTGTCACAGATCTGTCATGTTTAAATGCTAACTTAGGGGTTTTTCTCATGCCCCCAGTGAAGACTGGAAAGGGTTTTCAGAACAAGGAAAGTTGGTCTGTGGCTTATCCCTATCCCTAGAAACCAATGTGTGTGACACATGTAAGCACCTCTAGCTGTGAGGCTTCTCTCTTTCTGAAGAATAATTAATAAATATTTTCTCTTAGCATATAACAAACAGTTGAACCAAACAATGATGTAAACTGGAAATGACCCAAAATGCAAGCAGTTGGCAGTCACTCAGTGAAGTGCATTGTTGTGCACATGTGCGAGTTTGTCTCCCCGCCTCTCGGTGATCTGCACTTAATAGGAATATTTTAAACTATGTAGCTAAGCAACAGAGGTAATTGTTGCTTTCTAGAGCTTTTGTTAGCACTCTAACACAGCCCAAATATGCATAATTAGGTATAATGTCTATAAATCATTATTGTACACATGTGGGTAGTTAAGTGGAGTGAGAGAATAGTTCAATGAATTGAGCATATTCACTGAAAATGCTTTTTATTTGTTTTCTGTAGTTCATAATACTTTAAAATTATCATAACCCTTTACACTTTCTCTTAATAGCCAACTGTGATATTGAGAAAAACTTCATTTGCATTTTAGACTATGTTTAATATATTATTTAAAGCTGGAGTTGCTCTGATCCGGATTCAGTGGAGGCTAGGCCCATCCTATCAATGTTCTGTGCTTGTTTATCCAGCCTCTTTTCTAGGAACTGAAATGTTAAATTTTTCAGTTTGTGTTGAATAGATCCCAACAAAAGACTGCACCCTATAATCAGCATTATTTACAGGACTAGTGTTGTGACTGAATTCTTCTCCGCATCCAAAAATGCTTTTAGTTACTATGGCAATATTTACTTGATCCTGGCAGTCCAGTGTTGATTTAGGGAGATAATTACCAGAAAGGAAGATGATGGAGATGTATTTTTGAGTGTCCTTGTCAGAGACAATGTTGATAAAAAAAAATTGAATGAGACAAAAAAAATGCACATTGTCTCCCAGGCAGACACCCTCTGGTACAGCTTCACGCTGAATGCTGTACTTTCTTTCCCTCCAAAGATGTTTATTAACAAAGAATGTGCTTCACTTGGTGTCTTTAACAGTCTACAAGGGGGCATATCATGCTTCCCATCCCCCACTTGCCTTTGAAATGTAGAAATGGTTGTCTTTTTGTTTGATTTTATTTTTGTTGTTGTTGTTGTTCTGGTTGGTATCAGAAGACTCTTGATAGGCTGGTTGGTAGATTTTATAGCCTGGTGTACACTGAGAATTCACATGCTCAATGGGATAGTTTGAACTGGGGCAGCTTTAGTGAACTGACCATTTATACAAAATATAATATAAACTGACCGTACATACATACATACATACATACAACAAGACAAGTAAAGGAGTAATACTGAGCACTTGGAGGTCTGCTCTTGTCACAGTACCCAAGCTGTTTATATCTGACATAATCAAACCATCGCTGCCATTCATCTTCTTTACTTCATAACACAAATGCATGTACCTATAAGATAAAAAAATATATTGCTATGTAAAATATCTAATCCTGATGATTATCCCATTTATGTTTCCCTGAATACAGCATTGTAACACTGAAGAATAAGCAGGAAGACTTGAGAGCTTCAGAGTCCCTCAGTCATGACCTCTGTGTAGAGCTGTTTGTATCTTAGTTAGCATTGCATAAAAGCTGAGAATATTCTCTATAGAGAATTTAATTCTAATATTCTTCAAAGATACAATGCTATGATCCAACAATTGTAGCATGCATATTCAAGTTTCTACTGGTTGCTAGATGTAGGAATATAAGAGGGTGTAATAACAGGAACTTTATTTGAAACTGTGTGGTCAAAGTACCAGTTTCTGCCATGACAGTACTCTAAAAGAATTTAACTCTTTATTTACAGAAGATTCAGAAGTGCTAAGCTTACTTTATTCCACAGTATTTATTTTTTCCTCATCATTGTTTTTAAAATGAATAGACACTATACACTATGCATTTTTGTAGGTATAGCAGTATCCATGTACTTACATATGCAAGCATATGTGTGTGTGTGTGTGTGTGTGTTACATGTATATGAATTGTTATGCAAGCTCCTTAAAATATTTTTGGCTTCTTGGTTGGTGATCTACTTTTTAGAGGTAGTATCTCACTTGAGGTCCAGACCAGACTTTAGCTTGATAGCCTCCTGCCTCTCTTTCCTAGGTATTAGGATTATAGGCCCCTGCCACTATGCCCTGATCCTTCTTTTCAATGTCTGTTTTGTTTTTTCTTAGATGGAATCATGGTAAAACCCATGGATGAGACTCTTCATTTACATGCACAAGAAAGCTCACTCCAGAAGGAAAACCAATACACATGTTATCCAAAGCCATGGTCAAATCTCTGATGCACTTAGGCAAATTTGAAGAAAGTGAGTCTGTGCAGTCCGCAGGTGAGAACTTGAATGGCAGCAGCATCCAGTCTTTAAAAGCAGAGAGTGATGAAGCAGATGAGTGTTTTATGGTTCATTCCGACGATGGAAGAGACAAAGTCCACCATTCCCAGCCACCTTTCTGCTCTTCTGGCGACAGTGAAAGTGACTCTGACAGTGCAGAGAATGGGTGGGGCAGTGGCTCCAACTCATCAGAAGACACTGACATGCACAAAGGCCCCAAACGCAAGCTGACATACAATACAAAGGATGTGTTGGAAGTTCCTGAGATAAAAGCTGAAGATGACAAGTTTATCCCTTGTGAGAACAGGTGTGATTCTGACACAGATGGGAGAGACCCACAGAATTCTCACATGGAACCCTTGGCTATGAAAGCCCAGCCTTCCTTCCCAGAGGTTGCAGACGTAAGAGCCTGGCCACAGCAACAGAAGAGCCTTCTGTGGTGGAGAAAGCAAAGGGGAACCTGAGTTTGCTGGAACAGCTATTGCTCTCCAGGCTGAACGGGGTTCTGTCTTCCATCACACCTACAAGGAGCTGGACCGATTTCTGCTGGACCACCTGGCAAGGGAACGGAGGCAACCCAGGATTACTGATGCCAGTGGAAGACAAATCTTTAACAGTAAACGTAAGAATGTTATATTCATCTCGGGAAGAAAGTTGGTTTTGAGTTTGAAATGTTAAATGTGCTTATTCTTTCTAGATTAGCATTTTGACAACTTAATGAAATTTAAAAATAAATTCATAATCCTGAGAGACCATTCCTTCCTTGGCAACCACTCTTTTGGTTGCTGTCAGCTCAAGGTCTGTGGATGCTATGGTATCTTAACACCTGAAAGACATGTATCCCATCTGATTTTCTCATTGAATTAGCTCTTTAGGATCACATCGTACCTTTTAACAGTGCTTGACTGGACATTGTCACATGATTTTAATATATTTTATTAGAGAAATCATTCTATCCCTTGTTCTGGGCTTATGGTGTTGCTTGAAAGCTTCAAAAACAGGCATCAAGTCACTTGGAAGGCAGGCAGGGTGCGTTGAGCCTTCTTAGGATAAAACTGGGGTTAATAGACTTGTAAGATGATGTTCTTCTTAGCTCACCAGTAAGAGCCCACAGATACCTGAATCAGACTTAAACTTACAGAGAGAATGTGCTTGGAGAAGACCTTAGATTGCTCTACCAGCGTCAGGGGAATGATACATCTTCTGTGATGGAGGACTGTGCCTGTTCTCATACAAAAAGCCTACACCGTTAGTGAGTGATATTCCCAGGAGTCCTCTGGTGTCAGAGGACATGTTTACCATGGGTGTGCTCAGGGTCCAGTCAGATTCAAATTCCAAAGATTGTTTTTTGTTTCAGCAAAATTTCCTGGAGATTATTGGAACCCTTGGAATCTGATAACCACAGAATCAGGGAGAGATATAAGGCAGTGCTATGGTCATAGGTCTTGAAGGCTTAGAGAACTGGCATCTGCTTCCTTAGAAGTTCTCATTGGGAAAAGTGCTCCACAGGTTAATTGTTTGGTAATTCTAAGTCAATATTGATACTTACCTTTCATGTAAAATACTGCCTTGCAACTCTGAGAAAACAGACTAAGTGTAGTAAGGATAGACAGTGTACTTTGTTATTTTTTTCTTACCTTGTTTTTTTTTTTTTTTTTTTTTAAAGATAAACTAAAAAAATCTGAAAAAAGATGATATTACTCTAAGTCATATTTTATTGATTTTTAATATATATATTTCCCCCCACTTAGCATCCTAGAAATCTGAAGAGCATGCAACAGTTTAACCTTCAGTATTTTTTTCTTTTTAAATCACCTACAAAATGATGTTTCAGCTTGCTATGGACGATGTTTTTCAGGAAGTGTTACCTCATGTTTGTAGAAATTTTATTTTAACTTGAAGTGCTTAATGATCTTTTGGTTACTTAAAAAGATTTTAAAAGTCATCTATGTTTTCAAAATTAATAATACAACAGGGTGTGTATAGCAATCCTTGGTAATTTAGTGGCTTGGGGCACTGCTTGGGGGAATGGAAGAACTAACAGAATATCCTATAGCACAGGCCTGGTATTGCTTTAGAGTTCAAAGCCCCTAGAAGGTAGTAAGCAAGCTCAGCTGAGCCTAAATAGGTGTGATCCATGTTGCTGTGCGTGCATGAGTGTTGACACCTGCAGAGCTCCCACTCGGCATTCACACACCCACTCCTTAATGCTCTTAGAACCGAAGTCTGGGGGTATTGTCCTTTGACCTGCATTCTGTATTTACAGGTGATCATTCTGGCCACCCTTTGTTATCTTCTCTAAAATGCTGTTATGATTTTGGACACGACTTAGTCATGGACTCCTCTGTTAAGGGCAGGACATTAGGATTTTGGCATGTTGTTAGACCCGAGTCTACAGAGGAGCTAGTAGTGCTACAGCAAGTTTGTTAAACTCTCCACTGAGCATTTGATGAGACTGCAGTGTAAGCACTGTGTTGCCCCATCATGTGGCACTTGTCAAGTAAGAGGAGCAATAGGAACAATGGGGCCAGTCTGCCTGGTATGAAGGAGGAGGGTCCCAGGCAACCAGGACACAGTAGCCCTGGAAGATGAAGTCCCCTCATTGTGGAGTGCTATACAAAGAAACTGAAAGAAGAGGCGGGTGTGAAGCTGCCCTGAGCCTGTGCTCTGGTTTCTTATCATGCAAACAGGTTCTGCCCTCCAGAGCATTTCATATGCAGCTTTGTTTTGGGAGGCCCAGGAGAGGGCCGCAGACAAAGGTGCATGGTGGACTGTCTGTCAGTGGGCCCCACCTGGGCAGGTGCCAGCCCTGTTATCTCCAGCACCCTTTTTGGCTTCCCTCAGACACACAGTGAGCCGAGGAGGGGAAGTGCTCAGAGCCAACCCTGTCAGTGCTTAGAAATGTGGTGTCATGTGGACAAGATCCAAGAGAGGAAGCACATCAAAACAGACACTGGAGTCTTCTCCTCTCTGTGACTGGCTCTTTACAAGCTGTCAAGCCCCTCAGTTCACTTCCACCAAACTTCAAAGATTTTTACCAGTGGCATATAGGTTTTACCATGCCCAAAATGGACTTGAAACTTGGCAATATATTTTCATTTATTAAAACTTGTACGCACAGAGTTATAAAACATCACAATCTTAATATAGTTTTTTTCTCTTACAGAGTACAGAAAAGAACATGCCCTCACATCAGTTGTTTTAGTTAAATTTTTCTTTAGTTAACCATGCTGTTCCAAGGGCATCCCTGTCTTTGCAGCAATCTGCTTTCAGCCTCCTGGCTGGTCCCGAACTGTCAGTGCTAGCTACAACTTGAGAATCCTCAGCCCCTCCTTCTTTACTGAAACCATGCCCCCATGTAATTGGATTACACACAGCCTGCTGTGCCCCATCTGCCTAGGACTGCTTGTAATCCAACAACTGGAGTGACTTGGTATCACAGAGACATGTTAGCTCGTGCAGTGTAGTGCCATGGAGATGTCTGACACATCCCATGTCAGTGGCCTACTGTGGGTGGTTCCAACTTCCGATCCCCACCTGACAGTGCCTTACCCCTACTACAAGGCAGCAGCCCTGTGAGCAGGTCATATAGATTACTTATTGTCACCATGAGTTTCAAGCTTGCTCAGTATTCTTGTTGGTCCATGTTGAAAGTCTGCATCCCTTCTCAAGGCTGTTTTGCTTCTTCCTCTGAGGACTTACATACGACTTCTCCTTTGTCTCCTGATGAGTATCATCCTAAGTACATGTTAGGGTAGTTTGGACAATGGAGTTGCATTCCTGTGTCAAGTTTAGTTACCATATTGGCCATATGTATGTGTGTGTGTGTGCATGTGTATGTTATATAAATGTTCATGTGTGCATGTATGTGTGTGCATGTGTACACATGTGCATGTATGTGCATGTGTGTCCATGTATGTGTATGCACGTGTGCATGTGACTATGTGCATATATGCATATGTGTGTTTGCACAGGTGCATGCATATACATATACATGTCTTTTTGTGTCTTACCTATACATGTATTAGTGCCAACCTCATCCAAATTCCTATTTTGTATCATTCATCTTATGCATTTATAAGCCTCTCTCATCCTTAACCATATGTACCAGGAAATCAAACTCCTAGTATCTTCAACCCTCCCATCTTGAGGTTTTGTCCTGTGGCAATTGGCACTACCTGAGAGCCCCATCCTTAGAGGCACTGAGTCCTCAGCTGGTTGGGAAGCCCCACTATCCATGCTTCCCTTTCCTCAGATACTCTACTAGAATATTTCCCCTGAAAGCTTCTCCCATCACCTCAGCTCTGAGTTTCTGCAGCAGTGACCACAGCTTCCCACCATGGTCACCTAACATATCCCTGAGGAAAAAAATTATTTTGTAGCACTTGGTTGTAAAGCTTGTCTTCCCTACCCTGCATCAGCTTCCTGACCGCCCCCCCCCCCCATCTTTGTAAGAGCCAAGCTCAACTTTTATGTGAATAGCTAGTTCACTCCTAACTTTACCTGCTGCCAGGAACCCAGAGGGACAAAGCCACAGAGGCCTTCTGCCAATATGGTGGGCTCTTTGTCTTGTAATTTTAAATCTGCCATTTCTAAACTCTTTCAATAGAGGATGGTTCAAGGTTAAATAAATTATCTTTTCTTGCTTTTCTTCTTTCTTTTCTTCTTTTCAGGAGCATGTTCACCTTCTGGCACAAGGTGATGTTTCATAATAAAAATTTAACTACAGTATGTGACATGACGACCTAAAGCCATCTCTATATTTTAACAGTCCCTTGCCCTGTCTCAGCCTTTGCTTAGGAATCCAAGAAAATTGAAAATGCGTTTTGCTTGCACGGGTCTTAGTTGAGGGTTTTATTCAAGGCAACGTAAGAAGAATGTTTATGGTGGCAGAACTGAATAGAGTATGAGTGACACCCGCAAGGCCACTCTATTGAACGATGGGGAAGCAGCAGCATGTGAGTGTCTCAATTCAATTTCTCTATAGATTCTCCAAGGCCTGAAAGGAGGGAGGCCAAGTGCCCAATTCCTGGCTGTGATGGCACGGGGCACGTAACGGGGCTCTACCCCCACCACCGCAGCCTTTCCGGGTGCCCCCACAAAGTGCGAGTTCCTCTGGAAAGTGAGTACTCCTTCTCCTGAGGACACACCTATTCATTCATATGTGCAGCCTCACAAGAGGTCCTCTGTCCCTTTCAGCTAGAATTAGACATGGAAATATATTCTTACCTCCATGTATCAAGCAATTTCCATGAACGATGTGAGGGTTTTTAGAGTTGTTGATTTTTGATTTTGAGACAAGGTCTGGCCTCATACTCATGGAGATTGTCTCTCTTTTGATCTCCTGTGCACAGCTTATCTGTGTGTATTAGAAAAAAACAGAAGTAGTAATTTCAGTTGAAGAGACATTTGTTATTGAAAAGATAGCTCATTACCAATAGTGCTAAGGAAGTAGGGATCTCATCATTATAAAGGTACCCAGGAGGTAAAGTCAAGAAGACAGTATGTAAGAGCCCTAGTCCCCTTCTATGGGAGATTCATCAAAACCAGGTCTCTTTGTAGCATAAGGATGGTCATAGTCCTCTCTTCCTAACTCTGAGACTATTATACAAAAGGAGAGTGCCCCAGAGTTTGAGGTAGCTGGTGCGTGAGCTGCAAAATTGTTGATTGACATCTCAAGAGGACACCTTGTGGACAACTTGTATACCCTATGTAACTTGGCTGGCCCTGAGAAGAGCAACAAGATGGTCACTAAATCAGAACATGGATATAGAAGATTAGTCAGTGTTATTGCATAGTGTGACTGCATGGTCCTTCCCAGCCTGAGGTCAACATCTAGTCTCCACTCAGAGGAAGGTCACTCTGGCCACCTGGCCTGCCCAGAATTTTCTCAGGATGTCCTGTTACATCTGAGCCTCCCAGAGCAGCAGCAGCTTCCCTCCCTTATGCCCAGCATTGTACTTCAATAATCTGGGCCATAGAGGTAAAGGAAGGAGGAGCTTAACTCATTGGTATGTCACACAATCTCTCTGTATTTATTGGGACAGTTCTTGGGCCAGTCCCAGGGTAAAAGTGGGGATACCTCAACATCCCCAGCTGGGTGTCAGGACTTGGCAAGTCACTAGCTATTCCCCACCAGTAGCATTATCAGTTGTTCATTCTGACCATTTGATGCCTCATTCAGCCTTACTCTGACCAGTAGTCACTTGGTAAGTGATGGTGGATGAACAGATGCAAAATATTACCACTTCAGAAATATTTTATTTCTGAATAAAAGGCTAAATGCTATAGACCTACAAGTTACAGGGAAAGGATTGAAAGAACTGTGTGGTAAAACAAAGTTCCTGTGCAGAAATATACTTAGAAGGAAAGGTGGGGTAAGGAGCTTCTCATTTCAGCCGGGAGAACAGCTGGGTCTGTCCTAACATGTATGTGGCAACACTACAGAACTACAAAGACTTGCTCCTCAATTGAATGTGAGCAGAACCATTTGGGGAGGGGATCTCGGGTTGACACTGTTAGACAGAACAATTTATACATGAACTAGCTTTCTGGGTTTAGTTTCTGAAGTTCTCACTGGTTTTTTTCAGTATGATTATATGACATGGTGAATGCTTGCCTGATGTCATTTGAATGTAAAATAGAGAAGTAAATTTGATGGTGTTACATATGTATGGTAATTCATTCTTACCTTTAACATGATATTTTGTGCTTAGTTCTTGCCATGCATGAGAATGTGCTCAAGTGTCCCACCCCAGGATGCACAGGAAGGGGACATGTGAACAGCAATCGCAACACTCACAGAAGGTAATTCTGATGACTTGACAATCATTTATATTGCAAAAATTCAAGAGAGACTTTCCACAAATGAAATAATACACCATCCGTTAGGAGAACTGTTAAGTCACTATTAAGTGTTAACTCTTGAAGTAGCTAACAAGTTGTTTCAATCTCAGGAAATTTTATATTAGTGATCAACTAAAATAATGAAGCAGTTGTATTTAAAGATGCTGGTGTTTCATACAGCCACACACACACTCAATTCTTTCTGCCCCGTATCTCATCAGTACACATGGATATCTGAGGCCAGCATCAGTGTTCCTTATTAGCTATCATGATTCCACTCAGTAGGCATTTAGAAAGGCTTCACAGGTGTTTTGACTATAAACCGTGCAAGGAGTAGATGCTAATTTTATTAATTTTGAAAGTAAAATAAAGCATATTTGTGTATATTTATACACTAATATATGGTTTGTATATGTAGATACTTTAAATTGTTTTATTTTTAATATATTTTAATGTGTTTTTGGTGTGTTGTGTGTGTGTGTGTGTGGAGTGTGTGTGTGTGTGTGTGTGTGTCTGAACCACTTGTGTACAATGCCCACAGAGGCTAGAAGAGGATGTGGGGTCTCCTAGAACTAGAATTATAGATGGTTATGAACAGCTATATGGGTGTTGAGAATCAAACCCAGGTCCTCTAGAAGAACAGCAAGTGTTTTTAACTAGAGAGTCATCTCTCCATCCCTTGAATTTTTATGTGTACATTTTATTTTACATATGGAATGTGTGGTTATGAGCTACAGTCTGGCTTATAAGAAGATTGCCATAATGATTTCAGATTTGTGCTTTCAATTTGACTGACATATAAAATTTAGTCTCTAAAATTTTGCTAAAGTTCCCAAGTTAAATCATGAGATTATCATGTTAACTTTTGTAATCAGATAAATGTGTATAGTGATAAGCACACTATACTTACAGGACTGAGTGTCAGAATCCTTTTGGTATTTCCCCATTTCATAATTTTTGATTTTCTTTAAATGGGTTTACCTCTCAGATGGAGCTACGGAACAGACACTGCAGTTTGCAAACCCTTTGGGGTCTTTCTATGACAATGGTGCTAAGTGAACTATTAATATGACTTAACATTTGCTGTGTGCCAAGGGTGTTGCATGCCTGTGCCAAGGCAGACCACATTGTCACGCTCACGTCCTCCAACTCTTCTTTTTTGAAACAGTCTTTCTGGTTGTCCAATTGCTGCAGCTGAAAAGTTGGCAATGACACAGGACAAAAGTCAACTTGATTCTTCCCAGACTGGGCAGTCTCCTGAGCAAGCTCACAGGTATGATGAACCTTTAGAACTTGGCTAATACCCTCTATTCATGTTGGATCCCACCCAGAAGAGCCTCTGTTCCTTGTGTGTCACTTCACTGTTGTCTGCTTGTCATGTTCAGCCACCAGTAGATTGACGTGGGCAGGCAATTTGCAAGACTAGGAAATAATAGCTTCACTCAAACTATTTAGGGGACATTTTAGAAGTCTAACCTGAAGTCCATATCTTTACAAGACTAGCATAACATAGGTGAACTAAAGGAGTGAAGTATGAAATCACATACATTAAGTTCTTTCACTAATATAATACCAGGTAGGCTCCTATGTGTGACTGTCCCTTTTCTGCCTGGAAGAAACTCAACCAGGAACATTTGTGTGTGTGTGTGATGTTATGTGCTCTCTTTAAGTCCACATGTAAACAGGGCTTCCATATGTCTCTGTTAACAAAGTCTCCCATGGCCCTCCCTGAGAGCCCAAGTTCTTCAGAATATCTAATAGCTTCGAAGATATTTTACAGAACATGAATATTGTTACTTAAGGAAATGATAAGTATATTTAGTAACATTATGCATGTAGTAAAATATTATTTGAGATAAAGATTATCAAATAACTGATGTTAATGAGCCACTAAACTGCAAAAACAACTGGTAGACACTTCAGTATTTCTGGTGTGTTTAGTTTGCTTTCTGTTTTTGTGATAAAATGCTCTAAGCAAAGAGGAGGAGAAATGGATTTGGGGTTTGTTTGTTTGTTTGTTGTACACTTCCAGAGCACAATTTATAATTGAGGGAAGTCAGAGCAATAGTTCAAGCTGGGGGTGTGGGTTAGTGTGGCACAGTGGTTAAGAGTATTGGCTGCTCTTGCAGAGGGCTGGGGGTCAGATCCCAGCACCCACATGGCAGTGTACAACCATCCATAGCTCCAGTTTCCAGAGGTCCAGCACACTATTCATGCGGAAAAAAATGTACACACAAAATAAAAGGAATGAATTCAAGTCAGAACTAAAAAAGAAACCAAGACCCGGCATTGCTTACTGGCTCACTCTATGACTGCTAAGCTAGCTCTGTAGCACATCTCAGGCCAACCTGTCTCCAAATGGGTGCTGCTTGGATAGTGCAGGGCCCTTAGTACAACAATCAACCAAGACAATGGCTTACACATGGTCACAGGCTAATGCAATCTGACCAAGCCCTCAGTTGAGGTTCCTGCTTCCAAGTTAACTCCAGGTTGTATCAAGTTGACAATTCAAAAAAGCACACAGGATATGAATTCCCTTGATATTTTTCTTCTAAAGATTCACTTAAAAGAATCAAAGTCAGCATTCAAGTCACATGAGTGAAAAACATGTCACGTTAAAATCACAAATTGTTAAATATGTCGGAATAAGAAATCTTAACATGGAGTTTTCATTAGTATTAGAATGATCTCTTGATTCTCCCTATGTGTGCTTATGGAGAAATAAAATTGAGTTTCTTGTTTTCTCATTGCTTTAGAAACTATGGTCATTTTAGGTTATAGTATTTCTACAACTTTAGTCTGGTAAGCTAACTTTTCATAAGATCACTCCCTTATTTCTTTATTCAAAAGAAATTTTTTCATACAATATATATTGATCATATTCTTTCTGCTCCCACGATTTCTCTCAGGTACCCCCACCTCCCTTTCCTATCCAAGTTCATACATATGCTTACTAACTCTCCCTCCTCTAAAAAACAAACAAACCAGTGAAAATCAAAATAAACAAAAAACCCAACAAAACAAAAACTACCAAAACAAAATGAAATAAGAAGCACACCTGTGCTTATGCACATACCCACACAGCATGGAGTCTGTGTTGACCAACTACTGCTGGGCACAGGTCATGCCACGGACCGTGGATGACATACCCAGTACCACTCCAGTAGAGAACATTGATTTTTCCTTTCCCAGCAAGAATCAATTGCAAATAGCATCTACATTGCAGGTGGGACTTTTGTCAACTTCTCCTTTCATGTGCTTGGAATTTGTGTAGTTTGAACTTGTGCAGTCTTATGCATGCTTGTCTACTCTCTGAATTCATATGTGTCATCAGTCCTGCTGTATCTGGTAAACACTGTTTTCATTCTGTTTATTTATTGGCTTCTTGTGATTGGTTTACATACACTGAACTATCCCTACAATTTGGGGATGAAGCCAACTTGATCATGGTGGATAATCTTTTTGGTATTCTTGAATTTAGTTTGCAAGTATTTTATTGAGAGTTTTTGCATTTATATGCATCATTATGCATATTGGTTTGTAATTTTCTTCTTGTTGGAATTTTCTGTGTTTTATAGTAGAATGACAAAAAATAAAAGGAAACTGTTCCATAAATTTCAATTTTTCAGAGTAATTTGAGGATTATTCACATTAATTTTTCTGTGAAGGTGTGGGAGAATTCTGTGCTGATTTGACTTGGCCCTGGACTTTTTGGGGAGTTGGGAAATATGGGCAGGGATCAAATTTTTAATTGCTGATTCTATTTCACTAGGAGATGTGGGTGTGTTTAAATTGTTTATTTTATCTTAACTTTAGTAGGTCATATATATCAAGAAATCATTTCTTTTAGGTTTTATAGTTTGGTGGGATATTACTTTTAAAATACATTCCTAGATACTCTGAATTTCTTCAGTGCCTATTCTAATGTTTCTCTTTTTATCTCCTACTTTATTGATTTTTATCTTTATCTTTATCTTTTAGTTAATTTTGTTAAGAGTTTATCAATCCTAATTTTTTTTTCAAATCAACTCTGTGTTTTATTTTTATGTTATTGACTTTAGTTTGATATTTGAGTTTGATTACTTCTTTCCATTTACACTTTTTGGGTATTTTTTCTTTGTGTTTTTCTAGAGCTCTTATGTTTGTCACTAAGTAATTTGAAATCTTGCCAATTATTTTTATGTAGACACTTAATGATATAAACTTGCTTCTTAGAACTGCCATTAATATGCCCCATAGGTTTGTTATATTGTTATTTTCATTCGATTATAAAACAGCTTTAATTTCCTTATGGATTTCTGTCTTCACCCAATTTTCATTCAATAGTAAGTTGTCTAGTTTCCATGAAATTATATACTTTCTGCTGTTTCTGTTGTTATAAATATCCAGCTTTAATCCATGGTAGTCAGATGCAGGGTGATATTCAATTTTCTTATATCTTCAGATCTTTGTGTCCTCATATGTGGTCATTCTTGGAGAAAGTTCCATGAGATGCTGAGAAGAAAGTATAATCTTTTGTGTTTGAATGAAATGATCTGTAGATGTCTGTTAGATAAATTTGATTTATGATGTTTATTGACTCCAGATTTTCCTTGTTTAGCATTTCTCTGCATGATCAGATTGGTGAAGAGTGGAGTACTGAAGTCACTTACTATCACTGTATGATGGTCAGTGTGTGATAGTAGGTGTGTTTCTTTCAGGATTTTGGGTACTTGTGTTTGATGCATAAATGTTTAAAATTTTAATATATTCTAGTTAAACTTTCCTTTGATGAGTAGGTATTGTACTTTCCTATATCTACTGATTAGTTGATCAGTTTTGTTTTTTAATCTGTTTTGTAAAATATTAAAATAGCTACACCTCCATGCCTCTTGGTTTTATTCCCTTAGAATACCTTAAGGATGTGTCTATCTTTAAAGATATGTTTCTTGGATACAAGAAAAAGATGAATCATGTTTTCTAACCCAGCCTATTAGTCTGTGTCTTTTTATTGTGTAGGGAATAGAGACCATCAATACTGAGAGTTATTAATGAGCAATGTTTATTAACCACCGTTATTTTGTTGTGTGAGGATTTTTCTCCTCTTTGAATTAACTGTTCTGGCTTTATTTATTCCTTATGTTCTCTTGTATGTAGTTAACTTTTCTCTTGATAATAAAGGTTTCCTTTTAGTGCCTTCTATACACTTCTGGATAGGTAGACAGACATTGTTTGAATTTGGTTTTAATTATGAAGTGGTTTTCTTTCTCTTTCTATTGTGTTTATAAGTTGTGCTGGGTACAGTAGTCTGGATTGTCATCTGTGAGCTCTCTATACCTAATAGGTCTACCTCTATACATTACTTTGTCTTTTTCCCTTGCAACTTGTGACTTCTTTTGTCATTCTGAACATTTAGCATTTGATTGTTATGTGTTATGGGGAGTTCCTTTTCCTGATTCAATCTCTTTGGTGTTTGGTATAGTTCTTGTACCTTTAGAATTATCTCTTTCTTTAAATTGGGATACTTTGAATGATTTTTTTAAAAGTAATTTCTGACCTGACTTTGGTTTCTTCTCCCTTCTCTATACCCATTATTCATGGATTTTGGTCTTTTCATGGTTTCTCAGATTTCCTGAATGTTTGTGCCTAATTTCTTTTTTCTTCCTTTCTTTCTTCCTTCCTTTCTTTCTAAAATATGTAACTTTTTCTTTAAAAAAGTGATTTTTTTAAAACATTTTTGTTAAGAGATACCACTTTTACTACCTTTTCTTCAAGATATGAAATTAATTTCTTTTTATGTTTTTAATCTATTAGTGAGGATAGCTCTGAAGTGGTGGTTCATTTTGTTTTGATATCCTAAGTGTCTCAATTGCAGTATTATATTAGTTTAAGTTTCCTTTAGTGATTCTTTTACTTTGTTAAATTCTACTTTCATGTCTTAAGTTGTTTTCATTATCTCATTCAACTGTTAGTGTTTTTACAGTCTTCATTGTGGTATTTATTCATATCCTCTTTAAGGACTTAAATGTATTTATAATTTCAATTTTGAAGCTCATGTCTTGTTCTTAAGCTAAATTGTTTTGAGTGAGCCTATTACAATATGGAAGAGGTATATTGTCTTGGTTGGTCAGGTTTGTGGTTTTGTCTTGGGATCTAATCATCTGGAGTTGAGACTTTTGCATGTTTGTTGGTGCAGATATCTGCTCTTATCTTTTGGGGGTGTGTATTACATTCTTTGGATTCTGTTGCTTAATTTATGTCTGTGCCAAGTGTAATTGCTCTGGAATCCCTGGTAGAAAGATGTTCTGTGGCTGGCAGGAGTCACAAAGGAACATAGTTGAGTTAAAAGGACAGGCTGAGAGTGATCTTGGGGAAGAACTAGGAGGACCCTGAGATTACATCATGAGGCTCATTCCCTTCAAGATCAAGGTGGGCTGTTGTAGTTGGTTGCTAGCTGCATCAGGAATAAGAATAAATCTAAAAAGATTGGAGTGGAAGACAAGGAAGAAGATGTAAATTACCAGCCTGAATCCCAGCCTAGTGCTTGTAGCTGTGGATCAGCAGAGTCATGGAGGAAGAGAGGAAAAGATGAAAGAATTAGGAGATGCTGAATCTATAACAAGAGACTGAATCCCTTAAGTATTTTTAATGTACCATTTGAGAAGTTTTACCCAAGCATAAGATATCATCAACATTTTAACATTCATATTTTGTTATAAAATAAAAGGAAAATATTTTCTATTCTGAAAACCCTGAAAGGTATGTTTGTTTGAGATCTCTGTCACATAGACCACAGCTAAGTAGAATTCTACTTTCCTTGGGAAGAGGTGGCTTCATAGATACCATGTTCTTATTTAGTCCTGACACAAAAAAATTCACAGGACTGTCTAAACCACACTTGGAATGAAACAATTATATTAAAACTGTGATGAGTATAATAATATGGTAATTGAGATACATCATGAAATAATGGCAATTTAATACATAATGTCAATACATTGAATAGCTCTGAATAAGGACTGAATAGCCCTCTTTTACTGATGTGTCAGATTTAAACACAGAAGATGCAGCCCCATCTCACTACAACTCACAGTATCTGCTCTCTTCTGAGCACATCTGCTCTAAGTGCCAGATGTTGTCTCTGTGAACTGACAGGCAGGGGTAATTCCATTTACTGTGAATTCTGACCAACAGTTCCTTTCTATTTTCTTCAAACTACTTCTTTACTTTTACCAGGGTGAATTTGGTGAAGCAAATTGAATTTAATTTCCGCTCACAAGCCATCACTTCTCCAAGAGCCTCTGCATCAAAAGAACAAGAGAAGTTTGGGAAAGTACCATTTGATTATGCCAGTTTTGATGCACAAGTATTTGGTAAACGTCCTGTCCTACAAACAGGGCAAGGACCAAAAGCACCACCATTTCCTGAATGTAAGCTTCAAATTTGAATACTAACACTAATTACCACAAAGTGAATTTTGTATAGAGGTTTATTTACACAAATACATAATGTTCTCCTTAGATATGACAGGAAAGAATAGTAAAATAAGTAAGCTAACCCTTGTTACTAAATTTATATCAAAGTTATACCAAATATTGTTAGTTATTAGTTATTTCACAGATAGTGCCATTATTGAATCTAACTATAACAATGCTAAAGAGATAATTAGGATCATGGTTAATACATTGAAGGTTATCACATGTTGTGATCATAGAAATCTAATAACTTAACATATGTCACACTGTTTAAAATATTACTGAAATCAACAAAAACCATCAGACCAAAGGTAGAAAAAGCTGAAAACTCCAAGAAACTCAATTCAGGAATCTGAACCTTACTAGGATAAAAATATATAACTTTCAAAATGTTTGCTAATAAATTTAAAAATTAATTAATACAGAAACCTTTAAAATAGGCTAAATAGTATTATTATTAATTCTTATACACCCATGGAGAAGACTGAACTGAATGGCTATACAGTGTATAAGACTTAGTGGTCTTGTTTACACATTTCTCTTGAGTATGTTAATGAATAAATGAACAAATAGGTTGGAACATGTAGCAGAAGAAATTATTTAAACTGCCAAATTTGTTGCTGTAAGATCTCCCACCTGAAGGAGACCAGTAAAGGAAAACACAACTCAATAATTATGGTATAAATAGCATGCCTAGATTGGGCAGATTTACCATTACACTACTCTAATCCCTGGCTATGAGATCCTCTTATAACTTGCAGTTTATCTGTGTTGTCCTTCTGACTCCGGCTCTTCCGTAGTCGGCTTCCTTCTACCTCAGGCTTCCTTCTGTTTCGACTTCCGCCTGCTTCTTCTTCTTTTATATAATTCCTCTCACTTCTCCTCCCCTAAGCCTTTTTCTCTGCCTCCCCTTCTACTGCCCAATCTCTGGTTGTAGCCTTTATTTTACAGGTTTTAATTGGACAGAAGGTTTACAAGACATCACCTGTGTACAGATTCAATCATCCTCTGCAGCCCCTCCAGGAAAGTGAAACTAGGATCAAAATACAAGGCTGAGGTTATCCACTGGGAACTAGGATCAAAATATAAGGCTGGGGCTATCCACTGGGAACTAGGATCAAAATACAAGGCTGAGGCTGTCCACAACATTTCCCCCTTTTTGTCCAATTAAAAGACTCTTTTCTCTCAGATATATTGAGCACAAACTATATTACCATGTTGTAATTGTTAAAGTGCAAGACAGACCTAATACCTAGTCTATCATTTTTGTAACTAAAGGAACAAATGCAGAAAGTGATGGGGAATGCACCTTCAAAAGAAGTAAGCACCCATTCATTTAAAAGAATTAAATTGAATCAAGTGTGTAGCTCATTTCGTAGGGAGCTTGCCTAAATTGCAGGAAGCCCTCTAGCACCCCAGGAACAGCATGGTGGTGTCTCTAATGTCTGCCCTCAGAGATTGAAGACAGGTTCAAATTTATCCTTTATTACATATTAGGTTTGAAGTGAACCTAGGGCTACAGAACTTCTTTCACTCTCCCATAATATATAATGTTCAAAAGCAAAATTTAAAACAATAAAATGAACTGTCATCCCAGAGGACATCTTATGAAAAAGGATACTGTCCACATAAGAGAAGCCCATTTACCCTTTACCCAACTCAGCCTCTCTTCTTTTCCTAGGACCCTGCCTTCCAGGATGCCAAACTTTCCATTTGTTCCTTTCATGATGTCTTATTATCATGCATATCAGGCTGAAAATAAAGGTTTAATTTTTCTCTCTGAAAAAAAAAAAAAAAAAAAAGAAAAAAGAACAAGCACCCACTTGGAATCCTCTGTGGGAGATACATTTTTTCATCCTTAAAAATCTATGGCTCTCTTCAACCTTTTACCTGAATGGTGTAAGCATCTTGAGAGTCTAGTATTTGCTTTATTGTGCCATGTTACTCACAATTGCAGGAACCTAGAAGGATACCTAGAAGTCTACCTAATACCTGGCAGTAGTGACAGGGATACAGCCTATTGATGGAGTAATTGCTTACATGTGTTACCTATGCAAAGTCTGAGTTTTCTCCTGTATCCCCCTCAGAGTAGTCCACAGACTTGGACAGTATTTGTCCATCATTGATGAGACAAAAAAATTCTTTTTCAAAGGAGATCCCAACAAACCTGAGTAGCCATTGACAACTTGGTAGATACACATAATGTTTTAATCTCAAAGTCTAATTTGTATAAATATTTTTATTTTATATGTACAATGAATACATGTACATATATACTTAATCCACATGAAGGTGAACAAAGAGTGCACTGTTATGCATATTGTTTGGTTATTGATTGTAAAATCCATAATAGATTAGTAACATTTTCGTTTGCTTGTACTTAAAAGAATCGATATTTAATATCTTTTATTTAAAAATGAACAAAATCTTTAAAATATGTAACATGTAATACAAAACTAATAGCTAAGTGCTTCTGTATCATTACATGTTGTATATTTCTCTCATACCAAGAGTGGTGCTCACAAACAGCCCCAATGAAGAAAAATTTGCATAATTATGTCCCTCAGAAACACTATGATACCCACAACAAAACACTGAAAATGAGCCTTGGTGACTCAATAGCCTTTCTCTTCACCTTGAGAAAAGATCCTGTGTGTACTCTGCTCTGCTCACTGAGGACTCTGTCCCAGCTAAATACAGAACAAGTGTGCATTCTGCGTAATAAAAATGAAACTTATGTTTAGTAATGAGAGCAGCCCCACTACCAAAGTACAATCCTTGGCTTGTTCAGCTCGTACATATACCTGTCCTGAGCTGTTGCATGGTGTGATGCCCTGTAGCACTGGTGATGAAGTTTCTGTCACCTATACTGAAAATCAAGAACTGTTAAGAGTAGGCACCTTTCAAGGTCACATCACCTGCTTTGTGAACCTTGCTGAAACCCAGCTAAGTAACCTCCAGTTAACATATCAATGGTTTGCTTTAATTTATTCTTTGAGTATTTTAATCAAAGAAGTTCTGTCTTAAAATAGAAAAATCTTGGGTAACTGAAGCCACCACATACTTGTAATTGCTAATCAAATCTCTCTTCAACAGCAAAGCATTTTTCAAATCCAGTGAAATTTCCTAATGGGCTGCCTAGTGCTGGCGCCCACACACAGAGCACACTCCGTGCCAGCTCTTACGGCCATGGTCAGTACAGTGAAGACACCCACATAGCAGCAGCTGCTGCCATCCTGAACCTTTCCACCCGCTGCAGGGAAGCCACAGACATCCTCTCCAACAAACCACAAAGCCTGCGTGCCAAGGTAAGCCAGGCCAAGAGCCTGGAAGATGGGCCAGCGAGTGAGCCGAGAGAATCAACTGCTTTTCATGTTCTCAACTGTGTCAGTTCACTACCCCAACTCCCTACCCAAGCAGGGATGAACTCTCAATGTGTCCGAGAAAGAAACGTGTGCTTACCTTGGTGATATAGTAATTCAGGAGAGCAGTAACTTAGGAAGCTACTTGAAGAGAATTTCATCATGGTTTCTGTTCTGAGGTGTTTAGTGAACAAGGAAAGAGAGCTACTGTTAAAATGTGTCTCTACTGTGGAAGCTGTTCTCTGTGTGCAGATCAGAGCTATTTCAGAACAGTGGCTGGTGGAACAGTTTTGAAACTGATGGTGAAATTGTGTTGAACATGTCACAATTCATAGCATGAGGACATCTAGGTTGTAGTGTTCTCAAAAGACCCACAGTCACAGATACAGTGACTCCCCAGACTGAGAAGTCTAGGGACTTGACTACCAATTCAGAATCAAATTCTGGGAACTTTGTGGACACAGTGCTTCCCATGAAATTAATCATATTTTCCACAGCCTCTCCTTCCCAACTATGGGAAATAGTTGTTCTTACTCATGATGACTTGCACACATGTCTCTGTATGTCTTCCCTTTCATCACAGAAGCATATCATACTTGAGACCCAGTGGGCCACAGAGGAGGCTGTGAGGGCTGTGTTTCTCACAGGGGAGGCAGTAGCTTCTGTTTACACATAAGGTCTCACTTAAAAAACTATCACCTACCGAGATAACAAGTCTAGAAACCTGCCGACATAGAGTCCCCAGACATTCTCTGTTATAGAATTTATTCCTACTTAAAATGGGGGAGATCCTGAGGTAATATTGAACCCTGAAACCTGTGCAGTGCAAGTGGAGACATTTCCCTTTAAGGGCAGCCCCATCTTTGTGTGGTCAGCTGCTCGCCTGTGCTGTGCCAGGCCTTCAGGAGAGCAGGTAACACAGTGCCACCAAGCATTTGACAGAAGAATCAGAATTAGCTTCTGGAAAAAGCCGAGCCAAGTAAACCCCAGGAAGAGGTGGTTGCCAAAATCCACTCAAAAAACAATCTTTAAACAAATGAGGTTCTTAAACAAAGAAAAATATATCCTCTAAAAATACAGAGAAATACCAATCTCTCTAAATTTGTAATACCAGTCCTAAATTACTGACACAGGAGAAGGTTTTGAGGGGTTTTAAAATATAACTTTATTCTTAAATTGGGATTTTAAAGATCTAATTTATTCTTCTATTTTAAGAATATTATAGAGGTACCTGGTTCTAGAAATACTCTAATATCATTCTTCCTAATGCTTTCCAATTGACTAAATTGCTGT
Source organism: Mastomys natalensis (assembly GCA_021653895.1). Taxonomy (NCBI): domain Eukaryota; kingdom Metazoa; phylum Chordata; class Mammalia; order Rodentia; family Muridae; genus Mastomys; species Mastomys natalensis. The sequence continues at coordinate 967,517 of JAJTUV010000471.1, read as the reverse complement.
CTTATAGAAAGTAGGGTCTGCCACTGCAGTTATTCACGCTGAAACAGCTGGCTTGCAGTGCTAGGATGAATGTTGTCCATTTGCACATGTCCTTATTTTCCTGCTCCTCAGAGTACTCCTTTCCCCTAAATCCTTCCAAGTTCCATCAGACCACTGATATCAAGGAAATCGCACACAGATGACTAACCATTAAGTGGTGATTTCTTGTCACTCTGTTCTCTTTTAAAAACACATTTCTGATCAGGAAAACATCTGTTTAATCCCCACATTTCAAAAAACCCAAATAATCCTTTTCTAATGTCTGTTGGTCCACTCTGTCTGTCATTGAGGCTCTCTGCAGCAGACCTGGCATTCCCAAGATAATATCCTCTCTAACACAGCTCCTACTGCTCTGTACTAATGCCAAGATGAGGACACGGGAGATAGAGAAGGCTCAGATGAGCTTCTAAAAGGAGCTCATTATGCCAGAGGTCTTATAAAAACATTTCTTATGTAGAGTATCCCTCCTCACACAGTAGTTTTTAACATGGGATGAATATGGCTGCCTCCAGCATCAATGGCAGTGCTGCTGAACCACATAACTGGCTACACACGTCCCACACCACAATACCAATTTGTAGAACTCTGTTTCCATTAGAGTTTGTGTTCCAAAAATAGAACTGAAACAAATATTTTAGGGGGAAAAGACAAGTTAATTAACTCTTCAGACCTGCATCTAAGCAAATCATGCTGGATGTGTGGGCTTTGCTATTACTGGTAAACATGGGATTAGATGCTATCTTCCCATGAACATTACATGTCAGCCTAGTTCTTCCTCTAGTAGATTTGAATTTTGTTGTTGTTGTTACTGCCTTTATTTCTGAAAGTTTGTGCCCATCAGATCTCCTAAACTTTATATTTAGAAGCAAATGAAGACAAGTAATTTTTCTTATTCTATACTTGTATGAGTCACCTTAACAAGTGGGGTCTAAGCACTGCCTCCACCACCTGTAAGACCTATAAGACTAACAGTTCCCAAGATGTGTGTCTCCACCCATTTGGGGGCCAAAGAGCCCTTTCACAGGGGTCACCTAAGACCACCAGAGAACTCAGATATTCACATTGCAGTTCATAACAGTAACAAAATTACAGTTGGTCAGGGTCATAACAACATAAGGAATTGTATTAGAGTCACAGCATTAGGAAGGTTAAGATCCACTGGAACAGACTGAGCTTCAGACCCTGGATTCAAGGAGCTTATCTGGAAAGATAAGCAGAAGGACAGGAATGGCCCTTCCTTGGACATCTGCGATAGACGTGGGTGTGAGGAGGCTGGATCATACACAGGTAGCTTCACAGTACCTTCGATTTGTACCAAGGAGGACTAGTTGCTTCCTTTCCTTTTGTTCCCATCTAGAAACATTTGCTGTGAGCATCTCTGTAGCTGATGAGAAACACCAATCAGAGGATGAACTAAAGAACACACTGTGACCTGTAGACCAAAACCTGCAAATCTTATAAGTGCTGCACAACTGACTCCACACCAACTAAGTAGGGTTCTGAATCAGTGATCTACAAAAACACTTAAATTGTTTTCAGAAGTTCAAGGGAACTGAATCCCTATATAAATATAAAAGAATGATGGATGGTTTCTATTGCTGTTAAGACACACCATGGCCATGGCAACTCTTATAAAGGAAAGAGCTTTAGTCCGTTATCATTATGGTGGGAAGTATGATAACACACAGGCAGACATAGTGATGGAGAAGTAGCTGAGAGTTCTACATTTGGATCAACAGGAAAAATAAGACCCTGGGCCTAGCATCTGAAAGCCTCAAAGCCCACTTCCTGGGCCCAGGAAACGCAGGATGCTCACTCTTTGCCCACCTACACCCTTCTATACCCCTTAGTTGACATACTTCTTCCAACAAAGCCACACCCCCACTAATGCCACTTTCTATGAGTCTCCAGGTGCCATTTTCATTTAGACCACCAGAGACAATATAGATAATTTACCCTGCTTTACCCACTATTTTCCACTTAAGCAACCTGTGTTCTCTATATACCAGGTACATACCATACCTGTGCAGAGAACATGAGGCCATGTCTAGCATGACTGGCCACTTTTCAAACCAGAGCCCATTACATTTTAAATTTTAGAAGGAACAAGATGTTAAAACATCATGTTGTCTCTGAATAACACATTCATACTATGAGATCTCATATATGTGGTTTAGGGAATTAAGAAAGGAGAAAATAATTTATGTGTTTAGTTCTTAATGAACATCCTTAGGAGGTAATTTGCTCTGAAACACTAGTTTTCTTTTGATTCCAACATATTGGTTGGTTCTAAGACACAGAGAATGCCCTCCATTTTTATTTGACATAAATATGAATTTTGAGACATAAATGGGCCACAGTGTCACATACCTTAAGGTCCTTTTGCCTAGCCACTGGGACTCCAGGCAGGAGTAGGCCATGGGTGTAGGTGGGCAAAGAGTGAGCATCCTGCGTTTCCTGGGCCCTTCCTGTCAATGCCCTGAGAGCTGGAGTAGTCTGTGACAGATACAGCCCACTTTTTCTCTCCTACTCTAATCCACAGAGGTAGAACATGCTTCAAGTCTATCTTTATCCTCATCACTGCTACTTGCCAAGTACTCTGTTGTTTGTTTTGGTGTTTTCCCCACCTGTTTAGACAAAATGACATATGCACATTGTGCCTTAAAAAGAAAACAAAAAAATGACACTTACTTGAAGTGTTTAAAGTTCAAAGTCTGTTTTTTCTTGAACAAGTCCTAGGAACAACATGCCAATCGAGCTGCCTGTTCACAGGAATACCCCAATGGTCCCTGGGTGGTTAGAACCAAGCAGATTTTAACAACTGAACACATTGTACCATACATTGTGAGTGAACAATGATGGGGTCTCAAGGTAGGGATCTTAAGGAACTAACTGCATATGTACATTATAACTAGATATATACTAACTGGTTCCTAGCTAATCATGGTGCTTCAACTTGTAACCTCAGCACTAGAGAGGCTGAGACAGGGTATTGTTAGCTTGAGGCCATCCTGGGCTATCTTAGCAAGATCCTGTCTCAAAATAAGTAAATAAATAAAAGATTGACTTTTTAGCACTGTAAACAATAGCCTAGGGCTATGTCTCTTTTGGGGATTGTGATTTATAGAATACCTACTATGTGGTAGGTACTATTCATAAACTCTCTGACCATGTGAATCCCTTTAAATTTTTCTAAAGACTATACCATGGATAATAATTTCCCATTATTCAGTGAAAGAAACAGTGGTACAGAAATATTGAATAATTTTCTTCGAACAGCAAAGTTATAAATTATGGAAAATAAATTTGAATTTGAATTTACACATAGTCTTAGTTCTTTTCTAAAATATCTTATAGCTCATATACTGTCAGACCACTCAGTACACTATGATTTCAAATTTAAAATGTCTGTCTTGCTAGAACAAATCCTAGAAATTTGGGGAAGCATTTTTAAACTTTATTTCAATTTCACACCTTGGGTTAGTCATTTCCTCTCTGCACTGCATAATTCTGTTTTTATAAACGTGTTTCACTTTTTTTTTATCTTGATGGGATAGTCCTTACTTACTGCTGAGTAAGAATAGAGAGTGGGCTTGGTTTCTAACTTCAGTTATATAAGGACTTTCTATTTGCTCTTTGGTCCTCATAATCATTGTCTCACTGACCAGGTAATGTTCCAGTTATCAGAGGTGCCATAGTTACATTAATTTTGCCCCTGCTCTTGGACATCTAGATCATGTTCTATCTTCTAGCAGAGATGAAGATTACATTCACTAGGTCTGTAAACTTTTCATTTAACCATCATTGATAATAAACGTATTACCCTTCATTATTCATAAAGGAAGCCCTTGAAAGCCAGAACAATCTGTTTTTTAGTTTCTCTGTTCTCTACACTATAGTGTTATGATCATATTGTGTATATCCTTAGTAATGCAATGAACATACCCATAGCAGTAAGTAACTGAAAGTAAACATCAATAGATGGCCTATGTTGTCCCTTCTAAGCTGAAAGCCAGCCCCAAGACACTTAAAGTATAAATACTTAGAACAAGGATCCCAAATAGCACTTCAGAAATCTAAGTGTTAGAAGGAGTAAGAGAGAAATGTCACCTCAGTGCACCTCTGGCCCTGCCTCTCCACCAATCTCTCCCACCGCCCAGATTTCTGTGCTGACATTTGGAGATCAAAGCATAGAAATATGATGCCTGGTGGTATTACTCTGAATAAAAACCCATGCTGTGAATGTGTGATCCGCATCATGGGTAGAAAGGGCTTTTCTGCTACAGTGTAATTGTTGGATGCATCTGCGCACTTACTTAAAGCCCATCTGTACTCCTATCCCCAGCACACAGCATCCTCATTCCCCAAGTCAGGTGCCCTGAGCAGTCAGTTGGGACACCTCTTTCAAACATTAAGAGTGAGATTTTTCTAATCAACCCTAATTATGCAAGACAAATAATTATAATGGCTCCTAGAATCTCTAAATTAAAAAAAAATATTTGAAATACTTTTATAAAAATTAATATATACATAAATACACATATATATGAGAGACTTTATTCTTGGAATAGTTGATATTTTTCAAAGCTTGAATCTGCACTATTTATGGGTTTTGCACTATAAAACTCTGCAGCCCAGTCACATGGCTCCTTTTTCTAAGCCATCTGTCACAGAGGTCTGGAATTTTATGTGAATGTTGGTTGTGCAGCCTTAACCCAAGTTTTTTTTTTTTTTTTAATTTTTTATGAAAAATGTCAGCAACTACAATATTTAGCATTTTATTTTACGTTGGCCGTTAAACTTGATTACTATTGCTCTGTTTCATTGCTATAGTTACACATCAGCTACAGAGAAAAAAAATTGCTTTGATGTCCAACTGGCAGAATGTATTCTGAGCTCATGTAAGAAAGGGTTTGGTGGCACTGATACAGTTAATATCTTGGATTTTTTTGTAACTGAGGTTTATTAATGCTGGTATAAAAATGTATTTGATTTTATACAGATGGCATAAGATTCTGTGGTTACTATGTTATTATCCCGGATAAGCTGTAATGTCAAATTCAGGGCTTAAAACTATCACAGGAGATTAAACTATTTGCTAAAAAGGGGACAGAAAGATATGGCCAAAGCATCTTAGTCTGCCATGTTAGAAGTGTATTTACCTCCCATAAATACTGATGGGCTGAGAGACTAGATGGGAACTTTGGAGGTAAAACAAACAAAAAAGAAGGGAGACTTATTTCTAATCAAGCACAAAGAGCAATCCCAGCCTAGTAGCAAGGGGATCATGGTGACTGTTTCAAAAGAGGGGCATGAGAGGGGCTTTATAAAACATATGCACTGGGTAGGATTAGGTGACTTCAGGAGTTATGGATCCTGCTAACATAATCAAAAAGACTTCTCCTTTGCCAGCTAAAAAGGAAAAATCATGAACTTGTCAAGAAGTTAACTAACTTGATAGGTGATGTAACAAGGTTATTTGATCCATTTGGCAAGGTTATTTGATCCATTTTGCAGCTTTTGGGAGCTCTGGTAATATTAACAAAAGTCACCTATAGTGCAAATCTTGAAAAAGAACCAAACCACAGATGTAGTCCCAAACAGAGTGAGAGGATACTCCTCAGAATCAAAGAGCCGCTTGGTCAAGGCTTCCTAGAGGAGCTGGGCCGGGAAAGCCTCATCACTAGTAAGTCTTACACGAAGCACTAGAAAACAAACGCCTTTATCCTAAACCTTCATTATAAAACTGAAACCCCAAGTCCCCAGGGTGAAGTCAGTCTACACACAGCACCTCTTCCTCCCCACCCATTACAGTTTACCCAAGCATCTTCAGTTCAGATGGTCTAGGGTGCATGTTGCTTTCCTACTCCCAAATACTCCAGAAAATTCTCTTCTAGCTGCTTACATTTGCATATTAATGATATTAGATTAATATAATGATTCAGGGAGTTGGGAAGTTATTCATCACTTTTGCTAAATACCAATATTAATGTTGAAAATGTTAAGCTTGTAATAATACTCCTGTCATGTAGAAAAGATTTTTCAAGCTAAACTAAAAATACGCAAGTATGTAAAACTGTTTTAGCCAATGCATCTTATTTATATTAAGCTTACTTTGTTTAAACCCAGAAATACAATGCACACTAATGGGACTATTCTTTAAAGTCTGCCTAAGTATTGAATGTTACCCAGTGCAAATCAGAAAGCTGGATTTAAAAGCAGATATTCTTCCATAAAAGCTTACATTTTAAATTATCCCTTAAAAGCCCTACATAACTAGGCTCTCACGATAAACTGCTGAGATGTTTTCTCTTTCTGTTTCTGTTCTCCATCAGGGAGCTGAGATAGAAGTGGATGAAAATGGAACATTGGACTTAAGCATGAAGAAAAATCGAGTCCTCGACAAGTCTATACCCCCGACTTCCTCACACACCACAATTACAACCCCATCCTCGTCCCCATTCAAAGCAAGCAGCCTTCTGGTCAATGCTGCCTTCTATCAGGCTCTCTGTGACCAAGAAGGCTGGAATGTTCCCATCAACTATAGCAAATCCCATGGGAAGACAGAGGAGGAGAAAGAGGTATCGTGCCAATGTCTGTCAACCAGATTTCCACCCTAAATTTTCCTTCACGTTACTACTTTCGCAAGAAATGTTATGCCTTGCTTTAGATTTTCATTTTATTTTTATGTGTATGGAATGATATGCCTCTATTCATTTATGTATACCTCATGCATTTCTGATGCTTATTATGAACATCATGAGAAGGAGTCAGATCCCATGGAACAGGACTTTATAGATGACTATGAGCCACCATATAAATGCTGTAAACTGAACCTCAAGCCTGTGCATGAGCAGTGAGAGCCATTTCCTAGCCCTTGTGCCTTGTTTTAAATCATGATAAAATAGTGCTCTTAGACTTCAGATGAAACTTATTAATCAGTCAACTTTTCAGATCATTTGTCTAGATTAACACCATTAAAGTGTGTTTTATTCACACGATGCTAGTAGTTGTCCTCACACCAGTCTATAAGGAGCAATGCATTACTCAACACTAAAAGGTTACCTCAGTCATACAGTTTGAATCAGAGTGAAACCAAGCCAGGACAATAAGAATCTTGAAATGCCAAAGCCATGCCTTTGGTCTTTTAGAATTCCTGTGTGAGCATGTCTGTGGAGAGTTATGTGAGTAACCAGAAGGTCACATATACTGGACATCTAGGTAGAATCTATTCCAAAGTCCACAAGACATACTCATGGGCCAACATTGTGACAGAGTAAGAAGCATCCAGCCCTCCTCATTTCTGTAGAGTGAGCCATTGACTTGGCCTGAGCAGATGCTTAGGTCCTACATAATTACAAAGGTAACCTGTTGATGAATGTAAGTGATCCTATTGTTATATTAATCAGAAATGTTGTTGATGGGCTTTTCAGGTGGTGTGTTTAAGGGACTGACACATCTATTTGTTGTAGAAATACTTATGATCTTGTTTAGCTATTTGAGTTTCAGAGATTTGGGTTGGGGCGGGAGGTGGGGATCAAATTTGATTTTAGTTTACGTCTCAGAAATTAGAGTCAACATCTACAGAAGTGACCACAGGCTAGGAGGTTCTCCATTCCTTTCTCTCCTCTTCTACATATTTCCTCCAGCATCTCTGAGGATAAACAGTGAGGCCTTCATCCTCACCGTAATGCACACCTGGCCTAAGCCTACATATAGTATTACAGAGAAGTCACACCAAAGGCTGGGATAAAAAATCAGGCATGGGGCACATACCTGTAAGTCTTTAATTCTAGCACCAAAGAATCTAAGCCAGGAAGATTGTGAGTTCAAGGCCATGTTTAAGGCTACTACATAGTGAAACCCTTTCTTAATAAACAGTAAAAGTAACAAAACCCAGTACCCACTGTGGTGGTCAGAGATATCCATCGGAAGAAACCCTGCCCTAGGACTCCTTGTATCAACATCAGCCATGCCAATCTGTACCCCACCTGGAGGATGAATAGATTCAGCAGCAGCAGCAGCATTTAGTTAGACTGACACTATCTCTACCCAACTAGTTGGGAGTTTTTCAGATCTTTACATAGACATCATCAGTTAATTATCCCTAACTTGAAATTTCTGACATGCTCCAAAACCCAAATACCTTTACTGTCATAGGCAGGTTATTGGTCAGTGGTTCTGACTACAAACTTCTCCCACTGCCATCCGTGTATGCAGAAGAACCAAAGATACACCCTACTCACCTACTAGTAGAGCTGAAGAGGCAGCAGGCGGGGTGCTGGGAGCTGACATGGGTGGAATAGAATTTATTCTGTGTCAAAGGAAACTGTCATACAGAGTAGCTGTAACTGCATCTCATTCTTATATGAAATAGGAATTCCAGCATGTTCTGATATAGTTAAACATCATGTAATGAAAGGCTTTTAAACATTCTTCCCTTGGCTACATGTCTGTATTGACCTATCCTTTAGTACATCAGTTTATGTACTAAAAACCTTCCTACAATCTTGGTGCCCCATGTCAGGCAGGAGATGTAATCCTGAGTTGTAATAACGAAAAATGAGCCCTTGTTATGTGTTTCTTTCACATAAAGTATCCAGGACAGTATGGCTGACACTACATATCTGTACCTTCCACCACTGCCTTCTTGTCTATCATTCTTATAGTCCACTGTGTCGGAAAATGAGTCTATTAACAACAATTTTATCTTTGCTTTCTAATCTGTTTTATAAAAAATTTTTAAAAAGAAACATTTAATTCATCTTTAGTAGTTATATGGATCCAAATGTTTTATGGTTTTCCTTACTTCACCATATATTTGTGACAGTGTTTCATTTTTCTGTGCACATGCAGGAAGACATACACATAGCAGGAGAGAGAAAGAAAGGGAGAGAAGGGAGGGTTTCTTAATCTAGTTTTCAGAATGACTTACTTCAGGTCTAAAAGGGCAGTCTTGCTCTACAGTTTTCAACCTGAGTGTTCAGAAAATTTAGAAGGTACACTGGAATTTCATCCACTGACACAGTTCAGAAAGACTGTGGGGATGCTCTGTGTGTATAGACAAACCGTGATTTCCTGAGTGAACTAAATGCTTCTTTCCTGGATATTCACAGTCGTAGAGAACTCATACAAAAGTGATATTCAACCATTGAAACTCTCTGGTACAATTACATACCTTTGTTTTTTGTTGTCTCATTTTACCAAGGTAGTCTATGAAAAGAGAGTATTTTCACATACTATACTGAATCCTGAAGATAGCAAGTATAAGGCTTGATAGATAATGGTTTTGAAAAGTAACTTGGATTAAGTAATTTTTATTCCGAATCCTTGTTTAAAAGAAATCAAAAGAATACCACATACAGTAAGAAAAAAAGACAAGGACTCCTTCTGAAGCATGTCATATTATCACAACACTTCGGTGAAACAAGTTTACTAACATTTTTAGAGAAGAGAACTGATTGATACATAGGAAGGTATGGTTTTTTGTCTTTGTATCACAAAAATTAAGTGATTAACTTAGACAAAAAATAAAGCAAAGTGGAGCAAGTGTATTTAAGATAGAAAGGAGGGAAGGAGGGAGAAAGGAACAGAGGGAAGGAGGGAAGAAAGAAGGGAAGGAGGGAAGAAAGAGAGAGAAAGAATATCGCTACAGAATGCTAGGGTATATTAAAAAATATTGGAAAGGGAAAAGAAGTCATGGCAGAGGAGAAAAGGAAGAGGAAGAGGAAAGAGATTGTTTGGGCAAGGTGTATAGAAGCTGTCATTGCCTTGGGAGCTCCAAGGATGAGGACTAAAGTCTGGTGCCCTGGCAACTCTGTGGGATGTGACTGAGGAAGGGTCCCTTCGCCATGCTTGCTTAGGGACACTTTGTACACATCAGTAGTTCATTGTGAATGTTTGAGGGCCTGAAAGTATTTCTTCCCATTTGCCCCACCTCATAGCTCTTGAACTACTGGAAACTGAGTGATTATTTCTAATTCATTGTTATCTAGTTCATATGCACAACAGTTGCTTAATTTTTGTGGTAATTTTCAGGAAATATTGTCTATCTCTCTCAGTGAAATAGCCTGTCCAGATGCCCCCTAAAAAAATATCCTGAATCTGGAAAAAATTCAAAATATCTCAAAAGGAAAGCACTGAGAAATAACTAGGGCTGTCAGCTTTATTCAACTGTCAGTTCTCCAAAGATTTCAGGGCTTAAAATTTTAAAAGTGCCAGATGCTATTATCTGTTATTCATGTTACCATTATGTTCTAGTCTTTACTGAAATCAATATAACCTTCCATCTGTACATTGAAGGATCTGAGTGCACACGTGCACACTCTAAATACACACACAACATACACACACACACACACACACACACACACACACACGCCTTGCTAGCATATCTTACACAGAACAAAATTATGATTTTTCCAAACTATACTTTTTTTAAGTGTTAAATAAAAGTCTCAAAAGTATTACCGAATTCTACACTGGATGCTATTTGAAAATTCATCTAGTATAATATGTTTCTGTAACAGAACTAATACTGACAATTTTTTTCACTGTGGCCACATATATTTACTTTCTCTGCAAGTTTGCAAAGTACAAGGCAAAGCAAAAGCAGAAAATACAAACAATTGAAAACATAAAAGTCTATAGTTTTAAAAGTTATGAAATATTTAAAAGGTCATTACCAACAAAACCATCTTGGAAAAGCCCTTTGCAATACTTTGCCATGCCAAATTAAATAACATATATCTAACTAACATTGTTTTATATATGCATTTTAGCTGTATAATAGTTTGGGCTTTAATATTGATCATTTCCTTTAAAATCTTTCCATAATCCCACATTCCATAAGACACAGATTTAACCCTCACCAGAAGCCTTCCCATGCTTGGCTGTAAATGGATATGCTGCGGAGAGGCTGAGCTAGAATGGAGCTGCTCCTAAGCCAAATCTTTATTAGTGTGGGAGGATGAATGGGCAGGTGTAAATCTCCATGATCAGGAATCCTTTTGTTTCAGCCATTTTCCTAATACAGCTTTAAAAACAAGCTTCAGTACTTCACTGGCCTTGCTCCAGATAGGGGCAAACGACATTGAAACAGCCATTCTCTGCAGTTTATACAGGTACACATTTCCCTTCCAGTACATATTGGTATCAAGTATTTTTTTATTAGTAAAGTAACACAGAATACTGTAGCAGCACAGACAATATGAAGGATGGTATTGTTCCACACTGGTGTCTGTTAATTGGGCATAAAATAGGGTCAATTGAGGTATTTCTACTAGTGCCTATACTGTGGTACAAGGTTCCTTTTGTTTTGCTGCTGCTGTGACAGCTGGACATGAGAGAAAAAAATGTTTCCTGAGTGTGTTAGCACATGTTTATTTAGTGAAAAAACTTGAAACATACTAATATAATATACTAACAACCATACAGTTCAAGAAATGTTTCCATATTCACAAAGATGTGAACATTTAAAAGAGGTTGTTTCTCAGTTATAATCCTTCACTTTTTGGAAAAAGGTATTATAACAATCAAAATATATCCTTTCATTTATTATCTGTTTATTCTTTATATAACTCCTTTGCAGTACTCTAGGCAAGTCTTCAAGCCAAACTCAAACCTGACACCAATAGCTTCAAATCCAGTTGCCTTTTCAGAGTTCCCTAACATCTTCTGTCTCTTTCTTTCCCCACTTACTTTTGTTTGTTTGTTTGTTTTGGCTATTGTTTGTTTTCCAGAAAGACCCTGTGAACTCCCTAGAAAATATAGAGGAAAAAAAGTTTGCTGGAGAGGCCTCTATTCCAAGCCCAAAACCCAAGCTCCATACAAGAGATCTCAAGAAAGAATTAATCACGTAAGTCATGCTCAGCCACCTTACCTAAGAGATTCTGCAATTAAAAGACATAAATTTACAACTAAGAGTGACTACTTTAGGACAGGTGAGCTAATTAGAATATACCTAGCTCTCAGCACTGCACTAAGGGAGCTTCTAAAAGCATGTGTGTTTAAAAACAAGATAGAGACACACTCATCATAGTCACAGATTTTCAGTTAAAGATGTACTGACTCACAGTATCTACATCCTGACTTCAGGAAGTCAGTTAACCTTGAAACACTCTAAAAAGCATGACTTGGGAAAGGATGGTTTTCATTCCTCTTTGGGTTTCTTAACTCAGAAAAGTTCAATGAACAATTTCCCTGATTGATACAAAGTATACACGAATCAAACCATCTCATTGTACCCCTGTGTTATTCAGCCTTTGGTCACTGTTACAAAGTACCCGACTTCATTCATTGATAAGAAAAAAATGGTTTATTATGACTTGTGGATTTGAAAGTTTTGATATTTGGCCACTTTTCTCTGTTGCCTTTGGGCTTAGGTTGGGTTGAAGCAGAAAGAACTTCATGACAGGAGCATATAATGGAGAAAACATCTTTTTGTGTTTAGTAACAAGAAGAGGGGTCCCAGTATATGCTTTTGGGGACTTAGCTACAGTGATCTCCCACTAGGCCACACTCCTTAATGTTTAGCACCTGTTAATACTAACATAGCCTGGTTATATGACATTCAACACATGGCATGGCCTTTCAGAGATATTTAAGATATATTTCATAGCAACTCCATAAATACAACAATTAATATATGTCAATAAAAGCAAAATATGATACATACAAACCTGGAGATGGCAATGAAAGTGAGTGGATGGGTAAGTGAGTGAGTGGGTGGGTGGGTGAGTGGGTAGATGAGTGAGTGGGTGAGTAGGTGGATGAGTGAGTGGCTGAGTAGGTGGATGAGTGAGTGGGCGAGTATGTGAGTGGGTAGGTGAGTGGGTGGGTGAGTGTGTGAATGGGTGGATGAGTGGATGAGTGGGTGAGTGGGTGGGTGAGTGGTTAAGTGGGTGGGTGAGTGGGTGAGTGGGTGGGTGGATGAGTGACATTATGGAAATAATTTTCCATCAGGAAAATGTAGAATGATGTACAAATATGTGGACTTTCAATTAGTTTGTGGAAAAGAGTAACCTTTCTACTTGGGCACCACATCTTACCTTCTGTAATATTCTACATAAATATATTTCAATTAAAAACTCCCCTAGAACAGCTTCAACATAGATTGTCTTATCCACTCTTCTTAGAGCTAAGCTTCTCAGGAAGTTGTTAGTGACCCTGTTTTTCTCCTGAATCTGTTCCGTTCTTCCAGCTCCACCTAAACCACTGTCCTTGGAAAGCTCTCCACAGCCCTTCCACCTCCAGTCAGGAGGTGGGTCCTTGACCTTTGCATGCCTGACAGACAGCAGGTTTGGTGATAATGACCTCCTCCATGAGCCATGACCCATCTGCCACACTTCGCTCCTGGGGCTTCCTTACCTGAAGACTTTCCCTTCCTCACAGTGATTGTTTCCTAGATTCAGCATAGATCTCTGGTGACTGAAATACCTGCAGCTTAGTCCTGAGACTTCTTTTCTCCACTTCCTACATGTATAGGAGCTGCGATCCCTAGATTTAATCTCTGAGGCATATCCACTAGCTCATGGGGACAGAGCAGTCCTTCTCCTAGACCCTACCAATTAGGCAACCTCATCTCTTATTTCCTGAGCACATGGGGACACCTGTCTCAGGGCCTAACCATTGCAGTAACCTCACCCCATGGTCTCTGAAAGGAGTCCATACTCTTGTTTCTTAGTGTTTCCCTCCACCATCACTTTCCAGAAAGGCCCTCCACTCACTGAGGTTTCTCAACCCTAGAGCTAACACTTACCCTGTTTTCACGATCCTTTCTTCACCAGTATTTACCAGTGTATAATCGGTATTGTGTGCTTCTTAGATACTCAAGCTACATCCACAATAGCTTGCGACACAGCACATATTTCAAATGCATATCCATAATCATTGCTTTGAGAGGACCAGTTTGCTGACATGCAAGTAGATTTTTCTTTAATTTATTTGCTTTACATCCACATTGCAGTTCCCCTTGCCTCCTCTCCTCCCAATCCTACCTCCCACTCCTTCTTCCATTCCCAACTTTCCTCTTCTTAGAGAAGGGAATCCTCCCCCTAGGTACCAACCTACCCTGGGCACATCAAGTCTCACCAGGACTAAGCACATCTTCTTCCACTAAGGCCAGACAAGTTATACTAGCTAGGGAAAAGGGATCCAAAGGCGGGCATCAGAGTCCAAGTCAGAGACAGCCCCAGCTCCAATTGTTAGGAAACCCACATGAAGATCAAGCTGCCCATCTGCTACATATGTATATGAGGCCTAGTACATGCATGCTCTTTGAGCCCCCATAGACCCAGGAAAGTTGTCTCTGTAGGTCTTCTTGTGGTGTCCTTGACCCTTCTGGCTCCCTCAATCCTTCTCCCTAACTCTTCACAAGAGCCCCTGAGCTCTGCCTAATATCTGCCTAATATCTACATCTGTCTCCATTAGCTGATGATTAGCTCTATTGAGCTGATAGCCTCTTAGAAGACAGTAATGCTGGGTCCAGTCTGCAACTAACTTTTAAAGAAGCTTACACATTGGCATTTTTTACAGATTCTGTAGTCAAACATGAACAGTTAGTTGCTAAGTTGAGGCTTTACCTGTGACTTACTGGTTATACAAAATGACAAAGGGTACCAGACACAAAGAACTCAAATTTCTCAGAACATTTTCTTTCCAGGAAGCCATGTATGAGACAACCTTAAAAAAAAAAAAAAAAGAGAGAGAAGATGCAAGAAGATTGAAATAATCCCATGCATCCTGTCATAACCACAGACTAAGGCTGGTCTTTGATAACAACAAAAACAATGGAAAGCCCACATACTCATGGAAGCTGAACAAAGCTCTATTCAGTGATAACTCTGCCAAGGAAGAAATAAAGAAAGACATTAAAGAGTTTTTATTATTTAATGAGAATTAAGGCACAACATATCAAAACTTACTGGAAACAATGAAAGCAGTGCTAAGAGGAAAACTCATAGCTCTAATTGCCTACAAAAAGAAACTGGAGAGAGCATACACTAGCAGCATGACAGCACATATGAAAGCTCTAGAACAAAAAGAAGCAAATACACCAAAGAGGAATAGAAGGCAGGGAATAATCAAACACAAGGCTGAAAACAACAAGTAGAAACAAAAACAACTATACAAAGAATCAACAAAACTAGAAGCTGGTTCTTTCAGAAACAAGATAGATAAATCTTTAGCCAGACTAACCACAGGGCACATAAATAGTATCTCAGTTGACAAAATCATATGTGAAAAGTGAGACAAAACAACAAAAACTGAGGAAATTAAAAAAATCATCAGATCCTATTACAAAAGCCTATACTCAACAAAATTGGAACATCCGGATGACATGGACAATTTTCTAGAAAGATACCAGGTACTGAAGTTAAATCAAGATCAGGTAAACAATCTTAATAGTCCTATAACCCCTAAAGAAATAGCAGCAGTTATTAAAAGTCTCCAACCCCACCCCAAAGACAGCACTGAACCAGATGGTTTTAGTGCAGAATTCTATCAGTCTTTCAAAGAAGACCTAATATCAATACTCTTCAAACTATTCCACAAAATAGAAACAGAAGGAAGACTACCCAATTCATTCTCTGAAGCCACAATTACACTTACACCTAAACCACAAAAAGGCCCAACTTCAAACCAGTTTCTATTATGAATATCGATACAAAAATACTCAATAAAATTCAAATTTCTCAGAATATTTTCTTTCCAGGAAGCCATGTATGAGAGCCACACACTTATTCCCACATGGATCTGCTATTTGAGCTTCTGCATCAGCTTTTTAAAACTTCTTTTAAAGTGAATTCCAAAAAGCAAATTTCTATCTTTTGAAGTTAGGTTTTTAGAAATTGCTAAACGTCATTACAAATTATTTCCTGTGTGAATGATGGGCCAGAAAAAAAAAATGAAGTGGTATTATTTCATAATGGACATGACTCCTGACTTTGAAGCTAAATATACAAAAGAAGGCTCCCAAGACCTTGAACCATGCTTTTGAGTCTGTCGTGAATTTCCTGGAAGTTAACAGACCTCCCAAGTCTCATACTCAACATTTGTATGGGACCCTCAGATTTATGTCTATGTTAGTGTGCTGATTTCTGTCCTATCTTCATTATATTTAAATTTGTTTTTAAGAGATAATCATACCATGATAGCTTACTCAAAGATGGTCAAAAGAAAAATTTAAACTTTGTCAACTCTCCTCTGCCTTGAATAGATTTGAACATCAGTTACCAGAGAATTAGCTAGTTTCCTCCCTTTAACTTTGTTATTTTTATCAGAAATTCCCCCAAGAATATATCACCTAACTGACATTGTGTAATATTACATAATATTTTTTCATCAGAGATTTGAATTTACACCAGATATCAGAAGCCTATCAGAAACTCTATTAAGAACATCATTCTCCTGTCAGAAATAATATTGCTACTAATTATTTATTCTTTTGACCTTTTTATACCACAAAGCTTTACTTTTTCATCTAATCAAATGTATATATTTATACTATATTCATTGGTAATTTACAGATAATTGGTTTAAAATCAATATTACTTCTTTGCATCTTTTGGCAGTCTTAATGAGCATAGTTGAAAGTAGAACAGAAATAAAATGAACACAAGTGCTTTTAGAACACCATTTGGGCATGCGAATTCCCAAGTACTTGAATTCCCTGCACTTTCTAGTTAAACAGCGTTCAAAGAGTTTTTTTTCTGTATTTAATGGGTAAATGTTTACTAAAAAGATAACTCAGCATGAGCATAATCTCCATTACTTTTTTTAGTTTTTAAAAACATATATATTTTATTGTCTATACTTTCTAATATCCCATCCTCAGGGACAGAAGAATTAAATGGCTCCAATTTAGATCAATCTCTGAAAAACAAGCATCCCTCTGAGATCCCTAATGTTCATATCTTCTTTACCTAAAACAATTGATAAGTGCCTAAAGGAGAAACTACTTGGAGGACGATAGTATCATAATGTTAATCCCCAAAGTTTCTTCAAAACAAACCCCCGCATTCTGATTGTGCATGAACAGAAAGGACTTTGCTCTGGCCAGTATGTCAGTGAAAACCCAATGCCTGAGTGATAGTGCTGCCTTTCTCTCAGATCCTTAACATGACCACAGATAGCACTTCGAAGCAGTCCATCTGTGCACTCCAAATGAGCAATGTCAACAGCATCTAAAGATTTAATCCCTGGTGTTTGGAAAACCAGGGATTCTCTACTTGGAAATGTATGTCTTGAAGATAACAAAAGTCTTGTGATATTTTTAAAAATATAGAAGAAGTCTAAGACAGAAGTTTCTGGGAAATGTGAAGAGACACAGATCACCGTGCGCCACCTTTGACAGACGTCCTGGAATCTGGTTTTGGGCTAGCAGTGATTTAGGAGTTGCTGTATTGTTAAGCTTGGAGTGAAACTGCTCAAAAGTTTAAGTAGCTAAATCTCTTGCTTATTTCTCTATCACCAGTAATTTTCCCATGTAAATAACAATTTACATTTCAGTCAAAAATTTTCTTCCTTGTAGTTTCTAAAATGTCAGAGTTACTAGGTAGTTTTAAGAGCCTACAGAAAGATTCTTTCTATAATGTATCATATAGCTGCTGCCAAGATTTCTGTTCTCATATTTTTTGGGTTATGGAATCAAATTTATCTTTTCAAAGAACAGAACAGCATTGAGTGTTGAATCGCAAATCACTACAACCACATGTTAGCATCTTTTCCCACATTGTCTGAGTTGGAAATCTGGACAAAACATTGAAAAGAGAAAAAACTAAGGCTGGATATGCTATGCTTACTTTTTTTTCCTCTAAGTTCTCTTTTTAACTTCCAAATTCTCACTGCTTTAGCTTCTGCATCTCCTAAACAGTCCAGTCTTGAAAGGAGAAAATGCTTTGCAATTTGTCTGGAAGAAAATAATCTATGAAATGCACTTGATATTCATGATGTGTTTTTCTGCCACCACAGCTGCCCAACACCTGGGTGTGATGGAAGCGGCCACGTCACAGGGAACTATGCATCTCACCGCAGGTACCAAATGCTCTTGTATGTGTTCAGGATTTCATCATCTTGGTCTGTTGCATCTTGCAAGCTCAAGCTGCTCTCTAAATTAGGAAATGATGAGTTAGATGAGTTAGTTAGAGGTGGAAGTTATCTTATTTTTCAGAGATTTAGATATGGCACATGGAAATAATGGTTCTTGTTCAAAAGAGTATCCTGGTCCTGGTTAGAGACCACTTTGGGGTTCATGTCAGGCTATAGCCCACCTAGCGTTAAACAAAGAAAGCACAGGGCCTCTCACTGTGGAGGTGGCATTTCTGATCCTGAACATATAAATCAAGGTGTTGTGAGGCTGAGCAATGAAAGGCTCTCTCTGTTGTTTTCGTGATGGTAGCATCTCCTTCCCTGTGGGCAGTGGCTGAAAGCTGATGCTTCACTGTGGCTGGTGTGGCTGGCTACTGCTTATCACTGAGTTCTCATTAGATGAAAGCCCTTCGTTTGATAAATAACAAATCTAGTTTACAGCAATTAATTGAAACCGCCTTAAGGCCATGTTCATTAATAGTAAAACCAGATTCAATCCCAGTTAATTCCTTTCAATCCCTGGTCACTTATAACTTAGTGTATATCACAATTGCAGGACACGCAGGTTCACCCACGTCATTGCTGTACTTTTCTTCTTTCCTCTGCAGTGTCTCTGGATGTCCTCTAGCAGACAAGACTCTGAAGTCCCTCATGGCTGCCAACTCTCAAGAGCTTAAGTAAGTGATGGGAGACATGACCTATGTGCCCCTCTTCATCCTGGTAGAGCCCTCGTTTTTCAGTGCCCATGTTGCCTTCTGAAGAGAAAATAAACTTTTGCCTGACCGAGGAGTAGAAAAAACAGACATCAGACCATTGAAAGGGCTGAAGCTGACCCTGCATATCAGTCAGACCCAGACTGATTGCTGGGGACTGCAAGAAAGGGGGTGGTACTTATGGTTTATTGTTATTTGTAACAAATGACATCAAAACACAATCTTTTTACTGTTAATTTCAGAACTTATTTACTAAACCAGACCAGCGAAGGTGTGGCAAAACATTCACCATCAGTTTTAAGAAATCATGAGAATCTAAAATCTCCCACCCACCTTACACTTTTGTTAAACATCATTCCAGCTCACTTCTACGTTGTTTACAAGATCTCCACATATATATTAATATCTGGTTATTGATTTTCTTATTTTCCTGACATTTGATGTTTTATATGAATGTTTATAGTAAATATGCAATAATTTCACATTATAGTGTACTTTATAAGCTAAATAATAAGCAACATAAAAATCTGATGTTTTTTAATCCAGAAATAATCAGAATTTGGAAATATGCAAATATTTTTCTCATTTTCAAATGTTAAAGTATAATGTATTATATCAATCTTGAATATTGATTGCCATTTTTATAGATTTAAATATAAAGATGTTTGAGGTTGGTAATTAATGGACTGAAATGTAAGGTACAACATAATATCATCCGCAGTCTAAATTTTTCTATTGCCACATCTCAATTATAGCTATCACTTCATGGACTTTCCTTAAATTTTATATTACAAAAAATCATAAAGATACTGGAAGCATATAGGTTGAGAAGGCCTGTACCAATGTCAATAATTGTTTCATGCAAGTATCTAGCAAATAATTCATCTGTTTTATCCATTCAAGAAAAAAATTCTTTACTAGTCTCTTATTCAGATATAAAAGAAAAAAATACTTTTTGACATAATAGAAAACATATAAACATATGTATGTGTGTCATATATAAGATGTATAAGCTACTAAAGTGCTAAAAGAAAATATTAATAAAGAGCTGGAGAGATGGCTCAGTGATTAAGAGTTTCTACTGCTTCTGCAGAGGACCCAGGTTCAATTCCTAGCACCCATGTGAGACAGCTCAGGACCACATGTAAAACCAATTCCAACAGCCTCTCCTGGCCTCTGTAGCAGTACTTACTGCATTTACTTGCACAGATGCACACAAAGACAAACATGTATACATAATCTAAAAGTAGCTTTAAGATTATTAGGGTGATAAACAGCATGTCTAATGATAGATCATATATTTCTGTGTTTTGCTGGTTAAAGTTACAATGCCTGTTTAACTAACTAGATGTCTGCTAATTATTTTATCTGAAAAAAATGTATAGTACTCCCTACTCTATGTCTCAGGAATGGCACTCCATGATATAAAAACATCCTATGAATATTCATTGAGATAGAATTTAAGAAAATCTGTCTGCCATAGTAGCACATGCCTTTTTCCCAGCACTCAGGAAGCAGAGACAGGCAAATGTCTGTAAGTACAAGGCCAGCTTGATTTATATACAGTTTGAGACTAGCCAGGGCTACAAAGTGATACCTTGCCTCAAGAAATGATTGTATAATAAATAATATTGTATTGTCAATCAAATGTCAAGCAATGGTTGTATATGTTAAGTATTTGTTTTCAGCATGGGTCCTTAACTGAAAGCCAGTTGCTTACACCAAGAGTCCAGCTCAACTTCTTTAACATACATGTTTCATGATGCCCGTCTCGTCCATAACCAGGCACCTCACTGTGTTCCTGTGTTTCTAGGTGTCCAACCCCAGGTTGTGATGGGTCTGGTCATGTGACTGGAAACTATGCCTCCCACAGAAGGTAAGACTAACCCCATTTTTCAAATGGGAACTAATCTGTTGGCAGTGATATCCAGTCATAATCTCATAATCACAGGGTCTTGTACCATTCTTGGTTATTCCTTTTAGCTTGTCTGGTTGCCCTCGTGCAAGGAAAGGTGGCATCAAAATGACCCCAACAAAGGAAGAAAAAGAAGACTCTGAACTTAGGTAAGTATAATGAAGAAGTGGGTGGGCTGTATCTTGTTATCTAACTGGGAGGAGCCTTAGGATGTTGCTGAATACACATTGAATCCTGGAGGAGATATATCATTAAGAGTCAGGATTTCTGGCTAAAGACTCAAACTGTTCAGAAGTTCAAGAATATTTTCTCATTCATAACTACATTTCTACACTTCTTTAACAATGCAGAAGTGAGAGAAATTTATCCCTTGCTCATCTGACTTAAAGGAAACCAACATGTGGAAGTTGTTTACTATGATGTCCCTCTTTGTGTCTATATGTGTTTCTTGAGCTTTTTTTTTGTTTGTTTGTTTGTTTGTTTGTTTTCCAATTCTGGTTTATTTTTATTTTTATCTATTTTATTATTATTTATGCCTGTTTATATTCTAGTAAGAGAGAGAGAGACAGAGAGTCAGAGAGAGAGGAGGACTTTGTGTAGATAGGATAGTGGGGAGGATCTGGGAGGACTTGGGGGGAAAATGATAGGTTGTATCTAAAATACATTGTATTCTAAATGTATTTTCAATTAAAAAAAAAGAAAAGATAAAAGAGTGGGTAAGAGCTTGGCTACATCTCTTGATTACTGGGTGGCAGCAAGCTAAGCTCTTACACGAATCTCATTTTTCCCTGTCTGCAAAATGGAATAACATTCTCTACCAGAGTTTGCAGTGATCATTAAAAGGTGATGCATGGAAACTTCTCAGCTTAAAGCCTACCAACTCTTAACAACACAAAGCATTTTCATTACTTGTAGTATATCTTAGGGTTTCTATTGCTACAATGAAACACCAAGACCAAAAACAAGTTAGGGAGAAAAGGGTTTATTGGGCTTACAATTTCAGATAATGGTCAATCATTGATAGAAGTCAGGACCGGAACTCAAACAGGGCAGAAACCTGGAGGCAGGATCTGATGCCGTGGATGGGTGCTGCTTACTAGCTTGCTCTCTAAGGATTCTTACAGAACTCAGAACCACCATCCCAGGGTGGCCCTACCTACAGTGTGCTGAGCCCACCCATATCAATCTCTAATAAAGAAAAATGCTCTACCCACTTACCTACAGCTTTTCTCAGTTGAGGTTCTCTCCTTACTAATGAGTCTAGCCTGTGTCAAGTTGACATAAAACTAGCATATGCTAGTGTCCTTTGAAACGCTCTGCTGTTGGTTGCTTCTGTAAAGTATGGAGCTCTTACTTCCTGAAATGGCTCTACTGTGTTTCTGTAGATGTCCTGTAATAGGGTGTGATGGCCAAGGTCACATATCAGGTAAATACACATCACACCGCACAGCTTCCGGCTGTCCTCTGGCTGCCAAGAGACAGAAGGAGAATCCCCTCAATGGACCCCCTCTCTCATGGAAACTGAACAAGCAAGAACTTCCTCATGTCCTCTGCCAGGATGCAATGGTCTGGGTCATGTAAACAACGTTTTTGTCACCCACAGAAGGTAATGCTTGTTTTCTGTCTTTCTGTTGTTGTGATTATTTGTGATGTGGAGAAAGGTCAAAATTCTCGGCATATCATTATTTATAACACTTTAGATATGTAACACCTAGTCTTCCTAAGTAGATATTTGACTAATCTAAAGAATGAAAAATGCATTTTCTGTTTCTGAAAATTCACTGCACAGATTTCAAGGGCTCTAGAAACTCCATTTGTTTCTTAAGTTCTAAAATATTGCTTATGTTGCTATTTTTTAAGTGGCTCAGTCTTTTAATGCCTCCCTACAGTTCCAAGTGCTGCTATCCATTCTACTGTGTCCAGCAGTTTTGAGCTTTCACTTATGTGTGTCTGTCATCCTGCCTCTCTTGCATCCACCCAATTGCTGGCCAGTGCAGCAATGCTCTGCTTCTGGGAAGATGTGATTTAGCCACAGCAGCGTGGAGGTTAGCAGCATGTGAGGGTGCTGCTGGCGCTTTGCAATGATATAACACCCTCATTGCTGAACCCCTGACTCTCAAAGATGATCTTAGTCCAGCTATGTGGCTCACATTCACCTAAAGAAAAGAAGCTAGAAAATTCTTGATGTATTTCTCCAGTCAATGAGTGTCCCACCCACTTCTAAGTCTTTTAGGCTACTTCTTACAGTCTTAGGGAAACTTTGATTGCCCTTATGCTGAGTATAGAAACTAAGCAAAGTTGGGACATTTTGAAACTTTTTCAGTTCTTAAGGGACAGAACGTTTTAC
This sequence comes from Mastomys natalensis, assembly GCA_021653895.1. Lineage (NCBI taxonomy): Eukaryota > Metazoa > Chordata > Mammalia > Rodentia > Muridae > Mastomys > Mastomys natalensis. The sequence continues at coordinate 944,413 of JAJTUV010000471.1, read as the reverse complement.
CAGAAAATAATCCCTATAGGAATTGACCACTTTCAAGGTGCCAGTAAAACTGGCTTATGGAGAAATTTGAATTTTCTGTGAGGAGGTCAGAGGAAACCCTTAACATTGATACCAGAAAATCATCTTTCCAGGGGTTGCTTGTTTTGAACTTGTCAGTGAAAGTTGCTTAGGAAACTTTGTTCCCAAGTGATGTGTTTTGATGGCTTTCAGTGCAAGCCATATCCACTGTGGCATACCTTGTTGTAATATGTTTGGATCAGGATTTCCTATCTAGGAGCAGCAGTCACAAACCAAATATGCCTAAGTTGAGTCACCTGCCATTTTGTTTTAAAAAGGCAGACAAGTCTGTGGCCATACTACCCTGCATATACATTAGCTAGTATGAGAAGAAATGAAGACACAGCTCACCTCTGTTTTGATATACCTTAACTGAATGGCTTATTTTATGGAAATCATAAAAGACTTGTGTTTTAGGTTGATTTTGTTTTTGTTTTGTTTTTGTTTTTGTTTTGTTTTGTTTTGTTTTTTTTTTTTCTGCAATGGAGTCCACACACTATAGACCTGCTCCCAGGCCTGTCACGCTTCACCTCCAGATCCATAAAGGACTTTTATCATGGGAAATAGAGTCACAGTGATACATGCATGTGTGTGCATGTCAGTGAAGGCTGGAAGAAAGATACCTGAGATCGACACACACAAAGACCTCACATGTCTTTTCTCTGGACTGTCCATCTTTTGTTTTAGAGAGGATCTTTCACTGGCCTGAATCTTAAACAAGTATTCTAAGCTAATGGGCTAGTGAGGATCCATTCACCACCCTCTACCTTGCAAAGCCGCATGTTCATGTCAGCACTTTCTGATTCTAAGCTGTGTGATGGTTCCTTAGCATTTTCATAACAGTGTCTACCAGAAATGTACTGCAAATTGCAAAACAGATATTAGAAGGGAGAAGATGTGAAGTTTCAAAAGATATAGTCTATTATGTTAAAAATGAACATCTTCAGTGTTTCCTTTCACCAGTTAAGTATTTATCCCCTTCACAACCACTTTCTAAGACCTGACAATAAAAGAGACAAATTCATACACACTCTACAGAGAAGGAACTAGTCTTTATGAATCTTATGTAGGCCATGAATGTCAGAACAAGGCTCCAAAGTGAGTTTGACCTCAAGATGTGCCTCTCATTGTCTTTTCCTTCATAAGTAATTTATCACTAACCCAAGATGACCAAACCATATAACATTTTTATAATGTTACCGATTATATGTGACCATTAAAGTTTTATATTAGTTTCTGTACTTTAAATAATATTAATGTTGAAGTTTCCTTATTCTTAAAGCATGCAATGGTTCACATTTATTAAGGACTTTACTCCAGAAAACCTTTCTCCCAGTTGGCATAGCATCTTGAACTTCAGGTTAAAATGATTGTTTTATAGACAAATTGAAACCACATTTCTGTGGGGAAAAATACTTTAAATGGTTGATGATTCTCATTTTTGTTTTAATCTGAAAATGCTTTCTATGGCAAAAATACCTTAAATGGTTGATTATTCTTATTTTTGTTTTAATCTAAATATGGTTTCTACAAAGACACAACAAAACCATAAAAGAATTAATGGCTGCTTAGAACAAGAAAATTATTTGTTAATAAATAATGGAAAACATGTTTTGTTCAGGTTGTCATTATCACACTGGTGCTATTTAAATAAAGCAAGTGACATTAAAGGAAGGAAGCCTGTGGAAGAGAGCGGTGATTCAATGGGCAGGGTCATGTGCACCAGATCAGATAATAGATCTCCTTGCCCTGAATGCACCTGTCACAGCTGTCTTTATTCTCATTTCACTGTAGAGATTTTTTAAATGAAAAGTAATATTTTAAACAGTTGAAGAAAAAAATTAGAAACTTTCTATAAGCAGACTGAATCTTCTGTAGCTAGAGGGTGTTTGTTGCTGACTATTATTAAAACTGAGTCACTCTATAAAAATCAGAAAACAGGAAGAACTAGTCTCTGTCATGTTTTTCATGGACTTTGGCCAGGTGACAATGTCTTTGTTCATGACCTTTGTGAGCAATTTTGTATCTACAGAAAATGAAGCCTGTACCACTGACCACACATTCATGAGTGTATAAACCAGTGTTCTGCCAAGTGAATGAGACTAGTTGCATCAGCAGTGACAACCTGTACTTTGATTTAAGAGAAAAATGAAAAATACTTTACATTACTTTTGGATATATGTTTCTTTTATAAAGAGACTATGGGTTATGATATAATTAATGAGCAGACAAAACTATCAAGAGTAAGTAGCAAAAAAAAAAAATCATTTAATGAGAAAAGACATCCATTTCAACATAGGTATAAATCCTCTTCTCACAGCTTATCCGGATGCCCTCTTAATGCACAAGCTATCAAAAAAGTTAAGGTCTCTGAGGAACTAATGACCATCAAGCTCAAAGCAACTGGGGGTAAGTCACCATCTCAATCAAGGTCTAGGCACTAGATACCACTTTAAATAAAAGTATACACTGTATTAAAGCATACTTATTTTTTTGGATATTTTATTTATTTACAATACAGATGCCTTTCCCCATTTCCCTTCCATAAAACCCACTATCCCATCTGCCCTCCTTCTTTATGCTTTTATACCATTTTGATTACATGCATTATTAAGGTCAGTTCTAGGTTGAGGGTATAGAAATACAATAGATGCAAATAGTAAAGGAACAAGCAAGACAATAAATATAAATAGTCAAAGAAAAAGCAAGGCATTAAACCCAATTACGTGAACAGTCCTGTGATCACTGTTTCTAAGGGCTTATCAGGATGGCCAAAGTATCTGAGCATACTTCCCTGTCCTGGCACTATGGTCCTGGTCATCTTCATGTCTGAAGCCTACTTCCTTGTTCTAGCCTAAAATTTAGATTCCTGTCTGAAATTATTCTTTGTTCTAGCCTAATATTTAGGTTCCTGGATGAGATTACTTCTTTGTTCTAGCCTAAGATTTAGATTCCTACCTGAAATTACTTCTCTGTTCTAGCCTAATGTCAAATTCCTGCCTGAAGCCTACTTCCTTGTCCTTGGCCAATGTCATATTCCTGCCAAACAGCTCACTTCCTTGTCCTTGGCCCATGTCAGATTCTTGCCAAGAAGCCCCAGTGGCTCTCCGCCTCTCCCCCTTTTTTATTTCATTAACAAGAATGAGCCTGTCTTAGGTCGTTCTAACAAGAATGACTTCCTTACCCATCATGGAATATGTCTGTGGGTTTATGCATATGTGTTTCCAGTGTATATTACCCATACATTTTCAATAAACACAATTTCTGACATCTGTATTTGAGCCTTTAATTGTTTTCTGTTTAAAAAACAGATGTTTTATGGTAACTCTGGGTACCCTAGCATCTGCATCTATATCTCTGTTTCACTGCCTATCCTTAGTGTCAATTCCCAGTCAGTATTAAGATGTATTAATTCTGAGGTCCCTAGGAGGCTTCCATTGTTATTTTGGTCCTTGCGTAGTTTTCAAATGTTTCTTTCAACATTGTTCTAGGTTCTCTCAGGCCTACTTCTTTCTCCTCAAAGATCTTCCTAAAGCATCAGACACACTGTGGCAGAGCAGTACTGTGCTTCAGAATTATATCTGATGTTGTCTTTGGTACATGATTAGAGCCAAACCAGAACCATTTTCTTTTTATTTTTGCTGCAGGGAAGGGAAGTTCAGCCCTCTTGGCATGCAGAGTGTGCACTTTCATACTGTGCTAAAGCTGATGACCTTTAATTGTTCTCACGTTTCTTTTCTGAAAGTCATTTTGCTTATTTGATGTGAATATGGGCTTTAAGTCGGAGATGTGTGATGTCTTGGAAGGCAGAGCTCTTCCAAGCTGCCTATCATTTCCTACTTAGGGAGACCTTCATCTCAATTACCTTCAGCATCCTTTTCCTTCCCCATTCCCAGGAAGCCCACTGCTAAGACCTTCAGAAAGTTAAAGGTAAAGCCCTATATGGTAGGGACAGACCAACCACTTCTACCATTTCTAACACCCAGATGCTAAGCAGCTGAACTTTGCCTAGAACTCTGGCTATTTCTTAGAAATATCTCATTCCTCCAGAATCTTCCCATGAGTGAAATTAGAACATTTTAATGTGTTTTTGTCTATACATCTCTGGAAGAGAGGAGAGAGAGAGAGAGAGAGAGAGAGAGAGGAGAGAGAGAAAAGTGCATTTGTAAATTTTCTTTGATCCATAGAAATATCTAGTCCAACATTCTACCAACAATGAACTTAAAGGAGCACCATGGGTATGCATCTTATTATGCTTCCAAAAACACATTAAACATCTGTGAGTAGAGTTGACATTATAAAACCCCCACCAACTTCTAAGCCTGCAGTAGATTCTAAACCACAGATAGTGTTAGCCCTATATGTACACACCTGTGCTACAGTTTAATTTATAAATTAGGCACAGTAAGAGATTAGCAACAAATAATAATAAAATAGAACAATTACAGCAACTTACTATACATCCAAGTTTTCAAGAACTTAGGAGCTATTTTTGGAATTTCCTCTTGATATATTCCATCTAAAGTTGAGCATGAGGAAGGCACATTACAGATAACAGAGGCCCCGAGAAGGTTATGAGATATTGTTCTGGAGGCGAGAACTCATGTTTGAATCTCAGCTCTGATATTTTGTTTCCCATCTATAGAATGAGAGGGTAAGTGATTGTCTCATGTAACATGAATTATTGCTTGGTAGTTTAAAGTGAAATTCAAGATGTGAGTCCTCTTCTCAACCTGACTCCATGGGAATGAGGTCCAGTGGAGGAGAGGGGGTTCTTCTGGCTTGGAGACTTCAATATCAGTTTGTGCAAAATACTTCAAAACTCTTCGTACTTTTGTCTGTTTCACCTCACCCATTACTTGAAAAAATACCTGTACAAAGACAGAAAGGAAAAACTGTGTCAGAGAAATGTAGCAAGGTATCTTTTCACTTGCTCAAATCAGAGACCTACCAGGTGCTGATAGTACTCAAATGCATGTCACTGAGAATCCCTTCTTCCCTAGCTCCTGTGTTACCTCCCTGAGAGAAAACTGATCTCCCTACAGATGTGTGATGCTTAGTAGTTCAGCAGAGTTCTCTAGATATCATGGACCTCTTCCCATGGAAGCATCACAGTTACATTAGTATGGGCCATTGTCCCAGTCCACTGTCTGATGTGGAGCTTATGTCACACTGTTGCTTCCTATTCAGATTGAACTAGGAACAATTTGGTTGTCTTCTTCTTTTTTATTGAGTGACAGAATCCAGTTGAAATAAGTCTGTTGCATTTTTTTATCTCTTTGGCCCATACATGGCACACTTTTAAAAAACATAAGTGCCTATAAAATAGCCACCTGTTTTATGACATAATATGTAAAACTTTAGATCTTACGGGATTTTGCTTCATATTATATTATTACAAATTATCTAAAGGCTGAAAAGATTTCTAAGTGTGTTAGAATGCTTGTTTGTACATACGACCTGACTTCAGTTCCCAGTACCACATTCAGCAGCCCACAACCACCTGTAAGGGAGATCTAATGTCCTACTTTTGGATCTCACAGGCACTCATATGCATGTGTGTGTGTATATGTATGTGTGTGTGCACACACATACACACACACACACACAGAGTTAAAAATAAATATTTTACAATGGTCATCGACATCATGATTGGGAATGGGGGAGGTATCTGGTTCGTTTTAGCATCAGACTTTTGTGAAGTCTAATTATGTACATCTTATGAGTGCATCCTGTGTGTACCTTCCTGTGTTGGGCATGCCCTTGAGAATGAAGTTGCTGGGTCACAGAGAATGTGAACGAACTTCCACCTAAAGTAGATACCTTACTGCATCATCGGTTGTTATAAAGCATGTTTGATATTTGTAATTTGTACAAAACAGAAGAGTGTTAGGTTCCTGGTTTTGGAGGATGGGAAGACCAAGAACATGCCATGAGCATCTGTTACATAACTGGTAAGGGAGAGTCCTCCTCTGATGCCTGACTGCATGGTACAGGGTATCATGGTACAGAGTACCAAATGTGCTCGTTCCAGTCTCTTTTCATAAAGAGTTACTGGTGCCACCACAAGGACCCTACTCATGACTACATCTAATCCTAATCACTCCTTAAGGATCCTGCTTCCAGCCATTAAATATGACACCAGAAGTTACGTTTTGATCACATGAACTTTTTAAAATATCATTTATTTATTTTTATTTATATGAGTACAATGTAGCTGTCTTCAGATACACACCAGAAGAGGGCATCAGATCTCATTACAGATGGTTGTGAGCCACCATGTGGCTGCTGAGAACTGAACTCAGGACCTCTGGAAGAGCAGTCAGTGCTCTTAACCGCTTAATAGCTTAGTTCCTGGAAAAATTATGATTGAAAATGCTCCTGTGATGTTGCTCTTGAACCAATATGCAGGAGTTTGCACTCATTCACCTCTGTTGTCAGCATTTCTCCAGACTGGTGAGATTAACTTCAGTCCAGGCTATGGCACTCTTCTACCTTTCCCAGACTTTCAAATGTGTAAAATGTATTCACACTCACTGTACAAAACCATGATGGAAACTAACACCTGTGGGCGGGACACTGGCCCACAGTCTAAATTTTTCTTGCAATTAGTTTCACACATAGATATTATGCATGTTTTTTACAGAAATTAAAGCCTAAAGATTAGTAAGTGACCAAATTCAAGAGCAACAGTCAAACAGTATTCTTTCTCCCAAACTGCATGCACGGCCTTGCCAAGTGATTGCAGAGAAATCTATTCTGTGTTCCTGGTCTCCACATCATCTGCTGATCACCGCAGCTCTGCCTCTAGGCATGGCTCCTAAGGATTACCTCAACTAAGCAGATATTTAATTGCTGTGCATCCCTTGTGACCTCACTGTCCTTGCAGTGTCTATACAAGAGGTTGCATAGATTTTAACACTGTTAGTTCATTTAATTTCTGCCAAAATATTTGAATTTTAGAGGCATAGCATTTTCATGTGTGAAAAGAGTACAATGGACCATGCTGTAGGGGTTGTAATGGGGGCTCATCAGGTCTTGTGGAGCCATCTGAAACCTGGTGCTTTTTCACTCCATTTTCTTAGAAAGCATTAAATTCCAAGACTGTTTCCTTTTTTTTTTCCTAATACACTTTGAGTTAAAAAAAAATCCTAAGCTAAGGTCTCATATTTAAAAACAAAATAATCTGTTGCTGGCCTTGTCTTCTGTTTTCAATGTGAACTCTTAACTCCTCACAGGTATTGATGGTGATGAAGAAATTAGACATCTGGATGAAGAAATAAAGGAACTGAATGAATCCAACCTTAAAATTGAAGCAGATATGATGAAACTTCAGACCCAGGTTAAAAACACTAATTAGTTATTTCAAAGTGATTGTGATCTCTAGTGGGTACAAAACATTGACCTTCTGCAATCTTGCATCTGAAGCATTGATAATACCATAGAAAAATGTGTTTCTCTGTCAGGCATTTACTGTAAATCTTGAGTGAGTAGCTCCTGCCTGTGGCTATTGACTCAGCAGCAATGGCAAGAGTTACTCCTCCTTTACCTAGCTGGCATAGAAACCCCCTTCATGAGCAAATAAAAGCAGATGGCTATACAGACTCTGGTAGAGCATGTGGTGCTTTGTAGAGAACTGTGTCAGAAAGGTAAAAACAGTCCTTAGTTTTATTTAAAATTTAAATACAACATTAAACTCTTTAAATATAATTCTTCTAGAACAGTGATGTTTACACTAAAAGCAGATCTTATACAAATATTTTATACAAAACATCCAAGGAATGTATAAATCTAGACCACTGAGAAATAAAAGTCCACTCAGTCCAGGATTTTTAAGATGCTAACACAAATTCTGTTACTGAGGAAATAGCTTGTTCACCTACTCATTGCAAGACTCTGGGTTCCATCCTCAGCATCTCAAAAAGCAAAAATAACTGCATCACAAGCAGTTAGAGTGGAAAATTGAGACCAAGCAGAGGGGAGAGGATCCTTCATGCTGCTTCTCCCATGTCCTCTCCTTCCCTCCCTCCTGACATGTAAGCTTCTTTCCACTGCTCTCAGCAGTCCTCACCTAAGCAGTTCAGTTCCTCTGAATTAATTTCTTCATCCCATCTTCTGAATGCCACAGAAGTTCACAGAAAGAGCTTGATGCTTCCATTTGGAAAGCATGAGGCTCCTCCTGAAACCATTAGTGAAGAACAGGTTAACAGAGCCCCAAGAAAAAAAGAAATGTGTCAGCAATGATTTAGACATAAAGGAGCTAGCCCAACTCTGATGAGAAAGATGGTTTCAGACAGACTAGGGCCAAATCCCTAATCATGAGTAAATGTAGTGGTGTAAGCAATAGAGGAATATATCTGGAGGTGATATAGCTGGATGGGGCAAGTTATAGAAGGGTACCAGCGATAACATTGGGTAGTCACATAGAATAGCCTAGTTGATGGCCTTGGCATTTACTTTGATGGAACAAGGAGCCTCGAAAAGTTTGGGCTTTAAGAGTAATTCTGTCATCCTTGATGTACATTCTAACCTGACCTGGAAAAGACTAAATTTGATAGTGTATTGATGAGGACCAAGGGGACACTACGCAGAGCAAAGCTGACACAAGGTCACCTGTGAGAAGTGATAGCTTCACAGCAAATGGCTGAGTCCAGGTGACCACAACATAGGTGGATAGTGGCCTCATTTACAAGAAGTTCTCAGTGAACCTGAAGTATGAGACCAAGAACCCTGAATCTGGGCAACATTCAAGTTGTCATTCATTGCAAAGAAGAGACCTGCTACTGGAGCAAGAATTGGGGAAAATAGCAGATTTACTCCTGGAGCATATAGACTTTAAGATATCTAACATACAGCCATGTAGAGAAGCTAGACCTGCAATTCATGGAAAAGTCTTGTGTTGAAAGTACAAATCAAAAAGGTGTGAATCTAACACAGAGAGCAAAAGGGCAGGGATGCAAGTTGGGATGAAGACATCCCTGGGCATGTATATCTAGCCTTGGGTGTCCCCCAGAGACTTTTTATAGGCCTCTAGCTCTGCTTCTCATGTCATTGCCTCTATTCTAGATAACATCTATGGAGAGCAACTTGAAGACCATAGAGGAGGAGAACAAACTTATCGAACAGAGCAACGAGAGTCTCCTGAAGGAGCTCGCAGGGCTTAGCCAGGCTCTTATCTCTAGTCTGCTGACATCCAACTTCCACAGATGGTAAGACCAAGAGCAAGGCTCTGCTGCCCCATCATCTACCTCAGTGTCTTTGTTCCATTACCCCGTGGCTGAACTGTCAACAGTCACCTACTCCTGATTCATTCTCATACTCAATGATTTTGCCATCTGAGAACATGGTAGATATGCATATTCAGATAATTTAAGGCCAGTGACATTCCAAAAACCCAGGACTCTTTAAGAATGAGTCAGTGCCACAGAAACAAGAAGATAATTGTACCTAACTGCCATTCAAGGACCATCCAAGGTGCTGTAGTAGCGATCAAGCCTGATCACATGAAAGCTCCCTAGTTAGTGAACACTTAAGATTTCCCAACCATAGTGGAGAAAGTCATGGCTCAACTTGAATCATTGGGTCAAGATTCAGAGCTGGCATGAGTCAGGAAGCTGTGGGACTATGGACTTCCTGATGTAGTCTTTATCCACTTTGCCACCAGATTCTTTGTCCAGTTGCATGTTACTATAAGAAATACATGCACAGCAGAGATAGAAATTGAAAGGGAACAATCACAACTAGATAGTACGCATATTCCAGATCTGGACTGTGCTGGGCACACAAAGTCATCTACAAATATAGAAAGCTTACCTTCTGAACAGTAATGATGATAGTCATTTTCTGTATGCCTTAGCTATTTACTCATTTTAAGTCCCTCCTTCCAAGGACCTTTAGAGTAAATAAGTCCATTTACCATGGGTTTTCAAAAAGATGGGAACATGGAGGCACCACACATGACAGGGGAATATTCCCTTTTGTCATGCATTCCTTTCCTCTTGTGCATACAGTTTACACACAGCTAGTATGTAATCATTATAAAACATATTGCAAGGCTGGGAGATTGCTCAACAATTAACAGCACTGGTTACCCTTCCAGGGGACCCAGGTTTAATTTCCAACACTCACAAGGCAGCTCAGGGCTGTTACACCAGTTCCGGGATATCTGACACCCTCGTCTGGCCTCCACAGGCACAAGGTACATATGTAGTGCATAGACATACATGCAAGCATCCATATACATTGTGTCTGTCTGTCTGTCTACCTGTCTGCTTATCTGTTCCAGCATCATGGCAGTCCCATTTAATCCTAGCATTTGGGAATCAGAGGCAGGTAGACCTCTGGGAGTTGAAGACCAGACTGATCTATATAAAGAGTTTCCAGCCAGCCAAGATTACAAAGTGAAACCCTGTCTCAAAAAATCAAAACAAATTAATTAATTAATTAATTAAGCCATTATATTAGTCAAAAAAGATGCCAAGTACCCCCAAGGGTAGAGTTGAAAAAGTTTGGCCCTCTTAACACTGATGGTCTCCCTAAAGAAACAGAGATGGCAAAATGAACAGAGCTGCCAGAGTAGAAAAATCTCTATCACAACTATTAGTAAGCAACTGGCTTAAATCTACAATCCCTGCCATTCCAACATAGGACTGTTAAAGAACGACTTGGCAAAGCCAATCTTCACCCTCTTAGCATACTTTTCACAGACAGCTGGTTTTGTACTGAGCAAGTGCAAATGAGGTCCAGACTCTTCCCAAGACAAGACGTACAGTTTGGAGACTTCTAGCTCAGCAGCTAAATGCATTCATTATATGGCTCCAGATTGATGCCCAATACTATTCAATCACATCCCATTAGTGCCATGAATTAAGAGTGAACAGATAAACCCCACATACACACACTCACACTTGTATGTCCTATCCCAAAGTGCCACAGTCCTAGAAACACTTGTCTTCCTACTTGTGTAAGTTGGCAACATTTATCACTATCTCCTGATCTTCCTTGGGGCAGCTAAAACTCTGTGATTGGTTTTCATATGTTTTGTCTCCATCAGGGGCCTATCAATGAGCAGAATTTTGAAGCATATGTAAATACTCTCACAGACATGTACAGCAATCTGGAACGGGACTATTCCCCAGAATGCAAAGCTCTACTGGAAAGCATCAAGCAGGCGGTGAAGGGCATCCATGTGTAGGACGACAGTATGCAGGAAACAGAGGTCACTACAACCATGAACTCCCACAGATCCACAGGGGCCTAATATCCCTGGAGCCTGGAGGCTGTCCCCTCATTTATAATTGCAACATTGCACTAATTTTTTCCCCAGCTGACATAAAAAGGAAAGAAAAACTATGATAAACTCTTTGGATTAAAAGCAATGCAGTCAATTATTAGATCTCATTTATTTTCATATCTTTTTCTTTTCTTTCTTCATTGCACTCTTTATTTTGTAAAGTATATGTAAAAATAAATGTGACATTTTATATTTTATTTATTACTAATCAAAGAGTTTTTTATCTTTTAACTGCATTTTGAAGTCTACCATATTTTTACAGGTGTGTTTATTAATTTATCTTCTAATAGAATTTAAATAGAAATGCTGTTCTCAAATCACCTATCTTTCTGGGTTTAAATGAGAAAAAGAAAACAAAAGAAGTGTGTGAAGGAAATCCTGATGTCAGAACTACACTACAGTCAATCTTGTTTTCTACTGTGCACTCCCATTTCCCCTTTACTGGTTTTGGTTTTATAAATGGTTTTTGGTAATGTGAGCTGTGAAGGATTATGAAGATAAATGGCGCCCACTAGTGGGAAATCCGCACTCAAAAAAGCACAGGATGTTAGCAAATAGCGCACTCAGAACTTGATAGCAATAATTAAATAAAATAGTCAGCATAGCATTCCACATGGCTGCAAGGATTTAATTACTATGAATTATTTATTTGTACTGTTTAAAGCATACATTTTAAGTGAATCAGATTTTGTCTTTTTGTTTTTCAAGTCACACTGGCTAGTTGACAACCCTTTCCCAAGATGAGAAATAAGCTTTGATGTGACCAGCCAGGCTTTTCCTGCTACGCGTTAGTACAGTATACAAGTGACAATATTGGTGTAGATTTGTACTTACAAATACAGACACATTCAAATGGAAATTTTGTAGATACCATATCCCCTGAAATAGCATTTATTTTACTGGGTTGACTGGAAAGAATGGAAAACAGAAGGCCTGAAAAAAAATGTTATTCCAATCTGAGTGGTTACCTTGAATACTGGCAGCATTGGTCTTTGCTTCCCTAGGAAATAAGACAGTTTTCCATCTGATAAAACTCTTGAACTGCAAGTGACACAAAGTATGCTACACACACAAATATGCGTGTGCATGCACATGCACGCACGAGCACACACACACACACACACACACACAGGCATATACACACATACACCAGCATAGTCCACACACATATATGCACTCACAGTCATCCACACATGAAATTCAACCTACAATCTCAACTGGATCAGAGTTTAGAAGTTGCTGTAGTAAAGGCAATGTCTATTTCAGGGATTGTAAAGTAGTTAAGCATTGTTTCAAAGGTTTTTTTATATTTATTTTTTTTAAGGAAAAGGTATAGACAACCAGCTAAACTGCCTTTTTGGTGTGCACACACATTTCATGTGCAGATGTGCCTCTATGTAAAAGTACACATGAACTTTAGTGTGGGCTTAATTTTCTGTGCTATAATAAAAGTGTTTATTTTTTATTAGCCTCATGAATATTTAGGTTTAGTGTGATGGCATTCACAGGCTTGAATTCACTGTTACTACTGTTACTTGCTCAGATACATGAAAAGTGGTACAGTCATTCCACTCTCATGGAACCGTGGATATTGTTATGTATCAAGTGGCGCTTATCTTTGGCTTGGGGTTCATTTGAACTCTTGAATCTTAGTTTAGTGAAAATGAGATGTCTGTTCTTAGGTAGGAAAGGTGTTTATTTAAAGCTCAATTTTAAAATAAGCAGCTACTGCGAGTAGTGTCTACTATATATGGGACACAAAGTTTCCTATTAAAGTATGTCGTTGAACATTTTGCTACACAATACTTCAAAGAAGCACACAAATGGGTTCACTTATTTAAAAGACAGAAGTTTACTTTGCTAAATATTTTAACAAGTTTGTTATATATTTTATTTAAAGAGATCTCTTACAATCCTACGTATTTATTACTATAGTTTACATGGCTTCAGTTAATTTATTTGTATTCATATAGTTTTATGAAGTGTGTCTGTATTTATTTGCCGCCTTGGTACTTGTGTTTTGTAACATGCACTGAATTATTTTCTTTTCAACTATGTTAATGATTGATACTGTAAATTGGGTCTTTTGTAAACAAAAACAAAGGCAGTGATGTATGCGTTTTTATTTGAAGTAGTTTGTTTGTATACTGTTTCTCCAAATGATTAATATTTCTTACATCAATGCAACAAAATTGTGTTCAGTGCTGTACATTTGGTGTATGGTAGGAAATAAAAATTGATAATGAATTTTGCTGTGATATTTACTTTATCAAGACAGATGTTAACATCACTATGACCCACAGCTCCTGATACCATAGAAAGCTTCCAACACAGAGCAGTTCCAGCTGAACACTTTTACCCTTGGTTGAGAGGATTCTTGGCCACTTGATGATTGGTTAGCACCTTGGTGTAGAACATATCTCCAAAATAGAGTGTACCTTTGTCTTTGCTAGAACTAGAAAGAATTTTGTACAGATCTAATAAACAGCACCCAAGAAGTTCTTTCCTGATACCAAACTGCTGGAGGTCCTGAATATAGCTTGCATTTATGCAAGCTAGGTAGGGAAAATGTAGATAATTCTAGGCTACCTGCTTCTGTGTTATTATCTAAGTCATTAGTATTCTCTGTTTTTTAGTTTCTAGCCAGACTTACATCTCTTAAATCTGATTGTCCCTCATAGGCAATGTAAAATTTATACAATGAAATCAAATTAACTAAAGGGAAGTCTGGATCGGAGAGAGAGCTGGGCTTAAATTGGGTTTGCTTGCAAAGAGCACCACATACATTCAGCCACTAAGCTTATACAAAATGTTCATGTGATGTGTTCTGGGAAAGTGATGCAGAGATGTTCAGCCAGAATCTTAGTTTCCACTTTATTTAGTATGTTGTGCATTCTACCTTGGTTGTTACTGTCTATGAGAAAGTAGTGTCTGCAGTTCATGATACAAATTTGTCATACAATTGAATCAATTCTACTGAACTTAGAAATCAATGATGAGCAAAATCCACCCTTCCCCATCACAGATTTCTCACCAGAACATACTTCCTGAGGTCTGAATTTAGTGGAGACAGGGGGCAATGACAAGTATTATGATATATTAATATACAATCTCCTGGGGAAACACCATGAGGGTTGATATCCAACTTCTAGTTCCAGGAAATGTGTGAGTTCCAGATTGGTGAGACACTTTGGTAAAAGACATGGTAGGCAGAGGAACCACAAGTACAGAAATGTGAAGGGAAAATGACCATCAACAGAAAAGAAAGTACAAGAAGAAGCCAGTTGACTGGAAGTAGAAAGTCCAGGAAAGTGGATCTGAGGATTCAGTGTAAAGCTCCGGGCCTCATGGTTCAAATTCTCAGTAGCAGCTTTTGCTATGCAAAGAAAGGCTGAATTTCAAGGCTGAGTGTGTTCAATAGTAGAGTTCCTACATTCACACTTCTGAAGCCTCATCTTCTATGCCTGGCACCTTCCCTGAAGAGATTTTACAAGCAGAGGGTGGAGATATTTGCTTGCAATACAAATATTTCTTACAACAAAGCAATGCAACTAGTTCAGTATATTTCAATTGTAAATAGGATGTGAAATCGATAAGAACTTTTTCTGTAGTTGTTTTCCCTCTATTACCATTCCATCAAAAAGTGAAATACTGTTCAGAATAATCAATTGACAAGGAGTGAAATCGAATAAGATTAATCAGAGGCTATACATAAAAAATAAAAAAAAAAAATTGAATAAATAAATAAATAAAATTGTGAGGTCATTAGAACTCTGACATGCTTCTACTTGATCCAAAGTCCTGTATGGAAAAAGGACAGATGAATTTAGAAATTGCCTTCTTCTAGCACATAAGGATTTCACTACTAATGTTTTCTATGTGTCTTTCCACACATTCCACCCACTTCATTGTGGCCTGCAAGTAGTGCCTTCTGTTTCTTTCAACTATCCAGCAGGTGACATACAGTAAGCAGATTGAACTTGCTAATAACTGTCCACACTGTCATTCGCAGGCAGAGATGCTTTGTGTACTCAGAAAATCCTTGGGCTTGTGGAGTCATAGTACCATATCCAATGATGAGATGGCCTGTTCTCAGGAAAGTTATTAGTTAACCTGAGACAATAAAGCTGGGCAAAAATGCACCCTAAAGTCAACCCCATTTGATTGAAAAGCTGATCAAGCAGCTTTCCTGTGTTTTAAAAAAACACTAGTAAAATGCATGGGTTTTACCATACACACTGGCCTACACTTCCAGAAATAAGGAAGCCTACTATACACTTTTATCCATCCCCACTTTGACCAACAGGATATTTTTAGGCTCCTGCCAGATACGGTTTCAACTGCAGGTTATAACCAGGAATGATATGAAACCACTAAGCTCGACCACTCCATGAGGGGAGAAACAGCTTATTTGGGATTCAGACTGCTTGGGGTGGGGAGGTGGCACAGGCAGCAGGAAGAACCTTACCAGTTTTACGGGGACAGGAGAAGAGATGCATGAGCCAGAAAACCTGAAAGTTAGAGCAGAAGAAGATGGGATGCAGGCCATAACAACCTGTAGGATAGCATGGAAACTTCCAACTGTGGTAGGTTGTTAATCAGGAACTAGGTGTGCCTTGCTGAAGGCAGTTGACTGTTGCAGGTGAGTAATGGAAGGAATAGCTTTCCTGAAAAACAGTAAATGGCTTGAAAAGATTTCTAAGGAATGCTGGGTTTAGGTTTCTATTTATCTGATAGTAATCCTTCTATTTAGGGAGGCTAATAGCTGATCTCAGGTTGTCATTAAATCATTTGCTTTTCATCACTGTGACTCTGATACAAAGGTAACTTCTGTAGGCTGTGGAAAAGCAGAGATATCCTTACCAGGAAGGAGATAATGGGGCCAGCATTGATATAGCTACAGGAATACACCCCAATAACATCATCCTTCCAATTAGGCCCTGCCTTCTTACAATTTCTCAGTAATGACATCATAGTGAAAAATCCACGGAGAGACTACTGTTGCCGAGGGCAGAGCCCTCATCATCTTCCAGTCTCTGAAAATGCCCTTACTGGCACACTAATCTATATATGTTTATTGACCCAACGGAAAGAACAATCAAAATGGACCATCACACCTACAACCTGATATTAAGTGTGCTCCTGAATTCACTATCATGGGCTCCAAAGCTACATTGTAAGTGAAATTATTACTATGTTCTTAAACTGGAATTGGGAAGAATAAAGAGCCTGCTGATGCCCTCCCACCCCCAGATATGTACCAGGGTCAGAATTCAGCTCAACTCTGAACTGAATATGAGCCTGTGGCCTAAAGGGCATCATTCTTGCCAGCAGATGACCCCTCTCTTGAGGTTCAGTTTCCTAAGCTGTCTTGCTTCATGAAGTAAGAAATGATCATTTACTCAACACTTTTGAGGGTTCTGAAAGAAGCTTTTCTGTCATGTTTTCTGTTTTGAATATTTTTCTTATAAAAGTGTATCGTAAAAAATAAACTGTCTTTCCCTAATTCAATCATAGGGGTCAGCAGCTTCTGTCCATTGGTTGATGCAATATCTACATCCGACTCTTTCAGCTGCTTGTTTGGTCATGATAGATCCCATTTTGTGAGCGCTCCATAGCCTCAGTAATAGTGTCAGGCCTTGGGGTTTTCCCTTGAGCTGGATTCCACTTCAGGCCTGTTGCTGGACCTTCTTTTTCCTCAGGTTCCTCTCCATTTCCATCCCTGTAGTTCTTTCAAACAGGAACAATTCTGGGTCAGAGTTTTGACTGTGGGATGGCCTCTCTCATTTGATGCCCTGTCTTCCTGCTGGAGGTGGGCTCTATGAGTCCCCTCTCCCTACTGTCAGGCATTTCATCTAAGGTCCCTCTCTTTGAGTCCTGAGAGTCTCTCACCTCCCAGGTCTCTGATGCATTCTTTCCCCCAAACTCCTACCTCCTGATGTTGGCTTTTCATTCTTTCTAGGCCCTGAGGACTTCAGTACCCAGTACCAGATTAGGTCCCCACCACGTCCTCTTTCATTCCCAGCTCCCTCCCTCCCCACTTGTGATGGCTTTCTTTTCCCTCCCCAGTGGGACTGAGGTATCTTCACTTGGGCCCTTCAGCTTATTGACCTTTTTGAGTTCTGTGGACTGTGTCTTGGATATTCTGTACTTTTTTTTCTAATAACACTTATTAGTGTGTAGGACCATGAAGGATGATTTGGTCTCCTTGGTAGAGCACTGGGTTTCAGATAGCCAGAGACCCAACAGGTGTCGATTGCCTGTGTAGGATGGCACATATCTCACCATGCCCCCAGATTCCAGACTCCTGACACGCAGTCTACATCTCCATTAACCTGTGCCTTGAAGTCCCATTTGGCTAAGCAGCCCCTCCCAGAGAGGTTTTCGTCACCATCCAACACACAGGTAGATGTGACTACAGGCTTCAGCCTCAAGAGATTTCCATATTCATGAGTTATCTAAAGGCCAGGGGGCATAGCTAATTAAGTTATTCCTTTTCCCTGACCCTCCTCTCTTACCCCTCCCCTATTTAAACCAGCTCCCCTCTGGCTTAAACTGGGGGGTACACATCTAGACCTTCTATCACACACCATGAACAATAAAACTCTTGGAACCCCCTTGGACTTTCTCGAGTTATTGGGACCCAACGTCGTGGAAAGCCCCCCTGGTTTTCTGCCACACAGGACCCACATTACTGAATACATATCATGCATATCTTTTGGGGTCTGAGTTTCATCACTCAGGATGATATTTTCTAGTTCCATCCATTTGCCTGCAAAACTCAGGATGTCCTCATTCTTAATAGCTGAGTAGTATTTCACTGTGTAAATAAACCACATTTTCTGTATTCATTCTTCGGTCATGGGACATCTGGGTTGTTTCCAGTTCTGGCTATTACAAACAAGGCCACAAGAAGCTGAGGAGGAGGGTGACCCTGTAGGAGGACCAGCAGTCTCAATTAATCTGGACCCCCAAGATCTCTCAAACACTGGACCACCCAAAAGGCAACATACACCAGCTGATATGAGGACCCCAACACATATACAGCAGAAGACTCTCAGGTCTGTGTTCAATCAGAGATGATGCACCTAACCCTCAAGAGACTAGAGGCCCACAAGGAGTTTAGAGGTCAGGTAGGGTGGGGGTTGGAGGGTAGGAACAGCCTCATGGAGACAGAGAGTGTGTTAGAGGTATGGGATGTGGATGGGGGGGTAATAAAATCTGGGGCATTAAAAATAAATAAATAAATAAATAAATAAATAATAATAAATAAATCAAACAAAATAAATTGTCTTCAATAGGATTGGTATACATATGAACTCAGCACAGAGAGGGAGAAGTAGACACAAAGTCTCATCATCCCTAACCAAAAAACTATTTGCAATGTATACCTATCGGGAAGCCAGTTTTTTTTCCAATGTAATAACAGTAGGTATATCACACCAAGGGCAGGGCAGCGCCATTGTGGCCTGGCACATTTGAATGCCACACTACTGCAGCTCTGTGGATGTTGTGACCATGGCCTGGCACAGTTGAACACGACACCACTGTGGCTCTGTGGATGCTGTGAGCTTTTGTTGTTGCTCTTGTTTCATTTGATTTTGCTTTGGTATTTTTGTCATATCTTTTTGTTCGTTTGATTTTTGTATTTTGTTTTATTTTCACTTTTAGCAAGAAAGAAGTGAAGTTGGATGGGTAAGAGGTAGGGAAAATCTGGGAGGAGATGAAGGAGGGGAAAGATGACCAAAATATATTGTATGAAAAGCTTATAAGTAAAAAAATTGCTCTTTTATTGGACATTTGTAAAGCTTTCACTCAAAAATTCCATTGTCTTCATAACTGACTCTGTGTTTAGAAATAAAAATTTTAA
Source organism: Mastomys natalensis (assembly GCA_021653895.1). Lineage (NCBI taxonomy): Eukaryota > Metazoa > Chordata > Mammalia > Rodentia > Muridae > Mastomys > Mastomys natalensis. Next base: position 925,193 of record JAJTUV010000471.1, on the reverse strand, counting down.
ATATAAATTGTAAAAAAAAAAAAAAAACATTAAAAATGTAAATAACTTTGTTTCGGTTTGAGTTTGGGATTTCTGTCTTTGACTATTTTGTGTGTATGCAACAGTTTTGGACAGACACTTGACCTATTAAAGTGCACTTCCCACTGGTGTTCACTAGTTATGAAGTATTCTGACTATAAATAGCTTACTCTTAAGGAATGTCTGTGTCTTTGATAGAATTTTATATTTCAGTATTTATTGTCATATGTAATTGTTTTTCTTTTTCTTTTTCTTTTTTTTTTTCTTTTGACAAACGCCTTCTTTAGTTTTATATGAAAACTTTGTAATTGTGAGCTATACAGTCTAAAATGTATGTGGCATCTTAGAGACATGCCACTAATAATGCTTTTAGAATACCAATGTAATGAAAGAACTGAGGACCAGTGAACTGGCACTCCCTAGCCAGTTGTGCCTGTCCACAGCTTACTGTCCTCATGGATAAGCAGGGGCCATGAGATCAGTCCTGTTAGCATGGGCTCAGTATTCAAGGAAATTTTTGCCCAGGAAGAAAATACTTGTAGGTATGTTAACATTTACCATACATTATATATATACTGAGGATATGCAAAGTACTTAATATACATTAAGCCTCACAAAAGTGCTTTATATACTTGTCTAACGAAAATTCTGTTAATTATGTATGAACTATGATAAATATGGCATAGTTTATGGGATTGCTCCTCCCAGCTCCAGCACATGGGACTGTGCCCCTCACCTGGCCTCCCTACTCTCGAAGCATCCCCTCAATCCACTCCTCAGAGCTCCTTCCTTGTCCCAGGAAGTACTAAGATTTGACTAGCAGCATAGGCTGAAATAAAAATATTAAATATGCATTGAGTAGAATACAATGTCATTTTAGTGTTAATTTATCTTTCTGTTCTTATTGATTTCTAACATTCAGTGTGACTTATAGAAAAATGAAGTCACCTGACTCTCAGTATTGTCAGCATGGTTCTAGTCCATTGCTTCTGCACAGTTGTTCAGAAAGGAAGATGAAAAATAGGGAAGTAGAAAACAAAGCAGAGCTGAAGAGAAAGGAAGAATAGGAGAGAGAAAGAAGGAAGGAGGGAGAGAGAGAGAAGGAGGGAGGGGAAGAAAGAGGAGAGAGAGAGAGAGAGAAGAGGAGAGAGAGAGAGAGAGAGAGAGAGAGAGAGAAGAGAAGGGAGGGAGAGAGAGACGGAGAGGAGAGAGAGAGAATGAGAGAGAAAGAGAGATTGAAGAAAATAGCTGTCTTCTTCCCTTGCCACAGCTTGGAAATCACATGCTTGTTTGCTATTCTTTCTATTTTGTGGGGTAAAATTTCAAGGCAGAAACTGAGAGTAATGATAATTGTTTCTTCTTAGAGACAAAAAGTGGTAATCACATTGTGACATCCACAATGCAGTGACACATGGCCTGGAGAGCACCCATTTATCCCCCACCCCTTCCCACTTTTCTTTCCTCCTTTTTCTTACAGTTATCAATTTTCTTAGACAAATTCTGACTTTAAAGGATCACTGTAACTCTTAGAGTTGTTTTTAGATGTAACTTTATGTAATACTGAATTCTAAGCCTAGAAAGCCTACTGAAAATAAGAAAAACAAACCAAGAGTGAAGTGGTGCACACCTATCCTCCACAGACAGAGGCAGGAGGATCATGAGTTTCAGACTAGCCTGTACTATACAGTACTCACATAAAATGGGGAAAGAATGGAAGAATCCTTTTCCTTTCTGCAAAAGCAGTCCTTTTTTACTAATAAGCTAATGAAGATTTTACTGTCATAATTAGTAAATACACAACCATGGCAATCTCCGTGTCATCCAGAAGAAGAAGAAAATGCAGCTTGTCATTTGAGAAACTAGTTTCAGAAAGGTCTTCCATGGCAGGACTAAGATTGAATTGAATAATTATGACTGTCAAAGGTTCAGAGGTGAGCTTCACAGGTTTTGGTGAGTAACCCATTAAAGTGACACCCCATGTTGAAAGCTGGCAACTCAGATGTCATGCACACTGATATTTTTTTAAGTTCTAGAAATGAACAATACAGCAATATTCAGTTTTTATCTTTGCAGAATTTCCTGCAATAGTAAAATTCTGTGAGTAGACGGCAAACAACAAAAGGTATCTGTGACAAAGAATGTGTTATTTAAAAACTGAGCCATACTGAGGCTCTAAGAACAGAGAACATCCATAGGTCATAGGTCAGAGAACCTCAGTTTGTCCTATTTCAGCCTTGAGGTAAGGGGAGGTCCAGGGAGGCAGTAGTAGAGAGCAACAGAACCAGAGACAAGGACCAGCCAAAAGCTACAGATGGCAGGAGGCTAGCTCAGGCTGAGAAGTGCATAGCTATTGTTGAGAATTTGCATTCAGTGGTCAGGAATGGCTCTCCCTAACTCAAAAGAGCTCTTCAGTGCATTAGAACTGATCCCCATGATAGCAAATGAACCAAAATCTGGAGGTACCTGGCATTTACTGCTAGAAGGCCCAAGAACTCTGATGTTGCAGCGATGTACATGACACCAGCTACATCCCAGCAGAGTGATTAATGCTTGATTTGTATAAAATTACTAAACCCAAAGTCACTGAAGTAAATAAAATGCCAGATAAGACTTCAGAAGTTTTCTTGACCTGAAGACACTATAAACTAGTAGATGAATTTAATTCAACATCTTAAGAGGGAAGTCAGGAAAATAGGTAAGAAACCAGCAATATATGCTCAGAGTGCTGCAGTGTGGCAGAGGATTCAGACTTGTTCTGAGCACCCACAAGGCTGCTCACATCTGCCTGTAACTCCAGTTTCAGAGGACCCAACACCTCTTCCAGCTTCATTGGCTCTCGTCTGTGTGCAATGCATGCAAACCCACACAGGCTCACACATACAGACATAATAAATATTTTTTAAGGAGAAGAAATCAACAATATAGAATGAAAAAGAAAGCTCACAGACATGTCCTTGGAGGGTTGGGCAAAGTAGACACCCAGCTTTCCAAACAAATTGTAATGATTTCTAGCCTCAGGCTATAGGACCAGAGGTGACACATGGCCTAGTATATACTTACAAAACCTTCTCCAGTAGGCTGCAGAATCCCACCAGTCAGGAATGTTCTGGTCCTGGATCTCGGAGGCATCCCCTTTTTAGAATGAGGAAGAAAGATTTCTTTTCTCTTACAGGTCTCCCCTCTTTTCCTCAGTCCTGAGTCTTCAGAGACTTCCAGGATATGAAATCCTCAAAATCTCTAGAAGCTTTGTTCTGGGTGCGTCAACAGCAGGAATACTTAACTCCTGTTACTCTTAGCCCTAGCTGCTACAGTGTCGGATCATGTAGCAAGGACACTCTGCCCTGTGTGACTGTCCTTATCTCTTCTTATAGTACAGTCCTATTAAAACAGCCCACCCATTCCAGGCTCAACTTGCCTTTCTAAGGACTGTCATCATCAAACGATGACCCTGAGGTTTATAGCTCTAATATAGAAGCTGGGGGAGGCAAAAATCAACCTTTAATGTTTGTTGAGGGATTTGGTTTCTTTCTTTTTTTGTTGACAGATTATTTCCAAATATTCTTACATGTGTAGGCGGAGAGGAAATGATCAGGTGTGAGACTCATACACCTGAAAACAGCCACAAAGAGAAAGAGGAAAGAGGAAAAAGACTCTGAGAGTCCCAGAATATGAAGGTGGAAGCCAACACCTGCTGAGCCCCAAAGCATCCTGAGATGGTTAATAAAGAGAAATACTATGGCCCAGGACTTGAGATTTTAAGATAATCTTAAGGATTCTGTGCACCTGTCTTTGGAGTGCTTTTCACCTTACTGATACAGCTAGCAGGTGAGTTTGTATGCTCATGTATTAAACCAACAATAGAACGAGTTCATGGCAAAGGAGAGGGAAGTTTGCTAGCAAGTGGGGGAGAAAAGGAGTATGGATTTCGGAGGGAGATCAGGTACCTGTCTAATGAATCTCTCTCTTCTATTGGTCTTAAGACATGTGTGCCCCTTCTGGTTTGGGATTGGGTCTCTGCTTCTGACCATATGTACAAAACAACTTCATAGGACCCCTTACCTCTGTGCTTGACCACCTGAACCTCTGGGTTGGCTAGGGTTATAGGTGGGGTCCCTAAGCCTCCCTTTCTTTGTGATATAAATAAAGGAAAGAAATTGACGCAGATGAAGGGAAATGGCTACCTCTCAGGAAAATGGAAACTTAACTGATGGGAACAAAGAAGGGGGGAAGAAAAAAAGAAATGGGGTCATGTTCACCTCTGGTTGTAGGAGCCCATAGTTTCATGCCACCCCTTGATCAGCTATCATATCTTCCAGAGGAGTAGTGTGAGATGTTTGTGTCCCCTCCACAGGTCACCTTGTGGTAGGCCAGCTTTCTTATTTCTAACCTATGGGGTCTTCAGGGCTCCTCTGTGGGACTTCCTCCAGCTCTTCTCTGGGGACCACTCTGATCTGTCCCTGACTTATCTACTAGCTTGGCCTCCTTCCCTCCTATCACTCTTTCCTCCTGTTACCTTCACAGGACTCCTATCCTGTGTGTGAAGGATACATATAAGATGCCAAAGATTCAAGGAGCACCAGAGGGAGAGTCTTCCGTCAAACTAGCCTTCATATTTAAAAAAAGAAACCTCACTGAGAGATACCTGATGTCTTAGAGATGGAGAACACATGCAATTGTATGAATACAGTTTTTACTCTTTAGCTAAAGAATCTTGGCATCAGTCAGAGCCTAAAAAATATTACAGCCTCAGCCACGTTAGCTAATGTTACATAGATTTAGGAAAACAAATTGGCCAAGGCTCAGGTTTTCAAAACTGCTATGCAATAATCGAATGCTAATTTCTCCACTGCAGTTCCATTTGGACCTGGCACTGAGCAGTGAGTAAATCAACTTTGCAGTGGCTTTTTCAGCCTTATCCGCTGACTGAATTATGCACTTTCCCCTGGTGCTCTCAATTTCAAAACTCATTTCCTATCAAGTGGGTATCATTTTTCTGAGCATCCTTTCATAATTTTGAGACCATTTCTGTATGATTCCTCCACCTGAGTTAGTCAGAACACACAGTGTGAAGAATCTTATATCAACATAGGTCTATGGAAAGGGCTCATTAAGGTGGAGAAGGGGGTTCACATATATATCATAAACTGTGACAATGGCCCAGCTTTGACATCTTCCCAAAGTCATTTTAATTTTTATCTCCTTTGGTCCAATGTTACATGATGACCTACCAGTCAATTAGTCTTGCTTGTTCTCTGGATTAATTTGTCAGAGCCATGATTGACTTGTATGAAGTTAATATCTACTCATCTGTTTAGTGGACCTACCAGCACTGCCTCTGTAGTGTCCTTGAATCATCTCTCACCTGTTTGAAGCTTTTCCTGAAAGCCTCTCACAATAAAAGTTTGCCTTTATTAGCTTAGAGAAATCCACAGAAACCAAACAAGGGCAGGAAATTCCATCACCTTGTTCCATCCAACAGGGTAGATGTGACCACCCATGTGCAACTCTTTTCATGCATTAAGTCCCCGGTGGGGCACTCTTCTGATCCAGAAGCCCAGGAGAATTCATCCCTATAGCAGAGGAAGTCTGGTGGATGCAGTCCTCTGGTTTCAAGACAAAGGCTATGCTGCTCGGGTGTAACACTGGAAACAGGCCTTCTCTAGGCTGCTTTCCTTCACATGCTGACTGCTTAGCCTATGGTGTGACTCAGACTATTGGGACTAACAGCCACAGAGTAGGCTACCAGACTGCAATTTCATTTCCTTCTTGCAGATTGGCCACAAGTAAGGCTTCTTCTGCACCCTCTACAAGAATTGAAGGTGTCTTCTGTGTGTGTGTGTCTGTGTGTGTGTGTGTTTTGTCTGTGTGTCTGTGTGTGTGTGTGTGTTGGTTGTGTGTATGTATGTCTCTCTGTTTCTGTTTATCTGTCTGTCCTAATCTCTTCTTAGTAAGACAGGACCTTAGTAAATATGACCCATCCACACCACAATTTACCTTTCTAAGGACTCTTATCTCCAAAATACAGTCACTCTGAGGTACCAAGGTTTGTAGCTTCAACATGGGAGCTGAGGGAAGCAAAACAATCATCCTTTAATGATCACTAAGGGAGCTGCAACTATGTTACTATGGTGGGTTACCAGGTCCACTTCGAAAATTTAAAATGCTTTCATCTATTGTATTATTTCTTCATCTGAGTGTGCATGTCCAGACTTCTCAGAGACATTGATTACATGTCTTTTCCCCAGATAAAAATCTCCACATGTACATGAAAGTCCTCAACACCTTTAGTCACCAGAGAAATCACAGTTAAAATCACAATGAGCTATGAGCTCACATCTGTTAGAATGGCCAATATCATGAAGACATTAGTGCAGCCATGTTTAAAAACTGTATGAAACTTCTACAAATACCCCAAAACAGAAGAACTGTGAGATCCAGTGATTCTGCTGCGAGCCACTGAGTCAGTCTGTCAGTCACTTTCCTCACACTGTGGCCAAAGTACCTGACAGGATCAGGGAGGGAAGGGTTTGCACCTTTGTAGGTTTGGATTCATCATGGCAGGAGATGCAGTCTGTTCCTTGGCAGTGGGAACTATAACAGCTTGCCAACCAAGAAACAAAGAGCTCAGGCTGGAAGTAGGATCAAACTATTGTGTGAATCCCTCCCCCCCAAGTAACCCATTTCTTCATCTACACCCCACATCTTTAGGGACCAAGTGCTCAGCATGAAAGCCCACGGGGGATATTACAGACACAACAGTATCTATACAAAGGAACTGGAGCCAATGCAAATGGAAGACACCAAGAAAATGGTTCCTTCTAAGCATGACAGGACTGACACACATATGGACACACAGAGACTGTGGCAGAATGCACATGACCTGCACAGGTCCAAGCCAGATGGGGTCCAGTGCTGAGAAAAGAAGTGGACAGGAACTCCCATGCCTAATCTAGGCACTATCCCCAATTGTCAGATGCTTGAAAAGGAAATATTAGTTTTCTCCAATGGAGTCGCACTGGGTAAGCAAGCGGTACTTAAGAGAGACCTTATGTCCAGCTGTAGATGGCCAACACAAACCTAACTCAGTGGGATTTTTGGAGATTTTTTTTTTTTTTTTTTTTACTTTACTGGACTTTTGCTTATGTATTTTGGTTCCTGATTTTGTGGTTTTATGATGTTTGTGTGTGGGGTGGTGTGTATGTGTGTGTGGCGCGTGTTCATGGGCACATGTTTTTGTGCTTTTTCTTTGTTTTTATTTTTCTTCTAGTAGTTTTATTTTATTCTGGTCCATTGCAGTTGCCTGTTTGTCTTCTAAAATAGAGAGAGATGAGAAGGGGGCAAGGAGTGTAACTGGTGGGGAAGTAGGGAGGAGGTGGATGATGAGCAGAGATGGAGGAGGGGAAACATGAGCAGAATATATTATATAAGCATTCTATTCCTTTTTTAAATTGAAAATAGAGGCTTTTCTCATATGATATATCCTGATTACAGTTTCCCCTCCCACTGCTCCCACTGCTCCTCCCAGATTCTCCCTCCATCCCCTCCCCTTCAGATTCATTCCCTTTGTGTCTCTCATTAGAAAAGAACAGGCTCCTAAGAGATAACAACCAAACATAACAAAGAAAAATACAATAAAACAAAGCAAAAAGTTTATAATGAAGGTGAATACTGCAACCCAACAAAAGAAAGAGGCTCAAGATAGGCAAAATACTCAGAGGCCCACTTGTTCTCATAGTCAGGAGTCTCATAAAAATAATAAGCTAATAGATATAATATATATGCAGAGGACCTGGTGTAGGCCTGTGCTTGCTGCTTCAGGCTCTGTGAGGTCATATGCTCCTTGCACAGTTCATAATGAGACCCTTGTTCTCCTGGGGTCCTCCATCACCTATGACCCTTACACATCTTTTTAAGAATAACTTTTTATTTTTTTATTGTTTATCTATTTGCATTCCAAATGTTGCCACCCTTCCCAGTTTCTCCTCCAAGAGTTCTTTACACCATCCAGCCTCTCCCCGCTGCGCCTTTGCCTCTGAGAGGGTGATCTCCACGCCATGCCCCCAGTTGCCCACTCACCTCCAGATCACCCCCACCCTTGCATCCCCCTTCTGTGTAGCATCAAGTCTCTACAGGATTAGGTGCATCCTCTCCCACTGAACCCAGATAAGGCAGTCCTTTGCTATATATGTGCTGGGAGCCACAGACCAAACCATGTATGCTCTCTGGTTGGTGATTTAATCTCTGGGAGCTCCCAGGTGTACAAGTTAGTTGATACTATTGGTCTTTCTATGAGGTTTCCATCCCCTTCAGCTCCTTCAATCCTTCCCTAACTCTCCCAAGGGGATCCCTGACCTCAGTCCAATGGTTGACTATAAGTATCTGCATCTATCTCAGTAGTCTCCTGGTAGAGTTTCTCAAAGGACAGCTATGCTAGGCTCCTGTCTGCAAGCACAACATGACTTCAGTATTAATGTCAGGGTTTGGTATCCACCCATGGGATAAATCTCAAGTTGGGCCTGTCACTGGATGGCCTCTCCTTCAATCTCTGCTTCATTTTTGTCCCTGTATTTTTTTTTTTAACTCAGGAACAATTCTGGATCAAAACATGTGAAGATACGTTGGTGACTCCGTCCCTCCACTGAAGGCTCTGTCTATCTACTGAAGGGTGTCTTTTCTGGTTCCATCTCCCCACTGTTGGGCATTTCAGCTAAAGTTACCCCCATTGAGTCCTGGGAGCCTCTAACATTTCAGTTCTCTGGGACTTTCTAGAGGTTCCCCCTGTTCTCCCTCTCACACTTGCATATTTCCATTCATTTTCTTGACCTTTCTGGACTTCTGTCTTGTCTCTTCCCATATCTAATCCTGCCTTCCTTTTCCCTCCTCCTCTGCTCTCCCATTGAGGTCCCTCCTTCCCTCTGCCTCCCCTGATTATTTTGTTCCCCCTTCTAAGTAGGATTGAAACATTCACATTTGGACCTCCTTTCTTGTTAAACTTGTTATAATCTGTGGGTTGCATTATGGGTATTCTGTACTTTTTGGCAATATCCACTTAAATCAGTGAGTAAATACCATGTATATCCTTTTGGGTCTGAGTTATCTCACTCAGGATGATATTTTCTAGTTCCATCCATTTGCCTGCAAAATTCATGACACCTCATTTTTAATAGCTGAATAGTATTCCATTGTGTAAATGAACTACATTTTCTGTATCCATTCTTCAGTTGGTTGTTTGAAGCTCCTGGTTATGATGAATAAGGCTGCTATGAACATAGTGGAAAGGGCACAGAGAAAGTATCCAAATTAACAAAATCAGAAATAAAAAAGGAGACATAGCAATAGAAACTGAAGAAATTCAAAAAATAGTCAGATCTTACTAAAAGTGCCTGTACTCAACAAAACTGGAAAATCTAGATGAAATGGATGATTTCTAAGACAGATATCACCATGTACTAAAGTTAAATCAAGAACAAGTAAACTATTTAAACATTCCTATAAGCCCCAAGGTCATAGAAGCAATCATTAAAAACCTCCCAACCAAAAAAAACCCAGGGCCAGATGGTTTTAGTGCAGAATTCTACACAAACCTTCAGAGAAGAACTAATACCAATACTGCTCAAACTATTCCACAAAATAGAAACAAATTCATTCTATGAAGTCACAATTACTCTGATACCAAACCACACAAAGACCCAATAAAGAAACAGAACTTCAGACCAATTCTGCATATGAATATTGCTGCAAAAATACTCAACAAAATTCTTGTAAACTGAATCCAAGAACACCTCAAAACCATCATTCACACGATCAAGTAGGCTTTATCCCAGGGATGCAGGGATGATTCAACATACGAAAATCCATCAACATAATCTACTATATAAACAAACCCAAAAAAAATCACATAATTATCTCATTAGAAGGTAAAATGTCCTTTGACAAAATACAACACCCTTTCATGTTAAAACTCTTGGAGAAATCTGGAATTCAAGGCCCTTACCTAAACATAATAAAAGCAATATATAGCAGACCAACAGCCAACATCAAAGTAAATGGAGAAACTTGAAGCAATCCCACTAAAATTAAGGACCAGACAAGGTTGCTCACTCTCTCTGTATCTATTCAATATACTACTTCTACTACTAAAATAACATCAAGAATTGGAAAATGAGATTAAGGATGAAATTAACAAATTTCTCCATGTGATGGCTAATCTGTATTATCAATTGATTAAATCTGAAATTAACTAAAACACAAGCTATGGAAACACCTGTGAGGAATTTTCTTAATCATAATATTTGAAGCATAAAAACCTAAATAGAGGCTAATCTTTCTGGTGACAGCCCACATAAAAAGTCATGAATAAAGGAAGCTTTACTCTGTGCCTGCTTGCCCTCACTCTTGCTGGAAAATGCATCTATCCTGTTGCTAGGGCATTCCTTGGTCTGTATTAGAACTATCTGCTTTGAATGTCAAGAAGATGAAGGAGGAGGAGGAGGAAGAGAAGGAGAATGCACATAAAAAGAAAGCAGAACTAACTAGAGAAAGGCAGACCACTATCCCAATGGTGGGAGGAGGACAATGAAGGAACAAGCTATAATGACTTGTATGCATGAAGTAGCCACTGTATCTGCTAACCTAAAATTTAAAAAAGAAAGAAAATGGCCTACATACAAAACCACTCACTATTATTTATAATAGTATAAAGACTAGAAATAACCTAATGCTGCTGTGTTGTTAAAATAATTATTTAAAACTGTACAGAGAAATACAATGTAGTCATAAAAATAGGCTGGAGCACCTGTTTACAAATGGACTTTCAACAATTTGTATGGCAAAATATCTAAAAAGCATGATGTATAATAGTAAGTACAAGCAAAACTGTCGAGCCTGGGTCAAATATAAATACAGGATCACAAACCCACTGGCCCACATCAGCAAGCCCTTCTCTTCCCAGAGATGAGGGAGCTATAAGTGATTTCAGACCTGCATGGGCATGCAGAAAGGACTAACAGACCTGATTCTCTCCTGCCTTTCAGCAGATGTAAAATTTCTAGAAACCATAGACTCATTTACAGAGAGTATACCTGAGATCAGAAATCAAAGGAGCAGACACCAGAGCCAGACCTCATGGTGAAAAAAAGACACACACAGTTCTCTATGGAGACTTCATTACTAGGGTGGAATACAAAGGGATAAAGGTGAGGACACAGGACCATACTGTCACTCCAAAATTCACAAAGCAGAAAAGAAGATGGTTTGATTCATGCTGTTGCAATGGAAGAATGCTCACTTACAAGCACTAACAGAAAAGCAATAGGCTGCCTGGTGAGATGAGACACTAATGCTCAGCCTCCTTGAAATTGGGGGTGGGAGGTGGGAGGTGGGAGGAAGGAGAGACAAAATGGATCTTTTCTCAGATGAGAGGTAACTTTTTTTGTTGTGGGAGATATTACAGAGCAAAAACATCTGTAGAGAAATTTTATCAAGAGCAAGAGGATCAGGTGAAAATAAATGACTGCCTGAGATTGGGGAAGAGGCCAAGAGACAACAAGGAACAAGGCCCGGAGGCAACAAGGAACACAGGGAAATTCAAACTGCAATGAATTGACTTTGTTCTTTTAACTGAGGTGATGGGCTCACAAATTATGTGAATGCTAACGCTTATAAGATTATGCATTCAAATATGTAGTTTGACATATACTGAGTATGACTCAAAAAATGTTGAAAAAACATGCTAGAAGATTTGCCTGACTGATGTCATCTTTTTTTTCGGGACACACTCCAATTTTTAGAAGTGCCATATTGTATTAACTATTTTGTAGGTCATATTAGTATTGAAAAGACAGACTGCATGAGATGCAACACACTATGCCTATATCTTTGCTCCTCCCAAAGTATGGCAGTCAAAAGAATGGGTAAGTTTGTTTATTGTTTAGAGATGTCAGTGGAGAAAATGACCAGTAAACTTTATTGTGGAAATAAACAACAACAACAAAAAACTTAGGATAATTTCAAGAGATAAAATTATTCTAGGGGCCTTGAGAGGTGACTCAGTATCTAAGAGTGTTCATTGTTGTTTCTGAGGGCTTGAGCTTGTTTCCCAGAACCCACATTGAATATCTCACGACAGCTTGCAAGTCCAGCTGTAGAGTATCCAACACTCTCTTTGGCCTTCACAGGTACCTGCAAGTATGTACACACACACACACACACACACACACACACACACACACACATACATACACATAAGTGTGTGCTTACATGCATGACTTTTTAAAAATATCTTTCTAGATGTCATAAAATCCTACTATGGTTAAGAATGCATAAAATCAGTAACTTGACTGACATTTCTTTTCTCAAATTAGTGATCCTCATTGTGTTATGAAAGATTGGTATTTTTGCATTGTTTTGCTTTATTAAATGTAGTAGATGATTTCCTTGAGTTTAGTGATTAAGTATTAAGTTTTGTCAAGTATAGTTAAAGTTAAGTCATTTGTCACATTAATTTTTATATTCTTTGTCATAAAAGGTTTTAAAAATCATCTAGCATCTCTTTAGTTGCTGCTTCTCAGGATCAAAAAGATGGAACAGAGCTGGAGAGATGTGATTAAGGACATTTGCTGCTATTCCAGAGGACCAGAGTTCTATTCTGACACACATGTCAGACAAGTCATAATTGCCTATTCTGGCCTTCATCAGGCATGCTTACTCCAGGGCAAGGTCACAACTGGTTAAAGTATGAAAAGTAAGGAAAGAACAGAGTGTTGCTCTCAGTGAAGCATCTGTATTGCCACCGCCAGTTCCTAGGGAACATTGGAGCAGAAAAAGCAGAAAGAATGTAAGAGCCAGTGGATAGGCAGATGTTTGAAAAAGACCTGCCTTCTGGACATTGACATGCCAGTAGTATCAGTGAACTCAAGATTGGGTCAGTCAACTTTCCATCACAGATCAAAGAAGGGTTCCAGAGGCTGCACCCCTTCCTGAGGGACTACTGATGGATATGATTGATTGGGGAGAGGGTGTCATTTTTGTCAGTGATGCAGCCACTGAAAGGTTATGCTACCCTGACACAAGTAACTACTTTTCAGTGGGACACATCCCAAAGACATGAAAATAGAAGGCAGACTTGTTGGGAGAAGGTATGAGAGCTGGGGGGTGGGGTGGGGTGGGGGGGTGTTGAAATAACTAAAATTTGTTATTTGTTTTTGAGGCAGTCAAAGAAGCAAACAAACCAAATCCAACAACTGTATTTGAAATTGGTAAGTATAATTATCTGGGATTATATCTGAATAAATCTAAAACTAAGTGAAAATATATATGTCAAAAGGCTGCCTTCCCTTACTATTAAAGTATGCAACTCTTTCCAGAAACGGAGTTTAATGAAGTAAATTACTAAGGAATGCTATAAACAGGATTGGTTTGGGTTTGGACTTTGAGTGTTTATACTAAAATGCAGGGTGTTCCACATTCCAGGTGTGTACTTTACTACAGAGCTAAATTCCCACTCCTTAAAACTATTCTGGAAAAAGAGCAGACTTCACTAGGAACTCAGGTTTGTACTTTATCCTAAAGTCTTTGGAAAGTGTCATCTCTTGTAACTTTAGTCTAGTGCTCAGTTTTCAAACTCCAAGGACTTGATCTGGACTTATTCTATTTAGCAGCTGCTCCTGGCGTCTTCCCCTCAAGTCTGCTTACAGGTTCTCAAACACTGCCCTTTTTTCAGTGTAACTGTCTGTTCTTACTTCTTACCCCATGCCCAGAACTGCCATTTATTTACTACAAATTGAGTACAATGTTTTTCATTAGGTCTCACTGGGCTGCATCTAACATATGTGACTTCAACTAGAATAAGTAAGAACATGTGTCATCAAAAATAATAGGTGTCACAGGCCTCGGAGGATGGCTCTGCGCCCACTCTCACAACACTCAGAGGAAGCTCAACTCCCAGGTACTCTAACACGCCCAGGATCACAGGTAAGGAGGCAACAACATCTGCCCCAACACCTGGAGTAACTGGGTCTCCCAGAATCCAGGGATGCAGGAACCCTTGCCCAGCCAGTGGCACAGGTTCCTTCTGTTCTGAACCTGTACCCCGAGCATACCTGGGGTGTAGGCTCTGCACCCACATTTAGAACAACCAGAGGGAGTCCGACTCGCAGGTGCTCTGAAATGCCCAGGATCACAGGATCAAAGGATCACAGATGAAGCTTGACTCCCAGGAGATCAAACTCACCCAGGATCGATGGAATTCTGACACATTCAAAAACACAGCTGAGGCCACAAGATATTTCCCAATACCCAATGCAACTGGGACCTCCACAGGAAGGAAAACATAAACCCCTGCCCAGCTTTGCACCTGTGCCCAGAGCAAATCAAGGGCTCTGGCTCCCCACCCACCACTTTAACACCCAGAGAAAGCTTGACTCCCAGGAGCTCTGACACAACAGGTTCTCAAGAGCTTGGTCACACCAGGATTTCAGAATCCCAGAGGCAGCTTCACTCCTTAGAGCTCCGAAATACCCAGGATCTCAAGATCAAAGGATCCCAGAATCACAGGATCACAGAGACAGCTGGACTCTGAGGAGTTCTGATACAAGCAGGAACACAGGAGGGACAGGTTCCAGTCAGAGACAACAAAGGCAGGTAGCACTAGAGATAACTAGATGTTGAGAGGCAAGTGCAAGACCATAAACAACAGAAACCAAAGCAACTTGACATCATCAGAACCCAGTTCTCCCCACTACAGCAAGTCCTGGATACCTCATCACACAGGAAAAGCAAGATGTAGTTATAAAATCACATCTTATAATGATGATAGAGGACTTTAAGAAGGACATAAAAAACTCTTTTAAAGAAATATAGGAGAACACAGGTAAACAAGTAGAAGCCCTTAAAGAGATAACATAAAAATCCCTTAAAGAAATACAGGAAAATACAACCAAACAGGTGAAAGGAATTGAACAAAACCATCCAGGATCTAAAAATGGAAATAGAAACAATAAAGAAATGACAAAGGAGGACAACCCTGGAGATAGAAAACCTAGGAAAGAGATCAGGAGTCATAGACACAAGCATCACCAACAGAATACAAGATATAGAAGAGAGAATCTCAGGTGCAGAAGATACCATAAAAATCATTAACACAACAGTCAGAGAAAATGCAAAAGGCTCCTAACACAAAACATTCAGGATATCCAGGACACAATGAGAAGACCAAACGTAAGAATAATAGGTATAGAAGAGAGTGAAGATTCCCAACTTAAAGGGCCAATAAATATCTTCAACAAAATTGTAGAAGAAAACTTCCCTAACCTAAAGAAACAGATGTCCATGAACATACAAGAAGCCTACAGAACTCCAAATAGATTGGACCAGAAAAGAAATACCTCCCGTCACATAATAATCAAAACACCAAATGCACAAAACAAAGGGAGAATATTGAAAAGCATTAAGGGAAAAAGACCAAGCAACATATAAAGGCAGACCTATCAGAATTACACCAGACTTCTCACAAGAGACTATAAAAGCCAGAGATCCTAGGAAGATGTCATACAGACCCTAAGAGAACACAAATGCCATACCAGGCTATTATACCCAGCAAAATTCTCAATTACTATAGATGGAAAAACCAAGATATTTCCTGACAAAACCAAATTTACACAATATCTTTCCACAAACCCAGCATTACATAGGATATTAGTGGGAAAGCTCCAATACAAGAAGGGAAATTATACCCTAGACAGAACAAGAAAGTAATCCTCTTCCAACAAATCCAAAAGAAGATAGCCACACAAAGATAATTCCACCTCTAACAACAAAAATAACAGGAAGCAACAATCGCTTATCCCTAATATCTATTAACATCAATGAACTCAATTCCCCAATAAAAAGACATAGACTAATGGACTGGATACAGAAACAGGATCCAGCATTCTGCTGCATAAATGAAATGCACCTCAGTGACAATGTCAAACACTACCTCAGAGTAAAAGGTGGGAAAAGAATTTTCCAAGCAAATGGTTCCAAGAAACAAGCTGGAGTAGCCATTCTAATGTCGAAAAATATTAACTTTCAACCAAAACATATCAAAAAAGGTAAGGAAGGACACTTCATACTAGACAAAGGAAAAATCTACCAAAATGAACTCATGATTCAGAACATCTGTACTCCAAATCTAAGGGCACTTACATTCATATAAGAAATCTTACTAAAGCACAAAGAACACATTGCACTTAACACAATAATAGTGTGAGACTTCAACACTCCACTCTCATCAATGAACAGACCATGGAAACAAATTAAACAGTGATGCAATGAAACTAACAGAAGTTATGAACCAAATGGATTTAACAGGTATCTATTGAACATTTCATCCTAAAACAAAAGAATACACCTTCTCCTCAGCACCTCATGATACCTTCTCCAAAATAGACCATAAAATTGGTCACAAAATGGGCCTCAACAGATACAAGAAGATTGAAATAATCCCATGTATCCTCTCAGTTCACCATGGACTACAGCTGGTCTTTAATAACAACAAAAGCAATAGAAAGCCCACATATACATGAAACCTGAACAACACCCTGCTCAGCAATTACTTGGTCAAGGAAGAAATAAAGAAAGAAATTAAAGGCTGTTTAGATTTCAATAAAAATGAAGGCACAACATATCCATAGATGTTCTGAATCATGAGTTCATTTTGGTAGATTTTTCCTTTGTCTAGTATGAAGCGTCCTTCCTTATCTTTTTTGATATGTATAGGACACAATGAAAGCAGTGCTAAGAGAAAAACTCATAGCTCTGAGTGTCTCCAAAAGGAAACTAGAGGGAGCATGCAGTAGCAGCTTGACAGTACACCAGAAAGCTCTAGAATAAAAAGAAGCAAATAAACCCAAGAGGAGTAGATGGCAGAAAATAATCAAAGTCAGGGTTGAAATCAACCAAGCAGAAATAAAAAGAACTATAAAAACCATTAATAAAACCAGGAGCTGGTTCTTTGAGAAAATCAACAGATAGATAAACCCTTAGCCAAACCAACCAGAGGGCACAGAGATAGCATCCAAATTAACAAAATCAGAAATGAAAAGGGAGACATAACAGACAATGAGGAAATTCAAAATATCATCAGATCCTACTACAAAAGCCTATACTCAACAAAACTAGAAAATCTAGATGAAACGGAAAATTTTCTAGACAGATACCAGGTACCAAAGTTAATTCAGGCTCAGATAAACCATCTAAACAGTCCCATAACCCCTAAAGAAGTAGAAGCTCTCATTAAAGTCTCCCTACCAAAAAAAAAAAAAACAGGACCAGATGGTTTTAGTGCAGAATTCTATCAGACCTTCAAACCTTCAAAGAAGACCTAATGACAATACTCTTCAAACTATTCCTCAAAATAGAAACAGAAAGAACACTACTCAATTCGTTCTATGAAGCCACAAGAAAGGGAACTTCAGACCAATTTCATTTATGAATATCAATGCAAAAATAATCAATAAAATTCTTGCAAACTGGATCCAAGAGCATATCAAAACAATCATCCATCATGATCAAGTAGGTTTTATCCAAAGGGTGCAGGGATGGTTTAATATATAGAAATCCATCAACATAATTCACAATTCACTATAAAAACAAACTCAAAGGAAAAAAATCACAAGATCATCTCATTAAATGCTGAAAAAGCATTTGACAAAATTCTACATCCCTTCATGGTAAAAGTCTTGGAAAGATCAGGAATTCAAGGCCTATACCTAAACATAGTAAATGCAATATAGAGAAAACCAATAGCCAACATCAAACTAAATGGAGAGAAAATTGAAGCAATCCCACTAAAATCAGGGACTAGACAAGGCTGCCCTCTCTCTCCCTACCTATTCAATATAATACTGGAAGTCCTAGCAAGAGCAATTAGACAACAAAAAGGAGTCAAAGGGATACAAATAGGAAACAAAGAAGTCAAAGTATCACTATTTGCAGATGATATGATAGTATACTTATGTGACCCCAAAACTTCCACCAGAGAACTCTTAAACCTGAAAAAAAAAAAAAAAAAACTTCAGCAAAATAGCTGGTTATAAAATCAGTAGCCTTCCTCTACAGACTGAAAAAGAAATTAGGGAAATGACATCGTTCACAATAGTCACAAATAATATAAAATACCTTGGTGTGAATCTAACCAAGCAAGTGAAAGATCTGTATGACAAGAACTTCAAGTCTCTGAAGAAAGAAATCGAAGAAGATCTCAGATCTCAGATTGGCCAGACTAATATAGTAAAAATGGTCATCTTGCCAAAAGCAATTTACAGATTCAATGCAATCCCCATTAAAATCACAACTCAATTCTTCATGGAGTTACAAAGAGAAATTCTCAAATTCATTTGGAATAACAAAAAACCCAGGATAGCAAAAACTATTCTCAACAATAGAAAGAACTTCTGGGGGAATCACTGTCCCTAACCTCAAGCTGTACTACAGAGCAATAGTGATAAAAACTGCATGGTATTGGTACAGAGACAGGCAGGAAGATCAATGGAATAGAATTGAAGACCCAGAAATGAACCCACACACCTATGGTCATTTGAGCTTTTACAAAGGAGCTAAAACTGTCCAGTGGAAAAAGGACAGCATTTTCAACAAATGGTGCAGGTTCAACTGGAGGACAACATGTAGAAGAATACAAATCGATCCATTCTTATCTCCTTGTACAAAGTTCAAGTCCAAGTGGATAAAGGACCTCCACATAAAACCAGATACACTGAAACTAATAGAAGAGAAAGTGGTGAAGACCCTCGAATACTTGGGCACAGGGGAAATGTTCCTAAAGAGATTACCAATGACTTATGCTCTAAGATCAAGAATTGGTAAATGTGACTTCATAAAATTGCAAAGTTTCTGTAAGGCAAAGGGCACTGTCAGTAGGACAAAATGACAACCAACAGATTGGGAAAAGATCTTTACCAATCCTACATCTGATAGAGGGCTAATATCCAATATATACAAAGAACTCAAGAAATTGGACTCCAGACAACCAAATAACCCTATTAAAAATGGGGTACGGAGCTAAACAAAGAATTCTCAATTGAGGAAACTTGAATGGCTGAGAAGCACCTAGGATGAAGAAATGTTCAGCATCCTTAGTCATCAGGGAAATACAAATCAAAACAACCCTGAGATTCCACCTCACACCAGTCAGAATGGCTAAGATCAAAAACTCAGGTGATAGTAGATGCTGGCGAGGATATTGAGAAAGAGGAACACTCTTCCACTGTTGGTGGATTGCACGATGGTGCAACCACTCTGGAAATCAGCCTGGCGGTTCCTCAGAAAATTGGACATATCATTACCTGAGAACCCAGCTATACCACTCCTGGGCATGTACCCAGAAGATGCTCTAACATATAACAAGGACATATGTTCCACTATGTTCATAGCAGCTTTATTTATAATAGCCAGAAGCTGGAAAGAACCCACATGTCCTTCAACAGAGGAATGGATACAAAAAACGTGATACATTTACACAATGGAATATTACTCAGCTATTAAAAACAATGAATTCGAGAAATTCTTAGGTAAATGGATGGAACTAGAAAATATCATCCTGAGTGTGGTAACCCAATCACTAAAGAACACACATGGTATTTATGCACTGATTATTGGATTTTAACCCAGAAGCTTGAAATACCCGCAATTCAACTCACAGACCACATAAAGCTCATGAAGAAGGAAGACCAAGTGGGGGTGCTTTGGTCCTTCTTAGAAGGAGTAACAAAATACTCAAGGGAGCAAATATGGAGACAAAGTGTGTGACAGAAACTGAAGGAGGGGCCGTCTGGATACTGTTCCACCTGGGTATCCATCCCATGTGTAGTTGCCAAAGGTAGAAGCTGATGTGGATGTCAGAAAGTGCATGCTGACAGGAGCCTGATATAGCTGTGTCCTTAGAGGTCTGCCAGAGCTTGAGATATTCAGAGGAGGATGCTCACAGCTAACCATTGAACTGACCAATGGAGGAGTTAGACTGAAGACTGAAGGACCTGAAAGGGTTTGTGACCCCATGAGGAGAGCAACAATACCAACCAACCAGAGCCCCCAGGGTCTAAACCACCAGCCTGGAGGCAGTTAGGGAGGGACCCATGACTCCAGCTGTGTATGTAAGGGAGGATGGTCCTGTCAGGTATATGTGGGAGAGGAGATCCTTGGTCCCATGAAGGCTGGATGCCGTGTGTGGGGGAATTTGAGGGTGGGGAGGCCGGAGTGGGGGATAGGTGGGAGCACATCCTCATAGAAGCAGGAGGGGGGGCCTGGGATAGAGGGTTCCTGGGTAGGAGGGGGGAAATGGGGTAAGGGAATACATCTGAAATGTAAATAAATATCCAATAAAAAAAGAGAAATGTTCGACATCCTTAATCATCAGGGAAATGCAAATCAAAACAACCCTGAGATTCCACCTCACACCAGTCAGAATGGCTAAGATCAAAAACTCAGGTGACAGCAGATGTTGGCAAGGATGTGAAGAAAGCAGAACACTCCTCCAATGCTCATGAGATTCCAAGCTTGTACAAACACTCTGGAAATCATTTGGGTCGTTCCTCAGAAAATTGAACATAGTACTAACTGAGGACCCAGATATACCACTCCTGGGTATATACCCAAAAGATGCTCCAACTTGTAATAAGGACACATGCTCCACTATGTTCATAGCAGCCATATTTATAATAGCCAGAAGCTGGAAACAACCCAGTTGTCCCTCAACAGAGGAATGGATACAGAAAATATACATTTTCACCATGGTATACCATTCAGCTATTAAAAACAATGAATTCATGAAATTCTTATGCAAATGGATAGAACTAGAAAATATCATCCTGAGTGAGGTAACTCAATCACCAAAGAACACACATGATATTCACTCACTGATAAGTGAATATTAGCCAAAAATCACAGAATACCCAAGATACAATTCCTAGACCACATGAAGCTCAAGAAGAAGGAAGACCAAAGTGTAGATGCTTCAGTCCTTTTTAGAAGGTGGGACAAAATATTCATGGCAGGAAATACAGAGACAAAATGTGGAGTAGAGACTGAAGAAAAGGCCATCTAGAGACTGCTCCACCAGGGGATCTATGCCATATACATTCACCAAACCCAGACACTATTGTGGATGCCAGGAACTGCTTGCTGAAAGGAGCCTGATATATCAGGAGCTGATGTCTCCTGAGAGGCTCTGTTAGAGCCTGATAAATACATAGGTGGATGCTTGCAGCTAACCATTGAACTGAGCATGGGACTGAAGGAGCTGAAGGGGTTTGCAACCCCATAGGAAAAACAACAGTCAACCAACCAGACCCCCCAGAGCTCCCAGGGGCTAAACCACCAACCAGAGAGTATACATGGATTAACCCATGGCTCCAGCCGCATACTTGGCAGAGGATGGCCTTGTGGAGCATCAATCAGAGGAGAAGCCCTTGGTCTTATGAAGCTCGATGCCCCAATGTAGGGGAATGTCAGGTGTATGGGTGGATGGGTTGGGGAGCACCCTCATAGAAGCAGGAGGAGGGGGATGGGATAGGGGGTTTTCGGAGGGGAAACAGAGAAAGGGGATAACATTTGAAATGTAAATAAAGAAAATATCCAATAAAAGAAAAAAATAATAAGTGTCTTTATGAGGGATAAGCTTAAGTCATTTGTTCCTTGACTTGATGAGTTAGTTTGCAAGCCAGGCTCCTCCTGTTGCTGTACTCTGCTTTCTTAGGTATCACTAGCAGTTTGGAAAAAATATTATCTAGAAGATGAAGATGGTCAATTTCTTCCTGTGCCACTTCTTTAGCCATAAGGATGCTTTCATAGGACATCAGCTCCAGTCATTTCCTTATCCTTCCTAAGAAGTCAAAGATCAGCTGGGCCCTTGTGCTATCTTCCTTCTACTCTCTAGCTATGGATTTTGAGTACAGAGCTGATTATATGGTCTGCCTCATACTTCCAATGTCATAGTTTCTTGCTTTTTTGACTTCTATACATTAGCACTTCCCCAAAAATTCAGTCTATAAATTTGAACCTATCATATCAGCTGATTTTAATTGGGTTTCACTCCAAAATCTTTCCTGCATCTCCTAGCATTCATGACCAAGCTGCATGCAAGTTGATTACCTCTCCAAGCCACTATATAGTCAGTCACCCAAAGACATTCAGTGAAACCTAAGATCTCACCCAAACCTATAGCTTCACGGGTTATGCCAGTCATAGAATCTACAGATGCTCGATTCAGTCATAAATGGTGGTAAGCAAAAGTATCTGGTTATGTGTGGGAACACTCTGCTAATTAAGGTTGAAGTCCATCATGACTGGATAGCCTCTGGGCTTCTTCTTCTCTGACCTTGTCTGAGGAATTTAAAACCAAAGGAATGTCAAGTAGCCATAGTTTGAATACAGGATAAATTTCCTTTCTCCTAATAAAACCTGTTCAGCCAGAACCTGAGATTCCTGAAATGCTTCCCCATGGTAATGAGGCATTCCATGTACTCTAAGCCCCCAGCCAATGACCTTTGCCCATCCTAGATGTCCCTACCTTCAGACCTCCAAAACGTTATAAGCCTTCAATCACCCTAAATAAAGTTAATTTGCCTCCTTAATTTTGGTCCTGGTGTGGTTTATTCACTGTATGTTCTCACAAGACTTTCGAACAACCTCCACCCACTTCGAAGTCTCTGCTCCCACTGCCCTCATGAACTGTATTGGCCAATAATCAACAAGAGTGGAAAGATCCTCAGTCATGGTGTTCCATAACTTTATTCTTCAAGAATAAAGTTATCAATCAATCACTTGTTGATTAACAAGGCTTGAGTCCTTACTGGATAGAATTCATACCTTAGCCTGAGGAGCTTCACAGAGCTAACTTGCTCAGGTCCTACAGAACAACTGGAGTCCTGTGAGCCAAAGCAAAAAATTTAGTGTCTCAAGCAGGCTATGGGACTCTTATCTGTTACAAACAGGCTATTGATAAGGGAGAGGGGCGACAGGTACTGCTCCACTCAGGGATCCTATACTGGATTTGACTGAGAGATTTTCAGTTCCACGAGAGGGAAGAGAGAGTACACTAGAGAGACAGAGGTTTTGGAATTCAGTTACTCTTTAATGATGCACATCAAACTATTAACTAATGATGCACAGCAAACAATATTAATTAATGATGCACAGCAAACAATATACTATTATCAATGCTAAGGCAATTGTTACAACAAGATACTGCCACATTTCCTATGCCTTGCCTCTAACAATATGCACAATGAGCACAAATAATAAATTGCTAATTATCAAAGAAATAAGCATAGCAATAAACACATCATTCATTCAGGGATTATAGGACCTGAGTCCTTTGGATGGTTTCGGGTTACAGGTCTGGAGCCAGGGAAGGCAGGGTCAGGCTGTGGCTTCCAGATAGTTGAATTGCTAACTTGACCTCTCAGGGTGCTTGACCACAATGAAACTGGAGATTTTGTCTCTCAGTTGCCTCTTTGAT
The DNA here is from genome assembly GCA_021653895.1 of Mastomys natalensis. NCBI lineage: Eukaryota > Metazoa > Chordata > Mammalia > Rodentia > Muridae > Mastomys > Mastomys natalensis. The sequence continues at coordinate 901,660 of JAJTUV010000471.1, read as the reverse complement.
GATCAGGCACTGAGGAGGCTTGTTTGGACGATCATGTTAGCCAGTCATGACTACAAGTGTGATGAAGTGCTCCAGTTGAGCTCCTCTTTTATGTTGGATTTGGTGTTACTGCTGACGTACATGGCAGATAACCACTCATGTCTGGTTATTGCTGGGCTCTGATCTCATCACAGCTGGTTATCACAGCACAACTTTACTTCCAGTCTTGTCTTTACAAGTACCAGACATGTCTCTACAAGTTTCCTATTACAAAATGAAGTTGGTCCTGTGTAAGGGCCTGCTCCTTACACTTAGGGAGACTCATAACACATCAGGAAGATAAAATACTAGGTCTAAAGGAATGGGAGTTGGATTCTCAAATGAAAGTAGGAGCAGGTTCCAAGAGATGAGGTCAGAGAAAGAGATGTTAGGAATGAACTAGGAGAGTGGCTTGGTACATAAGTGTTGCAGACAGGTTCCCAGGACATTCCCAGGGTTGGTAGTCTTCTTCAAATAGGACCAAATAGCACTGACCTCCCAAGGCAGATGTCAACCCTTATACTGAACACATGGATCTTGCCTCATGGGCTTTTGTCAGACTGATTGTAATAATGCATATGTGAGTTGTGAAGTGATGACATGTTCTGTGTCCTGAATTAATTAAAACTCTCATTCTTCCTGCCTTTCTACATGTGGAAACAGATGTTCTGCATTATCAGCACTCTGAACCCTGCCAGCCAGCCAGCCTCCTCCATCAGTCTCTTTTCACCTTTGTCAATGTCTTGGCTTTGAGTCAGAATTTTAGAAGAAACACAGGCTGTGTTATTACTAAATTAATAGATTATCTAATTAAAATCATATTTTGGAACACTGACTGTTAATATTTCATTATTATTACTATCATACCATTAGGAAGTAGAGTTGAAAAATAGCATCTTCTAAAGTAAAAATATACTAAAAATTATGTTAGATCAGAAGAGGTATGTGGGCCAGCAGAAGTTTGTTAATGTGCCACAGTTCATGAAAATAGATAGATTTTTAAGACTCTTCCTGTCAGTACAGTCTCCCCATAAGGAGTTCATTAGGTAGTTTTCCCACTTTAAATTAATCTCTTTAGGAAGTTAGGTTACTGGAAAAAATAATAGTAAAAATGGAGTAAGTTAATTATGACTTAAGTAGGTGCTACACATGTTAAAATAGTAAATTCTTTAAGGAAGTTCAGAACAATTCAATTAAATTATATAATAAACCAGGTTAACATTATTTAAATTATTTATTTCAAAGTTCAGAATCACATAGTCTGACTAAACTTATTTGGTACTTCATTTGACATGTTAATACTTTCAGAGGTCAGATATTTCAGAAAGCTGTACTCTAAAGGGGAAGGAGACAAGAGGGAGGGAGAGATAGGGAAAGAGAGATGTTGGCAAAGAGACAGATGATGGATAGAGGATCGATGGATGGATGGATGGAAGGAAGGATGGATGAAGATCACTTACTTGAACTCATTAACATGTTTTATAGTCTTGGGCCCACAACTGACTTTTATTAGGCCATTTATGTTTCTGAATCAACTTTCTAAGAAAACAAAATCAGTTTAGATTTTATGGTCTCTTGGATAGTTTCTTCTCTAAGGAGATATTATTAAAATCCCTCTAATGAAACAATATCAGTCCCCAAATTATCGCATAGGCATGGTACTGCTCCCTGTATCCTTCCCTAGGAAGCCCCTTTTCCGTGTCAGCCTATGATAGAAGCTAATGTTCTTAACGGAATGTATCTGACTAAGCCTCGGTTTATAATGGAGAAGTTGTGCAAATCAGAGTGAAGAAGGTTGTTTAAATAACATATTGGAGAGCAAAAACAAAATCCATGCCCATTAAGCGAATTATTATGGAACTCATAAGCTATGAAATTACTCACGTAATCTAATTATTACATGAGTTATCTAATAAGTTCATAATAATATAAATTTTATTCAGGACTTGACCACATGATAGCTTGTTTATGAATGAATAGATCAAATCACCATCTTCATTCTAGACGGCTCAGCTGCTTTTTCAAGATGCCCCTTGGGAAGTCATTCTGGAATGGCAGGTTATATTAAACTATCAAATTCACAAAATGAAAGTAGTATATTATATAATAGAATTTCTTAAAAGTAAGTTCTTCCAACATTTGAGGGATGAACTGGAAATTTACCATGAGTAAGCAACTTAGTTCCATGACACGGGAAGAAAAATACTGATATTTGAATTTTACTACCATTGAGTATTTTGTGGTTAGACAGAAGCCTTTGGTATTTGTGAAAACTAATAACATATCAATATTCAGGTAAGCTAACTTTTAATACTTTGAAAATAAACAATTAGAAAGACATTCAGTGACAAAAGACCAAAGCCATTTGAGTTTTTCTGTTATTCATTTATCTTGTTGTGGGGCATGGGCAGTGAAAACCTACTAAATATCCAGTTAACATTCAGACAGTATGTGTCTCCATTTATGCCTTCTGCTGGAGTGGCTAACCAATCTGCTAGAGAGGTCCCCACAAACCAGTCATGGGCCCTGATGATGGGCAGATAGAAAGATTTAATGCAAGACCATTAGACAGGTTGAGTTGTTGTACAATTAGGTATGCTGCTTTTGAAGACTGTTCAATAGCTTACTGTCCAATGCTCCTTCCTTTGATCTAAAAGGACCACAAGAATTAAAAACATGTGCCTTTGCAATATGCATGGCAAATGTTTCAGAGGACACTTTCACAAAATCCCAATGAGTTTCATGGCAAAATGACAGGTACCTGTGAGGACCATTCCCACAAGATTGGAAACAATCATTCCTATAATGCGTGCCTACACCTGGCAATGCACACAGGGCTCTCACTGCTTTTGGTGAGCAGGCATGATGAAGGGAGACTATAGGTCACAGGAAAAGTATTTTTACTCTTGGCCAGTACTTTTTGTTTTCTGCCTGTTGTTCTGTAAACAACTTTCATCATGTGTCTTAATGTTGGTTTGTCAATTGGGCTGCCAAAAGAGGTCTCCCCAGAGGGAAGTCGTACTCCTCACCGAGTACTGATTGGATTTACACTAGTGTAAGTCCCTACTTTGTCTCCTGTCTCCTGCCTCTTGTATGCTCTCCACTGCTAGCTACTAAAAGGGCAAGACAGCATTGATCTCCCCATAAGGACACCTGCTCATCACTGTGTCAAGAAGGGACAGCCACTCTGTGCTTCCCTGTCACTCCTCCTTTCTGTGCTCTCTGAAGACAGTCACAACCATGTTCATCTTATACACATTGTATAAAGACCTGACCCAATAGGACTGTAAAGATGCTTAAGAAATAGCCAATAAGCAAAGTGTAGCAAATGGGCAGTTAACATTCACAAATTTCAGAGTTTAATCCCATGAACTAGTTGAGAAATTGGTAGCTAAGACTATACACATGCTGAAAGCACAGACTCCAGTTGACATTTTTCTTTTAGTTTTAATCTAAGATAATTTTCCATTGAGATTACTACCTTGACCCACCTATTTTATTTCTGAAAGTGAGAACTAATTGTTGTGTTTTATAAAATAAAGAGAGAAGGAATATGATTGTTGGATGTGTAGTCAGGTGTGAGGGAAGGGGATGTCTCAGCAGGTCCATGCTAAGGCATCCCTTCCCCCTGAAGGACCAGCCACAGGATAGTATAGAATAGAATAGAGTTTATTAAGGGCATGGGGAGGGAAATTGAGGGAGTAGGGAAAGAGAAAGGCAGAGAGAGAGAGAGAGAGAGAGAGAGAGAGAGAGAGAGAGAGAGAGTAGAGACATCCCTGAGAACTTGGAGAGAGGGGGAAGGGACAAGAGGACAGAACAAGAGCAGGAGAGCAAGAAAGAGAAGAGGGGGAAACCCCTTTTATAATGAATCAGGCATACCTGATGCCAGATAACTGTGGGGTAAAGCCTAGACAAAATGCCAACACTAATAAATATATCTACCAAGATGTTCACTGCAGTATTGTTTATAAAAAATTTATGGAAATGTCTTCATGGATAGGTTATGCATTCATGACACAATTATACAATGAAAGAAAATATGATCACCAAAATATGGCATGAAAATTAAACAGAATAATGCAGCTTTACATATGCAAGAAAAAATATAAGCTATAAAATCATGTAAAACATAGCTAGTGATTATGTTTAGTGAGAAAAATTACAGTTTGAATATTTTAATTTTTCACTTTTGCTAGTTAAGGTGATGTATACTTTTAATCTCTACACTTGAGAGGCAGAGGCTGATGAATCCCTGTGAATTCAAGGCTAACCTGGTCTACATAGCCAGGGGCATGCCAGTAAGGCTCCATAATGAGAACCTCTCTCAAAGTCCTTTTTCTTTTTTTATATGAACTTTTAAATTTTACTATCATAGATTTATTATGTATTTTGAATTTTTTTCTTGCAATGTTAGAAATCTGGTCCAGTGGCCTTGTGCATGTCAAGCAACTTGCATAGAGATATATCATCATCCACAAGATGAAGGGTTTCACCTTTTATGTTGATTCTATTTAAAATACATCAATATTGTTCATCTATCTATACTAGTTCAAAATAATACTAAGACAAACATTGCAGTAGTGGATAAACCTCTTCTGAAACAAAATAACAGAGGTGTGGATAATTAAAATCTAGGTAGTTTACACTGCATTTTTCTGTCTTCTCTTTTTAATCAAGTGTCATAATTTGAATAGATTTACATATTTGAGTGTTTAGTCACCAGAAAGGGAAGCTGTTTTAAAGGATTAGGAGGTGTGGTCTTGTTGGAGTGGGTGTGACCTTGTTGGAGGAAGTGTGTCACTGCGGGTAGGCTTTGAGATTTAAAAACTCACACCAGGCTGAGGTATATTCTCTCTCTCTCTCTCTCTCTCTCTTTCTCTCTCTCTTTCTCTCTGTCTCCTTCCTCCCTTTCTCCTTTCCTCCTTCCTTGCCTATAGATCGAGATGTGGCTCCCAGCTACTGGTCCAGCACCTACCTTCGTGCCTCCATTCTACTAACCATGATAATAATGGATAAAACCTCTGATACTGTAAGTAAGCCCCTCATTAAATGCATAAGAGTTGCCTTCATCATAGTGTCTCTTCTATAGAACAATGACTAAGACATCCATCATACAAATAATTTGTCCAGTTACTTAGTTTAGCTTCAGTGATTACTAGAAAAGTTTTGGGTAATATAATCAAAACTAAGAGATTAGAGTGAGTGAAGTATCCAATATCCTGTATCTTCCCAAAGTCCAAATGACTAATCTAATCAAAACTGTTGATTTGTCAAGGTTTGAGAAAAGTCCTTGATGATCTCTTGAGCTGTAGAAATATATATTGAGGGGTTTCTACCCTGGCTACACTGCACTAAGTTAAGAATTATGGAGCTCACACCAGGGTATCCCTTGTTATACTACTTTCCACCACTAGGAGAAAGGTGGCATACCCTCTGCTGGCTGTTGTATTTCCATGCTGGAGAGCCTACCTGGTCTGGTAATCTTTGCAGTGCATAGCATTGGTTAAGGAATGAGTGAACACTAAGCACCTTGTTGCTCTTCCACCTTTAAACATCTCCTGAATTTGCAGTTAAGCTTTGGTGGCTCCTCTGCAGCCCCATGTTTTGGGAGATAGTGGGAAACTTCCTTCTACTTGCTCTGAGTCAACCTCAGTGTCCTCTTCCAGCCGATTGTGAGGAACCTCTTAGGTATGATGTAGCTGTACAGTCAGGATAAACGTTCCCAGCTGCTCTGGAATCCTGTGCACCCAGTGCTACTAGTTTGTATGAGTGCTACCCTGAACTGAAACCAGTGCTGGATAAACTTTGTAGAAGACAAACAAATTCCTTTATGGTGTTTTAATTTAATTCCTCGCATTACTTTGTCCCAGCATGCCTCAGATGGGAGAACTAATCTGCAAGTCTTCTCTTAGTATCTCTCCAAGCTGCCATTTGGTGCCTGGATAATGATTAGCATCAATCTAATAACAGGGACATTCTGTTTTCCTGGCGGTGACTCTGATGGCTGGAGTCTACTTTGTATCATTTTTTAAGTTCCATCCCCTTATGTTATCAAGCTGCTAATTTGTAGATTTTTTTTTTTTAAAAATCCTTTTGGTGTTAACAGTGGTAGCTCAGTTATAATGGTACTTGCCAGTGTAAGGATAGAGAACTTAGAAATTTAACAGAGGTAAAGACTTCTATTTCTATCTTTATTCAAGTAGAATCATTTTGTATTATTATTTAGTAATATGTGGACCTAGAGATATGCCTTGGCAATTAAGAGTATTTAATGCTCTTGTGGAGGATCCAGTGTCAGTTCCTGACATCCACATGGTGACTTACAACTGTCTATAATTCCATTTACATGGGCTTTGATTCCTTCTTCTAACCTCTGCAGACTTCAGACATGCACATGGTACACATACATAATACATATAGGCAAAACACTCATCAAACAAAATAAAATAAATCTAAAAAGAGGTTTGTTTTATAAAATGTCGTGTATGTCTATAGATTTTATTGTGTTTCTTACCTCTTAAGTTTTAATGTTTTCTCCCACTATATTTTTAATCAGGTTTTTAAGTTAAGCAGCATCAAAATTAAAACTGTGTTTACATGTTTTTGTGTCTAGAAAGGCATGGGTAGATCCATCCCAGAACCATGTGCATCCTAGGCAAGTTTATCAGTGAGCTATATCCCCAGCCTGAAATAAGTTCTTTTAACGTGAGAAGTTTTGGCCAAGCATACTGGTTCAGGCCCATAATACCAATACTTAGAAGACAAAGGCAGCAGGATTGCCACAGGTTCAAGGTTCAGCCTCTTTTATTATAGCAAGGCCCAGGTGAGCCAGGACTGCATAATTAGACTCTGTCTTAAAACTAAATTAAATTTAATAAATACATCTAGAGGTTGCATCTAAAGGTGATTCATTTCCTCATGAAACTACCTGCACACCTTGTCCTTCCAGTGGGCTCCATTGCTTCCTAACTTTCCCAGCTCTGAAAAGAGTATGCAAGTTCATGTGCAATTTGTACAGTTCACAGAGCTCTGGTCACCTGCTTCCCTTCCTGGAGTTATTCTGACACCACACTTCCCCATGACCAAGTTATAGTTTTTAAACAGCCATTGTGTTTGCTATGGGAGCCAAAGGCGTTGAATAGGACTTTTAATCGATAGCTACCCGAGCTTGCTTCCTACACTAATGTGAGCCTGGGTTTCACCATTGGCAGCTGACAACTACAACTTAAAGCATTTGAAACTCAATCCATCCAAACTTCAGTTCTTATAATTAAGCTCCTAAATATAGTGACCCCCACATTTCCCTCCCACCTTCCTAGTAACACCTTCTATGCCATTACTTATCCCCAAAACAGGGATGTCATGAGTTCCTACCTTCTACACATCCAATTTCAACCCAATTTCCCTTTTCCCTGGACTACTCAGAGCTTCTCTATTTTTACTGTTATGTTCCATTCTATTCTCAAAATGTTAGCTGCAATATGTAAATCCAATTATTTTTACCTCAAACCACTGCAAATCTATATTAGTCAAGAGTGGCTAGAGAAACAAAACCAATTGGGTGAATCTGTATTTAAAATAGAATTATTAGATTGGTTTACAGCCCCCTTGAAGATTAGCAACAGTGGCTGTCTTGGACCAGAGAGGCCAGCAGCTACTCAACCCACAGGCTGGTATGTCAGCACTCCCAATAGGTTGCCAAAGGCCTGGAGGATTCCAGAAAAGCTAGTGTTCTTCAGTCCATGTGGGAAGCCTGAGTCAGACAAGCACATGGTACACATACATAATACATATAGGCAAAACACTCATGCAAGCAAAATAAAATAAATCTAAAAAGAGGTTTTTTTTTTTTTTAAATGTCGTGTATGTCTATAGGTTTTAAGTGTTTCTTATCTCTTAAGTTTTAAAGTTTTCTCCCATTATATTTTGAATCGGGTTTTTAAGTTAAGCAGCATCAAAATTAAAACTGTGTTTACATGTATTTGTGTCTAGAAAGGCATGGGTCGATCCATCCCAGGACCATGTGCATCCTAGGCAAGTTTATCAGTGAGCTATATCCCCAGCCTGAAAACTGATTCAGGTGTCAGTGAGAAAATCAGCAGTGGTGACAACAGAGTAAATAAACTTTCCAGCAAGAATGAGGGCCAAGTGAGTACACAACCGAAGGTTTGTTTCTTAAAGCTTTTATTATTTTTGTCTTTGAAGTTAAAATATTACCACCATTTATCCTTCAATTTCTTCCCACAAATCCTATCTATAAAACCCTCCTCTCTGGCTTTCAAATTAATGGCCATTTCCCATTAATTGTTATTACATGTATATACATATATATTCCTAATACATCCTGCCTAATCTGAATAATGTTACTTGTATGTATGTTTCCAGGGCTGACTATTTGGTACTGGATAACCAACTTGTGTTGATGAGATAATATATCTTGATCGTGTTTTCGCTTCCCTCTATACCTCCCAGTTCCTCCACTCATCCTTCCCACCCAGATCCACTCCCTTTCTGTCTCTCATTTAAAAATAAGCAGAATTCTAGGGGAAAAGAACAAAATAAAATATGATAAAACAAGAACTAACACATCAGAGGTAAACAAGACAAACAGAAGGAAGAGAACTCAAGAGAAGACACACAAAAAAAGAGACCTACACATTTGCACACTCAACAATCCCAAAAAAACCCCCAGTAACTTGGAAGTCATAATATATGCAAAGCATACCTGGTACAGACCTGTGCAGGCCCGGTGCATACTGCCTTAGTCTCTCTGTGTTTATGTGAGCTTTGATCATGTTGATTTATTCCCTCTTGTGGTCTCCTCCATCCCCTCTGGCTGATACACTATTTCTTCCTTCTCTACCACAGGGTTCCCTGAGCCCTGAAGGGAGAAATTTGATGCAGACATCCTATTTAGAACTGAGGGTCCCAAGGCCTCTCATTTTATCCATAGTGTGTATCTCTGTATTTGTTCCCATCTGCTGGAGGATGATGGCTGAGTAAGGCACTGATCTATGAGTATGTCAGAATGCCGTTAGGAGTCAGTTTATTGCTACTTTTTTTAGAACAGTGTATTTGGTTTTACCCTAAGTCATAGGGTATCTAGTCTCAAGTTCTTGGTCACCCATGCAGTGTCAGGCATGGGTTCCCTCTCGTGAAGTGGATGTTAAGACGAATGAAATATTGGCTGGCTACTCCCATGAATGTTGCACCACCATTGCTCTAATATACCTTGCAGGCAGAATACCATTTTAAATCAAAGACTTGGGGCTTGGTGAGTACATTCCTATTCCAATGACACTAGAACACAGGAATAAAGCCTCTATGTAGTTATTGGCTCTACTTCTCTATATTCAATGAGCTGTGTAGACTTTGACTTCAGCAATAGGACCTTGCTGTCAGTTTGTGAAAAGCAATCTATAGTCTTAAATATAGCGTAAGCTGTTTGTGAACTCCCATGGGATGCCTTTGGCTAACAACTCAATTAGACATAACCCAGTCTCAGAACTGGAAGCTTCATGTAGTGACAAGAAATGGCTATTTGAGGATCTGTCTTCCCCTACTTCACTTGCAGCTAGAAAGCCTTCATATATGTATATACTTTTGGAAGCTTCTACTATATTTTGTTTCCAGTGGACTTTAAGTTTAGCTGTCTCTCCAATAATTCCCTCACTCTCCTCTCTCTTCCATATCCTCCCAATTTGATTCACCCTTTTCAGCCCCACCACCACCACCACCACCTCAATTCATCCATTTTGCTTTCCTGAGAAAATCAATTTGTACCCCCTAGTCTATTTTTCTATAATTTGTAGTCCATTTACCTGTGAATTTCATTTTTAATGGTTTAGTAATATTCCATTGTGTAAATATACCACATTTGTTTAACTATTCCTCTGTTGAGAGACATCTAGGTTATTTCCAAAGTTAGGCCATTACAAATAGAGCAACGATGAACATGATTGCACAAACATCTCAGTGGTAGGATGAATAGCCCTTGGGTATACACCTAAGAGATAGGTATAGCTGGATCTTGAAGTAGATCTTCCATCTTTCTGTGAAATAGTCATATGTATTTCTTTTTGTTTTTTATTGGAAATTTTATTTACATTTCAGATGTTTTCCCCTTCCCCCCTTTTCCCTCCTCCCTCCCAGGAACTCCCTATCCCTTCCCCCCTCCTCTTACCTCTATGATGGTGTACCCCCACCCACCCTCCCCTGTACCTCACTTCCCCACCCTTGAATACCACCCCACACGATGTCCAGCCTTATTCACTCACTGATTATTGGATTTTAGTCCAGAAGCTTGAAATACCCAAGATTCAACTCACAGACCACATAAAGCTCGTGAAGAATGATGACCAAGTGGGGGGGGGCCTTCAGTCCTTCTTAGAAGAAGTAACAAATACTCAAGGGAGCAAATATGGAGACAAAGTACAGGACAAAAACTGAAGGAGAGGCCGTCTGGAGCCATTCCACCTGGGTATCCATCCCATGTGCAGCCACCAAAGGTAGACGTTGATGTGGATGTCAGGAAGTACATGCTGACAAGAGCTTGATATAGCTGTCTCCTTAGAGGTCTGCAAGAGTCTGACATATTCAGAGGCAGATGCTCACAGCTAACCATTAAACTGATCATGGGGTTCCCAATGGAGAAGATAGAGTGAAGACTGAAGGAGTTGAGAGGATTCATGACACCATGAGGAAAGCAACAATATCAACCAACCAGAGCCCCCAGGGTCTAAACTACCAGCCTGGGAGCGCTTAGGGAGGGACCCATGACTCCAGCTATATATGCAAGGGAGCTATTTATAAGTGGGAGAAGAGATCCTTGATCATATTTATTTCTATAGTTGTTATACAAATTTTCACTCCCATAAGCAATGTTTGGTTGTTCCCATTATTCCACATCCTAGCCAATATGAGCTATCACTTGTTTTACAGAACTTAGAGGTTTTGATCAGTGTAAGATGAAATCTCCAGGTAGCTTTGATTTGTACTTCCCTGGTGGCTAAGGATGTTGAACAGTTCTTTAAGTGTTTCTTGGCCATTTGAGTTTCTTGTTTTTAAAATTCTGTTTAGATTTGTACCACATTTTTAAAATGAGTTGTTTATTTTCTTTATATCTTGATTTTGAAGGAGAGGAGAGAGTAGCGAAGGAATTCAATTGGCTTCCCTGCTTCCCTGGCCTGCTCAACTGATATATTGTTTGCACATTTTTTATAATAAAGTTTATAAAATTTTTTAAAAGACAGAATTAATGTTGTAATTACACAAACAGGATTGACAAGCTAGCTTTGTTAGTTATTCTTTATTTGGCAATGGATATTACTTTTCTATATTCTTTCTATTGTGATATGGAAATAGTAACATTCATGCAAGTATTAAGATTACACATTTGCTGGGAAGATGTAATATCATGATATTTATTAAGCACCTGTACTGGCTCAATTCCTGTTCTGCTTCATTCAAATAGACCATGTCTGTTTTGGAAAGGTATCCTTTAAGTTGAATGCCAAGGAATATCAGAAAGTCATACCACATAACAAACTTTACACAAGAGATTTATTGGGAGGAAAAAGCCCAGAAGGGTGGCTGCCTTTGCTTAGGCAAGAAGCATCAGAGAATTGAGTAGAAGACAGGAAGGAATAAGTCACTACACCCTATAGTCCTGGTTATTTCCAGGACTCATAGAGGACTGAAAGATGACCAAGGCACTAAGTGGATCATCACCACACACAATGAGGAATCAGGGATTTAGCCTGGCTAAGCCAGAGGAGAAACTTGGTACCTAGTACTAGGGATTTCAAAGAGTCCTGAGGGTAAAGAAGGAAAACTGAGCTCTAGGAAGGGGTTCCCATTCACAGGAAAGGATTAGAGAACAGATTCACAAAAGCCACAAGGGCCTAATGGATCTGTGGATAACAGGCAGCTCCAAAGGGAAGATGGGAAAAGAGGGCAGGAACGGACCAATAGCCAAGTTGGGCCTAAGAAAACTACAAGATTGAAGCTCCAAGGGTGAAGGGACAGGGTCAGGTGAAGAGGGCCAGCTTTAATGCCAAAGACTGTGGCTGGGTACCAAAGGGGTGCTGGATGCTCACTTTATCAGACTCAGGAGTATGTTTACACCAACCAAAAGAAAACTTACCAAATTGTCACCAGTAGATGGGGTGCCAAGAAATTGGAAGCTAAGTCTGTTGAGGGTTACTGAAGATAAAGGATAAGGTCTCAGTGCAACTTGGACTTAGACAGGGAAATGCAGGCCCCAGAAGAGCCTATGCAAGTTAGAAGAACAATGTAAGTGTTACTGCTCTGAGGGGGAAGGTATGCAGCCAGTTGAGAGCCAGGGAATACCACAAAGTTACACTGTACAACCAACCTTACACAAGAGATTTATAGGGAGGGAAAAAACCAGTAGGGTGGCTGCCTCTGCTTGAGTGAGAGGCTGCTGAGAACTGAGCATAAGATATATAGGATTTCTTGGGGTTGGTAGGAAACACTGTTCCAAGGTGGAATTTTCCAGGATGGGAATTGTGTTTTCAAGTCTAGAGCTTTGGTTTTTGACTCTGTAGTGTGGGGCTGGGTGGTGGTGGTGGTGGTGGTTTTAATTATAACAGTTAATTTTCAGATTCAAGATAATTTTTTTTTCAAGATAAATTTAAAAACAAAAAAAAGATATATTTAACTCTGTGAAAGTCCAAACAGCTTGCATAGACTTTTATGGTAGATGGTCCTAGTTGAGTGGGGTTGAGAATATGCAGTGATGTTTCCAGGACAAAACCTCATGCTTCAGGCTTGCGGTTTCATGGCAACTCACAGTCAGAAGATCCTGAGACCACACAGATGCTGCTCCTGCCACACAGACCCTCCAGGGAGTCTGCCACTAAACCTTCTACTACTATGGGTCTGGAACATCTCCTCATTGCCAGTTTAGTAAAGGTTTGGTCATCAACTTGTCACTTTTAGAAGCACTAGAAACCTTTAAGAGGGACCTATAAGGCTGAGTATGAGTGTGCCCTTGGAGAGAATTGTAGATGTATGGCACTTTTCCCTCTTTGTCCCCTGCTATCAGGAGGATATGCCACTTTTCAAGCTGTTGTTTATGATGGTGCTCCTTGCCCAGGCCCAGAAGCATGGGGTGTGTGGTTTGAATTGCTTGGCCCATGGAAAATGGCTCTATTAGAAGGTGTGGTCTTGTTGGAATAGATGTAGCCTTGTAGGAGGAAGCATGTTACTGCATGGATGGGCTTTGAGGCCTTCTAATGCTCAGGCTTGCCCAGTAGGGAAGAGAGCCTCCTCCTGGCTACCTGCAGCAGACAGTTTCCTGCCTGCTTTTGGATCAAGATATAGAACTCTCAGTTCCTTTTCCGCACCATGTTGCCTGCGCACTGCCATGCTTCCCTCCATGATCATAATGAACTGAACCTCGAAATTGTCAGACAGCCTCGATTAAATGTTATCCTTTATAAAAGTTGTGTTGGTTATGGTGTCTCTTTACAGCATTGAAACCCTGAGACACAAGGCAAAGTAACCTTGGTCTGAAAGCTATGAAATTGTGAGCCACAATGGATGTTACCTTCTAAAGTTGAGTAAATGCTAACAAACATGCTCTACTTTCAAAAGCCCCACCTCTCAACATCACACTGTGTACCACCACGAGCAGCACATGGATGCTAAGGTCAGATTCAGCCTCAGAAAAGCTAGAGCCTATATTATTGGCACTAAGACAATATTTAAAGCTTTATCACAAAACTTGTGCTTTTGAAAATTTACATAATTATGCAAAGAATAGAAAGGTTTTCTTGTCATAGTTATTTTTAAATTGCTGATAGAATAATTCTGGTGAGACTTTACCAATAAATGGCAGGACTTCAGAGAAAGCAGACATTGTTCTGCCCACTGCAAAATGCTATCTGCACAAATCAAAAGATAATTAGCAAAGATTCAAAAGCTTTCATTTGGAGCTCTCAATTCAAGCTTTGCATGGTTACAATTTCAATGTTATGCTGACTTCTTTTGTTCTAAAGAGTAATTTTCATTTCTAATAATTGTAATACCAAAAAAAAATCCCATTAAACACAAAGTAGAATAATAGTGTTAAGGAAAACATGCTATTCAAAACATTAAGAAAGAATGTAATTTATTTTATAATTAGTGGCTCATAGAATAGAAAAACAAGAGTTTTAGGAAATAAATAAGATCCCCTGGGTGTGATCTAGAAGAGACGGAAAAACAGAGCTGATTTGCAGCTTAATAGAATGATAAAGATTAGGAGAGAAAACTGAGAGGCTCCAGCACCAAGCAAGATGTGAAGACTCCACCAGAAAGCACTCCAGGCCACCAGTCACCTCTTAGCTGACAGCCACTTTGCATCTCATCCTTCTGGATAATGTGTAATGTTTTCCTTTGGTTCCTGTGATCTTAGGTGCTTTAATATGCTGTAAGCCTAGAGTTTCATTCTGATGTACATTTGTGTACTCTGACAAAAAAATTGTGCAACATCTGTCCTCAAATTTAAATCTACAAAAAGAAGTTTAAGTCAAGTTTTGTAAGTTAAAATACTTCTCAAGCATACTGAGACATTCATAGTCTGTCTTCTTCTGACACTCTTGGCATGAACACAAGAGTAATTGCACATTGCATTAAGTAAGCCCTTTTAACAGTTTTCTGAAGGTGGTGATATAATTTCATCAACTTTTTTTTCTGAAGACCTGTGTGAATACCAAATTGGCTTAGCAGAGAAGCACCGTTAAGAGCTGAATCATAAACTTCACCTCTTCTAATGATTCCTCAATATGACTATGTGAAAATCACCTTAACTGTGACTCTGAAACAAATAGTGTGATTATGCTAGTTAACACCAATTCCATTCTTGAGCCATTAATTCCAGCCATAAGACTGAAGGCAGGGTAGCAGACTACATGCCAGTGACACTTCAGAGATGTATTCATAAAACTGCTCAGTACCTGTTGCTCACCCAGAACAAAAGTAAGAATTAGCTGTATGTGCTGGTATAGGAGCTGATGATGGCAAACTTATGGAGTCCCATTATCTGGATGACTTAACAATAACACTTATTTCTCACAGATTTGGAGGCTGGACTCAAAGATCAAGAGGTAGGCAGTACTGGTTTCTCCTGCAGCTTCCAGTTTGCATCTTCATACTGTTCACATGTCACCTGTGAGTGCATGTATGTGCCAGGTATCTCTGTCAGGGTCCCAATTTTTTCTTATTACAGATTAGGGCCCTCATATGACCTCATTTTGCTTCAATTACTATCTACAGCAATGAAGAATAAATACAAGAATTTATACCCAAATACAGCCACATCCTAGTGTACCAGGGTTTGTACTTCAGGGTATGAATCCTAGGACATAATTCTTCAAACAACAGTCACAACAGAAGAAACACTTTAGGAGCCCCAGTTGATGTCACAGGCTCACTATACCTCTGCCACCGTGGGTACTTGCCAGCAGCACATGAAACAGGGCACTCCAGTACAGTCCTCTCTAAAACACACCTTCTAGAATGGAGGAAGTAGTTTGCCTCCAGAAGCTTTGCAATGTAAGAGACATAACCAAGGTGTTTCTATGTTGAAAAGGCTGGTCAGAAGCTCCCATTCTCCAGTGCCATGCTACAATACCCCATTGTGAAAATACCTTTGTTTTAACTCAAGATGTTTTTTATGTTTGGCCTCTGTTGTGATTGACTACAGCTGGATGAAAGATTTCAGTGAATGTTTCCAGGAAGAGAAATAAGCTCAAGCTGAAGACATTCACCTTAATTCTCAGAGACTGCCAAATTTAGGATCCCATGAGTCTTTTACATTTCTGAGGTGGCCTTGGCTTCTATTCCTGAAACATAGTCCTGTTAACAGAAAACCCTCCAGCAACCCCACTTGCGGCCACTATACTTCTAAGTCACAGGTATGGTCAGCAAGGCACCTGTTCAGACTGTGTGCACCAGCAAAAAAAACGTGGAAGAAGTTCCAAGGCCTGTTCCAAGGATAAAGGAAGTGCCAGGCTCTGTCTTTGGTCTTAATACTACTTTTTCTGTCGAGATGCCAAATTTTGATGAATTGTAGTCTTATGCATGTAAATCATATGCCTTTTGCTATTTTATTTTCATGTATATATAAACTAGAATTTCACAAGAATATCATTTTATGTCCTGAACATCTGCAGCATTGCTCAGTTCTGTGACTCAAACAGCAATAAAATTTGCATGATGACGAAGGAGTTCTTGGGTATCTCCCTGTTCTCACAACTCCCAACAGTCATAAATCAGTTCAAGGCCAACCATGGGATAGAAGAATGACAGAAGAGCTCTAGGGGTGATACCACAAGGCCAAGGAATCACATCCTACAGAGCCATAAGGAACTACAGAGCAGAGGCACAGGATCTATGGGTGCTGTAGGGTAGAAGAGAAAAATCCTCTGACTTTCTGCTGAAGTTTTTCTCTCTCTCTGTCTGTCTCTCTCTGTCTCTGTCTCTGTCTCTCTCCCTCTCTCTCTCCCTCTCTCCTCATTTACTCCCCTCTTATTTCCTTCCCCTCCCCTCCCATTTCTTCCTTCTTTCTTCAGTTTTTGATGGTAAGGGCTGTTGGTTTCCTAATGACCAGCACTCATCAGTAAATAGAATCATCCATCTCCCATCCCAGGTCATCTTCCTCTAAGGCCAATGCTCTGGTAGGGAATACTTCTGTCTTGCACAGAGGGGAAATTGTACTGCTGAGTGGCCACAGACATGAGGCAGCCTTTAAGGTGGTATCGTTCATGAAACATTCTCTCATATAGTTAGTTAATCCTCAGCAGGAAAGAAAATATATGAGTTTTCATAGTTTCTGGTAAGTATATTAGACATGTGCTCTACACACAGGCACAAAGGAGGTTCCGAAGATGCAGTTGGAGTGACGTTTCTTTTTGTAAAAATTAATTTGAACTCAGATTGTCAGGTTTGTGATCTAACTGACTGCCAGCCCACTGGCTTACAAGTGAGATTTCTGAGTGCCTATGTATACTAACTGAAGGAAAAAAGTGAGATGCTTCAGAAGTGGGCAGCCTAGGAGACTTTGTTTGAGGTAGTGACAGCCATGGTGGCCAGGGATAGTTGTCTTTTCTCAGTGTTGCCTGTCCTCCCATCAACTACATTGGAGTGGTTGAGCTATTTTCCTTAGTAACTTAGCTTTCTTATATATAGATTGAGGGTAAAACTAGAGAGTGAATGAATATTATTATGTACTAAAGAGAAATTAGGTTTCAAGGGCTGAAAATACATAGGAAGATGTAAGTGTATATTAGGAAGTAAAAAGAACCTATCAGGAAGGCCACGGGCTGGGGCACACCTTGAATCCCAGCACTTGGGAGGCAGAGGCAGGTGGATTTCTGAGTTTGAGGCCAGCCTGGTCTACAGAGCGAATTCCAGGACAGCCAGGGCTACACAGAGAAACCCTGTCTCAAAAAGAAAAAGAAGGAGGAAAAGGAGGAGGAAGAGGAAGAGGAGGAGGAGGAGGAGCCATGGACTGCAGGATCCAGCCCTACAACATCCAGTAAAGGCAGAACTCTGGAGACAATAAAAAGATCAGTGGCTACCAGGTCTAGAACAAAGAGACGGATTGAAGAGAATTAATGGATGTCTGTTTTATTTAGCCTGCCACGAGGACAATTGAGCTATTGTATGTAATCTACTAGACTGGATGGCATATTGTGCTCGAGGCTCTCTTAGCTACAGTTACTTCTGTTCTGTTAGCAATCTGAATTGGCTGAGCTGCTGTGGTCATTAGACCTGGTTAATACTTTGCCATGGCTAGGGAAAGAAGGTGTCCTTTTAACTCCAAACTGGATATTGTCTGAAACCAGGGTTTACTAACATAAGTGCTAAAAACTGAATCACTGTGCTCCATAGACAAAAAAGCAACATCTAGGGTGGTATGTGGAGCCAAGCCTTGAGGGGTGATGGTGTCATAAGTTTTGAGTCTCTGAGGCTGCAATTCATGCTCTTATTGGAAGATCAAAAAATATATATATATACATAGAGATGATGTCTGTCACCACAGCATGTGAGGACACAGAAGGTATCATTTGTGGACCTGGAAGCAAAGCGTCACCCAGAATTCAATCTGCCAGCATATAGGTTTTGGACTTCTAGCTTCATGAGGTGTGAGAAACTAGTTTCTGATGTTGAAGCCACTGGACTGTGGTGGTTTTGTTTGAGTAGCCTGAACTACAGCACTGAGTGAGCATCTGCCAGACCTGACAGCTCTTAAGACAGGTACACTGCCAGTCTCAAGATTTGAAATTAATGAGTATGGGATAGACTCTTACAAGTTCCCTATCTAGCAACGGAGCAGAGGATGACAGTGTTATTGATCTATCACTGATCCATATAAAAACATGTAAGCCTAACACTGTGTTGGAATCAGAAAAAGAGGCAGGTGGCTAGTGTGATTATCTACACAGGTTGGAAAGCAAGGTGTGTTTAACAACTGCTAGTCCTGGCAAGTCCAGAATGCACTGATAAACAGTGCTTCTCTAAAGGCAAAATCAAAAATGTATGGAAAACACAATTCTTTACAGACCTTGAAAGGACAACTTTCATCTTCATATAGAAAAACAAATAAACAAAATAACAAAAAATAGACTAGGTAAAACAATCCTGAAAAATAAGAGAACTTCTGGAGGTATCATCATACCTGTTTTCAAGCTGTACTACAGAAAGCTATAGTAATAAAAACCATAAGGTAAGCCAGGCATGGTGGCACACAACTTTAATCCCAGCATTCAGGAGTGAGAGACAGGCAGATCTCTGTAAGTTTGAGGCTAGCCTTATCAAAAAAAAAAAAAAAAAAAAAGGACAGCTAGGGCTATTACACAGAAATACCTTCTCTGGAAAAAGAAAGCAAACAAAAACTCACATGGTAATGGCATAAAATCAGACACATCAATCAATAGAATTGAAGACCCAAATGTAAATCCACATACCTGTGATCACCTGATTTTTGATAAAGAAGTCAGAAATAAATAATGGAACAAAAACAGCATACTCAACAAATGATTGATCTAATTGGTCTAATTGGATGACTGCATGTAGAAGTATGAAAATAGATCCATACTTATCATCCTACACAAAACTCAAATCCAAGTGGATGAAAGACTTTAAGATAAAACCAGATATATTGAACCTGTTAAATGAGAAATTTGAGAATAGTCCAGAAAACATTGGCACAGGAGACAACTTCCTGAACAGAACACAATTAGCAAAAGGCACTAAGATTAACAACTAATAAATGAATGTGGAGCAAGGAGAACTCTCCTACATTATTAGTGGGAGTACAAACATATAATCACTATGAAAATTAATACAGAGGCTCCACAGAAAACAGAGAATCATTCTACCTCAAGACTCAGTTAAACCATTCTTGGACATATACCCAAAGGACACTCCAGTCTACTTCAAAGACACTTGCTGAAATATGTTTGTAGTAACATTATTCATAATAGCCAGAAACTGGAAACAACTTAGATGTCCCTCAACCAAAGTATGAATAAAAAACATGTGGTATATTTACACAACTGAGTATTACTTGCCTGTTTAAAAAATGACATCATAGGGCTGGAGAGATGGCTCAGTGGTTGGGGGAACTTGTGGGGCGATGGGCTGTGGGAAGCAGCTGGGTGCCTGGTTGAGCAAGCCTTGAACCCCGGACCTTTACCAGGACGGCAGGTGTTCGGCGCTGCCCCCAGGCCCTGGTTCTTTTCATTCAGCTTCGGCCCTCCACAGCCTCTCCCAAAGAGAGGTCTATCAGTCACGAGGAACAGTGCCTCAGGCCCTCCCACATGCAGATGAGGTCTCTCCAAGCTCTCTGACCAAGCCAATAAGCGTTATCTGCTGTCAGACCCTAACCCACCCTGAAACTGTATATAAAGGCTCTATTGGGGAGAAGTAAAGGTGTGTGTGTTCGAGAATCATCTTGGTGTCCTGGAGTCTTTGTCTCAAGAGCTGTAACACTTGGGGAGAGATCTGCTCTCCCGGAACCTTCCTGGGGCACCAAGTTGCTTCCTTGCCTGCTAGCCGGCTTCTATCGGCCCAGCCCGGGCGGCTCAGCGTGGAGACACAGGTGCAGCACCTGGGAATAACCGAGCTGTGACAGCGGGGACTTGAGCAGACGCTGCAGCGGAGGCAGGCAATCTCTCCTCCCTGCTTGCACCCGCACCCTTTTGGCCCAGACCTCTCACACCAGGCTGGGCTGAAGACTAACAGACAGCGGAGACGTGGGTAGAGGACCCTCCCTGCTCTCACTCTGTCCTCAGCCGGAGATCATCGTGGGACACCCTCCAGAACCGGGACCCCCACAGCAACTGACTGCTCTTCCAAAGAACTGGTGTTCAAATCCCAGCACCCACATGGCAGCTCACAACTGTCTGTAACTCCAAGATCTGGTAGTGTCACAAAGACATACATGCAGGCAAAACACCAATGCACATAAAATAAAATTTAAAAATGATATCATGAAATTTTCACACGAATAGATAAAACTACAAAGAAAATCATCCTGAGTGAGGTATATCAGACCCAGAAAGGCAAACATGCTATATATACTCACTTATAGGTGTATATTAGCTGTTAAATAAATGATAATGATGACCCAAAGAGGCTAAGTAACGGGGGGGGGGGGCTCTAAGAGGGACACATGGATGTCTCTGGGAAGGGAAAATAGAATAGATTTTCTGGGTGAGTGGGAATGGGAGAGATCATATATAGGAGTAGGGATGAAGAGAGTATAAGAAGAGATACTGGAACTGGAGGGTAACTGGGGGCTGATTGGAAATCTAGTACAAAAAAAAAAAAAAATCTCAGGAACCTAAGAGAATGACCTGAGCAAAGACTCTTATTAATAAAGGATACAGAGCCTAAACTGGGCATCTTTTATAATCAGGCAAGATCCAGTGGGTGGGAATGGGATACCAACCCAGCCACAAAATGTCCAACCTACAATCTCTCCTGCCCGATAGATGTGTGGGGGCAATGGAGGTGCAGATCTTGTGGGAATGACCAGCCAGTGACTGCTCTAGTTTAAGGCCTATACCACAAAAGGGAGCTGATTCCCAATACCGCCTGGATGATAGGAGCCAGGGGCTGGACAGCCTAAAGACCTAGAATAGAAATAAAATCAATAAAAATTTTACTAATTAAAAAGATGTATGGACATACATAGGTTTAACCATGGATAATAGAAAGACTATTCTCAATTCTGCCACCTTGCAAAGGGACCAAAATTCATTTGTGGATTTGTTTTGTTTTAAATCAAATTCCTAAATCTTCAGTGGAATTTTCCAGAGGTAAACAAAGGAATGTTAGGAGAAACACTGAAGTTACAGACCACCACTTCAGAAAAATTAGATGGTGGATGCAGTTAAGGGAGAGCTTCAAGAGACATATACTTGAGAATCCTCAGAGAGGAGAGTGAAGAACCAAGGGAGAAGCTAGAGCAAAGAGGGGACAGACTTCTTTGGAGGTGCCTTGGGGTCAAGATTTCACCTGGGTCCTCCAGCTCCTTCACTCTCAGAGACTACAGAAATCTTCCAAGGGAATACCAGCAACCTAGTGGCCTGAGGCAGTGCACTAGCAGCCTAGGCAGTGCACAGGACATCACTCCAGAGATCAAGGAGATCAGAGAGTCCCACCACAGCTCAGTCCCTGGAAGGTGGCTAGAGAGGAAAGCACACTAGTGTGACAGTCATGCCTCTGGAAATTCTGTGCCTTCACAGGGCCACACAGGCCAGCACACAGCTACCACCTGGCTGAGCAGGACAGGGCCTGGAGAAGAGAACAGGAAAGAGTCAACTTTGGGAGCAAAAAGACATGTGATGCATATCTGTATGAGTACAGCACACATAGGTCCTCAGGAAACAAACACAAGCCTAAGGGAGCAAAGATCCAGGAATGTTCTCCATGTCTTGAGAACAACTATCTGACCACTGGCTTCTGCCACTACTCAGCTCTCACTGTCCTTAGGGAGGTATCTTTCCAACTGACTTATGCAGATGCTGAGGAGAGAGAAGAAAGGGTGACTGGGGTTACTGCAGGGCCCACCTGTGACTAGGACCTCACTTAATGATCACCAGCAATACATAGAATGTGACTATTTTTGGGCTGTGGTGTCTGTGGGCATGGGTTCTGTGGGTTGAATTGTGGGTCCCGTGTCTGTCGCCCAAATGGGCTGGGGCCACAGCTCAGGGCAGCAGAGGCACGGGAATTCAACTGTGTTCTCTCCATGTCACGCCTGGCAGTCATCTGACTGTGAGAAGGCACAGGACTCTGCTCCAGAGGTGAGGTAACACAGTCTGAGACCCCATGGGGGCAGATCTCTTGGGTTGGGGATCCCTGGGCCAGGAGGTAGGCGGGGACTAACTGGTCTCAAGTCCTTGGGCTCTCAGGCACAGCTGAGAGGCTGCAGAAGGACTGAGATGGAGGGAGGGGGTGTATGGGATGGATCAACCTACAGCCGAAGGGAAGAGGGGGAAAAGATGAGCTCCGGTGGAGCTGCGAGGGAAATGAGACTCTTGGTCACGGTGACTCACTTGGCTGGGTCATGGCTGGCTTGCCTAGCTCACTTGAGTTGGTGGTCTCTGTGGTCAAACATAGAGAGGTCGGTGGTGGCAGGTTAGAAGGGGGCTCAGAAGTTGAAGATTTTCTCCACGGTTCCCTACAGCAGGCCCCAAAAGAGGAGAGATAGTCCATGGTCTTAGAATTTTTATTATCATGGCAGAAAGTGGGTGAAGCTGTACCCCATATTCTCAGGGTGGGCCTGAGGTCAAATACTTTTTGTAAGGAGAAGAGTCAGGGAAGGAATGTTTACTTGACTATGCCCTCTGGCCTTTAGGTATCTCATGAATATGGAGATGTCTTAAGGCTTTGTGGCCTGTAGTCACACCCTCTACCTGTGCTACATGACCGATGGCCACAAACCTCTCTGTGGAAGGGGCTGTAGAGGGCTGTGGCTATGTGAAAGGAATCAGGGGGCCCAGGAGCAAGGCCAAACTCCTATCGTCCCTTTGGGTCTTCGGGGTTCAAGGCCTGCGCTCAACCAGGTATCCAGCTGACTCTCACAGCCCACCACCCAACAACATCTATTTGGGTTCTTTCTTAACTTTCCTACTGCCTCACTGTGACTTCCCTACTATGGAGAAGAAACCACAATGGGTAGAACTGTGATCCTTGAAAGCCAACTATGGTACCAGGTCTGTCTTACTTACCTTTCTATTACTCCAACAAGACAGCATTACCAAAGCAACTTACAGAAGAAACAGTTTACTTGGGAGTTATGCTTTCAAAGGGTTGAAATTCCTGATGGCAGGAACAGCTGTGAGCTTATATCTTGATCCATAAGTAGAAGGCAAAGAGCAAGAAATATACTTGTTATGGCACAAGTTTTTGAGACTTCAAAGTTAGCTCCCAGTGACATATCTTCTCCAGCAAGATCACACCTTCTGACTCATTCATCTGAAACAGTTCCACCAACTTAGACCAAGTACTCAAAAATATAAGCCCTTGTGGAGTCAATCCATTCAAACCACCACAGAGTCTTACTAGATAAGGCAGGGTGATGCCTTACAGCTTACAGTTTAGAGCTTACAACCTCCATTTGAAAGTCTTGCCTCCCAACATCTGCCATCACTGAAATGCCTGGGAGTGAGCACTATTGGGAGGCTTGTGGTCTGTCCTTCATGGCATCCTTGATGGCATGATTTTTCACTGAGTGTTAGCTGGTAATTGCACCCTGTGAGAGTTGATGGAAACAAAATGTACATCTCTAAATTCCAATTCATACCTTGGCCTTGACAACCCTTCAACTACTACTAACAACAAACTATGCAAGGCAGGCTCCCTTTATCTAGCAGTGTTCTCCTCCCTGCCGCATGCACAGGGCTACTCTGTCTTCTGTGAATTGCCTACACTTCCATAGAGACATAAGTTCATTCTAACATGTCACAGGAAGCTATGCCTCTTTGCTGTTTGATCTAAGCCATGTGAAGTCAGTGGCAGCTATCAGCCTGCTGAATGCTTGTCTCCAGGGAAGTTATCTTGCAACCTGATGCAAGTCTTTTCAGGAGAAGGTTTCACATCCTGTCAAAGATATGTGAAGAGCTCAGCACTACACCACTATGCAGTCATCGTTCAGGGAAATGTTGCTCACCACCCACAACTGTGGATTGCATCTCAGATGAAAGCTTTTGATTAAACAGGCCTTTCTGGCAAAGACGCCTCATGTCACTGGATGCAATGTGTTGCCAGGATGTGAAAGTGAGCCAGGTCCCATCCGGCTTCTAGATTTCAATAAACATCAATACTCATATGTTTAAAATGGAAGCAAAATCCCTCAAAAGATCTTAAACTGTGTAGATGTGAAGATGAAAGACAATGCTGATCTGAGAGTTGGCGAGGCACAGAGTTTCTGAGCTCTTTGATAAAGACTGAATAGGCTGAGTCGGCTAGTGGAGAACAACATGCAGTCACACAGTCAAGATCCCTTCTGAGGGTGAGGAAACTCAGACAAACATGTAATGTCACTGGGATCAATGAGTGGCAGCTGGCCAGTGATTGAGTTTGATCAGAACATGTATTTCCCTGGCTCTAAGATTGAACTGACGGCCATAACACCCCAGGAAACTCAGTTCATAAGAATACAGCTGTCAGAGCAAGTGACATTACATAGTGGTTTCACATACCATATGCCTTTACCAGAGCAGTTAGATGGAGGTGATGCTTCGTGCTTGACCAAGGCTATAAAACCAGGGCCAAGGGGGCACTGCAAGACCCTGGACCAGTGCCTCCATGCAATGTGGCAGCATCCATCAAGTAAACAGCAAGTGGTGCATGGAATGGACCTGTGGAGAGGGTCTGGACCTGGACAGAGGGCCAGGACTTGTCTACAAAGCATGGTTCTATGGAAAGGGCATAGACATTTAGACAGGACATGGACCTGTGGAGAAGGATGCCATTTTACAAAATGTATCTGCCTGATCAACTTGTTTCTAAACAAATTACAGATTTGTTTGGCTGTGTTACACTTAGTTTCCAGACTTTCTGCTATATTTTCCTTTGGGGATAGATGCAGGCATACAGTGAAGTCTGGGTTTGTGACTGCCAAAGGGAAGATATAATCCCTAAATTCACCTGACAGAGGGAGGAAACAGCAAATGGTAACTGAAAGGCAGCTCTACTTTGGCATACTATGCAGTTATGAGAAGACTCAAGTTTTGTCTCTGCAGAGATGCAGCAGCTCTGCTCTAAGGACTCACAGGGTACTCTACCAATCAGGTGATATAACATAAAGTGGCCCTCACTTGTTCTTTCAGTTGCCTGTGGACAACTTCAGCTAAAAGCACCAAAATTTATCGCAGCTCTTTCAACACAAAGAACTCACTTTCATGTAATTTCTCTGTTTCCACTTAAATTATCACACAAAGTAACAAATTTAATTTCAGCATTTTGCAGACAGCGATTTTCAGCATTTGTGTCTACACTGTATTCTAACTCTTGCCCCTTTCCCACTACCCTGGGGCAAGGTGCTCTGCTCTGGCTGGCTCTCCTTCGTAGCATCTCCCCTCTGCTCTCAGCCCAGAATCTTAAATATATTTTTAAGTACTATAGTATAATTCTCTTTCATTACTTATAATAATTAACATTCATTTCTGACTATGCCTAACTAATAAATGAAACGTTTTTAACAGTATACATATAAAACACAATGTAACCAGACATGGTAGCACCGGTGATCCCAGCACTTGGGAGACGAAGGCAGACAGAAAGAAAGATTGGGAGACGAAGGCAGACAGAAAGAAAGATTGGGAGTACATGGTCATTCTTGGATGCATAAAAATAAATAAATAACATGTACTCACAAAAAGAAAAAAAGAAAGGTAAAAAGAAAACCAAACTATACATGTGGTCCAGTGTTACTTGTGGTCTCTGGTGTCCACATGGGCCTTGGAACATCTCCCACAGAGAAGTAGGACAATTGTAATCAAGTCACTGTGTTCTCACATAAAGACAAATGCCTAAAATATTCCCAAAGATGAACAAGAGTGTGCCATCACTGGTCCACATCCACGAATACTGTAACACGTTTTGCCAAAAAAGATGAATGTCTGTGGTGTTTTCAATAAAATCACAGTAATATAAGGGCTGTGGATGTATCTCAGTGATAGAATGTTTGCCTAGCATAGCCAGGCCCTAGACTTGAGTTCTAGCAACCTACCTACACAGCCCACTCAAAAGGAAGAAAGAAAGAAAACTTGCATACTAAACCAATTGTTTTTGCATTGCAAATAAAGGGAAACTCTACCAAATCATCTTGTCCTGTTGAACTAAGCAAACACCAGAACAATAAAGCTTTCTGAGGAAGTGGCTTTGAAAAGGTGGACATTGGGCAGTGCAAGACAGTGTTAGCAGGTGTGCAGAAGCAAAACACCTGTCCCAGAAGCCTTCTGGTGTTCGCCCCCACACAGTAGACCCAGGCTGGATGACTCTAGAAAGGTCACATCAAGTGCACAGGAGTCTTGAGAGCCACAGGCAGTTAAAGAAGTGCAGTCTGTATGACCATTTCTCTTCTCATTTTCCTTTTCCTTCTGTGGGTGGTAGATTTTTTCTATTTAAGGTTCAGCTCAAATGAGAGTAAACCTTCCACTTCTGCTTTCCTTCCTCATTTCTTCCTTCCTTTCTTCTCGGGAATTTTAAGTCTCATTGTTTTAATTATACTTTAATTTTGTTTAAAAATTACTTAGATTCCAAAACAGTAACCTGTAGATTCAGTAGATAACTTGTAATATTCGGATTTCTCAAAGGATTGTTTTCATTTTTTTATTGGCTATATTCAGTATACAGGCGACTACTATGTTACATAAGTATATATGGAGCACATTCCCTAATACACTTTCTCCCCCTTTCTCATCCTTCCCCCTCCTGTTCATTTCCTTTGTTCCACTAGACAATTTGGCTTCAACTTTCATAGAAAACCATATTTTTATCATAGATGCATAATCCTTAAACTACGAAACACTCGGCAACTTACTGGAAGCTGTGAGAGTGCTGTTCATATAGATCCAAACTCATGCTGAATGTGTCCCCTTTGAAAACCGAGGAAATGACCTTCAGCAACTCGAGAATGTAGAGTTTGGCATTTTACTAAATTTCATGGGGAGAAAACGTAATGAGTCAATAAACCCAATTTGGAGGCTGGTTATTGTCACATAAATTAATTTGCCTGCTAAATGATCAGATTCACATCCACCTTTTCCCTACCATCTGCCTCACAACAAAGTTGGCATTGTACTCCTTTGAGGGTGGTCTGTAAAAATTTCAATATTTAAAGACTTATTATGCTCAATTCCTGCTAAGTTCTAGTTTCCCACACTTGCAGACTAACCAAGTAAGGACCATACCTGGAAATTTTCAAAACAGACTACTCATCTTCCAGTAGCAGACCTGGAGGCAGCTCCTGTCACTAGGCTCTGGCCCAAAGGAGGAGTGATACAGTGTGACCTTGGACTCCAGCTAGCAGCCCACTCCTGCTCGGTAAAGTCACAGCACTCAAGTTCCCCTGGCTGGCTTTTTTTTTTTTTTTTTTATTGTTTCTCCCAATACTTGTGATCTGTGAAATCTCGCCTGACTGTCACACTGACTAATCCCATCCCATTTCTCTATACAATCAGGCTCCTGGCAGCTCTACCTCATAGAATGCCGGTTAGGGAGCCGTGGGCAGCAGCCAGAACCTGCTCCAGCCAAGCCCTAAATGTGACCCTAATGGAATCCAAAGGCCAAGACCATCCCTATTGTGATCTTCACTCAGTCCTTGTTAGATGATGGGAAAAGGTAAAATATTTGCAGTAGAGGAAACGTGGCAACCATTAATGACCTGTTTAATATTTAATGATTTTAAAAACCAGCAACTAAATCCTAAATTGTAAATCATGACCCTATCCAAATAAACAAGAAAAAATTTACAGATAATGGTTGATCCCAGGCATTGTTTTTTGTTTGTTTGTTTGTTTGTTTGTTTGTATTGTTTGGGACATAGAGTTTTACTGTTTATCCTTGACTTGTGATCCTCCTGTCCCAGCCTCCCAAGTCTAGAGTGCTGGGGTTATAGTTGTGTGTAACCATGTCCAGGAGTTGTGATTTTGTTTTGTATCCACTCATATATGACTCTATCAGTCAAGATGGCATCCGTACCAACCTGCTAACTGTGCGTCTGCTGCCATTTCAGCCTCACTGCAATAACAGGATGTGATTTAGTTAGATAATTCAACTTCTTTAATGTGGTATGTGTAAAAGACTTGTCCAAAAAAATTAGTGATAATCACATCAGCCAAGAAAAAGACCCTGGGCATTATAGTTTGACCTCATTTTCAAAAATACAGTTTAACTCTATTAAAGGCCTTAAGGTTTTACTATATGTAGAAATACAAAGCAGCTGGGCAGTGGTGGCACACGCCTTGAATCCCAGCACTTGGGAGGCAGAGGCCAGCTTCGTCTACAGAGTGAGTTCCAAGACCTCCAGAGCTATACAAAGAAACCTGTCTTGAAAAACAAAACAAAACAAACAAGCAAAAAAAGAATACACAAAACAAATATAGTCTAAAGAAAGAAACTGCATCCATAGGGCTCCAGCAAGAAATTCAATAATGTAATACACACTATAAGAAAATAGCACATTAGGTCCACTGGAAGGACAGTTACAGTGATCATGAAAGGCTTCCTGGTAATGAGGATCTGGCACCCAGGCATGAAGAACCTCATAAGGAGGAGCCTCATAAGAGGGAGCCTCACAAGGAGTTTGCATGTATCACTGCAGCCTACACTCAGGCTTCCAGGTAACAACAGCCAGACAAGTGATATAATAGAAATGATGTTGAGAACAAGTAGAATTAAATTCCCATGGGGTTCAGAGGCTCACAGAAGATGTAATACTTTCTCTACTTAGTCAGTTCAGTTACTTGCTTATTTTTACCATGGCAGAGATTGAACCCAAGGCTTTTTGTGTTCTAGTCCACATCACCAACCTACACTGAGCAATGCTAAACAGAAGAAGAATGGGATTGGAATATTTTGGTACATTTATTCTGCCAACAATGTGATGAATTAATTGTGCTGGTATCTGATATTTGATGTGTGGAGACTAAAGAGTAGACTGAAAGCTATTATGGGTACATCTGAGTAGAAAAGTAAGAGGTGTGTAATTCGGCAGTGACTGCAGGAATGACAAGGAGTGATCGAAGATAAAAAGAAGGGCATCCTATAGTGAGCACCCTTTAATGACTGGGGGAAGCAGCATAAATTGTGGGAGAAGAGGTCACAGAGATGACTGCAGTAACTATAGATGCCAACAGCAAAACCACATGGAATAAATCTCCATTTTCAACATTAGCTGTAAAATTTTAAACCTCAAGCTGGAGCTGATGCAGAATTTAAGAACTGTCCCTATTCTTCAAGAGGATCCCAGATCAGTTCCCAGGACTCATGTCACACAGCTCACAACAGTCTAGAATTCTAGCTCCAGAGGATCCAATGCCCTCTTCTGGTTTCTGTGATTTTCTTCACTCACATACATATACTGATTCACAGACATTCACATAAGAAAATCATTAAAAAGCCATTCAAAGCAATGGAAAGATAAGTGATGGCAAATAATGAGCTTATTATCCTGGCACCTCTGCCTCATAGAATGCTGGTTAGGGGGCCGTGGGCAGCAGCCAGAACCTGCTCCAGCCAAGCCCTAAATGTGACCCTAATGGAATCCAAAGGCCAAGACCATCCCTATTGTGATCTTCACTCAGTCCTTGTTAGATGGAAAATAATGAGATTATATTCTCCCACACAAAGAAGAAACATGGCAAGCATCTAATCACCAAATATCACTTACTTTCAGCCATGTAAAGAACTATTTGGGGAAAGTAGAATCAAACTCACACCTAATCTTTTTAAGGACAAAAGACAACTGTGTTTGTATCTTAATTTCTCAATATGGGAAAGTCAATAAAAGGAAACTAGATGTGGTAGTGCATCCCTTTATTCCAAGCACTCAGGAGGCAGAGGCAAAGGCAGAGGCAGGAGGATCTCTGTGAGTCTGATGACAGCCAGGACCACAAGAACGAAAAGAACAAAAGAAAGACCACATAGAGAGACCCTGACTCAAAAGGAAAAAGAGAGAGAGAGGAAGAGAGAGAGAGAGAGAGAGAGAGAGAGAGAGAGAGAGAGAGAGAGGAAGAAGAAGAAGAAGAAGAAGAAGAAGAAGAAGAAGAAGAAGAAGAAGAAGAAGAAGAAGAAGAAGAAGAAACAAACAAACAAACAAACAAAAATCAATGAGAGCCCAGATAAAACATTGTGACATGATATGTGTCTTAATTAAGGTTTGCATTGCTGTCAAAAAACACCATGACCAAGGCAACTCCTTTAATTGGGGCTGGCTTACTGGATCAGAGGTTCAGTCCATTATCATGGCAGGAAGCATGGTAACATCCAGACAGGCATGACACTGGAAGAGCTAAGAGTTCTACTTCTTGTTCTGAAGGCAAACATGAGAAGATTGTCTCCAAGCAGCTAAAAGAAAATCTCAAAGCCCACCCCAACAATGACACACTTCCTCCAACAAAGCCATACCTACTCCAACAAGGCCATACACCCTAATAATGCCAATTCCTGGGACAAGCATATTTAAACCACCACAATATGCCAGTCAACTTTCTGCTAATATGCCAAAATATCTTATAAAATTGACTTAAACAATAAAGATTTATTTGGGTTTATAGTTTCAGGAGTTTCGATTCATGGTCACTTGGTACATGATATTTTGTCCTGTGATAAAGCAAAATAGAGTGGTTAAAATTCATCTCAAAATAAATGTCTTACCTTATGGTGGACTGGAATTATAGAGAAGGACTGGAAAAGCCCCATATCACAATGTATCCTTGAAGGACATGTAACCAATACCCTTGCTTTCCTCTTACTGCCTAAACTTCCCTCCACATTCCAAATGAGCCACAGACTGGTAACCAAGCCTTCAGTGCCCAGGCCTTTGGGGGACATTTCATGCTAACTATAGTTCTTCTGGATAGCAATGGGAGGATGTTGCTATCAGCTAGAAGAAGATAATTTTGACAGTAGCTCAAAAAATAAAGGCTACCCATCTACATCACATCCCAGTCCTCAACGAGTCAGGTGGCCAAGGAGGTATAAGTACATGGCCCATCTTGATGTTAACTATTTGTCTCTAAGCACATCAGTCCCTAGGTCCCATGAGTCCCATGTTTCTATAAAATACTGTTATTAGTCAATGTTCTCTGATAAGAATCTGAGCCATTTAGATGCTCTGGGAAATTGGAATCTGGGAAACTTAAAAGGATCTGAGAACACTTTAGAGGATGAAAGAACACTAAACTACATAACACCTACCACATTAATATACATACCACATGTACAACACACTAACCTTTACATACCACATTTCTCTCTCTCTCTCTCTCTCTCTCTCTCTCTCTCTCTCTCTCTCTCTCTCTCCTCCACACACACACACACACCACACACACACACACACACCACAAAGCACACCAACTTTACATACCACCACATACACACACAACATAACACAACAAAACACCTAACAGGCATCCAGATCTTGGTAGCTCCGCAGACCTTAGCACAACTGACATTATGACTGAAGTATCATTCATGCCTGGGAATCCAGTAAGCAGGCAGCAGACATGCCAAAATGAGAGCAAAGGCCCAGTCTATCCAACCCATATTTCTGGGAAGTCCCTAGATATGATAACCTTGCTTTTGGCATCTGTCATTATGCTTCTGGCTAACTGTTCTTGCTAATTGGGGTATGCTAACTCAGGATATGTTTTTGTGCTTAAAAATTCACTTTGAAAATGGCTCCTAACTTACTCAAATCCTGAATATTAAATGTAGTCATCAGCCAGCTAAGAAAGACTTTCTATTGGCTTGAACACATTTGAACACATGGTCTTCTCTAGTGTATATCTCATATCAACACCCAGATATAGCATCTACATGTTCATACCACCTAGATGCACACCAGACACAAACAAAATATCCTCATGAAGAGTTTTTCTAACTCAGAAATTATGAAATATTTATTTGAACTGAGTAGTGTTAACAGTTTAAGGATCTAGCAAGAGAAAAATGGAGTCTGCTAAATGAAATAAAAATCTAATATTTATGTTTTAAAATGCTTTATTTTATAGTTACACTAAAGCATTATATCAGGTTCTTTTTATTTTCAGACTATAATTTTAAACTACCATCAGTAAATGTAAAAATGTGTACCATGGTAAACATGTTAAAATTTAAACCTTTCTAAATGTGACAAGTGAACTTCATGCAAGTTGGCAAAAGTTCTGGTACTAAAATGTTGTACCAGTAAAAAAGAAAATTTGTTTTTCTTTTACTTAATCTATTCAATATTGAGTCCTCTGCCAAGAGGTTCTCCTGAGAAGACTGGGTCCTATTGCCCTGTTGTGTACAGTCTGTGACATGAGTGTTTTAAAGGGCTTCATGTGAACTATGGTATTAGAGTTTATGTAAGCATTCTGTAAAGGGTAATAAAATTGTGATGTGTATTTCTCATCAGAAAAATAAGGCAGAAAAATTTGATGACATTCTTTAGATTTTTAGTTCCTTATAATAAAAGTTGTATAATAAGGAAAAAAATTAAAAAAAAAATCCCCATGATATTTATACATACATAAATGTATGCTACACTTATGATGCATCTACATATGTATACATGCCAGACATGAATGGCAAACCTCACATCACTCGTGTACTATTTTTACCCATTCGTACCATGAACCACATACACACTCATTAGCTCATTAGTTTACCAGGAGTAGATTAGAAAGTTTGAGGCAGAGATTTGTCTTCGGTGCCAAAACTTGCACAGCACACACCTGCCATTGAGATCTCTTCTAAGCGATTTCAAGCTGGTATCTTTTTAATTGAATTGTTCTTGACTCAATTTGATAACAGAATTAAGTGCTTAAACACTGTGTCACCACAGAAGCAAGTATACTTCAGCATTTCCACCTGCTCCAGCTTGTAAACTGTGTAGAGATGCTGACTACTATAGTCTCAAGGACTGCAGAAATAGTTCATCTACTACTCAAAATAAAAGATATATTTTAACATAGAACTATAAAAAGCAGCTAATGATGAACAAATTTTGATTTTTACAAAGCTGTAGAATTCATTCTGAAACTCCCCCAAATTATACCAGATGTCTGCCCCACTATAGTGAGTTTATCTTTTTTGTGGTACTAGGGTGGAGCTCAGAGTTTTCTTTTGTACAAGCTAGGCAAGAGATTACCTACTGAGCCACACCCAAAGCACAGAATGCTTTTAAGAAACATTCTCTTAGGTATTCTTTTTAAAATTAATATGCACTTGCATAGGACACTCCCAGTGAGTCTCCAAGTCAGCAAAGTATGAACAGTGCAAGCCACACACTCTTGGTTCCATCTGAATGTCTTAGTACTTGGAAGGCTGTCATTTTTTGGAGAGTGATCATGCATGTAGAACACTACAGCCATGTTTATAAATATGTTAATAGTTCGAAGAGGATCAGGATTTATAGCTTCTCTCTCCTTCCTCAGAATACCAATCCTAGATTTAGTTTTCAAGCACTTAATGAAAACCAAATTTAAAATGAAACCTTTCAAATCTCCCTTTTCTTCTAAAACTTAAGGTCACTTATATCCCTCTTTTGATGCCTTTTCTCCAGCACATTCAGCTCCTTTCTGTGAACATTAACTATGGCAGCATTCACTTGGGTAGTTGCTTCTCTGATTACTTTCTCAGCAAAAAGAACTCTCTCTCTCTCTCTCTCTCTCTCTCTCTCTCTCTCTCTCTCTCTCTCTCTCTCAGTCTGTGTGTGTGTGTGTAAACACACACATGAGAGAGAGAGAGGAAATTGCTTATGTGGTGTGTAAGACATAATAACCAGCTTGGCAGAAATGATAATATTCTAAAAAGGCATTTGTCTCTCATTCTATCAGACTATAAACAATGGACCCCAAAGAAATGGGAACTTTCCCAGGAGTCTTATGCTGGAAGGAGAGTGGACATCTAGTCTTGGAAAGTGATTTCATACAGTTCTGACAACTTATCAGACCACATTATAGGATGAGACTGGAGCCCAGACAATAATGGATCAATAGTGGGTGGGAAAACTCTTTGAGATGCTCAGAGGTACACATTTGTACTGCTATATTTAAACTTTAATGTTATCAGAATTCTAAAAATGTACTTGAGGAGTCATTGAATTTTTTTCTCTTCCTATTATAACCATTGAAAAAGTATCTTTTATTCTTGCTTTAGAATTTGGCTGTTTTAATTGGTTTCTTGAGGACAAAGGGGCTGAACTTGTTCCTCAGGTACCAACAGTGAAACCCAAATTTGGCAACATGAATGCCAATTTGGATGTGCCACAGTACTTGTGTGGAGGTCACAAGAGTACTTTAGGAGTTGGCTCTCTTCTTCTACCATGGGTTTCAGGGACCCATCACAGGCTTTCACAGACTTTTATCTACTGAGTCTCCTTTCAACCAATCATCTTGTATTTTAAGACAGTTTCTCTTATTGAACATGGAGCCCATAGATTGGCTAGACTGGCTTGTCACAAGCCCTAGGAATCCTTCAGTCTCTGCAGGGTTTACAGGCAAGTGCTGCCATCATAGTTGTTTATGTGGGTGCTGGGGTCCTTATGATTGCTCAGCAAGCACTTTACCAACAGAGCCATTTTTCTAGAAAAAAAAGACATGGTTTTATATTTACTGAAAGGCAGCCAAAAGCAACCCAGTGAGGCACTCTTCTTTTGCAAAAAGTATGTATTATGATCCACCCTGGGCCAAGATAGCCATTGTCTTTCATTTCTGATTCATAGAAAACTTGGCTGATCCTTATTGAGTGAGGTTTAGCATCACAATCTACTCCTGATTTTCTGCATTGGAAAATGTACAAAAGGATGAACATGTGAAATGTGCAAAAAAGTGAAAAATGATGTAAAAAAGAGAGCAAAGAGACTGGGAGAGGAGGCAACATAAGACATGCAGGCACATAACCATTAAACCTAAACCAAGGCTCCTCCCATAGCTATTCTACCTGTGAGGCAATGCAGAAAAATCAGATCTTGCTTCTCAAGATGAGATGGTTAAGGGAGCCACCTCTCCCTGGGTTAACGGGCAGGTGCTATGCACTAAGCACTATTAACATTGTTGGTGGCATCAAAAGTTAATCACCCAAATGCTCCTTTTCCTGTAAATAAACCAGGGCAGTGGGGAATGGTGTAATTTGACTCCCTAATGAATTCTCTATCTCACTGTCCAGGCTACCTTGAACAAAAGGACTCTCAATTAAACAGCCATCCAGACTATGCTAATGCCAGCACCAGCCATCACCATCGGAAACAATCTACAAACTCCTTGAGGAACTACACAGGACTATCACATCTGAATGCCCTGGCTTCTAAAGGCCAAAGCATAGCCAGAGCTGTTTGAAACAGTTTGCATCAGAGTTTTTGTTAACAAAAGACTTGATGAACTCTATGTGACCCAGTAGCTACCTCCATCTAGGACAGAGGGGAAGCACTTCTTCTGAAAGACTAATGAAAGGACGCCAATGACGGGTGCTAAAGAATCAAGGCTTTAGCCCAAATACAAGCTTTTATGATTGTGATTGGTGTAAGAGGCAACACTGTGATTGGACCAAATGGCCCTTCTCTGATAATGTAACTAGATGAGTGAAACTCATTGAAAAGCATCTCTGTGGCCGTATCTTGCCCATAGGGGCTGAGGCAGTCACATTCAAAAGAAGAAACAGAAACAGCAGAACAGCAATGGTGGCAGAGGCAGCAAGCTCCTGAGTAGGCATCAGGCTGTTCTGAGAAAGTGATAAGGCAGGCAGCTGATGGACAGCTAAAGAAGCAGTTGAACAATTCAAGGATGAGAAAGAGGCAATATAGGTAGAGAAACAGGAAAGAAAAGGCAGAAAGATATGACATAAGAAGTATAAGAAGCTGTAGACCGAGGATATATAACATTTAGGCTCTGGTCACAAAGAGTTCTATCCAGAATGCTGTTAAGTTTGGGGCTTAATATCTCAGACTCCAGACTAAGGGCAGAAACACTAGCCAGTGTTAAAGAATCCTGTTTTCATAGGCTTACATATAAGTCACAACACTGTGTCCTGGAATTTCAGTATCTATACTTTCCCAAACGCCTCAATGTCATTTAACAAGGACTGGGGTATCTTGCCTCCTAGGCCTACACAAGAACTCTATGTGGAGGGCTACGGTCTCTAAAACCAAGGTGTGCACAAAGACTGTAACACTTGAAGCAACACCTGTTGCTAATCACACCTGCTACAGACAAACATGAGGGAAACTGAAACTCAAAAGCAGTGGTTCTCCACCTGTAGGTTGAAACCTCTTTGAGGAATCCAACCACCCCTGTCAAAAAGAGTCATCTAAGACCGTTGGAAAACACTGATATTTACATTTTGATTAATAATAGTAGCAAATTTGCATTATGAAGTAGGAACAAAACTAATTTTTAAGGCTGAAGGTCACCACAACTTGAAGAACTATGTACTAAAGGGTTGCAGCATTAGGAAGGTTGAGAACCAGTGCAGTCTAAAGGCTTGAACTTGTAGAGCTGTCCTGTGTCTACACATGGTTTCTATCTGGGTGGAACATAGGGAACCAGTTAGCTGATTGGCAACAATGATATTTTAACTATCTTCTAACATGTTGGACAGTCCTCTCCCATTAAACTATTTCTCTTCTAATTCTGGGTTCATAGACCACTTTCAAACTCACAGTAAATGCTCTTAATATCTTGTAATTCTGTTTGTGAAATAAAGAAGGTAATACTGGGTATTTTACTCTTGCTTTTGTCAGTCTTTATAATATATGAATATATGATATATATTAGCTATATAATAACCAAAAAGAGATTCTCTCATAATAAACTACAGAAGAATTCGGTAAGGTTAATGGTGGGGGAAGTCTTAAAGGTGAGAAGGAAGATGTTCACATAAGCTACTTGGATGCAAAACAGAGTTCATTGGTCTCAGAAGCTCAAAGGAGTTGGTGGCAACCCACTGATGGATGCACTATCACTGAATAAATTCTGCCTGAAATGTTTGGGTTGAGTTGTTATAGCTTCAATGAATAATAAAAGTAAGTTTTACTAGATAAATGTGCATATATATGCAAGAATTGTAAGGCATTCTGAGCCTACACAGAGAAAACTCGTTTTAGGGCCTTTAGAAAGTCAGACCCAGCAGGATTGATGCATATGTGAATTCACTGAGACCATAGCAGCATGCACAGAGCCTGTACAGGTCCAAAACAGATGGGGCCTCAGCAGTGAAAGTGGGAAGTGGACATGAGCTCTCATCCCTAACCCAGAAGCTATCTCCAACTGACAACTGATTTCAAAGGAAAAAATTACTTTTCTCCAATGCAGGCTCACTGGGCATATAAACAACACTTAAGGGTAGGCCCTGTGCCCAGTAGTAGGTGGACAATACAAAACAAACTCATTGGTGTTTATCTAGGGTCTTGGTTAGGGTTTTGGTTTGGTTTTGTCTCACAATGTTTTGTTTGGGCATTTTTTTCTATCTTACTTGTCTTTCTTTATGTGCATTTTTGCTTTTTAAACTTATGTTTTAATTTACTTGTTTGTTTCCTAAAGAGAAAAAAGACATGGAATTGGATGGAGATGATCTGGGTGGAGATGCAGGAGGGGGAACTATAATCAGAATAGAATATACTGCATAGAAATTATTTTCAATTAAAAGGAAAAAAAAAAGAAAGTCCTCGTAGGGGCCAAACAGACAGCTAAGCAGTTAAGAATGCATGATGCTCTTTCAGAGGGCATAGGAGTAGTTCCTAGCACCCACAGCAGGCATCTTTAACTTCCTAACCACCTGTAACTCCAGTTCCAGGGAATCCAGATCCTCTTCTGGAGTCTTTAAAAACATGAAAGGCCTTGTAACATAGCTATGGCCAACAGGCACACATGACTTTACTCCTCATTTCTGTGTAATGTTCTAGGTAGTTTACATAATCTGGTAACAATGACTTACTTATCAAATTCTGATGAAACATTTAAGAATTATCTGCCCAAAAAGGAAGAAAGTGAGACTGTAAGAGATGAGATCTTTTTCTGAGGTCTAGGGCTAAGTGAGATGGGATTCTTCAGTCATTCTGTGCCTCCTGCCTTTCAGGTACATATATACTGTATGATAAATGATGCCGCTTGCACAAAAAAGAAAGCTCAGTAGAGATGAGTAAGGTGAACAGCTTCTATAAATTCAGAAAATGAAGCCAGTTGCACAAAGGCCAACACCTAGAGGCTTGGGCTGGGCAGGAAGAGAAATTGGGTCCAGCTGTGTACACAGATGTCAGAGCCCCGCATCCCACTGAGCACAGTGAAGGCTCCCTCCCACACACAGGCACTGACTGGAACTGGAACAGTGAGGTGGTGCACACATGCTTTTGCTCTCTGTTTGTCTGCAGACCGTGCCAATGTGCCCCGGTTGGTGTGCCCTACCTGATGCCCCATGGAGCTCCAAGTGGGAATGGCAGAACTAGAATGAACCTCAGCTTTACTTCCTGCTCTACAAGTAACCAGTCGCTCCACGCAGAGCCCCGCTCTTCTTCATGCAATTGGCTAAATAAGACTTTATTTTCTGGGTAAAATCTGATAATTTCTATACCCAGCCCTCTCCTGTTAAAGGAGCATTTTAATTTCTATTCAGTTGTAGTAGCAGCAGCAACAGTAGTTGTAATATGTGCGAGGGGGCGGGGGGGGGTTGGGGGTGAGTGAGTGTGTGTGTGTGTGTGTGTGTGTGTGTGTGTGTGTATTTGGAAGGTAGGATTTGCACACATGCCACAGTGCACATAGTAAGGTTAGAAGACAACTTTTAAGAGTTCATTCTCTCATCCTACCCTATATGGCTTCCAGGGATTGACTTCAGGTCCTCAGGGTTATGTGGCACTAATGCCTCTGCTGGCTGGGTTATTTACCAGCCTGAAAGAGGTCTTTTAAGTCTTCCTTAATGATCCACAGAGAAATGTGTTTTGATGTTCACTGTGCTCTTGAGTCATCCACACACCTAAGAGAACACTGAGATTTCAGATGGGGATCCTACATACAAAGTGCATTTTTTTTTTTTTTTTTTTTTTTAGCACTGAGCTACATCTCTGCCCTTGAGGACTACAACATAGATCCTAACTTAATAAAGCATTGTACATTTCTGAGAATGGAAAATGGGGAGAACACTATAGCAACAGTATAATGCTGTGGTTACTCCCAAACCAATATCCAATCAAAACTGATTTGAGGAGGTTGAGGATGGGCTTCACTAGCAGACTGTGTGGTTAGCATGAACAAGGATAATCCTAGGTTGAATTTACAGCACACTCAAAAATAATTTTTGAATTTATTTCTGAACCATCAAAGGAATATATTTGCATAACTTGGAAACAGAATAGAAAGACAGAAAACTAAAAGGATGTGGAAGGAGAAAAGGCCCCCTCATACCCTGGATGTGGCTTATGCTTATCCTTAAGAATTTTGGGGCGGGGGGGGGGGTGGCACACGTCTTTAATCCCAGCACTTGGGAGGCAGAGGCAGGCGGATTTCTGAGTTCGAGGCCAGCCTGGTCTACAGAGTGAGTTCCAGGACAGCCAGGACTACACAGAGAAACCCTGTCTCAAAAAACAAACAAACAAAAAAATCAACATGAATGGAGATGGAAGTTTCAAGGCTCTATATTTCCCAAAGAATTATACTAATGACTTCTAGGAACTTAGTGTTGTCATTTTAATTTGGGGATGGCCCCACACTCATATACATATTGTCAGCATTAAGTGAACTCAGAAACCTATTATAATAATAACTTATAAAAATAACATTAAATTCGGAGGGAGATGGGCTGAATGGGTCCGTGATAGAATTGAAAAGAGGTAGTGAGGAATTAAACATCAGAGTATAGTATATACATGTATAATTTTTTCAAAGAATGAAAGACTAAAAGAAAGGTAAGGTTGCAGAGAAATGAGAACTCTGCATATAGCTAGAAGAAATATGCATATGGAAAACAATATGACACCTGAAAAGATGAAAATAAAACTACCATATGATCAATAATCTCATTATTGGATACATATCCAAAAGAAAGTGACTTATATTTCAAAGAGATATTTGTACTTCTGTGTTGATTACAGCATTATTCACAATGGACAAGAAATGGCCTCTGTCCATAAACTGTGGATGAGTAAATAAAACATAGTGAGTACTTCTTAATCATTGTCTTAGTTAGGGTTTCTATTGCTGAGACAAAACAACATGATCAAAAGCAAATTGGGGAAAAAGGGGTTTACTTTGCTTATACTTCTATATTGCTTATTTTTGAAGGAAGTCAGGACAAGAATTCAAAAAGAAGAGAATCATGAAGGCAAGAGCTGATGCAGAGGCCACAGAGGAGTGCTGCATATTGAATTGCTTCCCATGGCTTTCTCAGCCTGCTTTCTTATAGAGCCCAAGACCACCAGCTCAAGGATGCTACTACCATGGGCTAGACTCCACTGATCACTAATTAATAAAATGCCTTACAGCTAGATCTTATGGAGGCATTTTCTCAACTTGGGTTCCTTCATTTCTGATAACTCTAGCTTGTATCAAGTTCACACAAAACCAGCCAGTACAATTACTAAAAAGAATGAAATAAAAAAAAAAAAGAGTCACTAAAAACATAAAGCATCTGAACAGGACTTGTGTGCTTGCTTGAAGATAATTCTTCTTGAACTCACAGTAATTCTCCTGACTCTACCTCCTGAGTACTGAGATTAAATGTGCACACTATGTCTTGTCAGCTCATTTATTGTTAATGTTTAAAGATTTATTTTGTGTTTGTGAATGTTTTGTGTGTGTGTGTGTGTGTGTGTGTGTGTGTGTGTGTGTACCATGTGCATGTCTGTTAGATCCTCTCCAACTGAGATTACAGATGATATCAGTTGCCATGGGGTTGATGAAAATCAAACCCGGGTCCTCCAAAGGAACAAGTTCTCTTAACCACTGAGCCATCTCTCCAGCACCAGCATGGCTCATTTTCATGAAGGAATACTCCTTATTAGAAAGCAGTAGATATGGACAGAGGAGAGAATAGACTCCAGGACCTAATACCTGCCCCAATTGCAGGTGCTTCTCCAGTGCTGAGTTCCATCTTCCTATCTTACCCAGTGTCCTTGTTAGGCCTCTCCTGCTGTAACAAAGAACATAACCAAAGGCAACTTGTAGAAAAAAAGGGTTTATTTCACCTCAGGGTTCATAATCCATCATGAAGGATAGTCAGGGAAG
Organism: Mastomys natalensis; assembly: GCA_021653895.1. Taxonomy (NCBI): domain Eukaryota; kingdom Metazoa; phylum Chordata; class Mammalia; order Rodentia; family Muridae; genus Mastomys; species Mastomys natalensis. The sequence continues at coordinate 860,198 of JAJTUV010000471.1, read as the reverse complement.
GAACTCAAGGCAGGAACTTGAAGGCAGGATCTTAAGCAATAAACATAGAGAAATGGTATTCATTGGCTTGCTCTGCATGGCTTGTTCAGCCTGCTTTCTTATGCCATCCAGGACAACTGGCCTAGATGTGGTGCTACTCACAGTGTGGCTGGACCCTCCCAAATCAATCATTCAATCATTAATCCAGAAAGTGTCTCCTAGACATTCCTACAGGTCTATTTGTTGGGGGCATTTCTCAGTTGAGGTTTCCTCTTCCCAGATGATGCCAGCTCATGCCATGTTGAGAGAAAACTCACCAGCATAACTGGTAGTGCATCCTCTGGGGTCTTGAAAAACCCTTTTTAGGGTAGGCACTGGCTGTCTCCTTGACATTCTTCTGTCCATCCCAGGTCATTAGCACTGCCAGATGTACTACAAGTTGCCATGCAGCTCCATCTGCTCTGTAGGATATGAAATGTTACAGTACTCATTCATCTTTATGGAGAGTAGATTCAACATGTCATTCATTCATTTTGCTTTTAACTTTTTTGTTATGTGGAGGGCATTAAACAGTGAATCTCCCAGTAATAGCAGATCTGCCTGAATATTGCAGATGAGCATTTACTCTCCTCTCCCAAACCTTTGTGCCTGCATTTCCAACTTTTCCTTTTTTTTCCATGAAAAAGAAGAGCCTGTGAATGCCCCTTCAATTCAAATGAAAATATTAGAATTTAATGTGATTCATATGGAGATGCTTCTTGCAATGTCTTTTAAAAATTATTCTCAGGGGTTAAATAATTGGTTTTCTTTTTCTTTTTTGTTTCATGAAACAGTTTGCATTGAGCCATTCTTCAAGATAGTGCAAGGAAAACACCCAGAGAGGAAGCTTGCATAGTCAAAGGAGAATACTCAATATTTTGACTGTATGCATAGAAGAAACATGGGTGAGCTGTCTGTCACAAAGAACAGCCAAAAGCTGGCAGTCATAGTAAATAAAACTTTTGTATTTCTATCTGAATATGAATAGTGTTGTGTTTTCCCCAGCTCTGGATTTCCCCAGGCCCTGAGCCTGCAGACATTTGAGGAAAGCTATTCACCAAAATGCACCTGCTGAGTGACAGGGAGTTGGCTGTCCCTAAAAGACACTGATATTTTACCAAGGGATTATTTATCTCTAGCTTGAACTTGGCTTTTTTTTTTTAAGGCCTAAAACAAAACCAGCTGACCAAACAGAAAACAAAACCTAGTTTCTTAACTGCTTAATGTTTCTTTATGTTCTTTTCTTCCACAAAATGCATGATTTTGTGAGAAGGTACATCCAGTGAATAAGGCTTGTAGCTAAGATCCAGGCTGGGATGGGGTCCTCTTCTGTGCTGCAAGACAGATATCTTTGTCCTGAGGCTCAATTTACTTTTGATAATAATAAACAAGAATAACTAGATATTGAGATGATGGAATTAATTTTATATATTAATTTGACTGAAATTTCCATTTCTATTGGTGTCTGTGATGGTGTGTATATGCCTGGTCATCAGGAGAGGCACTATTATGAGTTGAGGCCTTGTTGAAGTAGATGTATCATTGTGGGCATGAGCATAAGACCCTCACCCTAGCTGCCTGGAAGCCAGTATTCTGCCAGCAGCCTTCAGATGAAGATGTAGAACTCTCAGCTCCTCCTGCACCATGCCTACGTGGTAACTGCCATGCTTCTGCCTTGGTAATAATGGGTTGAACTGAAGGAATCTCAGGCCTCAGTTTAAACTTAAAATTGAAGGAATCTCAGGTCTCAGTTTAAACTTAAAAATTAACTTCCCTAGAGACACATCCTGGGAGAAGCATATTCTAAAGACTTACACACACATTCCAGAAGGGTCCAAGATAAAAGGATTAAAGGTTATCAGGAAGCTGGGCCCTTAGCATAATAAACCTGGGTAAACAGGAGCTACTTAGATAACACTCATTGTTATAAGATAATGTGCAAATCTGAGTTACCTAGAAACCGGGGCATGGGATCCTGGGATCCGCTGTTTGAGGTCAGCCTTTGTGGTTATTGTCTAAGAGGTGATTGTAAAACTGCCCTTGTGAACTCTGTGAAAATTCGTATAAAACTACTTTAGCTCGGGGTTCCTCTAGCCTGTGTGCAGGGGAACCCCAGTGCACTGGTTATCAATAAACCTCTTGCTTTTGCATCGAATCTCCTGTCCATGAGTGTTTCTGCGGGATCTTAGGGTCCAACAGAACCTCTGAACCTGTAAGCCAGCCCCAATTACATGTTGTCCTTTATAAGATTTTCATTGGTCATGGTGTCTATTCACTGCAGTAAAACCCTAACTAAGACAGTGTCTCTGTGAGGGTGTTTGTGAATAAGGTTACCTTTAAACAGATGACTGATTACAGCATATTGTTCTCCCTATGAGGTGCACCTCAACCAAGGAGGGAGAGATTTGTCTAGAACAAAATCCTGATTCTCCTCATCACCTTTTCTAGATTCCACAGCAGTGTTGGCGTTTTACAGAAAGTTGGACATCAGCTCTGCAGATTTTTGCCTTATCAGCCTACATAATCACATAAGCCAATGCATGTGATCAGTGTCTTTCTTTGTATGCACATTCCATTAGTTTTCTTTCTCTGTGAAACCCTATCACACTATTATGAAGATATACAAAATTTCACATGACAACATGACCCAAGAATCTGAACTATCATTAATTAATGAACACAGGGGAAGCTACTATTTCCATCGTGCTTGGAAGGCAACAAGCACTTTATTCCTTCACTTCACAAACATGTACCATTTCCCTCCTCGAATCTAACCCTATCCTAGGGTCTGGACAAAAGCTGTTCTTCTATGGAGTTATTCTGAGTTGGATGGTAGGGAGATCAGAAAGTGTCCAATGAGAATGAAAGAGGAAAGTGTTTATGGAAAGACTTGCTGACAGATGACATTGGATCATAATCTCCAAGAAATAGAAGATGAAGGTAAGAAGTGGATCTAATAAGATAAATGCCAGAGCTCTGGGCTAAGAGAAAAGAATAAGAGGTCAGGCTCTTGAAGCAAATACATTGTAGGGGATGATGGTAGAAGGTATGACCAGCTCAGAGCTCAGGGCATGTGGAAGTCTCCAGAAGTCTGAAATGCTCTGGATTTGACATCCATCAAGAGCAGGAATCTCTAGTAGTGGTGTGTGTGTGTGTGTGTGTGTGTGTGTGTGTGTGTGTGTGTGTGTGTGTGTGTGTGTGTGTGTTCATACAGCAAGCTGTTTTTCAATTGAGCTATCTTCCTAGCCTCTTCTGGATGCTTTTGAGCACAATGTATTATTTTCTTTGGTCACTGGCCTCCAGGTGAGTATTAGTCTAGAGAAGAAAGGAAGAAATGTAATTTGATACCTGTGGTATTTTCATCATTGTTACTACTGTTATTCAGATTATAAGAAAGAACTACATTTGACAGAAAGATGAGTATCTGGGATAAAAATGTCATTGACCAATACTTCCCAGTAGTGGGCACTGGAATTCTTTCGTTGCTTGTAAGGATTTTATTGCTGTGATGAGACACCATGACCATAGTAACTCTTATAAAGGTAAACATTTCATTGTGACTGGCTTACAGTTCAGAGGTTTAGTCCATTATTCTCATGGCAGAAAGCATTGTGGTAGGCAGGAAGACATGGTGCTGGATAAGTAGCTGAGAGTTGTACATTTGGATTCACAAGTATCAGGAAAAGAAAGACTCTGGGCTTGGCTTGAGCCTCTGAAGATTCAAAGCCTGCCCACAGTGACACACTTCTCCTAACAAGGCCATGTGTACTCCAACAAAACTACACTTCCAAATAGTGCCTCTCTCTGTGGGCCTACCAGGGCTATTTTCATTCAAACCAGCAGAAAGCCAGATCAAATATGATGTTTGAACCAGTGTAGTGGCATAGCCTTGTAGCCTCAGTAACTGCAGGAGCTGAGGCAGAGATTGCTAAAGCCAGGCATTTCAGATCAGTCTGGGCAATACAGTGAAACCTCATCTCAAAAAAAAAAAAAAAAAAATGAAGCCTCAAAGGCTCACTGGGTCAGGTGCATGTTACACAAACTTGAAGACCTGTGTTTGGATATGTAGTGCTCACATAAGAAGCCAGGCAGAATGCCATGTGCCTGTAATTCCATAACTGGGGTAGAAAGAAAGCAGAAACAGGCAGATCTTACTGGCCAGATAGTCTAGTTCCCCTCTCCCCCGCCCCAAAATGAGCTTCAGTAAGAAATTCTATTTTTTAAAAAATAAGGAAGATACTCAACATCTATCACTAGCCTCAACACTTGTCTTAGTGTTCTATTGCTGTGAAGAGATACCATGACCTAAGCAACTTTTATTAAAAAGAAAAAAAAAGCATTTAATTGAGGCTTGCTTATAGTTTCTAAGGTTTAGTCCATTGTCTTCATGGTGGGGAGCATAGCTGCACAGAGGCAGACATAGTATCTGAGAGTCCTATCTGAATCTGAAGGCAGCAAGAAAAAAAAAAAAAAAAACTGGGTCTGCTTTGGGCTTTTGAAATCTCAATGCCCACCCTCAGTGATACATTTTTTTCCAACAAGGCCAAGGTCATACCCTTAATCTCCCTCAAGTGGTGCCATTCCACTCCTTAAGGATCAAGCACTCAAATATATGAACTTATGGTGGGCATTCTTATTCAAACCACCACCACCACAACACACGCGCGCATGCTCAAAATAGTAAGAAAAAAGTCTCTATCAGTTCCTGAACCCTGAACCTAGGGCTTCTGATTCAGCTTATTTAGAGTGGACCCAGGAAGGAGGATATCCAGCAAGTTCCCAGGGGCTGCTACTACTGCTGCTGGTGGCCTATGTCCATGCAAATTATACTTATCTACACATTACATTTTCTTCATATCAATCATAGAATGTTTAGTTGGTAGAAGGGGGAGAAAATTTAAGATTTAATCAGCTATATTAAGTAACTATTTTATTGTAAGCAAATAATAATTATTGGTAGATAAATATTAACTTACATATCTGAAATGTTTTGCAGTTCAGAAAGCATTCATTCTATTTGTTCTCTGAATATAGGTCAGATGAGGAAGGAGTGAGATGTAAATCAGTCTTCTAAAGAAGTAGAAACAACAGACAAGAGTGCCTGAACTAGGAACCAGGTCTCCAGCTGACAAACAAGGGCATTTTCCATTAGACCTTGCTGCTCATCTACAAAGACTGATGTTTATTTCTTTTTCTTCAGAGAGGCCAATTTCAAACTCATGAAAATCCTCTTCCCTCGGCCTATATGTAGTGGGATTACAGATGTGAACCATCTCTCCTATTTGAGATCACAGTTTAACACAGAGAAATTAAAGGTCAGTGGGCTTTGGGTGTAGCACAACTGGTAGAATGCCATCCCCAGTACCTCATAAACCAGATATGATGCTGCATTGCCATAAACCCAGCGTAGACAGGAGGATCAGCACTCACCCTTAAGAATGGATGAAGGTTGTCCTTGGCTACATAGTGAATTGAAGGCCAGCTTGGGATATATGAAATCTTGTCTCAAGTAAATAAATGAAGGGATATAGGAATAAGTAAACTTCAAAAAAAATGGAAGTTGCAGATCAGATAGTATAAGTGAAAATTCTTTCTTTATACAATATTCTTAACAACACTCCCTTTTTAGTATATGTTCCTTGAAATGAATCAATGGCAATACTGGAGGTTATTAGTAACTGAAGTGGAGAACCATGCTTAGACATTGGGGTTGTTCAGATAAGTGCATGCAGCCACACCCAGTCACAGAACCCATCCATTGTTAAACATACACACTCCTGTAGTATTGCTTACAATAATGCTAACATTAATTTCCCCTGAAAAACAAAGTTCCTTGTGTGTTAGTTAGGACTGTGGTGAGCAACAGAAACTCATGGCAATTTGTTCTCCAAAGTGAAGAAACTGCAGTGTAGAGGGCCTGATGCTCTTATGCTCATGGGCTTATATATTCAATGTAAGGGATATTTATATCTATTTTTCACCCAGAATGCTGGGTGGATGTTGGTAATAGCCTGGTAATCTCTTCTATGTATAGGGCCAGGCCTCATCTAAATCTCCCAGAATGTTTATCTCAGACTCTCTCTCCCTAGACCTAGACCTTTACCTTTAGCTTTGTTTCTCAGTCAATAAAACTCATCCTTAGGGGAGATGTCACAGGTACTTTATAGCCTGGTGTCCTCTACACTATCTCAGAGACCACACCAGATCCCAGGCACTTAAGCTACACAGTCTATGTTCATGGTAAAAGTTAAATGTTCTTTGCAAAAGAGTTTCAGAATAATCATACCTTAAGCTTTATTGTGCAAGTAGGATTGGGATAATTGTTACTAGGAAACATTCCAAAATTGTACTACTCATAAATATGTCTAAAATAAAGGGTCTGGTGACAGAGTTTAGACGTTTTGAACCAGCTCAACTAAGTTATACTGAACCAAGTTTCCTTCTTACCTCTGTTTTTCTGCTGGCTATAGGATGTGCAAGGACCCCAACACTGCAGAACTCGGCTGTGGGCACAATGAACCCAAGGGTAGCTCTGAGGTTCAGATAGCAGATGTGAGTGTATGGCTATACTTCGGGACACAGGGGCTGGGGGAGATAGAGAACACCCAGTCGGGTGAGGTAATTCACCATGGATCAACTGGAAAAGACTAATACCTTGGTTTGCATCTAGCATGGCTGAGACAATATGAGGAGTTATATCCTCATGTAAAATGAGGGTGCTGTGACCAGAAGGAGGAACAGACCTGGCAGGCAAAATGCCACCCTTCCTGGTTCATAGCCCTGGCTTATTCTTGGTGTTGCTACATGTAAAGTAGCCAAAGCCATTCTGTGCAATTTCCTGATGCACCTTATTCCTAACAAGGGGGAAAATGTGGCTTAATCACCATAGAGCTGGGTGAAATCCCAAAGAAGTTGAAATCTCCAAGCCAGTGGGAAATCACTGTTTCATAATTGTTGTGGTTTTCTTCCAGAGAATGAAGCTATCAGAGCTGAATGGGACATTAGGAGCTCTGTAATTAATGGTCTGAATTAGGTTTGATTTTGTATGTAACCAAATTTCAAATGGTGGAGGACTTCTGAGTTATAAATTCTGAGTTTGAAGGCTAGATGCCAGTTGTTTCAGCCTGAAATGGTTTTATACAGGCAAATCAAGGACTTGGATTTGGGCTTCTGGTTCATTTCTCTAATCAGAAGTCAAATGGAAAATATACTTTTATAAAATGAGAAAATACCATTCAGATTCAGCTAGAGTTTATATACTGAGTTAAACCTTAAGTCCAACTAGAGTTTGCATATGTACAACAATTTTATTAATGGTTATATTATATTAATATAAAATATATCAACATATATAATGTTTATATTATTACATATGGCATTTATGTTATCATTTGATTGCTTTCTCTATCAAGACATACATTCAATCTTTGTTGTCCTACTTATGATTAATTTAATTTATTAGAGAGATTACTATATGCTGAACTCTAACAGGGCTCTGTAATATGAAGAAACAAAGACAAATGGTATTTTAAAGAGAGTGCAATCAAACCAGAATGAATAGAGAACAATGTATCTATTCACTACCTCTTATATAACAATTCTCTTAAGTAAGCAGAAGTACCTCCATTACATAGTAGAGATGGTCACAAATCTACAGAGCTTTGGTTGGTTAGGCTGCAACTGAACTTTAGTCTAAATCTTGTGCTATTTTATGTAGGCAAAGCATTCTTGGAAGAATTGGATATGTACCCGAGGGCAGAAGCTTTGAAAAGGGCTATAAAAGTTAAACACAAACAATGAGGCTTTAGAAAATGAATGGCCCATTCTTCCTGGATGAATAATCTATGTAATTTGCCAAGTAATGAAGAAAAGGCAGATCTGGCAAGATGTCTCACTGTGTAAAGGCACATGCTGCCAAGGCTGACAACCTGACCTGGGACCTTTCGTATGAGTTGAGTGAAGTTCTAAAGCAGAAACCTTACAACTGTGAGGAAGCTGGATGGTATATTCAAATACTGAAAGGATAAATCTGCTCACCAAAATTTTACAGGAAACAGATGAAAAATTATACACATACACAAACGCACATGCACACATACACACACACACACAGAGGAAACCAAGGTAGTTCATCACCGCTTCTCTTTTTCGTGAGAAATATTAAAGGAATTCTTCAAGCTAAGACAAAGGAACTCTGAACAGCAACATGCAAAAAGAGAATGCAAAACCATTGGAAAATATTTATATAAACATACATAATTTATGTCAAAATAATGATGCAGATAAATCACTTTCACTTCAAATGTAGTAAAATGGCAAAAAGTATAAACAACTACAAGACCTGCTCTTTTAAATAGTCACAGCACTTTTGTATGTGTATGTGTACATGCCACAGCCCATGAGTAGAGGCCAGACAACAGCTTTCTTTCTGCAGTCAGTTCTCTTTCCAACATATGGGATGGAAGGGATGGGCCTCGGTTTGACTTAGTAGCAGGCACCTTTCTCGACTAGAAGGACTCCTAACCACATAAGAAATATAGTGACATCAGTAACATGAAGAAAGATATAAACTAGAGAGATCTTGAATGCTATTGATTTAAATGTGTTATCAAATTAAATTAGACTGTTATATCTTATGTTAGTATCAAGATAACAATGATCTATAAATGGAAAATAAAAAGTAATTAAAGTGTATAAATATTAAAATACTAGCAAAGCACAAAGCTAAATAGCAAATGGGGAAAAAGCAAACAAGAGAGCATTAAGCCTAAAAGAAACTCAGCAACAAGATGACAGTGGTTGTTCACAATGAATCATTAGCTTAAACATAAATACATTAAATTCCTCAAATTGAAAGACAATGAGAGCTAATTGGGATGAGGTTGTGCATTGCTACTTTCCTGCTGTTGTGATAAAGCACTCTGACAAAAGGCAATTAAGGAGAAAAGGGTTTATTTTTGGCATGTGGTTCTGGAAGGATAGAGTCAATCATGGAAGGGAAAGCATGGTAACAGGAAAAGAGCAGGAGATGGAAGCTCATTGATCACATTTTATCCATATATAGGAAGTAGAGACAGAGAATAGGAAATATGGACAAGCCCAAGGCCCAGTGAAGTTCTTCCTCCAATCAGACTCCACCTTCTAAAGGATCCATAACCTTCACAGACAGCACCACCATCACAGGAACAAAGTGTTCACATGCATTCAGCCACCACAGGGTCAGAGAGAAGGAATTACCTAACTATATACTCATATTGTATACAAGAAATACACTTTAGACTGGGGACGAGATTTGATCAGTAGACCACTTGCTGTGTAAGCATAAGTCCTGAATTCAAATCCCCAGAATTTATATAAAGCACAGTACCACACATCATAATCTTAATTCTACAAGAGGGGAAGCAAAGACAGGAGAACCCCAGAAGTTTGCAGGCCAGCTAGCTTAGTATTCACAACAGTAAACCAAGGATCCTGCCCTAAATAAGGTGGAAGGCAAGGATAGTCATCTGAGATTGTCCTCTGACCTCTCCACACATGTGCACACACAAGCATAACATACACACAAACAGCAAGAGAGATTTGAAAAAAACAAAAAACAAAAAAAACAAAAACAAAAAAAATCACTTTAAGGCCATGAGGGCTTAATTGATAGTCCATATAAAATATCACTGAAAGGCAGCAGGCCTGGCTCCCCATGCATCTGAAGCAACCGACCTTAAGCCAAAAGTGATCATATAATGTTTTTCTGAAGTCTCATTTTCAATACCAGATAGAGTACTCAGCAGAAAGACAATAATGAAAAAAGCCTTGAGCAACGGCATAACCTCAGCACATACAACATTCATGCCAACAGCAGAAAGCACCTTTGCTGTTTGTTGTTCAGTCCAGGGATTGAGCACAGGGGTCCATATGCCCAGGCAAGTCCTCAACCACGGAGCTACAGACCAGCCCAGAAAGCACATTCTTTTTTTAAATAGCCATACATCTTTCTCCAAGGATAGTTTACACATTAGGTCATAAAACAAGTCTCAGTGATTTTTTTAAAAGAATAAGATCATATAAGCAACTCTCCAGCACAATGAAAAATGCATAAGATAATCACAAAAAGAAAAACAGGAAACAAAATGTGAAATTTAAGACATACTTGAACAACAGGAAGGTTAATGCAGAAATGGAAAAGGGAAGTTAGAAACTGCCTCCAGCTGAATGAAAAACTAAAAAGACTGCAGCAAAATAAAACTTGTAGAAAGGCTTAGAATGATAACTGTGTAAATAGAAGAGGGGAGGAGAAAGAAGAGGAGTAGAGGAGACAATCCAGGCAAGCAATCTAAATTTATTTCCAAGTCAGAAAAAGTAAGCCAAAAGTTGTCAGAAGGGAAGAAACAAAAACAAAGAAACAATATATTTGTCAAAGGATGGAATTGGGTTATTTGAAATGATAAAATTGAAAGAGTATTAACTAGACCAAGAAGAAAAAAATAATAAGATTAACAAATAAGATTAAGCATATAAGGAATTACATTACAATGAATAACACAGAAATCAGACAGCTCACAAGAAACTTCCATCACCAGTCATATACCACCAAGATGTAAAAGCTAGAAGAAATGGACTTTTCTAGAAATACATAACCTATTAGAACCAGCTCATGAAAACCAAAAATCCTAAACAAACCTGTAACAGGTACAGAGATTGAATCAGCCAGCATCCAAACCTCCCTAGCAAGCAAAGGCCAGTGCCCAGATGCTTCCAGGGCATTCTACCAAACATTCAGTAAGTATCCAACACTAGTCGTCTTCAGAATCTGCCAAACACTAAAGACACAAGAACACTTTCAGTTCAGTTCAAGTGGCTGACATCACCTTTAAGTCAAAGCCAGACAGTACAAATGATAAAACTGACCTAAAGATTCCTGACCAAGACAGCCACCAGCACTTCCACAAAAGACCTGCAAACCAAACTAGCAACAAAATAAGAGGAATTATATCCAAGATGCCAGAGTAATTCGATAAATGAAAAGCAATTAGTTTGTTAAAACATTAATAAAGAATAATAAAGTATATGGTTGTCTTAGTAAATGTAAAGAAAAAGGGACAAAATGCAGTACACTTTTATGAAAAATCTCAGCAAACTAAGAACTGGAGGAAAAGGCATAAAAGAGGCTCTGGTAAAAACCTGGAATCTTTTCATTAAATATCAAGAGTGAAGCAAGGATGTCAGCTCTTGCCACTTCTGTTTAACATAGTGCTGGAAGTAAAAGGCATCCAAATTGGAAAGGAAGAAATCAATTATCCCTGCTGGCAGAACACATCGTTTTATACATATGAGAAATATTCTATCTTTTAAAAACAGAACTAATAAATGAATTCAATAAAGTTGTGGCACAAAACATATCAGAATAACAAAAACCAGTTATGTTTCTAAATGCTAAAAATGAACTATCCAAAAGGAAAATTAAGAAAACAATTTTCACAATAGTCAAAAGAGTATTACAATTTGCTAAGCAAAAGATCTAGCTGAGAAGCCCAAAACATTGATGCTGACATTAAATGGGGCAAAATAGAAAAGACACCATGCATCTGTTGGACAGGAAAAGTCAGTTTTGTTAGAATGTCAGTTCAACCCACTAACTGTATAAAATTCTCCCAAGACTTTTAGGCAAGGGGCATCAGAGACAGGGTTTCTCTGTGTGACCCTGGTTCTCCTGGAACTCACTTTGTAGACCAGGTTGACCTTGAACTCAGAGATCTGCTTGCCTCTGCCTCCCAAGAGCTGGAATTAAAGACGGGAGCCACCACTACACAGGAAGACTTTTTTTAAAGTAGAAAAAAATCTTGCCGGGCGGTGGTGGCGCACGCCTTTAACCCCAGCACTTGGGAGGCAGAGTCAGGCGGATTTCTGAATTCGAGGCCAGCCTGGTCTACAGAGTGAGTTCCGGGACAGCCAGGGCTGTACAGAGAAACCCTGTCTCGAAAAACCAAAAGAAAAAAAAAATCTTAAAATTTAAGTGGAAATACCAAAGATCTGTAACAGCCAAACCAATCCTGAGACAGACAATGAGCAAGGAGGGAGCCACAGCCCACTCTGATTTCAACGTTAATGTGCACCTATAATAATAACGCCAAGATGTTTCTTGCAGACATACAGAGCAGTACAGCAAAATGCACCAGTAAAAATCTTACCTACAGCAAACTGACCTTTCACAGGGGTGACAAGACTATGTAAATGGGAGAGTCTTCACAATAAATACTCCTGGGAAACTGGTTATATGAATGTAAAAGAATGAAATTGAACCCTCACACTCTATATAAACATCATCTCCAAATAGGATTAAAGTCTTATATGTAACTAAAACTTTAAAGTACTGGGAGAAAAGCATTAGTCTTAGCATTAGTGTTCATGAATATGACCCCAAAAGTACAGGCAATAAAAACAAAATTAACAAGCTTTTGCATAGCAAAGAAAATAACAAAAGGAAAAGTCAACCTCAGAAGTGATGGGATGCATTTCATGTAAGAAATAACTGTTAATGGGCTAGTTTGAAAATGGGCTAATGACTGAATAGACATTTCTCCAAAGAGATGTTCAAATATCCAGCAGACAGATCAAAACATAGTAACTGGCCCTGACATTGAAATAAGGCAATTGAAAACCACGAGGATGTATCCAACCACATCTGCCAGGATACCTATTAATTTTTTAAAAACAAAGAGAAGACATATTGGTGAGAATGAGGAAAATTGGAATCTTTTACATGTGAATACAAAATAGTTTGGCTGCTAAGAAATTTGATATATAGAATTTATTTTTAAAAAATAGCACTAGAGTTCATGAGAAAACTCACTGAGAAGAGTACTTGCACCATAAATGAAACTCTATACTCAATCCCCAATACTGAACAGCCTCTGCTTTCTGGCATAGTGGTACTCCTCTGTAATCCCAGCCCCAGGGAAGCAAGAAGATCCTAAATTCCATCCTGTTGCAGGCTATATGGTGAAATTCAGGCATGTTCCTGGCCAGCCTGTGCTACATAGTGAAGCCTTGTCTCAAAACAGCAAAATGAAGAGTTACTGTAATATCTAGCAGTCTACTTCCAGGTATACAGTACACCCACACCCAAAGGAACTGAAATATCTTTCAAAATGTGTCTGTCCTTCCAAGCTCATTATAGACATATCCACATCAGCAAGATCTGGGAACAATCTAAATAGGCCAGTGGTAGAAAGACCAGTGCTACGTGACTCCAGTTTACAGAATATCTAAAATAGTCAAATTCATGAAAGTCAGAGTTTGAGTGGTAGCTATCTGGCATGGAGACAGGCATGAAGTTCAGTTAAGCGAGCAGAGTAAGTCCGAGCAGCTGCTGTACAGAGCCAGCACTGTCACACTGCCAACAACGTATTTGACACTTGAAGTTTGTTAAAATGGTGTGTTTCCTACTGAGTATTTGTACTACAGCAAAATTATTTTCTCTCAAAAATAAACATTTTTTTTCCAAATTGCAAAATGACCAAAGATCCCCCTCTCCTGGCTAGTATGAGTAACTGTTCCTTCTTCATAAATACACAGTTCAAGTTTCTCATTGTATAAGAAAAGTTGTAGCTGTCCAATTACAAAATCGCACCTGCTTCAAGATAGTGTCAGTCTTGGGAAAGCCTGCCTTCCTTGAACCCCAGCTCACCCCTTGATAACTCAAACCACTAAACCATTTCTCTCCAAGCCGTCATCTGGGTGCAACAAGCAACAGCTTCATCCTGGGCTGCACTTGTAGGCTCTCTAGCATTTCCCGGGAGGCAGTGGCTGCCTTTTGTCATTAATTGTGAAGCTGGAAAAATGATCTCTCGTTGCTTTCCATATAAATCAGTAATGTATTTCGTATTGTCTGTGGAACCGTTGTGTGATATAAAATGTTATTGAAGACGAGACCCAGCACCTAGCTTTAAGTCACAATAACCTGAGAACTGCACAGTGGGTGGAAGCAGGCTCTTCCTCAAACTTGCCCCTGGTTCTCAGGAGAATAGTTGTTATAGTTCAGACTGGCATGCTTCAAATGCATGATTTGGGGGAAAAAAACAACTCAGTGTTTGAATACAAAATCTTAACCCAGGGCTGACAGATGGTAAAGGTGTTTGCCACACAAGCCCGAGACCTGAGTTCGATTCCTGAAACCAACTTGAAGGTAAGAGGGAAGAACTGACTTCACAAAAGTTGTGCTCTAACTTCCACACACATGCTATGCCACCCCAACACACACACACATGCACACACACACACATACACACATGCACACTAATTAAATTTTGACAAAAATCACTAATGATTAATTAATAATTTTTCTTTTTCTAAAAAGTAGCATTAGTCCTTGAGATATTCACCTTTATCCTTGGGTATTCACTTTGTAGACATCTGATTAACTGTTGTGTCTTTACATTATTAGAGTCTATCTCATGGGCATTATTACTGGTTATAAATACAATAATTCTCAAGGTCTTTCTTATTGACAATCTAAAGCTTTGTGTGATTTGTTGTCCAATATAATTAGATTTTTTTAAAATCTGTGTTACAGTAGGACCGATAATGAACTTGTTTTATTTAAAGGATGAGCTGACAACTCTGCCATTTTCTGATTTAATCCTGTATTTTTTATGGTTGCCACTATCATTAATCCATGCTTTGTTTGTAGGAATCTTTCAAATTTCTAGTTTTATAACATTTGTTTAGCTAATAACAGAAAGTGTATTCTGCACAAACATTTGACTGGACTGAAACAGTTGTGAAACATCACAGTATGTGAAGGCATTGCTGCTGACCTGGGGGAGTGTGAGCCCTCCCTGGTCCTCTCTGGAGGCCTGATAGCTGTGCTTGAAACACAACTAGGCACACAGAACCTGGGGACACAGAATCTGTCAAACTGACTGAGGCATCTCAGTCGCCTTGCTTACGACATGCAGAACCAGGTAGCAAGTGCTGATATTTTCTGCTCCCTCCCAGCAGGCTAAATATTGCCTTTCATACTATCTTGTCTGAAGACTTGACATCACTGTTACTGTTCCCTTTTTACTTCTTTTGGATTACATACTATAGTAAAATTCAATGAAAATATGTTCCTAGGAAAATGTGGGTATTTTTTGTTTTGTTTGTTTTGTTTTGTTTTGTTTTTGTTTTTTGAGACAGAGTTTCTCTGTGTAGCCTTAGCTGTCTTGGAACTCACTCTGTAGACCACCCTGGCCTCAAACTCAGAAATCCACCTGCCTCTGCCTCCCAAGTGCTGGAATTAAAGGCGTGAGGGTATTTTGTTTTAAATTTCTTTTGTTTGTTTATTTGTTTGTCTGTTTCATTTTGTGTATGTGTGTGACACCTACTGCAGGTGGATGCCCATATAGGTCAAAAGACCATGTCAGATATCCCTGTAGCTGGAGTTATAGGTGGCTGTGAGGAACCCAGTGTGGGTACTGAATCCACACTTGGGTCCTCTTCAAAAGCAACTCTTAACCTCTGAACCAGGGTTCTTACTCTTCCTAATGCTGGGACCTCTTAGTATAGTTCCTCATTTGCAGTGACCCCCAATCATAAAATTATTTTCATTGTTACTTCATAACTGTAAGTTTGCTACATGTTTGCTACATGCTTGTTATGAATCATAATTTAAATACCTGTGTTTTCAGATGGTCTTAGGAGACCTCTGTGAAAGGATCATTGAACCCTCCAGAGGGGTTATGAACCATAGGCTGAGAGTCATTGCTCTGAGCCATCTCTCCAGCCTCATTAAAACTAAATATAAAATGTACATATCTATCTATCTATCTATCTATCTATCTATCTATCTATCTATCTATCTATTATATATATATACATATCTATAGATTATTTATATAATATATAGGTATGTATATTACATATTTATGTTAAATATTATATAGATGGATATATAATATAGCTCCCATATGTGATGTTTTGGGTTCAGTTCTCAGCCCTTAAAAAGTTAACTGATTAATAAATACATTAGTCTCATTTTCATTGCCAATAATATCACCCTACAATCTGAGTTTGATTTTGCTCATGGTTCTACAAGGATCTCAGTAACTCGTATGCCATATAAAATGGTAGGCTGGTGCTCAGTACGGCTGAGGCCCAGTACCATTTAGTCTCTAATTCCTAAGACTGCAAAGCTGATGATGAATCCCTGAGATAATTTGGAGCATCAAGTCTGATGTCCAACTCCAGTCCCTATCTCCTCTCTGTCAGAGTAATTTGATTTTCATCCTTAAGGTGTTCCCTAAGGCATCAGGGCACCAGATCTCTCCTCCCATTGTCTTCATGCTTCTCTCAAGTAATTGTTTTCTGGTATTGGAGGGCAGTTGAAGGAGCTCCAGTAATCACAGGTGCCCACAGTAATCACAGCAAAAGTTCTAGCCAGTGTGAGAGAGGAAAGAGCGCAGGCTAGCCTTCTGTCTGGCCAACAAATGGGATGGGGTGAAGAAGACTGGGAGATAGACAGGGGTAGGAATGTAGATGGGCAGGTATATGATGTAAGTATCTTTCCCTGGGGAAATATAATACCCAAGATGGAACAGAAAATAGAAAAAATCCACCCATTTTGTTCATGACAATGAGTGTCTTGGGGTTACTTAAGGCAGCCACATCACCAAAAAGCTTGACCCAGCAAAGCTCCATCAAAGAACCTCCTAGACTGACCCTCTAACCCTTGTTTACCATGCAGCCTCAGGAAGGTCAGCATAAGTCTTTTAAGTTTCCTGAGCTTTCTGGGGCTCATAGGGTTGGTGAGCTTTTGTCTTGTTGGGAGCCTCTCTCCACCATCCAGAAAGGATTATTTCTTTCTCTTTCCTTGTTTAAATGTGTGTGTGTGTGTGTGTGTGTGTGTCTGTCTGTCAAGGGTGTGTGTACACCTGTAAGCACAGTGTTAGTGGAGGTCAGAAGAGGGCATCAGATCCATCTGGAGCTGAAATTACAGGTACTTGTGATCCATGAAAAGTGGGTGCTGAAAATGAACTCCGGTCTTCTGGAAGAACTCTTGACTCCTGAGCCATCTCTGCAGCCCACAAGAGAGATTATTTCAGTTTGGAGAAATAGCAACACAACAGGCACAGAGAGACACTGTTCAGAGGCAGGCAACCAGCTCTACATGCTGCCCTGGTGCCTTAGGGGAAACTTGTTTTCACTTTTGAGGATGAGGATTAAACCACTTTGACAGAGAATGGACAGAACCTGGACTTGGACATTAAACTTAAAGCTCCAAAGTGACTCAGCATCTTAGCACAGCTTTACAATTCATACTTCAGTTTATGGTCCAGTGTAATGCTGTTCCAGACAACAACCACTGGTGGTACTTACGACCAGCACTTGAAGGGACCAATCCAGTCTGCCTGCCTCTGCCTTCTTAGTGCTGGGAATAAGGTGAGCACTACGTCATCTGGCAACAGTGTTCTTTCTTTTTAATAGTTTTTCACTTGCTTTTAAAACAAAATTGAAGCAGTGAGATGGCTCAGCCAATAAAGATGCTTGCCATCAGCCTGATCCTGGAGCCCACATCCAGAGGAAAGAAGAAAATCAACTCCATAAAGTTGTCTTCTGAACGCCATACATATACTGTGGCATGTGAACCCACATATAGATCACACACACACAGTAAGTAATTTAAAAATAAAAAAAGCAAATTCTGCTGAAATTACATCAAGATAACTATCTAAAACTGTAGAAAACAAAAATAGTATCAGCCTCAACTTTCTTAATATTTTAGTGACAAATAATTTACTTTTATGTCTCTTTTATTGAAAAATAAATTTACTTAATTTTAAACTAAAGTCAATGCATTTTTCTTTTTTTTTTTTTAAGACAAGATTACTGGAGCTGAGAATGTGTTTCAGCTGCTAAAATGATTGCCTAGAAAGTCCTGCGTTTGAGTGGGATTACAACATAAATGGTATCTAATGGTACATGAAATGTACAAGAAGTTTAAGTACATTGTGATGGTTAAACTCAATTGACTAAGATCACCTATGCCTCTGGGCATATCTGTAGGAATTATCTTGATTAGGTTAACTGCAGTGGAATACCTGTCCACTATGAGTGGCACCATTTCTTGGGCTGGGTTCCTAAACTATATATATTTTTAAAAGAAGGAGTCAGAAAGTGAGCTAAGCATAATAATTCATCACTTTTCCTTTCCTCTGGTGACAGCTATCAGGTGACCCAAGATGGGTGCATACAAATACATCCAGGAGCTACGGAGGAAGAAGCAGTCCGACCTGGTGCACTTTCTTCTGACGGTTCGTTGCTGGCAATACTGCCAGCTCTCTGTGTTGCACAGGGCTCCCCGACCCACCCAGCCTGATAAAGCGCGGAGACTGGGAAACAAGGCTAAGGTTATGTCATTTACAGGATTTGTGGTCGCAAATGCCCAGTTTCTAAGGATGCAACTTATGGCAAGCCTGTCCACCATGGTGTTAAACAGCTGAAATTTGCCCAAGGCCTTCAGTCTGCTGCTGAGGAGAGAACCTGTCACCAATGTGAAGTTTTGAGAGTCCTGAATTCCTACTGGGTTGGTGAAGATGCCACATATAAATGTTTGGAGGTTATCCTCATTGATCCATTCATTCCATAAAGCTATCAGAAGAAATCCTGACACCCAGTGGATCACCAAGCCAGTCCACAAGCACAGAGAGCTGCGTGGGCTGACATCTGCTGGCCGCAAGAGCCATGACCTTGGAAAGGGCCACAAGTTCCACCACATTATTGGTGGTTCTCGCCGTGCAGCCTGGAGAAGGCTCAATAACTCTCCAGCTCTACAGTTACCGCTAATAAATGTATTATTTGTAAAATTCATATCCAATAAGCAATTTAGGACAGTCGAAAAAATTCATTACTTTCTGCTTCTTGACTTTGGATGCAACATTGAACTATGAGACAAAACAAATAATTTCTCCCTTAGGTTGCTTTTGTCAGAGTTTTTCACCACAGCAAGAGGAAAAGTAACTAAGGTGGTCATCCTTACATATTGAGTTTGGTGCCAGCCTGGACTACATGATACCGTGATACCCAGTCTCAAATAAAAAGACAAAATATTTAATGAAAATAGGGTTGTATGGTTAAGAAATGCGTTTACAGGGGCTGGAGAGATGGCTCAGAGTTTAAGAGCATTGAGTGCTCTTCCAGAGGTCCTGAGTTCAATTCCCCAGCAACCATATGGAGACTCACAACAATCTGTAATGGGATCAGATGCCCTCTTCTGGTGTGTCTGATGACAGCTACAGTGTACTCATATAAATAAATAAACTTTTAAAAATCAAAATTTATTTTTAGAAAGAATTAAGCTTATATTTGTAAAATATAATAATTTTTAAAAATATGAATTCACTATGCGCTGTAAAACTTAAAACTTACAAACTTATCAGGTAGTGGTAGTGCACACCTTTAATCTTATCATCTGGGAGGGAGAGGTAGGCAGATCGCTGTAAATTCAAAGCCAGCCTGATATACATAATGAGACCTCATGGAACAGAAAAGCTTCTGTAAAATGAAGGACACTGTCTTTTTTTTTTCCAAGACAGGGTTTCTCTGTGCAGCCCTGGCTATCCTGGAACTCACTCTGTAGACCAGGCTGTCCTTGAACTCAGAGATCCACCTGTCTCTGCCTCCCAAGTGCTGGGATTAAAGGCCTGCGCCACCACTGCCCAGCTAAACAGAGAACTCTCAACAGAGGGAATCTCAAATGCCCAAGAAGCACTTGAAGAAATGTTCAACTTCCTTAGCTATCAGGGAAGTGCAAATCAAAACAACTCTGATGTTACACCTGTCAAAATGGCTAAGATAAAAAACACTAGTGACAGCTCATTCTGGCAAGGATGTGGAGTAAAGGGGACATTCCTCCATTGCTGGTGGGAATGAAAACTTCCCACCCAACCACTTTGGAAATCAATATAGGAATTTCTCAGAAAATTGGGAAATGATCTACCTCAAGGCCCAGCTTTACCACTCTTAGGCATACACCCAAAGGATGTTCCACCACACCACAAGGACACTTGCTCAACTATGTTCATAACAGCTTTATTTTAATACCCAGAACCTGGAAACACCCTAGATGTCCCTCAACTGAAGAATGACTAAAGAAAATGTAGTATTTTTACACATTGTATTATTTAGCTGTTAAGAAAAAAAATGATGAAATTGGCATGCAAATGGATAGAACTAGAAAATATCATCTTGAGTGAAGTAACCTAGACTCAGAAATACAAATATGGTATGTACTCATAAATGAATATTAGCTGTAAAGGATAATCATGCTACAATCTGTTAACCCAGAGAGGTTAAATAACAAACAAGCAGGGCTCAAGGGAGTATCCATGATTCTCCCTGGAAGGAGAAATAGAATAGATATCTGTCTTAGTCAGGGTTTCTATTCCTGCACAAAACATCATGACCAAGAACCAAGTTGGGAAGTAAAGGGTTTATTCAGCTTATACTTCCACACTGCATTTCATCACCAAATGAAGTCAAGACAGGAACTCACACAGGGTAGACACTTGGAGGCAGGAGCTGATGCAGAATCCATGGAGGACTGCTGCTTACTGGATTGCTTCTCCTGGCTTGCTCAGCTTGTTTTCTTATAGAATCCAACACTACCAGCCCACTCAGAGGAGGCTCCTTTCTCTGTGGTAACTCCAGCTTGTGTCCAGTTGACACACAATACTAGCCAGTACAGTATCATAGTTAGATTGGAGGTGGGTTGAGATGGGAATAGGAGGGATTAGATGAGGGGAAGAAGGGAAAAATTACTGGGAAAGACAACTGCAATTGGGGTGGAGAGTGAAGTAGAAACCTAGTGGAATGCAAACACCCAGGAATCTATGAGGGTGACCCTAATACGACTCATAAAAATGGAAAATATGGAACCTGAACAATCCATAACCTGTAACTAGGCAAGACTTCAGTGAAGGAATTGAGACACCAACCCAGCCACAAAACCTTCAATCTATAAATTTTTCCACCTCTATGATGTGCTGGGGTAAAAGCAGCACAAAAAATAGTGGGAGTATGATTGGTTCATCTTGAGACCCATGCAGCAAGAGGGAGGCCACACTTGATACTGCCTGGAGAGGGCCAGGAACCAGAGGCCAGAGAGTCTGGTGACATGGGATAAAACCAAACATGCTAGGAAAAAAAAAGAAGTAAGTGAAATAATTCCAAATAATATTCTCTATACTTGTAGACAGTAGCCTAGCATAATCATCATCAGAGAGGCTCCATATAGACGAAAAGACCCATAGCCAAACATTAGGTAGAGTTCAGTGAATCCAGTGGGAGAGGAAGGATTGTAGGATCCAGAGGGCCAAAGTCATCACAAGAAAACTCACAGAATCCACTAACCTGGGCTTATAGAGGCCCACAGAGAGTGAACCAACAATCAGGGAGCCTGCATGAGTCTGACCTAGGCCCTCTGCATATGTACTATGGCTGAGTAGCCTGGTGTTCTTGTAGGACTCCTAACAGTGGGAGCAGGGCTGTCTCTGTAGGGTTTGCTACTTTTGAGGTCTTTTCCTCCTACTGGGTTGTCCTACCCAGCCTTAATATGAGGAAAAGTGCCTAGACTTATTTTAACTTATTATGCCATGTTTGGTTGATGTTTCTGAGAGACCTACATGCCCTTTTTGAGGAGAAATGTAGGAGTAGATTGCTGGGTGGGAGGAGGTGGTATTGAGGGGGAGGAACTGAGAAGAAAGGAGAGAGGGGAAATTGTGGTCAGGATTAATATTTGAGAGAGTAAATGCATTTTTAAAAAAATAAAAAAACATAAGGTGCTCCTCCACTCCTTAAAATGCCCTAGGCTAGCTGTGTCTGTCAGGTAGCCACCTAATCTCAAGGATAATCCAACCTACCAAGAGATTCTGAGATGCAAATATAGACATCAAGTGCCCAGCATCCTGCTTCTATGGGGCTATTTCACACACTTTCCCAGTTGTATCCACCTTCTGTGTGGTTTCTGAGTCTCCTAAGACCTTCTACAATATCACTCCTTCATTTATTCTCATTGGCTTCCTCTTCAAAGAGCTTTAAGATCAGCCTTGGAGTTGCCACCCTTTATGAGTGTGATAAAGTAGTCTATAAAGAACTGCAATATTAGTATATAAAAATCTCTCAAACAGTTTCCCTTTCCTGAGCAGTTCTTTCAGCGTGTCTTCCTAATGTGAAATGGGACCCAGAGAATCTTTGTGTTCTAGGGCAGGCCTAAATGACCTCAATTTATAATTTTTATTGCTTAGCAACTGTAGCTTTTAAGTCAAGAGAATACTAATTAAATCAGAATACTAATGGTATAATTTTTAATCATTACTTGACTCTGGGATATTTTTATGTGTTAAACAAATATAGCTCAATTTATTAGGTTATAATTATGTTAATTATACTAATTTGCTAAATTAATTATCAGCATATCATAAAATATTTAAGTTAGAGTGAAGACTGAAGGAGTTGAAAGGATTCGCGACACCATGAGGAAAACAACAATACCAACCAACCAGAGCCCCCAGAGTCTAAACCACCAGCCTGGGAGCGCTTAGGGAGGGACCCATGGCTCCAGCTATATATGCAATATATATGTGTGGGAGAAGAGATCCTTGGTCCCATGAAGGCTGGACATCGTGGGGGGGTATTTGAGGGTGGGGAGGGGAGGTACAGGGGAGGGTAGGTGGAGGTACACCATCATAGAAGCAAGAGGAGGGGGGAAGGGATAGGGAGTTCCTGGGAGGGAGGGGGGAAATTGGGGTAAGGGGAGAACATCTGAAATGTAAATAAAATTTCCAATAAAAAAAAATAAAAAAAAAATGATAGTTTAAAAGCAAGCCTCCAAATGAGAAAGTGACAGTGGGTCTGGGAAGGAGCTCAGTTGGTCAAGTGTCAACCTGTCACGTATGAAGTCCTTATTCCATCCTCAGCACCACAAAATAAAATAATTGTCTATTATTGTCTATTGATCTTCTTTAGCCAAATATTTAACCTGAAGTTTATTCTGAGAAAACTATCAGACAAATCCCAAAATAAAATAACTGGCGTGGACCTTACAGAAAAATCAATGTTATAAGAGATAAAGGAAGTGAGGAGGAAGAGAAAGAGGGAGTCACCAGAAACCACGAGCTCACAATTATATAAAAAGAATAAAGATAGGCAAAATAATCGTGAAAAAATCCAAAATGGATCACCACAACTGATTTCAACTTATTCTACATGATATTGGCCAGACACACACACCAATGGAATAGAATGGAGAACAAAGACACAAAATTCCACATAGCTACAGCTTTATTTTATTTTATTTTTTGACAAACGCAGTGAAAAAACAAGCAGCATCTTCAATAAATGATGCTAGGGAAACTGGGTGTCAGTATATATCCGGAAAAAAAAAAAAAAAACTAGATTTCTATCTTTCACTCTGTGCAAAACTAAACTTCTAGGACCTCAAGATATAACTTGACACTTTGAAAGTACTAGAAAAAAAAAAAAAAAAAGAGTACGGCATGCACTTCAAGATATAGGCACAAGAGAGGACTTCCTGAATAGACTGAGGTGTGGTGGAGGTTCAGATAGGAAGACCAACAACCAACAAGTGGCATCTCAAAAAACTAAAGCTCCTGGACAGCACAGGAAACTATCAATCAAGTGAAGAGACGGCACACAGGATAGGAGAGAGCCCTTGATAGTAATACATCTGACAGAGGATTGGTGTCTATATAGTTATAAAGAATTCAAGAAACTAAAGTATCAAGGAAACAAAGTATTTACGTAAAACATGGTCTGTGGAACTGAACAGGTATTCAAATGGCTGGTAAATACTTTTAAAGGAGTACACATTTTTAGCCATCAAGAGAATGAAGGTTGACAGTATTTTAAGATTCCACCTCACCCCAGTCAGAACAGCTATCATCCAGAACACTGTGAGAGCTGGAGAGATGGTTCAGTGGTTAAGAGCACTGGCTGCTCTTCCAGAGGACCAGGACTCAGTTCTCAGAACCCAGATGGTAGTTCACAACTATGTGTAACTCCAGTCCTAGGGGATCTGGTGCCTTCTTCTGGATCCCACAGGAATTTCACACACAAGTACATAGGCATACATGCAAACAACACTCATACACATAAAAATAAGTTCATTAATTTTAAAATACACATAAAAATGATAACAGAAATTGAGAAAATAATAATGCTTAAATGTTTCTAGTAAGAGTGGAGAAAGTTGCTTCCTTTTCTGAGCAGCTGCCAAGATGGCTGAAGTGAAGCAGAAGAAGCTGAGCTTCCTTCCACAAGTTCACCTGTTGTGGCGTGGACCTAAACCAACTGCTGGACCTGTCCAATAAGCAGCTGATGGAGTTGTACAACACCTACAGAGATATCACCTGAACCGTGGTCTGAAGCTAAAGCAGCATTCACTACTCAAACGCTTGAGACATGTCAAGAATGAGGTGCCACCTGTGGAGAACCCCGAGGTGGTGAAGATCCACCTGAGGGACATGATCAACCTGCCCGAGATGGTAGGCACAATGGTGGGTCTGTACAACAGAAAGACCTTAAACCAGGTGGAGGTCAAACCAGAGATGATCAGCCTGATTTAAAGCACATTAGGGGATTCTAGGGAAGGTGACTTTTACATTACTCCATCTCTAGGGACATTTCATTACTGGAGCATGGAGGCTGGAAATTGTTGCTGAGAAAGTCTGAAAACTGCTGCTGACCCATTGTCCTTGCCTCAGTCCATGTGGCAGAGCAGCTTCTGAGAACTGGACTTGCCTGGATTTACCCAGACCTGAACTGCCAATTTGAAGCCTGTCATGGAGTCAGCCTAGCCTTCTCAATACTGCTTACAACTAACTGTAAGGACTGAGTGGTAAAATTCAAGTTATTATGGCTCAGATGTAAATAAATAGTTTTCTATTTAATAAGTCAAATTTACCGCTGAGAAAACTATTCCTGTTGATAGTGGAAGAAAATTAATCTTGACAGCCAAAGTTAGTACTTCTAGTATAACCCATGCCCATTAGGTTAGCTCCAAGACATTCTTATTCAATTAGAAATAAAATAAAGTAAAATAAATTCTCCAAAGCAAAATCTGATTGGACACAATTCCTCAACTGAGGAATTTGACAACCAAGATTAGCCATCAGAAGTCCACCCATTGGCACATGCCTTTAATCCCAGCACTTGGGAGGCAGAAGCAGGCGAATTTCTGAGTTCCAGGCCAGCTTGGTCTACAGAGTGAGTGCCAGGACAGCCCGGGCTATAGAGAAACCCTCTCTCTCAAAAAAAAGAAGTCCACCCATTATTAATTTAACACACAAATAGATCCCTACTAAAGCACAACCTTTCCTTTCTTGTTCGTCTCAACACTTAATTTTAGTATCACAAGATAAAGCGTAGTATCCCTTTAAAATTCCCACCCTCTTTAAAAGTTATTTTCTGTGCAGTGCCTCTTGGACTGCTTGGATCCTAGATTAATAGTTAACTCAGGCAATCTGTGGCACCATCCTGTGCTCATGTCTTTTCTGAGATCTTTTGCCCATACTTCTCCAGGTATGCAACTGTCCTTGATCTCTATTATATGCCTTTGGCAAAATAAGTCAATTTTGATGACTGTCATCAGATTAGGCCAACAATCTTACAACTGTACCCTGTGCAGGCACACCACCCAACATCTAAGTCAGACTTTACCTCAAAATCAATCAGCTCCCTGGAACCTTGTGTATTCCCTGGAGAGACAGGGAGCTTTAGCCATTGTTCCTGAATATTAACATGCCATAGCTTCCACTCTTCTCCCCACACAAAAGGCAATGAAGGAAATTATCTTAGAAGGACCTCAGGACACAGTACCTTTGTAGGAAAAATGATATGAGAAGGATCTTTCAAGTCAGTCTATATTGTTGAAAATTATCTTTTGATTGTGTATGGCTTATATTTTATTTTAAAATAGCACAGAGATTATCTGAGCAATAGAATTCTTTCTTTCTTTTTCTCTTGCTTGCTTGCTTTGCTCTTTTCCTTTCTCCTCCTCCTTCTCCTCCTCCTCCTCCTCCTCCTCCTCCTCCTCCTCCTCCTCCTCCTCCTCCTCCTCCTTCTTCTATAGCTTATAAAAGTTTAAGGGGGGTATCTTCAAACTTGCAATCTATGAGTTTCTTGACAAGGCCCTCTAAGTCCCAGTGTGCAAAGCCCCTTCTGACTTGTAGGCCTATGTGAAGTCTGGCAGCTTAAGCACTCTGAAGGAAAAGCATTCAGTTTAGGAGCATTGGGCAAATCTGTGTTCCAGTAATTGTGGGTTTCCGTCACACAAAGACAGGTTTGTGCTAGATGAGACTTGCTTCCAGTTTATTAGACATTACTCTTTGAAGCTTTCTTCATTGTTCCACCTGTTTGTGGAGGATGATGTGTTTAGTAGAAAAGAAGCAGAATGTAGCTAGGGAGTTTACCAAAAAAAAAAAAAAAAAAAAATGATTTAAAACCATGCTCACTGATGATTCTCTTTATTGGAACAGAGATAGAAAAGGAACTGGTTCTACATTAGCAAAAATCAAACTGTGATTTAAAGACATTAATTTAGTTAACCAAATTTATATGTGTGATTAAAAAGCAATATTGCTGTGATTATAATGCAATCAGTAAATTATTAAACTGCAAACAAAATATAAACAAGTCCTATATGTTTGCCAGAAGTCTCTTCTTCTCATTGTTTTACCTGGAGCTTAAACAGTTTTTAGTAAATAGATTGTTTCATATTTCTCAGCTTTCACATCTCTTTTTATTCTCTTAATTTGTTAAGTAAAACAAAATATTAGGGATACATTATTACAGAATGCTTTCTCAATGAATTTTAAAGGGTGTACAAATCCAATTTTATCTATGCTGTTCTATAAAGTCTGATGAACTAAAAAGACAAAAAAGTTAAGCATTTGATTAAATATTTTGTGCATGTAAATGTTTATTTACACATATGTTTGAATGTCACGATGGCCACATAGGCCTGGAACTGGAGTTGCATATAGTTATGAGCTGTCATGTGGGTAACTGGGCCCCCTTGCAAGAGCAGCCAGTGCTCTTAACTGCTGAAGCATCTTTCCAGTCCATAACTTACTTTCTACAAGATAATGGAGCAGAGTGTAATGGTGCACACTGGTGCACTCCTGTAATCTCAGCACTCAGGAGCTGAAGGCAAGAGGATCAGGAGTTTAATGTAATTCTCAGTTTAAACATAGGAAGTTCAATGTTAGCCCAAGCTATATGAAGCTTTAAAACCACCACAGCATATAAATGTGCTTTCCCCCTTAACATTAGCTATGATCACTTTTAATAAATTAGTGCAGATGTTTAGGTGCTAAAATTACAAAAAATGTAACTGTCAAAATAATCCTAAATTACACACACACACACAAATAAAACCTCTTTAAATATTTCAGCTGTCCTATTAAAGGACATGGAGGAAAAGAAAACCTTAACTGTTTCAGATAGCTACTTCATCTTAACAAAATGGAGTATCTTGAAATTGTTTTCCATACTGGCAATTGCAGTATATAAGAGCTGGTGTCCAGTTGACAGACTGGGAGTATCTGTCCTGGTCTTTGTGGCAGGTCAGACATGCCCTGAAAGAGACATGGTTTTAAGGAAATTATTATTTTCACTGTTAAATAATGACCTGCCAAATTAAAAGCTGATAAAGGTTAGGTGTGGCACCAATGAATGCCTGGGGCTCCAGCACTGAAGAGGCAGAGATAGAGGGGAACCAAGTACAGAAGCCAAGATACAAAGGGGCAAGTAACCAAAATGTCTGTATTATATAGAGAAAAGTCTCTGGGGGAAAGGCAGCCCAGTCTCTTGGCTGGAGAGTTCAGAGTAGAGGGCAGCAGGTATGACAGCCATACTCTGTAACAAGTAAGGACTGAGGGATGATGGGAGAACCTGGAGACCAAGTCCACTTTGAAAAGTTAAATAGGTATCTCAGCTGCTTATCCAGGGTTTAAAACTTAACGTGTGTATGTGTATACATACATCATACATACATACATACATACATACATACATACATTGGAGTGATTTGAATAGGTTCTGACTCATGTGTTTAAATGCTTGACCCACAGGGAAAGTAACACTATTAGGAGGTGTGGCCTTGTTGGAGGAAGTGTGTCACTGTGGGAGTAGGCTTTAGGGCCCTATACTTAAGATCCACCCAGGGCAGAAAAGGAAGTCTTCTGGCTGCCTTCTGATTAAGATGTAGAACTCTCTCGGCTCCTTCTCCAGCACCATGTCTGCCTAGACGATGCCATGCTTTTTGCCCTGATGATAATGGACTGGACCTCTGAAACTTTAAGTAAGCCCCAGCCTTGGTCATGGTGTCTCTCCACAGCAATGAAAACCTAAGACATACATACATGCATACATACATACATACATACATACATACATACATACACTGCATTGTATAGCTAGAGTTTTCTGAAAAAGTTAGTCTTTTATAAGTTATTTTTGCACTGTCCTGAACAGTTTTATGTCAACTTGATGCAGGTTAACATTATCTGAGAAGAGAAAAGTTCCATTGACAAAATGCTTCCATAAGATTAGGCTATGGGCAAGCCTATAGAGCATTTCTCAATTGGTTTAATTGATGGGGAAGAAGCCAGCCCAGTTTGAGGGATGCCACTCCTAAGTTGTTACTGCTAGATTCCATAGAAAAGGAAAAAAGAAGATGAAAATAAAAAGGCTGTACAGGCCATAGGGAACAAGTGAGTAAGCTGCTCTCCTCCATGGTCTCTTCATGTTCCAAGTTCCTGCCTGGTTTGAGTTCTGGTCTTGACTTCTCTCAGTGTGCTATGACTCAGTATATGTAGTCGAAATAAACCCTCTCTTCCCTAAGCTGTTTTTGATCATACTGCTTTATCACAGCAATAGGAATTCTAATTAAGGTAAACATCTTTGACAAGTGATTTTTTATTAAAAAAAAAATATGTATATATTGGGTTTTCAGAAGAAACATTCTAAACCAAATTCTCGGTAATATATAGCTAATTAATATTTATTTTGAACAGATTTGGGTGTTTTCATTCTTTAAAATATTTACTTACATATATGGCATAGTTTAGAAAACACAGTTTTAAAATGTGTGCCAGTGTATTTAAGATATGATATCAGATTACAAATTTAGAGTATTTTCTAAAAGGTGAATGTGATGATCACATCTGTAATCCCAGCATGTTCCAGCCTGGGTTATGGTAAGACTCTGTCCCCCACAGGGGGGAAGGGTCTCTGAAATCAGTGGTGGAGAAAACTAGCTTCATGGAAATAATTTAGGATGAGATGGAAATATGTTGGTTCTGTGTCTTAAGAAAAAGAAGTAATAAGTCTTAGAATTATTAATCTCTAAGAGTTCCTTTGGTTGGAGAGATGGCTCAGTGGTTAAGAACACTTGCAGCTCTTCCAGGGGACCCACATGGCAGCTAACAATTGTCCTTAACTCCACTTCCAAGTCATTGATACCCTCTTCTGACCATTGCTAGCACTGCATGCATGGGATACACAGACGTACATGTGGGTGAAACGCCCACACATAAATTATATTTTAAAGGAATTCCTCTACTGACATATTACTACTAAGTAGTGAAAAATACCTTTAACTATGGATTTTTGAGGAAACAGACTTTCCTGAAACATATGATTGTGATACCTGTAACTGCCCATTCTGCCCCACTTTTGGGGGACACTATGTCCCAGCTCATTCTGGTCAGCCAACAGGGTATAGTAAGAGAGAGAGTGGGACAGCTAACCATTGAACTGATCATGAGGTTCCCAATGGAGGAGTTAGAGTGAAGACTAAAGGAGCTGAAAGGGTTTGCGACCCCATGAGGAGAACAGTAATACCAATCAACCAGAGCTCCAAGGGTCTAAACCACCAGCCTGGGAGCACATAGGGAGGGACCCATGGCTCCAACTATATATGCAAGGGAGGATGGTCCTGTCAGGTATAGGTGGGAGAGGAGATCCTTGATCCCATGAAGGCTGGACATCGTGTGTGGGGGAATTTGAGGGTTGTGAGGTGGGAGTGGGGGCGTAGGTGGGGGCACATGTTCATAGAAGCAGGATGAGGGGGGATGGGATAGGGGGTTCCCGGGCGGGGAAGGGGGAAATGTGGTAAGGGGATAACATCTGAAATGTAAATAAAATATCCAATAAAAAAGAGAGAGAGGAGAGAGTGGGGATGGAGGGGCAAGAGACGTGAAGAATGGAGACAAGACAGAGTGTGTGATCAAGTCCCATTTATTGAAAGGAAATCATGGGTATATATAAGCATAAGCAAGGGAATGCAGCTGAAGACACTTTACCATGTGCACCTTGCAGCTGGGGGCACTAAACAACAAAACAAGTTATGTGAGAAAAATAAGATGTTTATCAGAGTGTGCTCAGCTGTTGTAGGCTGTTGAAAACAAGTCTCTTGTCTGGGTATATGGCCTGAGAGAAGGCTGCAAAGATGATAGCTGCTTTCTGCTAGGAGTCGGCTCCCAACAGATACCAACATTCACTGATGCCTCACTCACTGCCCAATATCAACCAGTTCAGAGTGAGCCAACAGTTTTGCTGAGGCAACAAAAAAACAAAAACAAAAAAACATAAGGGAATTTGTTTATTGACCAGTTCTGAGTATCTTGTAAGCAAGGGTGCTTGGACTGCCACTCACAGATTGTGTGTATTGCTATATGGCTCATGTGAGATATCTTTTGTTAATTCATCTTTTTCCCTTTAATTGTCATTTTATTCTTTTGAAACAGGGTCTCATTTAGGTCAGGTCTGTGGTAAACTCACTATGCAGGATAACTTTGAATTCTTGATCTTCCTGCCTCCACCTCCTAAAGCAGTGGTTCTCAGCCTTCCTAATGCTATGACCCTTTAATACAGTTCCTCAGGTTGTAAGGATCCCCAACCATAAAATTATTATCATTGCTACATCATAATTGTATTTTTGCTACTATTGTGTGTAGTAGTACCCAATTAATCTTACTCAAATCCACCTCAGTGGTGGTGGTGGCGGCAGTGGCACTTCTTGCTATCCACACTGATGTTCTGGGTTTTTTAAATTACACACACACACACACACACACACACACACACACACACACACTCAATATTCCTAAGTTATAACTTACTAAATTCTATATTCCATCTTTGCTGCCCTAGGCCCAGTGGGGGCAGGGGGCCCTTGGGGCCACTATTCCCTAGCTCTTACATGTTGGCTGCCTCTCTGTACTCTGCACCTCTCAGGTGTGATGTATCCTTGCCCTGCATGGCGGCTGTCCTTCTTCTTCCTTGGTCCCTTGCCCAGGAATTCTAAAAGTCTCCCCTCTGTCTTCCTGCCCAGCCATTGGTCAGTGGCAACTTTATTTACCAATAAAAAACCAACTGGGGGCAAGTTCCCCTCAGTTTCTTACGTGTGGACCTGTGAACTGTTGTGCAATTTTGAGGACCAGATTAATATAACACAAGCCACCTTAGACCAAATCCACGTTTCTTGTTTTTGTCCATTTAAAAAGGCTCCTTTCTCTCAGATACACATTGAACATAATTATGACAATTATGTAAAAGGTAAGGTATAATATGTATTTATAACATCCATTCTATCATATTTGACAATTTAGATAAACTCTATCATCCATCTTAACAAGTTTACAATTCTATATTTGAATTATATTTTGATTTTAACTTGTTTTAAAATCTGAAACCCATCTTCACAAATCTAGATCACCTGACTTAATGTGAAACAACTTAAGCTTGATTACGACACTATAACTAGTCTTTAACCCCATCAGCAATCTGAGAATGAATTAAATATTAGCTGAATTTATAGGAAGCACAAAAACACAGCTTCCAAAACTTAATTTGTAGAGACAACTGACTGCCTGGACAGTTCCCTATATTCCTAACTCTGGAGTATCTGTCTTCAGCCTTCTAGCCCAGAACCATCTGATAGACCTTAAATGAAATATGAAGGACTAGTCTACTCTGTCTTGGCAGAGCTAAGCTGTCAACTATCCTGCATTGTGTGTCCTTTCCTGGACAGTATTTTTTTGTCTGCAGATGAATTAGGGCATTCTTGCTCAGTTGCTAACTTGCCACAATTGGAACAACCCTATATGGAGGTTATGATGCTCAATAGCTTCTTTGAACTGTGAAGGGTGTACTGTCGGGAGCAGACATGTCTCCCAGTCAAAATATCTATTAATAATGAAATGATTTAAATATCATATTCTGTGGATTTCTGATGCTTTTGATGACTATCTATATATAGTATATTTGAACTGTTAAACATTGACTTCTCTTAGCTATTTCTGTTTCAATAATATTGAAAACACTTTATTGTAATTAAATCAGAATCTAATATGACCATGAGTTTACTATCTGACCCTTAACTTGTATTACTTAATTATCCTAAACAGTTTGCAATAGCAGCTATAGAAGGACAAGGTCTAAGCTTTGTATTCTTTTTTTTTTTTTTTTAAGCTTTGTATTCTTAAATGAGTTGTATAGGCACAATGCCTATCTAAGAGTAACAAAACTAATTTTAAATTTTGTATTAATATACAAAGATTTATACCAATGAAAACCTTAAATTTGTATCAATACATAAATTCTGTACTAATGTAAGAAATTATAACATTAATTTTGCATCAAATATAATGATTTCTCCCAATGTAAGATTATGGTTATACAATGTTTTGTTTAAGAATAAATTTAGTAATCCATCCCATATATCTAATTTCTTATAATATTACTATATCCCCCTTTTTTGTAATATAAATACCTGATGTTTGTTATTTGATGTACAACCTCGTGAAACATCCTCCCCCACAAAGGGGTCACGACCCACATTTTGAGAACTGCTGTCCTAAGAGCTGGGATTACTGGCAGATACCATGACCTCTGACCCATCAAAAGCTGAATCAGTCAGACCAGCCATTTGTCACAGTGTCACAGTTAGGAGTGCATGCTCAGAAGTGCTGGTCCTTATATGGATGAAGACAACCAGAACCCTGTCATCCATTGAGTTGTAAAACTGGCAGACACCACTGTATCTGGCCACTAAGTGCTTTCTTTCTCTCTTTCCTTCATTCTTTCTTTATTTTTTTCCTTCTCTCTTTTTTCTTTCTTTTCTTGGGTGGCAGGGAGTTGAGCTATGGTCTCACTATGTAGCCACGCTGAGGCTTCAACTCACTCCATGTCCCAGACTGACCTCAAACTTCCTACCTCTGCCTCCTGACCACCAATTAGTTTCTTAACTTAGGTTCTGTCAGAACAAGAAGTTGAACATGGAGTAAATCAATAGATTTGAAGGGTGATTCCAGGATGCCTTCATTCTGGGGACAGGAAGTACATTTCCCAAGGAAAACAACTCATGCTGCACACTTGCCAGTGATGCTGAGTCCTGAGTCAGAACCACAAACGTAAGGCAGGAGAAAATGAAGCTAGAGGTAGGCAATAGCAGACTTTGTTTCTTTATAAGTAGAAGGTAAAACAACAAATAAACCAGACCTGCTAGTCTACATTGTCACTCAGTTATCGCCAAAGCAAAGACAGGAGGGTTGTGGATTCCAGGGCAGCCTGAAGACTGAAAGACACAGTTTAAGAAAAAGAAAAAGAGGGAAAAGAGTGAAGAAGTAACAAGTAACAAAGCTCACTGTTCAAAGGGCAGCAAAGAGCTGGAGTGTAGTGCAGGCATCGAGCTCTGCTTAGTGTGCTCAAGGCCCTGAGTTCTCATCTCCAGCACTGTGGAAGAAAACATGCTATATAGATGGTAGATCCCTAAACACTGGTAACTAAGCTACCAGTGCTGTAGACAGGAATGAAACCCTCCATACAAACATGTGCTACTTCAATAAAAGTGATGGGGATTAGTGATACGAGTTCCACCTCACAACTCAGTGATGTAAGGAATACAGCCAATCCAATACTGTTATTTCCACAGTGTTCTCAGGTGTATTTCATGACAAATGCACCTCCCTCCAATGACAAGTGTGTGTTCTGATTGGTAAGGCAGAAACCTACTTTTGCTTCTTAAAAAATTTTCAAAGTTATACTCAGTAATGGTTCCCAAATATTCAGTGTGTTAAAATTTGTTCTGCGATGGCTCCATGGTTAAGAGTATTTACCTCTGCCAGGTGGTGGTGGTGCACAGACTACACAGAGAAACCCTGTCTCAAAAAACAAAAACAAAAACAAAAACAAAAAAAACACAAAACAACAAAAAAAGAGCATTTACCTCTCTTGCAAAGGACCGGATTCAATTACCAGCACCCATGTGGCAGCTTACAACCCTCTATAGTTGCAGTTCAAGGGCGTCTGATGCTCCCTTCTGGCCTCTATGGACACTATGCATACAGGTAGTGCACATAGATTACACATATGCAACTAAACACTTAGAAACATAGTTTTTAAAAGTTGTCTTCATTAATCTGCTTAAATAATTTCTTATAAACACAGCCACTTTGAAACTCATTGAGATAGCTCAGTCAGTAAAGTGTTTATTTTGAAAGCACAAGAACTTGAGTTGATGTCAGAACCCATTGTTTTGTTTTGTTTTTTTTTAAAGTCAGATGTGCTAATAGCAATAAAACCTTGGTATGGCCCCCAGTGCTTGCAATCCCAGCACTGAAAAGGTAGAGACAGGCAGATCCTCAGACTCACTAACCAGCCAGCCTAGCCTAGTTTGTGAGTTCTAAGCCAGTGAGAGACTGTCTCAAAATAAGCACCTGAGGAATGATACCTAAAGCTATCCCCTGAGCTCCATGGGCAGCCACATACATGGATATCTACAAACACACACAAAAGTAAATAAAATAAAAGCATTAGCACACCACCACTGTGTAAATTAAATTTCTACTTAATTTTTTAGAGTGAGAACTATAATAATAATAATAGCCATAAATGAAACACTCCCATAGGGAAAAAAACACCCAGCTAGGCTGTGGAAACAGGAGGATTAGAAGCTCAAGGTCATCCTCAGCTACAGGGTGAATTTTCAAGGCTCCTAAACTCTGCCACCCTATTTACAAACCAAGACTTTATTTCCTTCAGGACTATTCCTGAATTTGCAGTGTGTGCCACAAGGTGGCAGTGGGCCTCTTGCTTCATATAATGTTACTGAATAAAAAGAAGACTTGCATGCTCCAAGATATGGCTGAGACCTTTTTTATTGTAGATATGAGGAGAGTAGAGACAGAGACATCTGGAAAGGGGTGGGGATGGGTTGCTTCGAGAGATCAAGAGAAGAGACGGAAATCCACGAGGAAAGGACTAAGAGACCTACTAAGTAAACAAACGAACAAGGAGAGGAACCAAAAGAAAGAGAAGAAACATGCAGAAGAGCATGGCCAAAATGGCAAGGTTTTATAGGATCAGAAGCTGGAGTAAGGGAAGAGAAACACCCAAGCTGGGGAGTTTAGAGTAGCCGTTGGGAGTAGAAAGTGCAGAGAGGAGCCACTGCTACCTGCTACCTAGTGAGCCTAATATGTGTGAGCATATGCTCTGGTATGTTTACCAGTGCCTCAGTTAGCCATTTGTCCCAGCTTTCTTTGGGACCTGACAGCTATCATTTCCAAATCCTTAAAAATGCCCAGCAAGTCTCTGAATTTCAGATACGGATGGAATTGAAGACTTCTTAAGGCCAATAAACACCTATATATCCACAAACACCTATAACCCCAGCCCTTGGAAGACAAAGGGAAAAAAGCAGGAATTCAAGGTCACATTTTGGTTAATTGTACCCTGCAGCTAGCCTGGGCCCCATGAGCCACTGTCTCAAGAAGCAAAGCAAAAAACAGCTTCCTATAGTAGGATTGGGGATTAGTAATTTGGTCCTCTTCCTGATAATTCTAAGCAATTCATTACTGTATTCTGACTGGGCACCCTTTGTCCTGAAGCCAAACCCATCACCTCTCTCTTGTATTTCAGATCCCACTGGAGACATTTTGTTGTTATTCAGGTCATGGAAGCCAAGGCTTCACACATATTAAACAAACTCCTTACTAGGACTGTACTTCCAACCCCAAAGTTTTATTTTTATTGTTTTAAACCTTTTTAATGTTTCCTTTTGTGATGCATGCTACAGATTGAACCCAGGGCCTCATGCATGCTGGGCAAGTACTCTCCAGATGATGGACAAGGCCAAATCCCCTACAGAAGAAATCTGTGGTCCTGATATGTTACTCTATCACCCCAAAGCTGTGAGCACAGAGTAAAACTAGCAACTCTAGTCAAACCGGAACAATTTTAAAAAACAACCTTGAGCTTTGAAGGTGTCCCAAAGGTCACACTGCCTTGCTACTCAACTACAGCAGCTCAAGCCTTTGCAAAGGGACTCTGAGAGGAGCCACTGTGTGACTCTATCTCCTGTGACCTACATGTTGCTACTGTCCCACTTTCTCAGAGACCTTCTAGAACTCTCAACAGTGCCATTCTCCTGGCCTCTGAGGCTGAACCCCACCCTACTCCTCAGCAGATGTAGTTCCAGCTTGCTTTATAAGTGCCCTCACCTGAGATAATTCCCCAGGAGAAGCCTGCAGCATTTCTTACCTGGCAATTCTCTTACCCTTCCTCTCACTCCTGAACACATAGTCCATCTGTGGTGTCTCAGACACACAGACATTCTCTCTCAAGGCCTGGATGCTAGCTATTTCTGAAATTATAATGTCCTCTGCCCTGAAGACTGCCATAGGCAGTGTTGCCCACTAGTAGGATGTTTCTGATGTGCACAGGGAGCTAGGGACAGAGGTTCACAGAAGGTTTCTGTGAAGCTTGGAAATAAAGACAGGGCTCATGATCATGTGAAGTGGTATGCATCTTTAATCCCAGCACTTGGGAAACAGAGGTAGACATATCTCTGTCAGTTCAATGCCAGTCTGATCTACTTAGCAAATAGAAACTTCTAAGCTAGTCAGGGCTGCAAGATGAGACTTTTGTTTTTCCTCTCTAAAGGAAAAAGGACACACAGAGCCCATGAAATAAGGACCAAGTATACTATGTATTAACATAAAACACAGTTCTTACTTCTGGGGAAAAGGTCAGCTTCTGCCTGAGTCAACATGAATCCCTCTGGCCAAGAAAAGACATGCTCTACTGTGGAAATGAGTACAAAGTCATAAATAAGGGCATTTACTGAATGAAATGAGAAAATGACTGCTCCAAGGTATAGTTGAGAAGGGTTTTATTGTAGATAGGAGAGAAAGCACAGCCAGAGGTATCTGGAACTGTTTAGACTGAACCAGGCCAAGAGATGGGGTGTGGAAATCAAGAGAGGAAGAGAAGAGAGAGGGGACCAAGAGCCAGAAGTGGAGGACCAAGAGAACCAAGAGGGCATAGGAGGGAGGGAGGGAGGGAGGGAGGGAGGGAGGGAGGGAGGGAGGGAGGGAGGGAGGGAGGAAGAGAGAGAGACACACAGAGAGAGAGAGAGAGAGAAACAGCACATGGCTGGGTTATACAGGAATTAGAAGATGGGGAAGAGAAACAAAGCCCCTAGGCTGGAAAGAGAGGGTAGTGGGTGTGTAAGAAGAGCTGAGAGGAGTCACAGGGACTGAGTGAACCTTTTGGTCAGTGAGTGCTTTGGCATGCTAATAGGGACTACAGTTAGTTTAGCCATTTGTCCTAGGTCTCTTTGGAGCCTGACACTTGCCACATGCATGGGTGGAGTCTACAAGGAGACAGGTCACAGCAGAGCAGTAAAACCTTATGTCTCACAAGCTAGTCAATGGTATTCTTATTTCTTAGAATGGTGAAAACTAGTAGTCTGCCAAGAAAAATATTTAAAATGTTCTAGTAGTCATAAAAATATTAGGTCAAAAAAAGGGGGTGGGTAGGCTTCCAGTGGGGTTTCATTGCTGTGAAGAGACACTATGACCAAGGCAACTCTTATAAAGGACAACATTTAATTGGTGTTGGCTTAGAGGTTTTGAGATTTAGACCACTATCATCATGGAGAGATGCATGGCAGCATCCAGGCAGTCATGATTCTGGAGGAGCTGAGAGTTCTACATCCTGTTCAGAAGGCAAACAGAAGACTGTCTCTCAGGCAGTCAGGAGGAGAGCCTCAAAGCCCATCCCCACAGTAACACACTTCTTCTAACAAGGCCACAATTCCTAACAGTGCCAATCCTTGGGCCAAGCATATTTAAACCATCAAAATAGAACAAGATAATTTGGCTCTGGTTTGTAACTTCTACCTCTCTACTTAGAATCATGAAGTTTCATCAGTTGGCCTTGTAGAATCTTTAACACAACTGTAATACTTACTCTTAATTGAAACTTTAAATGACATAGGGCAGGGTAGATGCCTATAATATTACCTAGATATTGTCATCCTAAAACAAGATGATTCTTAAGTTCAAGATCATCCTGGCCTACAGAGTGAGACCCTGTCTCTAATAATAATTAGTTAATTAATTTTAGACAAGCACATTTTGTGATGTTACGAACATGGGTCTTGCACCTTTGGGACTTGGATACACTCAATTCTGAAAAGTTGGTGGCACAGGAGGGAGGGAAGGATGGAGGAAGAATGCTTTTAAAGGGACATATTATTCATACTTGTCACCTTCTAGTGAGCATTAGAATTAAGGGTGAGAGAGAAGCAAACCCCAGAGCAGCTAGAGACATTGTATTTTCTCATTTTAACCTCCTGGATTAGGCACTGATAGTGTATAAAGGTGAGTAAAGTATATAAATATATATAAAGTAAGGACATGACCACTCCATGGTATGATAGAAGGCAAGGTTTTTATTGTAGATATGAGCGATAGTATAACCAGAAACAACTTGTAGAATCCAGAGGAGAGAAAGAAAATAGTAGACTGAACAAGGCCAGTAGAATAGACCAGGATGTGGGTCTGTTGAGAGGTGTCAAGAGACAGACAAATGGACCAAGAGCCATGAAAGCATATGGTCAAAAGAGCAGGGTTATTTAGGAATGAGAAACTGGGGGAAGGGAAGCCCATGAGCTAGAGAGGTTTATGGTAGGGGGTGGGTGAGAAGAGCTGAGAGGAGCCAGGATGCCAGGTAGACTCTAATAATATTGTGACACCTCGAGGCCAGCATGTGCTTTGGTATGCTAATAAGCACCACAGTTAGTCACTTGTTCCAAGTTTCTTATGGACATTACATACAGCTTTCCTGTCTGTCCACTAACTTACTTAATAAAGGAAATCACTTCAGTTTTATTTTTACTTTTTTGCCTTTTAGGGCTGGGAAGAAATCCAGGGTCTAAAATGTGCCCTGCAGTTTCTCTTCGGTTGTTGCTCATCCTCTGGTAGTTAGAAGGTGGTCTTCATATATGAGGAGTGTTTGTTTTAAAACAGATTAGCCTCCACCAAAACTTCCTTAAAAGTCAGATTGAAATATACTTTTTTCTAATGCCATTGATTGATCCTGGTGTTCTATGAAGTCGGTGGTTTTTTGTACACTAATTCAGCAAGCATTGATGGTTTCCATGCAATGCTGTAGAGCCTGAGTCAGCACCAGGAGCTATGCCTGCTCTTTGTGTAGCTTATTTTCATGTGGGGGAGATAGTCAGCTGACAAATAATTCATCCCTACACACACACACACACACACACACACACCACACTGAGAGATTAGAGAGAGAGAGAGAGAGAGGAGAGAGAGAGAGAGAGGAGAATGACTAAGACTCAGTAAATGACTTCTGTTCATTGTTTTGCCAGGGGCCTTCCGGAGGTGCCTTCTTCAGCACAGACAGGGCAAGGGGAGTGGGTGACCCAGGCCCAGTGCTCGGGGAATGTTGCAGCTGACTTACTAGCAATCAGATCATTTCTGTGGCTCTGACTGACTACTTTATTCATACTAGTTTCACAGAACAATGACAGACTGATGGTTATCCAAGTGTTACAGAATATATGTTTGACTTTTCATTATACGTTCAGAGTTACAAGTTCAGTCATAACTAGAAAATACAAACAGAACAGATTCTTCTTCTTCTTCTTCTTAGCCCAATAACTCTAATTTAAATATCTAAAAAAAATGTCGCCTCCAAAGCAAACACATTTAATATATATGACAGCCTGTTTTTAAACTGGCACTGTTTATTGTTTGAAAGCATTCCAGACAAACAAAATATATCTGAATGTTTTTTTTTTTTTAAATTATTATTAACTTTGTATCCCAATTGCTGTCCCCCACTCCCAGTCCTTTCTTTTCCCAGTCTCTTCCCCCTCCCCTTCTCCTCTGAGTTAATGGAGGCCCCCCTGGATATACCCCGTACCCTGGCACCTTAAGTCTATTCAGGCCCACTACTGCCAGACAAGTCAGTCTGCTACCGATGTGCAGGGAGGCCTAGGTACAGCCCCTGTAAGCTCTTTGTCTGTTGCTTCAGTCTCTGAGAGCTGCCAGGGATCCAGGTTAGTTGATTCAGATCCTGTGGAGTTCCTATCCCCCAACACTTTCATAAGAGTCCCCGAGCTCTAGGCAAAGTTTGGCTGTGGGTGTGTGTATCTGCAGATGCTGGGTGGAGTCTCTCCGAGGACAGTCATACTAGGTTCCTAAGAATAACAGATAATAGCCGGGCGGTGGTGGCACACACCTTTAATCCCAGCACTTGGGAGGCAGAGGCAGGCGGATTTCTGAGTTCAAGGCCAGCCTGGTCTACACAGTGAGTTCCAGGACAGCCAGGGCTAACAGAGAAACCCTGTCTCGAAAAACAAAAAACAAACAAACAAAAAAAGAATAACAGAGAATAATTAGTAGTTTCAGGGATTGGTGCTTGCCCATGGGATGGGTCTCAAGTTGGGCCAGTTATTGGTTTGCCATTCCCTAAGTCTCTGCTTCATCCCCCGTACCTGCATTTCATTTCTTGTAGATGGGATAAAATTTTGGGTTGAAAGTTTTGTGGGTAGTTGGTGTCCCTATTTCTCCACTGGGGTTCCTGTCTGGCTAGAAGAGGTGGCCTTTTCAGGTTCCATATCCCAACTGCTGTGAGTCTCAGCTAAGATCATCCCCATCGGTTCTGGGAAGCCTCCCTTGTCCTAGGTCTCTGACATGTCCTTGAGATGCTCCACCCCCAACCCCAGCCATTCACTTTCCCACGCCAGCTACCTGGCCATCTCCCTTGTCTCTCACCAAACCTGATCATGAAACCTCCCATTCCCCTCCCCATTCCTCTCCCATGCAGTTCCCTCCCTCCATCTCCCCTCCTAGGACTATTTCATTCCCCTTCTAAGTGAGATTCAAACGTCCTCCCCTTTGGCCTTCTTGTTTACTTCTTTGGTTCTGTGGAGTGTAGCCTGGATACTCTGTTTTTGGGGCTAATATTACTTATAAGTGAGTATGTACCATGATTTTCCTTTTGGGGTCTATGTTACTCTTCACTTAGAATGATTTTCTCAAGTTACTCCATTTGCCTGTAAAGTTCATGATGTCTTTGTTTTTAAATAGCTGATATTCCATGTATATCAATTTTCTTTATCCATCCTTCAGTTGAGAGACATCTAGGTTATTTCCAGTTTCGGCTATTATGAATAAAGCTGTTATGAACATATTGAACAAGTTTAGTATACCTTTAGTATAGTGGGGCATCTTTTGAGTATATGTCCAGCAGTAGTTATAGCTGGGTCTTGAGGTACAACTATTCTTTATTTTCTAAGAAACAGCCAAATTCATTTCCAAAGTGATTGTACAAGTTTGCACTCCTACCAACAACCGAAGAGTGTTCCATTGCTCCACATCCTTGCCAGAATGTTCTATCACTTGAGTTTTTGATCTTAGCCATTCTGATGTGTTTTCCCTGATGACTAAAGACTTTGAACATTTCTTTAAGTGCTTCTTGACCATTCAAGATTCTCCTTTTGAGAATTCTCGTTTAGCTTTGTACCCCATTTTCTTTTTTTTTTAAGGTTTATTTATTTTATTTTTTTTATGTATGTGAGTACTCTTTGCTCTTTTTCAACACACCAGAAGAGGCATCAGATTCCATTACAGATGGTTGTGAGCCACCATGTGGTTGCTGGGAATTGAACTCAGGACCTCTGGAAGAGCAGTCAGTTCACTTACCAGCCATCTCTCCAGCTTTGTAGCCCATTCTTAAATTGGGTTATTTGTGTTGTTGGTTCTTTATAAATTTGGATATTAGCCCTCTGTCAGATGTAGGATTTGGTGAAAACCCTTTCCCAATCTGTAGACTGCTGTTTTGTTCTACCAACAGTGTCCTTTGCCTTAAAGAAGATTTTCCATTTATGTGAAGTCAATTTATTAATTGCTGCTCTTAGAGCCTGAGCCATTGTGTTCTGTTCAGGAAGTTGTGCACTGTCCCAATATCCCCACTGTCTGTTCTATTACATTTAGTATATCTGGTATTAGTTGAGGTCTTTAATCCACTTGAACTTCGGTTTTGTGCAGGTTGCTAGATATGGATCTATTTGCATTCTTCTACATGCAGGCATCCAGTTAGACAAGCACCATTTGTTGAAGATGCTCTCTCCTTTCCATTGTATAATTTTGACTTTGTAAAAAAATCAAATGCTTGTAGTGTGTGCATTTAATTTCTGAGTCTTTGAGTCAAATTCCATTGAATGACCTGTCTTTTTCTATTACCAATACCATGCAGTTTTTATTACTATTACTCTTTAGTACAGCTTTCTGACCTGGATGGTGATACCTCCTGAAATTCTTTTATTGTTCAGGATTGTTTTAGCTATCCTGGGCTTTTTGAGTTTCCTTATGATGTTGAGAATTGTTCAACCTTGCTGTAGCAGGGTAGCTATGCCCTGAAGGCGTCAAAATTGTCTTGGCTTTTGTTGATTGTGCTCTTACAGGGCTTTTAGCCATCTGAGTGCCTTTAGTCCCTGGATGTTTCTGTTATATTAGGTATTGGGATGGGGCCTAACCTTGATGGACCCTGGTAAGGCAGGCCTCTGATGGGCTGAATGGTTCAGATCAGCAGGTCTGATGGAGGTAGGCTGATAGGTGGTAGGAGAATGGATATTCACCGGGAATAGCAGGTAACTCAGAGCATCTGAGGGTGTACACCCTGAACTGTTTATTTTATTTTTATTTTATTAGTGAGTAGCAAATGCTATTACCTAATTTCTATTACTATATGTTTTATCATCCATCCTATAAAGTAGGAAATGTTTATTTTAGTCAAATCTATTTTATTGACTGAGTTTTATTCCTTCAGGAATGTACCCTGTATGACCTCCTATCTTTAAACTACATTTTTTTTTTTTAGAGACCTCTAAACCTATAATAAAAAGAGACCTTGAATCTGTGCGGAGAGCTTTTGGGGCCGCTTGGCAGGAATCTGACATTAGCCAAGAACAAGGAAATAGGCTTTAGGCAGGAATCTGACATTGGGCCATGACAGGGAAATAAGTTCAAGCAGTAATCTAATTTTAGGCTAGAACGGAAGAAGTAGGCTTCAGGCATAAATATAACTTTGGGCTAGGACAGGGTAGTAGGCTCAAATATTTTGATCATCCTGATAAGCCTTAGAAACTGTGATCAGGGGAGTGATCACAGGACTTTGCTTATTGCCTTGCTTGTTCCTTGACTATTTGCATTTATTGTATTGCTAGTTCCTCAATCTAGAACTGACCTAAATACTTGGATGTAATTAAAATGGTATAAAAGGAAAACTGGGCAAAAATAAACCCGCCCTCAGCCTCAGTACTGTTTGGGGTCATGCTTCCATGTAATCTAATCGTCTTTTTTCTTTTTAATCCTCACTCCTGTGCTGGAGAACCTGTTGACTGACTGGGCTGGCCTCGTCAAATCTGTAACCTAGTCTCTTAGCCAGTCAAGGTTTGTTGGTTGTCTCTGTTTGCCCTGCACCAATTATGTTCTTTGAGTTTGCTCAGGGCCAATGCCCCAAGAGGATTCCTGGAGTAATGGCCTCATCTAGCT
Source organism: Mastomys natalensis (assembly GCA_021653895.1). Taxonomy (NCBI): domain Eukaryota; kingdom Metazoa; phylum Chordata; class Mammalia; order Rodentia; family Muridae; genus Mastomys; species Mastomys natalensis. Next base: position 816,255 of record JAJTUV010000471.1, on the reverse strand, counting down.
ATGTACTCTTCTATGCTTAATAATCTCTAGGGCATAAGGAAGACTTCTAAATAGTGGCCAGATAAAGTTAACTTTAAGATTTTCCTAAAAAGGCTCAGACATAATTTTTCTCATGAAAAGGTATAAATTGAATCATAAAGCAGAAAGTCCTCAATAACACAACACACAGAGGTCAAAACTCAAAAGTTAAAGATCAAAGGACAGCAGTTGCAGCAATCTGCTCAGCTTTACTGGAACTGTGTCAAACAGCATGCTGGCTTCATGACATTCACCATTTCCAGTGGATATGATTGTGGCACTATTTAATTTTGGGTAATCATTCTACATTCAATCTTCCTCTACAATTTGGGAAGGACATATAATTTAAAACCTGCAGGTATAAAACAGTCACAGACTCCAATCTGTGGCTATCCCAGGCCTCTGCCTACATGCATGCATTCAAGGACTATACTACATGAGAAATATCCCATGAGTCCCTGTTGGAGTTGGAGTTCAGCCTAGCATCTGATTTCTCCAGTATTTATCCTATCCATGCCAGCTGTGGCATCACTTTTCTGGGATTGGTTTCTGTGTCTGCTTTAGATTTTGGTGTGGGCTTGCTATTAATAACTTCAGAACCAGCTCTCACTTTAGAAGGGGTTAGGCATGATAGTTATGTGGCCGTTATTGATCTAGAATAAAATCAACCAAGGTAAGAACAAAGAAAATTGCATCCACTGGGGACTAATTAAGATTGCAGTCTGAATAAACAGATGCCTCATCCAGCATCTGGTTCACCTGGGCTTCAGAAGACCTCTCAAAGCTTCAAGAACAACAACAACAAAAGTGTTCTGCAACCCAAGCGAGTTAACCATGCTCTTGATCAGAGCAGCTATGGCAGTCCAGTGCACATTCTAAAAGGAGAATGAGCACAATGGTGGGGGAGGGAATGGCAATATATCCTCTATATGTCCAAGGAGCCACTTGGCCAGCAAGATCTTGAGCCATCCCAGCAGACGGTTTAACTGGGAAAGGAAAACTACAGAGATCAAGGACTCCTCTGTCCCCAAGAGTAGTTCCTGAGGAGTCTTGGCTGATCTTAGCAATTAAAAAAAAAAAAAAAGGAAAGAAAGAAAAAAGTCTTTTTAAAAAAACATGTTCTTAAATACCCAGCAAAGTATAACCAAAATGTAGAACAACTGGTAAAAATGCAGAACAAACAATGAAAGTATACTTGGTTTTAAAGGAGACAAGTCTCTGAATGTAGACTAGAACAGGCCAGGTAGGAAAATCACAGACACTGAAGCAATTTCCTTAGAAATGTTTCTTATTCTGTGTCTTGCTTGCCACTTACCACTGTCCAGTTCTTTATTTTGAGCCACACCAGGAAGCGCCAGCCAGTATGAAGAGTCATGGGATGTTAGATCAGGCAAACAAGTGAGCAGTAAATGGTCATACGGACAAAGAGAGCCTAAGATAATCAGCAACATTATTATCCTCCCAAACCAGGAATTCTAATCCTTCAGCCCCGTGGAATTTTTAACATAGGTGTGGCTACACCCTCACCCCAACTTTAGTTCATACTCTTGGGCCACTTGAAACAAATCTTTGTGACTTAGAACTTAGAATACCCTAAGAAATAGATAAACCTGCAAGGCAGACTCCACCCAAGTAGAGACAATCATCCATTATTGGGAGGGCAAATCCTGCAGCAGAAACAACCAGCGTGAGAACAAGCTTGTACTTCAACTGTGGCAGCAACAACAGACCTTTTCAGGATGAACTTGCAGAACCAGAATGAAGGCAGTGATCAACAGACCACACCTTACCAGGACTCTGTAATTACACAGACCTCTTGCCTCCCTGCCTGTAATGCCTATGTAGATAAACTTCCTGCCTCTGCCTTTTGAGTGCTGGCATTGCAGGCTAACACCTTCATGGCCAGCTTCTCCTACCCAGTTTTACTTTATATAAACCTAAAGCTCATACCAGTACCCCAAAACAAACTCAAGGTCACAGGATCCCTTTATTGCTTCCTCTTATCCAATGTGGACAGGATGGATAACGTGCTTTTTAAGCCAGGCAGTGGTGCACACACCTTTAATCCTGGCACTTGGGAGTCAGAGGCAGGCAGATTTCTGAGTTCAAGGCCAGCCTGGTCTACAGAATGAGTTCCAGGACAGCCAGGACTATACAGAGAAACCCTGTCTCGAAAAACCAAAAAAAAAAAAAAGGGAAAAAAAGTGCTCTTTACCTAGCTTCTTACTTGAGACATTAATGCCAGGTGCTTGAGCCTAGATGCTGCTGGAGCCCAGACTCTGCCTTAAAAACTGAAATTACATTAGTGTACCACTAAGACCAAAATGGGAGTAATATGGTCATAATCCACCAACAGAGACCAGGTTGATCTCAAAGTGCACTGATTCTACAAACTTTAATCCAAACAAGAATTTTTCTAAATCTACCATCACTTTTGTATTATTAATATGAACTTTTTTGATTTAAGATGGTATTGGGGGAGGTCTGTAAGGGTGGGCATCCTCTTGGAGACTGAGGGGGAAGGGCAATGGGATGAGGAACTGTCGGAAGGGGGACTGGGAGGGGAGCAATGGCTGGACTGTAAAAAAAATGAAAAGTAATAAAAAAGGAAAAAGATGGTATTGGTAGGCACTGAAAAGTAATTTAAGTAAGGAGAAATTACAGCTTAAATATGGGCATCATAATGTTGAGTAGTAAATGCTTATTAATTAAAATTGTCCTTTAAAATTATTAGCAATGAAATTTTAATAACTTGTAAAGTATTAACATTAACTACAATTAATTTGCTAATAAAGTTAGTATACCAAGTGACCTTACATCAGGTAATTTAGTTATCCCTATTTATGGCATGACATAATATTTTAAGACTATAGATTAGAGTAAGGGATTGGTGAGAGGACAAGAAGGGAGTAAGTATCTAATTTCTGGGAATTAATCTCAGTCACAAAGTAAAATGTGAACTCTGGCGAGCATGGCAGTGTCCACGGCATCTATGCTGGGTTCTCTCAGTGAAACTGGATTGTAGGAATAGTCTTTTCAGTATGAAACAGAAAAGCAGAAGTCTTCATTCTATAATCTATCAAAACAGAAAGTCAGAATTAAATGAAACTGGGTTTTTTTGTTTGTTTTGTTTTGGTTTTCGAGACAGGGTTTCTCTGTATAGCCCTGGCTGTCCTGGAACTCACTCTGTAGACCAGGCTGCCTCTGCCTCCTAAGTGCTGGAATTAAAGGCGTGCGCCACCACTGCCAGGCAAAACATTTTTTTACAGATTGGAAAAAGAGTCCCAGAGAGTCTAAGTGACTTTCATAATGTCGAAAAAGGAACTGAACAAGCTGGGACTTGAATGGAAATTTTCAGACAGGCTTCATTAACTTTTTGTGGTGCCAGGTTGCCTGCAAGAAATCAGTCAGTCCACTTTCTTTCTGTTTAGAGGAGGCCTGCTTTATAAACGTCAGAAACTGCTAAGACCATTTGTGGCTTTAAAAGCCTCCTCTGCCTCCATTCATGTATCTACTGTCTGACCTCTGCCAAGCCACAGAGCTTGTCTGCTTGAGAGCTTCAGCATTCCTACAGTACAGGATTGTGGTTTTGCCTTGGTTCAGGAAAGTTTGCATGTTCTTTTTGTTTCACATTGGAGATTGAGCCTCATGTCCATGCACATATGTGCTCTAAGCTTTGCTCCCAGCTTTTTTTTTTTTTTTTTTTTTTTTGTTTGAGTTTATTATTCTATGGATCATTGTGGATCACAACTGTAATCCCAATGCTGGGATGCTTTTGGATCTGGTCTGGAATGATTCCAGATTTGTTTGTGTAAAAACAGCACATTTCCTGTAAAACTCAGCAGATACTTCCTTTATCTGTGATTAGTAAATCACATCTGTTTTGGAGAACCACTTCTGCCATAGAATCTACCTGATCTTGTAGGTCTCTGACAGATTGATAAACCATGTTGACATCTTCTATCAACTGTTGGGACAATTTATTGTAAGTGTCCACAGCCATTCCAATGCCAGCCGAGCCGGTGGCAAGTGCCCCAGATACTCCAAGTCCATTTAAGAGGGAATAAATTGAATGGACCTTTTATGTCTGGGAGAAAATGTATCAAAACTGGGTAAAGGGATGGGTTGATCCCCAGGAATGTTTTCAACATCTGGTAAGAGTACTGCAGGAAAGCTAGAACTGATCCAATTCACAGGAGAGAAAAGGATATGCCATATTGTTTCCACACACAAATCTTTACCTCTGCCCAAACATAGAATCAGAAATATTAATAAAATAGCTGCAAGAGGCAAATGTTGCCAGGCCAAGATCCATATCAAAGGAATTATTTTTAAAAGGGCTAAAGAAACATGTAGATGCATTAAAGCCAGTTGGTAGCACCTTAAAGGGTCTTAAATAACTGCAATTATCTTCTGAATAGGAAATCATGGAATCATTGAATAAGGGGACCACCAAGAGCCAGGAGGCTCCCAATTCGAGACACAACCAGCAATCGCTGGCTAGGGAGGGATTGGTAGAGTTTAGGACAGCGTGTGTGGCAGCAAGGATTTCAGTGGTTTGGGGAATCAATGCCTCTTGATTTTGGTAACGAGAGTGGATGATGGTGGAGGTGAGCCAGAAGACTATCAGTTAGGACTTGGATTTGTTCTTGTACCTGCAAATCTCTAACTTCATCATTAGGGCCTCTGTCTGACACATGTATAGGGGCAGATTGTGGCCAACAAGCTCGTATACCCAGCAGTGCAAGACAATATGCTTGCCCATACTTTGGACTTGGGCCAAGTACCTGAGTGTCAGAGGCCCAATCTCCACAAAAGGTGTTTAGCTGTGTTTTTATGGGGTCTGGAAGTGAAATAGGGCACACCATTTTTAGTGCACTTGGTGAATGTAGTATAACAGCTGGCATGCATCTGATAGATAAAGGAGCAATTCCTGGGACAATGACCATCTGGTGAAATGGGGAGGAGTTTTGGGCCAACTTTGGTATACTCTTTCCGTTTGGGATCTGTGGAGCACCCAAAAGGCAATCTTATCTCTACAGTCAATGGACTGAGTGTTACCCTGGAAGAAAGCCTACTGCCTCCTCTGCAGTCACAGGGATTACCACACAGCATAACCAGAAGTTGATATCTATCAATCGGGTGATCAAAGCCACCTTCAGCCTTCATCATCATCAATGGCAATTCGACGAGAATCAGCACCTTCATTCTCTATTCATATTTCTGTAAGGGAAAATGAAAAGATCTCAGGGAGACTTTTCCCTGGATTACCAATTATCACCAGGGTCTCAGTAGGGGGAATCTATCTTTGAAGGAGCATCTATCTGTTTCACTAATCTTTCTAGCAGCCATCTAGCCACACCTTCTTTAATATCAAACAGACATATCGATCCTTGGTCCCATTTGAGAACTGCATCCTGGTCATTCCATCTAAAGGTAAGAGGGTCCTTCCACATAACTGTGGCATGATTTTATTAGTCTCAGGGTGCCAGAGGCTATTGGCCGCAGATTTGCCATGAGCGTCCAGATTTAGAAAATTGAGAACAAAAAAGGCATGATGAAGGAAATTTTTAGGGGACTCCTTCTGGAGTATAACTCTCCCTTCTTTAACTTATGTAGAGTATTTTTGATAGTTTTATGGATATGTTCAACAATGCCTTGTCCCTGGAGATTATAGGGAATGCTAGTAATGTGTCTGCTTTGTAACTGGCATCAATACTCTTGAAATTTTTTCCCAGTGTAGCCAGGACCATTATCAGTCTTAATAATTTTAGGCTTTCCATCCGGTCTGGGCCCAAGAACTGAGCATATCCTGGGTGACATCTCTGCAACTAATCTCACAAAACCCAGAGGAAGCAGGCCTTCCAGGAGCTCTAACCTGGGCAGTATCTTAGGTAAGGAGACAGTAACACCCGACCCAAACAGGGAGTAACTAGGACCCACTGGGACACAGGAATTCACTCCTGGCCATGAGCACAGGTTCCTGCCTGTCTGTGCCTAAGCACTGAGCATATCTTGGGCCCCAGCTCTAACCACAGTAGTAACACCCACCCCACACAGTTATGACACAACCAAGATAATAGGAAAGACAGGCTCCAGTAAGAGACAGGGCAGGTAGCACTAAGGAGATACAGATGGTGAAAGACAAGCACAAGAACATAAGCATCAACAACCCGGGGTACTTGGCATCATTAGAACCTAGTTCTCCCACACTAGAAAGTCCTGAATTCCCCATATCACCAGGAAAGCACGATTCAGATTAAAAATCACTTCTAATGATAATGATAAAGAACTTTAAGAAGGACATAAATAACACTCTCAAAGAATTTAAGGAGAACACAGGTTAACAGGTACAAGCCCTTAAAGAGGAAACACAAAAATTCCTTAAAGAATTACTGGAGAACACAAACAAACAGGTAAAGGAATTGTACAAATCCATCTAGGACATAAAAATGGAAGTAGAAACAATAAAGAAATCTCAAAGGGAGACTGCCCTGGAGATAGAAAACCTAGGAAAGAGACCAGGAGTCATAGATGCAAACATCACCAACAGAATACATGAGATAGAAGAGAGAATCTCATATGCAGAAGATACCATGGAAAACATTGACACAACTGTCAAAGAAAACACAAAATGCAAAAAGCTCTTAACCCAAAACATCCAGGAAATCCAGGACACAATGAGAAGACCAAACCTAAGGATAATAGGTATAGATGAGAGTGAAGATTCTCAACTTAAAGGGCCTGTAAATATCTTCAACAAAATTATAGAAGAAAACTTCCCTAACCTAAAGAATGAGATGCCCATAAACATACAATAAGCCTACAGAACGCCAAATAGACAAGACCAGAAAAGAAATACCTCCCATCACATAATAATCAAAACACCAAATGCACAAAACAAAGAAAGAATATTAAAAGCAGTAAGGGAATAAGGCCAAGTAACATACAAAGGCAGACCTATCAGAATTACACCAGACTTCTCACCAGATGCTATAAAAGTGAGGAGATCCTGGACAGATGTCATACAGACCCTAAGAGAACACAAATGCCCAGAAAATACTATACCCAGAAAATCTCTCATTTACCATAGATGGAGAAACCAAGATATTCCATGAAAAAAACAAATTGACACAATATCTTTCTACAAACCCAGCATTACAAAGGATATTAGCAGGAAAGCTCCAATACAAGGAGGGAAAATATACCCTAGAAAGAGCAAGAAAGTAATCCTCTTCCAAAAAATCCAAAAGAAGATAGCCACACAAATAATATCACACAAATCTAATAACAAAAATAACAGGAAGCAACAATCACTGTTCCTTAATAGCTCTTAAGATCAATGAACTCAATTCCCCAATAAAAAGTCATAGGCTAACGGACTGGATACATAAACAGGCATCAGCATTTTGCTGCATACAGGAAACCCACCTCAGTGACAAAGACAGATACTATCTTAGAGTAAAAGGCTGGAAAACAATTTTTCAAGCAACTGGTCCTAAAAAACAAGCTGGAGTAGCCATTCTAAAACCTCCAGCCCAAGAACACAAAGGAAGGGACTCATGGCTCCACCTGTATAGGTAGTTGAGGGTGGCCTTGTCAGGCATCAGTGGAAGTAGAGGACCTTGGTGCCTGAAAGCTTGGATTCCCTAGTGTTGGGGAATTTGAGAGCAGGGAAGCAGGAATGGGGGGATGGTGGTAGCATACCCTGATAGAAAACTTCCAGAATTATATGGATTAGACATGACAGAGGCAGGCCACCAGAAGACTAGATTCCAGAATTCAAACAAAAAATTATCTTGATACTAAAATTTGTTTTGAGAATTGTATATTGCAGAATACACAGCCTTGGTGTATCTACTCATCAAGCAAGCTGAGCAGACCTGCTCGTACTTCTGATGTCCCAGAATTTCAGCTGAATGCAGTGAAGACACAGATGTCAGAGGCTTATCATATTACTCCCCCTCACTCCTATTCTAATATCTCAACACCTGTAATCAGCTTGAAGAAGTTAATGAGGAATTTGTTCCCCTATTCCCTGGGCTTGGGAACTGAGGTAGTTAATATTGGGCTGTCTTTCTAGGGAAAAGTAGTGGTTTTGTTCAAACAGGGAGGAATAGCTAGGATTTATTGCTTAGCCATAACCTATTGGTAGAAATCTGTATAATTGTTATTAAGCTGAAGTTAGAATTTCTTAAATGGTACAAAATTTACTTTGATTTCAAATTTAAGGTTTACATTGGTACGAGTTTCTTATTGATATAAAAATGAGATTAATATTGTTACTCTCATAGGCATTGTGCCTATATAACACATTTAGGAATACAAGGCTTAGACCCAGTCCTTCTTTAACTTTTTTAACTGATTTGAGATGGTTAGTCTGTGAGTTAAGGGCCTATAGCAAATTCATGGCTCTGAGTTTATTGTTAGGGTGTTTTCTATATTTTATTTAGAAATAGCTGAGAGGAGTTAACAGACAACAGTCCAGATTGCCTTACATGGATAGTTGGTTTTCAAAACATCAGAATTGATCCACAGAATTGATGTAACAAACATTTCTGTATTAAGGTTCATTTTCATTAGAGACCTGTCTGCTCCTGACAGCTTCCTGTCTTGGATTCTAAGAAGAAATTGAGCATCTTTGGAGTTACTCCAGTTGTGGTGAGGCAGCCACTAGGCAAGAATTGCCTCTTTTCGTCTACAGATAAATTACTGTCCTGAAAAGGACACACTTGCAGAATAGTCGACTGATTATATCTGCCAAGACAGAGTAATCAGCCCTTAATAATTCTGCATCACTAGGTCTGTCAGATGATCCTGGGCCAGAAGGCTGAAGATCAGATGCTCCAACTTTTTTTATTATAGGGACTGTTCAGGTGTTCAGCAGTCTCTATAAATTGGCTAAGTTTTAGAAGCTATGCTTTGTGCTTCCCATAATTTCAGTTAATTCAGTCATTCTGGATTTCTGATGGGGTTGAAGACTTATAGTCTCATAGCCAATCCTGCTATTTACTTTGAGAGAAAAGACTTGAGAGGATGGTTTTCAGCTGACATTCATTCTAAAGCCAAGAAAAAAGCCAGGTTCAGAACTAAGTCTTTTAGTTAGGAGAGATGACAGAGATACTGGTTAGTCAACAAAATGATGGACTGGGTATTAGTTCTATCTTGTACCTTACTGATACAAATTGGTATAGTTACGCTGTAATTGTATTTTTAGAGAAATGTTTTATCTTAACAGGAAGAGTGATATGTAGGAGGAGCTAAGGTGGGAGAAGTGAGAGGTAGAGGAGGAGTAAGGAGAGGAAGAGAAGGAGAGGAGGAGCTAGGAGATGAGAGAGAGGGGGAAGCAGAACATGGAGGTGAATTTCACGTGTCTCTGCCAGAGTTAGTTTTATATCTAGGTTGGGTATTGATTTACAGTTCTGACTGTATGGGTACCTTGTTATTGAGCATTACCAAACTTATAAAGCCTTTGATTAATATTTTAAAAAAGCATTATAATGATGACTTTTAGACTTACATAACAGGCAAAACCAGAATACTATAGGTAGCCTAAGTTTGTCAAATATGAGTATAGTAGTCTAACCTAAAGCCTTATGAACCTTGGAGTATTGGACAAAATGAAATATGTATGCTGTATTTTGATATGATTTGTTTGAATATATAGTTTAGCAAGTTTATGATTACCCAGTGAAAGAATTGAATTTAAACCTTATGAAGCAATCAAAATTATGGGGACAAGAAAATGTACAATTAATGTAAGTTAAAGTGAGAGATGTAGATATTGCTTCAGTAGAATATTCTTTTTATTAGTGGACCATTACTGAATTTGACTCTTGATGTGATGGAATGATGATTTCTCTCAGAAAATGTCCAAAAATTTATTTTTTTTTACTAAAATGGTACTTTGTTTAATAAATATAATAATAATAATGATGATGATAATAATAATGATAATTTTAGGCTTACCCATGATGGAGAAACAATTTATAACATGGGCTATAACATTTGTGGAAGCCTCTCCAGTATGTAAAGTAGCAAAATAAATGCATTAAAGGTGTCTATGTGAAGATATTTAAGATTGTCAAATTCAGGAAGATGTGTAACATCCATTTGCCATATTTCATTTGGAACCAAACCTCTGGGATTAATGCCCAAGTGGAGAGTGGGCAAAAGTGTGACACAGGCGGGGCGTTGTTTAATAATTTGGCATGCCTGTTCATGAGTGCTCTTAAAAAGTAGGAAAAGGGTCTGGCATTTAAATGATGTAGGGCATGGTTTTGTGGGGCCTGTTCTACAGAGCCTATCAACACAGGGAACGTCAAGCAATGGATGGAACATCTTCAAAAGCATTTCCTATAAAAAGGGGGCCAGGCAGATAGGAATGGGCATGGAGATGTCTAATAAAGAAGGGATGGCATCTAGAGGCAATCAATTTTTGAAGCTGAAGGAAAAGAGAGGCAGCATTCATAAAGGGTCTAACATAAGGGAACATCTCAATAATGTGAACAGAATGAGCAATATAGACACTATCAGTATACAAGCTAAAGGGGCAATCTATCAATAATAGAAAAACCTTTATTACTGCAAAAAGTTCTACAAGTTGGGCCAATTTAAAGGAGGGAAAAAGAGGGGTAGCCTGTCCATCTATAACACAAGCCACCATTCCATTAGAGGACCCATCAGTAAACACCAAGCAAGCGTTTGGTATTGGTTGAGGGAAGGTAAATTTTTGAAAAACAGTAGGATGAATTTTAGCAAATTGAAGCAATTCATCAGCAGGATAATGATTATCAATTATTCCCAAAAAGGAGGAGCCACTCATCTGTGGTTTGCATGAGCCAATATAGTTAATTTTTAGAATACAGCATAATTATTTTATCAGGATCTTTACCAGAAAACTGGCAACTCTGTTCATGTTCCAAAAGAATAAGCTTAGCAACCAAGGAGGTATAAAAGGAAAGTAGTTTGGGGGGGGAGGGGAACTGACTGGTGGACCCAGAGGATAGGGCAACGCTGCCAAAACACCTGGTAGGTGTATGAGAAGTGGCACAAACAACAAACAAAAGGGGTTCCTCATAGGAGACAAAGGTAACCCCCTGGTTTTGAATGGCTAATTCAACAACATATAAAGCATCAATTGCTGCAAGAGTTAGGGAGTGACAGGAGGAGGTATCAGGATCTCCCTTGAGAGTATCAAAATGAGGTTTAAGTTCTCCAGTGGGAAGTTTAAGATAAGGCCTAATCCAATTGACGTCTCCCAGAAGTTTTTGAAAGTCCTTTAGGGTTCTTAAATGACCTGTTTTTAACTGAATCTTTTGAGTAACAATCTTTTCATGATACAATTCAAAACCTAAATAAGAATAGGAATCTGTTAACTGAATTTTGTCCGGTGCAATCTGGAGACCATTTTCGGTCAATCCCTGTGAAAGTTCTTGGCAGCAATGAAGCAGCCGAGGGTCATCGGACCCAGCTAAAAGAATATCACCCATATAATGTATAATGTAAATAGAGGGCCAAAGTATTCTAAAGGGATTAACAATCTGGGCCACAAATTTTTGACATAGAATTGGGCCATTGGCCATGTTCTGAGACAGGACCTTCCACTGGAAACATGGCAAGGGCTCTTTAAAAGTGGTCACTGGTAAACTGAACACAAAATGTTCCTTATCTTTTGGATGTAGGGGGATGGTGAAAAAGCAGTCTTTAAGATCTATCGCTTTCTTATAAAATCCATCAGGAATGGCTACAGGGGTGGGCAATCCAGGTTGTAAGTCCCCATAATGAGCATAGTTTTATTAATTTCTCTCAGATCTTGTAATAATCTCCACTTGCCATATTTTTTTCTTAATGAAAAAAATAGGTGCTTTCCAAGGGGAGTTGGTGGGATCAATATGGCCGGCAGCAAGTTGTCCCTGGACTAACACTGTTGCCACAGCCAATTTTTCTGAAGTTAATGGTCACTGATCAACTCACAGAGCTTCATCAGATTTCCATGTAATTATGTCTGCATGGGTTACAGGTATGTCAATGGCCACTAGGGTAAATTTTTTGCGCCTAGACCTAAGTGGTCCAATTTTTCACCCACTGTGTTAGGTTCTTTTATCTCTTGTGAATGTTTTCCTAGGCCCTGTCCAGGTTGAAATCCTTGTTTTAACATTTGATGAGTAACTATCTCATTAGGGCTACACATAATAAGATTTAATTGGGCAAGTATATCTCTGCCCCATAGATTAACAGGTAGACCAAACATAACATAGGGCTGTGCAGTACCATGGTTGCCCTATTCATCTCTCCATATAAGGACCTTAGAACTTTTTGAGCAGTGGAAGTTTGTCCAGTGCCTTTCAGATGTGTTAAAAAAGCTATGAGGGGCCAGAAGGGAGGCCAGTCCTTATCAGATATTACAGCTCCAGTATCTACAAGTCCTTCAAAAACCTTTCCCTCTAATTTTAATTTAAGAAGAGGTCTATTTTCAGTAATTTGTTGGAACCAATAAGCATCAGATGAGCCAAGGTTATTAGAGCCCTAGACTCTCAAAGGATTTTTTTTTTTTTTTTTTTTTTTTTTTTAGGATGTTTAAGGGGGATCAAAAACAATTGAGCAATTCTCTGTTCTGATTTCATAGACAAAGGATGAGAGGTGGACGAGGCCAGACTCCTTATTTCACCTGTATAATCATTATCAATCACTCTGGGGAAAATATTTATTTATTTATTTATTTAATTATTATTATTATTATTATTATTTTTTTTTTTTTTTTTGGTTTTTCGAGACAGGGTTTCTCTGTGTAGCCCGGGCTGTCCTGGAACTCACTCTGTAGACCAGGCTGGCCTCGAACTCAGAAATCTGCCTGCCTCTGCCTCCCAAGTGCTGGGATTAAAGGCGTGTGCCACCACCGCCTGGCTGGGGGAAATATTTAAACCCCTGAGAGTGGAACTGGTATGCCCAAGGAGGAGTCCAAAGGTATTAGCCCCCAGTATGTAGAACTTGTGTCCCCATCTCAGGTGTCAATATTGTATCAGTGGAGGAACAGAAATCAAATCCTGCGCTGCCTGCCGTTGCTTGGTGGAGGGAAGCAATGCCTGAGTCTGAGGGATTAATATTTGAGGGACAAACCTGATAGCCCCAGGGTTTTGTCTCAGGTTTAGGGCCAGGGAATGGCCCCTCTGGAAGTTTCCCTGTCTCAGAGGCAAGGCATTACCTTGTACACCTGTCTTGGAATGGCACTCTGTAGCCCAATGCCTCCCTCGCTTGCAGGGAGGACACAAGGAGGCAGGGGGTGTACGTTCTGACTTAGGGGCTTTACACTCTCTAGAGAAATGCCCTGGCTGTTTGCAATTAAAGCAAGTTTTTGGGTGGCTGCCTTGAGTAAAGTCTTTAAGGGCAACCCCAATGGCAAGTCCTATCACATGAGCTGAACCAATGCCTGCACACGGTTTTATATAATAAGAAATTTTGTCACCACTACAGTGGGGCCTTATCGAAGCCTGACAGGCAGGGTTTGCATTCTCAAATGTGAGGTGTTTGAGAAAGGCGCTTTCGTTCTCATCGAGGCCAACAAGCCTCTCGGTAAGGCAGCTGATGAAGCCGCTGTAGGGCTCATCGAGACCCTGGAGGACTTTGGCTAGAGAAGTGGCTGTCAACCTCTTGGGAGAGAGTCATTTCCAGGCCTTAAGACCCGAATTTTGAATTTGGACTAGAAGGCCAGGAGGGAACAGAGATTGTATTTCATTAGTATTATAAAGGCTCCTTCCCTAATGCTTATCTTTGGTCCACTTCTTTGAGGTTTTACTTTCAGAATTTCGAAGCGCTATTTCTCTGCAGTTTTCAACAAAATCGGTCTTCCAAACAATATAATCACCTCCTGCCAGGGTGGGACATGCCAGAAAATACCAATCATTGGGGACAAGCCACAGATCTCAAATTTTCAATTAAGGATATGGTAAAGGGGGCCGTTGGGCTGTAATTTGTCACTGCCGTTTTTAGGTCTTTTACATGTGTAAACCCTAGACGGCGATTGATATTGTTGATCTTTCCTTTCCTCTCTCTGAATCTCCCGAAGCTTCATTTTTATTATCAGAGGCTTCGAGGACAGAAGGGTTATTGTCCTCATTGTTAGACAAGCTGCCTTCTCTATCTGTCCCTTCAGAGGGGGTAGATATCTTAATTTTGGTAAGAGGGAAAGCCCGTACAGTTTTCTGAGGTTTCTGTTTTCTTTTTGTCTTGGGGGAAGTAAGCTCGAGGGTTGGGGGAATTGGTTAGTTCAAGGTCAAGTGCCCGAAGTTCCTTTATCAATTGTAAATGTTCCTTTTTTTTTTTTTTTTTTTAATGTAAGAATTCTTTAAGGGAAGCCACCTCTTGACCGACTTTGGGTTTTGCTTTTTCTGTAGAGTCTGGGATGTCTAGATCGAAAATGGGGCACAAAATGAGAGAGTGGTGGCATAAGGAGGTGGTCCAGGAAAAAGGAGAGCAGGGGCAGCCAGTCAGGATTATGATATTTGGCTGCCTCCTCTTCTAGAGACGATGCCTCTTCAGGAGAGAGACCATCAGTCAGGCCCATTCTTGGCCAGAGGTTTTAGTGTCACAAGGGAAGGATAGAGGTTAGTGAGCGGGGGTTATAGGCTCTGCCTCAGCTGTTGCAGCCTTGGGAGGGGCCGTTGGCAGGGGACTCTGAATCTGGCATGGAGATAGAAACAGATTCAAAAACAGAAGGTGGTCAGGAGTGGCACTGTAGGACTTTTTCTCCCTCTTTTACTATCTCCTGAACGTCTGGCCTTTGTTTATAGACCTTAAGTATATCATTCACCAGGTTCTAATAGGAAAAGGCCTGAACAGGGACTCTCTCAGGACCAAAGGTCCCATAACAACCTTTAAAGCAATCTCCAACCCTAGCCCATCTTTTCTCAACAGTCCCCTCTTGAGGAAACCATGGACAAACATCACCAATGAAATCAAAGAATTTTTTTAAGATCTTTTTTTCTTAACCTGAGTTCCTTGTGTCTCGAGGGACTCCTTGAGACCCTTTAAGAATAAATTATGCTTACTTAATGCTTGTCCCACAATTGCATTGCTCTATCCTACCTTAAACAGATCAGTCTCACACGTAGGCAACTCTGTGTCTATCACAATGTGGATCTTCTCTCAAGTTCACAGGGAAGCGGTGAGCCTATGGTTGAGGGACATCCATGGAAGAGCAGCATTCAATTGGACCACCGAACTAAATGACCCACATTGGGAGCCAATTTCCCCGGCCTGCAGGGGATTCAACGAGGATCTAGGGAGAGGGTGAAAGAATGAAGGGACAAGAGAACACAAAAAAGGAGAGCAAGTCTAGGATTCTGATCTAGCTCTCAAATTCTATTTTCAGGGGGCAGGTTATAAAGGCATAGCAAAATGGAAGCTTAGGCAAGGATCATTGCTTAAGGCCATCCCACTATCTTAACTTTATTGCCTAAGGCCCACCCACTAACCAGTTTCTGGGAAATACCAGATGTTCTTTCAGACTTACAAACAAGTAGGCAACACTCTCATGCTCTCAATGCTGGATTGCTCAACACTGATATTGTAGCATGAGAAGAAGAGTGTAAATACATAGAAGTTCTACATATTTTGTAGCTTGAATCTCACCCCCAAAAATTATCGTATGTGAGCCAGAGGTCTAACAAGCTCTTGTGGCAATTTGAACTTAATAAGAAATCTCCACTTATTTAGACATGCTCTCCTGTAAGATTCATATACTTGGATAGATGTGAGTTATACAATGCTACTAAAATAATCACAGTAAAAATACACTATCAGAAGAAAATGGGAGGATGCCCTGGAACCCAAGATCACAAATTTCCTTTCTTAATCTTGTACTTTAATTGACTAGGATTGCCCTGGACAGTGGGTAATTTCATGGGTTTGGCTCCTGGCAAAAAAAAAAAGAAAAAAAAAAATTCTTATATCACTTGTGCTTTAAACAGCTTAAGGTTGTTTGCACCAGGCCAATCCTGGCATTATGTTTACCTCAGTCAAGATCTCTAGATCCTAACTATTTGACACTGTCCATGAGTCAACAGTATCCATTCTTTTTTTAAAAAAGATTAATTTATTTCATGTATGTGTGTATAGTGTCGCTATCTTCAGACACACCATTGGATTCCATTACAGATGGTTGTGAGCCACTATACAGTTGCTGGGAATTGAACTCAGGACCACTAGAGGAACAGTCAGTGCTCTTAACCACTGAGTCCTCTTTCCAGCCCAACAGTACCTGTTCTTGTATTAGAAGCCGGATGTACTTTGTAAAGAATCTCAATGTAAATATGTCTTAAATTATCGTGTACTCAGGACTGAGTTTTAATCAAAAAATGTTTTGTCCCCCAAAGTTGTAATGTGTTTAAATATAGTTAAAATAAAATGATCTGGGTCAGACACTCTTGAAGTCTAGAATTGGTTACAATAAAATAGGGCTGAGTCCAGCTGCATTCTTGTCTTCTTGAAGATCCTTTTCCCTGTCTGTTGTGAACCTTGCCAGGAACCCCCACTTCTAAGTTCATGGTGCAGGATTTTACTGCCCACCAAGCCCATCATACCTGACTTTCCTTATAGAAAGTTATTATGTCCAAGCTTTCTTTTGTGATAATCCTAGCTAAGTTTTGATATTTTTTGAAATGTGATTTTGCTCTGTTCTACCTCAGTCAGTATAACTAACCATCACACAGATTGCAGCCTGCACACAAATATTTTTTAGAAGATGTAGAACCTTTTAAATGGAGGCAGATAAAGTACTTGAAGTAACAAATGAAAGACATCTCACAGATTCCTCAATCAGCAACATCTATCAGTCATATCTATGTTAGTAATCATACTACCCTATAAATGTCAAAGGACAAAAAATTCAGATTATAGATTGTCTTGTTTTCCTTTCTTTGTTGACAGGCCCTCAAGTGGTATTCCAGGACAGTCAAGGACTCATAATGTATTCTAGGCTGGTCTCCAATTTATAGTCTTCTGACTCAGCTTCTAGAGTGCTGGCTGGTGTTAGGTTTCAAACCCAGAACAAATGTCTAATGTACCTATTTTAACATATTCAAGCTGACCAAGTTCTCAGTGCATCCATCAGACCCTACCTGTTACAAGGTTGTCATATTCTGTCCCCTACCCTGAGTTTTCCATCCCAAGGGGCTGAGCTGCCTTTTCCATAGCTACTTTTCTCTGATGTTAAGTTTCAAAGCTGGGACAACTGGCTGAGGTGCCTATTTAACATATCAAGCTGACCTAGCTACCTGGTTCTCCCAGCATCCCTCAGTCACTCTCTACCTGTTACAAGGTATGGCTGGCATATTCTAACCAATGCCCTGAGCTCTCTAGACCATGGGCTTGGCTGCCCTTTCACCATCTATAATCCAAACAACTTTGTTACCTACTACTTTTTTGTACCTTTGGCCTCTTAGCTTCTGTACTAGGTTCCTCTCTCTCTCTTCTGCTCCCCTTCTCCCCATACAGTTCAGGATCATAAACACTCTAGACTCTCCCAGATGTGTCTGCCTCTGGCCAGGCTCTCCCACAAATCTACCATAAACCTTCTCTTCCACCATATCTAGGAGCCATCATGTTTCCTCTATCTTTTTATTTATTTATTTTATTCAGAAATAACCTAGTGCCTGTGTTCTTTACATTTATTTTTCTTAGTGCTAGTCTTGTTTTCATTGTATAAATCCAGTCAAAACTGACTTAGGATAACTTCTGTCTTAGTTCCTTTTCTGTTGCTATGATAAACACCATGCAAAGGTACATAAAGAAGTACTTTGTTTAATTAGTTTCAGACGGTTAGAATCATTGACCTTCATGGTGAGTAGGATGGCAGCAGGCAGGCAGGCAAAGTGATGGAGCAGGAGCTGAAAGCCGGAACACAGACAGACAGACAGAAAGACGGACAGACAGACCAGGAGTGGCACAAGTCTTTACCTCAAACCCCACCACCACTTCCCCTCCCCAATCCCAGTGACATTTTTCCTCCAACAAGGCCACATCTCCTAATGTTAGCAATTGGGCATCTCTGCTGCCTGGCCCAGGGACCCAGCAACAGCAGGATATGTCATTACTAGCTACCAAGATGGGACACATTCCCATTGTCACAAATTGTATATTCACCCTCTGTTCATGTGCTACCTCCCCTTATGAAAGACAGAGTCCCTCCTCTCCCTGTTCTTTCTTCCCTCCACCCTTAACCAGAGGCAGCCTCTGTATACCCTTTCCCAATAAACCTGTCACATGAGATCTGTTGCATTGTGTGGCTTTATGGTGTCAGCTGCTTAGATCATAACACCTAATCCTTCCCAAACAGTTCTACCAACTAGAAACCAAGCGTTCAAATATATGAAACTATGGAGGCCATTCTCATTCAAACAATCACAGATAGTAGATGTAACTGGACCAAACTGTGAACAATCAGTACTCCCCAGGAGACCTGTATATTTGCCTTTGGGCTTCATATTTGTGAGCCAAATTGTGGTGCTTGAGATCTGAATGAGGCTGTCCATATAATGAAGAGGTAGGAACACAGGAGGTGAGCAGAGGTTGTCACTTCTAGCCTTGTCATCATGGATATCACCGCTGTGTCACCATGTTTTGCAACTAAAAAAAATAAATTTATTCTTTTTTATTTTTTATTTTTAATATGTAAGTGTTCTCCCATGTGTGTAGTACCCACCAAAGTCAGAAGAGGACTTTTAGATCCCTTAAAAGCTGGAGTTATACACAGTTTTTAAGCAGATGTGTGGGTTCTGGAAACCAAACTCAGGTCCTCTGTAAGAGCAGCATTGCTTTTACCCACTGAGCAGTACCTTCATCCCTGGTGTTACAACTTTTAAATAGGGTGTAGTGGTACACATCCATAAACCCAGCACTTGGAAGGCAGGGGCAAATAGACTCATTGTAACTTCAAGGCCAGCCTGGTCTACTTAGTGAGTTCTAGAAAAGCTATGGTTATATGTTGTGGTAAATCTCTGACACAAATAAGACCAGTCAAGGAAAATACAACTCAATAATTATGGATATAAACTGCACGCCTAGATTGGGCAGATTTACCATTACACTACTCTATTCCCCAGCTATGAGATCCCTTATAACTTGTGGTTTCTCCAGGCCACGTGTTTCTCCTCTATTGTCCTGCCACCTCCTGTTCCTCTGTTGACCTCTTCCTCCTTCGACTTCCTCTTCCTCTCTCCTTCCCTAAGCCTTTTTCTCCACCCCCTTCTACTACCCAATCACTGGCTCTAGCCTTTATTTTACAAATTTAATTGGACAGAAGGCTCACAAGAAGTCACCTGTGTACAGACTCACTTCTCTGCAGCCCCTCCCAGGAAAGTGGAACTAGCATCAAAATACAAGGCTGGGGCTATCCTCAACAGTTATACAAGAAGACCTTCTCTTAAAACAAACAAAACAAAGGATACCACATTTATTTTTATAATACTTAGGGGAATTATGTTTTCTAAAAGGAAGAGGAAAAATTGTAAAATTAATGAAGAATGGATACATCTATTTTTTGACAGAGACTCATTATTATAGCCCTTATTGGTCTGGAACTCATCTATCTGTCGCTGCCTCCAAGGTCCTAAAATTAAATGTATGTACCACTATACACAACATGTTTACTTTGTTTTTTGAGATAGATTTCATATATGCCAGGCTAACCACAAACTCACTATGTAGCTGAAGATTATCTTGAACTGATCCATTTTGCCTATAGTTTAACAATACTGGGTGTTACAGGCATATTGCACCATACGCAATTTATGCAGAATTTTCATGGAACCCAGGGCTTGGTATATACTAGTCAGTTGTTCCAGCAACTGTGCAACACCCCACACCCTGCTCTGGGACCCTTGTATTTCTGGTTCCTTGACTGAAATACTTATTATCAGATGTTGTCATTGGTCAACTTTCACGGCCTTTTGGGAACTTCTCATTCCTATACAGGGCTTCTTTCAGTCTGCTTTATTTATCTTCAAAATGCTTAACCCTACTGGAAACATCATAAATCAATTTGCCCAGTGATTTATTGTTTCTTTTCCATTAGGTATACAAACTCCAACTGAGATATAAACAAACCAAGGACAGTTTGTTTTGTCTCTATTTTTTCCCATCATTAAAACTGTGTTTGGAATATGCAAATGGCCAAAAACATGCAAATATTTGTTTGTATGAATGAATGAGCAAATGAACATGTAATTGCAGTGACAGAAGACAGACTTATTACAGGGGTATCACCAGATAGAAATACAAATCCCAAGTTCTGGAGGAGGCAAAGCTAGGCACACATCTTTAATCCCAGCAATTGTGAGCCAGAGGCAAGTGAATCTCCGTGATTTCACGTCCAGTCAGGGCTCCCTAGTGAGAAGCTGCCTCAAAAATAAACAACTATCCATAGTTATTAAGGTCATGGGTCTAAGAGGAGATCCTGCTCTCACCAGTTTACTAGACTAGCATGATTCCTAAGTGAATTCTAAAGTTTATCATTATATGCATAGCTAAGTGAGAGCAAATGAAGAACATTACAGAAAACCACAACTAGTCAAATGCAGCGAGTAACTAGTCACCATAGCAGAGCCACAATCGATAGATCTATAACACAGTTTTTGTGCCTAAAGCTTCTCACTGTGGCTGGCATCCAGTGACAAGGCTTGCTTCCTTACTTGAGGAAGTGAGAAGACTGAGGGAAGATGTGAAGACCAAGGACTCGATGTGCTTTTGCCTTTTCCACACCAGAGTTTGTTTCCTACAACTCGCGTTGCTGTCCTCCACATTTCTTTTGACTTTCATTAAGGCAAGCTTTACAGAAATGAAGAAAGCGTTAACACACAGCTGTGGTGTAGAAGCCTGAGCTGTCAAATGTTTAGAGAGTGGAAGTTTTGCTGAATGACTTAGTTCTATAGTAGAAGACTGGAGCAACCCTTTGTTAAATTTTAATGAGCTCATAAATTTTAAAGTGCATCCTACTTTATTTCTTTTAAATCTCTCTCTCTCTCTCTTTCTCTCTCGCGATGTGTGTGTGTGTGTGTGTGTGTGTACACACGTATATATATTTGTGAGTGAGGTGTGTGTATGCCTACTGTGGGGACACATAGGGAAGTCAGAACAACTACAACTTTTGGTGTTACTGCTCAACATTTTATTTTGTTTAAAACCAGGTCTCCTGCTCTTTGTCTGCGTGTATGTACGTCAGACTGGCTGGCTGGCCTGAGAACTTCTGCGAATCCTCCTGCCTTCACCTCCCATCTTATTGTCCTTCTGTCTATCTGTTTGTCTGTCTATCTGTTTGTGTCTCTCTGTCTCTCTGTCTCTCTGTATCTGTGTGTGTCTCAGCTCTCCAAGAAGTTTTCTCTTTCTATCCTAAAAAGTCCTCTGGATAGCTTATCTCCTGCAAAACTTAGAACGAGTCTTTTATTTTACATATCAATCTAGTCATTCCAATCTAAAGGAAGTTTCCTTTTATATTATCTTATGAATCAGGTTCTACACCACAAGCATAGTAGCAAGAATGCTTTATTCAAAACAATGACCTGGTATATAGATCAGGAAGAACTATGTGGCCCTCAGTGACAGCTGGCCACATGAATGAGGGTACTCATTTGAGTTCCAGCTTGGGATTCTTTTATGAGAGCTAAAGGAAGGAAGAGTTTGGTTGCTATGGATGTAATTTGAGTGGTTCTTTATTGAAATTCTCCCCTCCCCCATCCCACAATTATTGACCATGCACATGTGTAAGTCAAAGGATGGAATTTGTTGTCTTCTTACACTTCTTTGTGGGTCCCAGGGATTCACCTCAGGTTACCAGGCTTGCATTTGTTTGTTTGTTCTTTAGCATAGCAGAGGGATCATAATTTTTGAGAAGAAAAGTAAGAATGATTCCTGAAAATGAGGGGAGATTTAAATACTCAAATAATCACTTACATATATGTTTTTTTCTGGGTTTTTATATGTTTGAATGATGTGTGGGTAGGTGTGTATGTGCAATGTGCTGTGATCTTGTGGAGGTCAGTGGGCAACCTCAGATATCTATTATTGACTTACACTTTGTTCAGAAAACATGATGGTTCCAACATCAACGAGAACAATCTGGGTGTAGCAGTCATGCTCGTAGTTCCAGCACTTGAAGGGTAGAAGCAGGAGGATCAGAAGTTCAAGATCATTTTTGATTTACAGGTAGCTAGAAGCAGGCTCAAAATAAAACAGATTACAACAACAGCAACAAAGAAAGTGTGATGACCCCAGAATAGCCTATTTTTTCTAGTTAATTATGACTCTAGTCTTAACATTCTATAGAAATTTTAACTTTTTATATTGTCAGGTGATATGTTAGTCAGTATTCTATTGCTGTGAAGAGACACCATGACCACAGCAAGTCTGTAAAGGAGAACATTTATTGGGGCTGGCTTACAGTTCAGAGGTTTAATCCTCCAGAAAGTATTGTAGCATACAGAAAGACATGATGCTGGAGGACCTGAGAATTTTACTTCTGGATCTTGCATGCAGTAGAGAAAAGAGAGACATTGGATACGACTTGAACATTTGAAACCCCAAAGTCCACCACCAGTGGCACACTTTCTGCAACAGGGCCATACCTACTCCAACAAGGCCACACCTCCTAATAGTGTCAGTCCTTGATGACCAAGCATTCGAAGATATGAAATTATGGGGGCTATTCCTACTCAAACGACCACAGGTAGCCTATCCCATGTGATTATAAAGTATCCTGGGCTTTTTCATATGGTCAATGTGCTAAATGCTGTGAGAAGTGCAATGTCTTGGGTGCATAGGCCTTCACTTGAAGACCTTCTGTGATTTATTCTAAACTTGGGGCGGGAGCAAATGTGGTAAGCTGGAAACCCAAACATTTGTCTCCCCACACCCACAATTCATTCAAACTCCCACCTCTCCAGACTAATCATTCCCTCAGATTCTGCCTAACCAGAACCACCCTTTCCCAGAAGTCTCATCACCTGCTTGGGAGCACTGCTTAGTGTCAGGCTTCCATTCTTCAGCTGTGCTGGGGGGGGTTGGGAGGGGTGGGTTGGTAAAAGAGTTACTGTACAAGATCTGCTTTCTTCACTGGCAAAAGTATCATCACTTCACTAAGGCAAGGAAACAAACACCTACAATATAGCTAAAATAGATTAAGAAAACAGTATGGAATAAAAAATATAGGCTAAAGTTTCAGAAGTATATTTGTTATTCGGGTTTTAATTAGAAATTAAGGGAGGCCAAGAGAAAAAAAAAAGTCCTACATAAATGTCTTAGAATTTCTATTGTTGTAACAAAACACCATGACCAAAAAGTAAGTTGAGGAGAAAAGGGTTTATTTGGCTGACACTTCCAGAGCACTGTTCAACATAGAAGGAAGTCAGGACAGGAACTCAAGCAAGGCAGGTTCTTGGAGGCAGGAGCTGATGTAGAAGCCATGGAGGGGTGCTGCTTACACCTTGCTCAACCTCCTTTCTTATAGAACCCAGGGCCACCAGTCCAGGGATGACACCAACCACAATGGGTTGGACCCTCTCCCATCAATCATTAATTAAGAAAACTCTCTACAATGGAGGCATTTTCTCAGTTGAGGTTTCTTCCTTTCAGATAACTCTAGTTCGTGTGTCAAGTTGACATAAGACTAGCTAGCACACTAGGGCAACTATGATACCTTAAAGCCATGACAGTCATATTGCCCCTCAATAGTACAACATCATTTTTGAAGAACCTTAGATTTGGGGTTTAGAAGAATTATAGATTGTAAAATCAAAAACCAAAAACCCCAAACTCCCAAACATCTATATGTGTATTTACAGTCACATGTATTTGAAGTTTATTGTCATTTATTAAACATTGTGGCAATGTATTTTCTGAAAATAACTCTTGATTTAAAAGAGAGCAAACCTTGCAGCCAAGTTGATAATCTGCCTTGTTATCATATAAGACTATCTACTTACCCTGTGGTTGTACTGTGCACTCAACATGTTTAAAGTTGAATTAATGTGTCTTGGATTTCCCATATAATCAGCTCTTACAACTTAAGCTAAATGCATATCTTTAATCTTAAATTATGTACTCTTCCATGCCCTCAACCCAGAATAATATATATGTATGCGTTGTGGTAGTCACTTGATAAAAATTATTCAGCCAGCTGGGCAGTGGTAGTGCACGCCTTTAATCCCAACACTTGAGAGGCAGAGACAGGCAGATTTCTGAGTTCGAGGCCAGCCTGGTCTACAGAGTGAGTTCCAGGACAGCCAGAGCTATACAGAGAAACCCTGTCTTGAAAAGTCAAAAAAAAAAAAAAAAAGAAAAAAAAACCAAATCATTCAGCCAATGGTTTGAAAGTAATCTTAATAACAAATATCTTATAAATGTTGCAAGCAACATGCAGATGTAGGTTGATAGCATGTTTTCAGTTTGGAATGTTGTTCTGTGTCAGGGAAATAACTTCTTCCCTTGTAAAACTCTTAAGTTTTTCTTTCCTATACCATGTTCTCTATGCTTTTCAGTAAATACAGAGGAAAATCCTTTACTAGGGACAGGCACAGATTCAGATATACATAGTATAATAGCCAGGGAAAAGGAACAGACAAATCACACACATACCAGATATATTACAGACAGAACAATAACTACAGACACCAGGCATTCAGAAGACACAGGAAAAGAAGTGGAGAATTCAAGTTTGTGCTTTTTCTTGGCCAAATTAACATAATAGAAAGCCAGTGTTTTCATTCATTAATATGACATCTATGAATTTTGGTGCCTTCTCTGGGGTTTCTTTAATGTGTTAAAGAATATGCTAAACTGGGCAGAGATTTCTGAATTAGTCATAGAATAGGATCAACTAACTTTGGCTAAACAAAAACATAGTTGTATTTTCGATTGTATATGTAGTCTCTGAATTTCACTGAATGTAAAAAGTTGGACATCAGATGATGTGGTGGTACATGAGTTTAATTGCAACACAGAGGAGGCAGAGGCAGGCAGATCTCTATGAATTTCAAGCCATCCTGGAATACACAGCAAGACAGCCAGGACAGCCAGGTCTACATAAAGACCCTGTTACATAAAAACCAAAGCAAAATCTTTACAAGTTAAATTTGTTGTGAATACTTTTGGTGACAGAAAGTAGTAGGTCTCTGAGAAATATGCGTATTGTATCTGTGTTGTGTTCTCTCTCTCTCTCTCTCTCTCTCCCTCGATAGTGACTCGTGAATGACTGTAATCTAAACATTTGGGAGGTAGAGGTAGGAGGGTCAGGAGTTATGGTCATACTCAGATACAGAGAGTTCAAAGCCAGTCTGGGTTATATGAGATCCTGTTTTTAAAAACAAAACAAAGCAACAACAAAACCAAGAACAAGTAAACAAACATAAAGGGTTATCACTCTCTGGAATGTGATGGCAAGCCTCTAATCCCAGAATTTGGGATTTATTTTCCAGATTTACTTCTATTGTAGGAAATATCAGTGCTCTAAATTGATAGCATGAGCTCCGCAGAACTCACATGAACCTTAATTACAGTGTTAGAGTTTGTGAAGGTGGATCTCTAGGGAGCTCCATCAAGAAAGAGCTGCCTTGCCCCATGTAATGACACAGGAAGTAACTGCCATGGATGAAACAGAAGACCAGCCCTCACCAGATTTTGAGTCTTACTGTGTTATCATCTTGGACTTTCAGCTTTGGCATAGTGAAGAGTAAGTTTCTTATTTCTAGGGTATAGTTTATGGTACTTTACAATAGTAGCCCTCCTGGACTAAGACAATTATTATCTTCCCATCCAACTAAACTTAGACCTTTAAAAATCAGTTGAGAGAATGATTTGTTTTTGTCAAACACAAAAACAAATCAGAGCAAAAACAGTTCTTCAGAGGGGAGCTGTCTGGTTTTCATCGGTTTCGAGTTGAGAGGGAAGGACTGAAATAGTGCAAGGAAATAAAATTACAGACCAAAGTTTGCTAGGTGAATTCTAGTTTGGGGGCTTTCCCCAGGCACTGGATGTGAAATGATGTGTGTAGGCAAATTCTTCAGGCCTCAGCCTAGATTTGGCTCCATAATCCACTACCGAGGGCTACTGCGTGACAACAGTGTTGGGATGAACTAGGCAATATAAGGATGCCTCCAGTTCTGAGGCTGGAGAAAATGCATGACAAATGCTTAGAGTTTTCAAAACCTATTTTAATAAGGGTTCTTGAATGCTTCAACCTCCTTTTTAGCCCACCTACTTGAGGTAGGGGAAAAGAAAGGTTAATAGGAAACGGAGGATGTGGGCCAGTTTAGAAGTAGTTCTTTGCGGTGATTCCAATCTTTGTTGTCAGGATATCACCAGTCCAGTCCAATAGCAAACTCCAAACATGAATAAGTAGTTGCAGTTTGATCCAGCAGAAATGGCTAGACTCTCACAAATGGCAGAAAACAGCCAGAACTTCATGAAAATTTCTTCGGTGCAACAATGTTTCTCTCTACAAAGTCACTAAAAGGAAAGATCAGCAAAGATCAGGGAAGCACTGCAAGAGCCTCATTCACTATCTGTTGGGCTATACTTATATACTTTTCAAACATCACATGTCCTATCAAGAGTCCACTCCAGCAAAACATCACACGCCCTTTCACAAGACAGCCTCCAGAAAAACAGCACGTTTGCTTCAGCAAAACATCACATGACACAACTAAGTTTCCAAAGAAACCAGAAGTTTCCAATTCAACAATGCCAATGTCATGCCTGTGTCAAATATGAGCCACCAGAAAGGTGAGAATTGTGTGGACTTTGACTAAGCTTTTGTTGACTGTCTAATGAATTAAATGATAGAACAGTTCCTCTTCCTTTTTTGGGTGGGATGAGGTGGGGTGCTTTAGGTTGAGTCTCATGCAGCTCATGTTAGCTTTGAATTCACTAGGTAGCCAGGAATGTCCTTGTACTTTTTTTTTTTTTTTTTTTGGTTTTTTGAGACAGGGTTTCTCTGTGTAGCTCGGGTTGTCCTGGAACTCACTCTGTAGACCAGGCTGGCCTCGAACTCAGAAATCCGCCTGCCTCTGCCTCCCAAATGCTGGGATTAAAGGCGTGCGCCACCACCGCCCGGCTGTCCTTGTACTTTTTTAAAAGATTTTTTTTGAGATTATTTATCTTAATGTACTTGAGTGATTGCCTGAATTTATTTCTGTACACCATATGCATTCCATGCTGGTGGAAGTCGCAAGAGGGTTTCAGATCCCCGAAGATTGAAATAACAGATGGTTGTGAGCAGCCATGTGGGTGCTGGGAACTGAACCAATCAAGAACAGTCAGTGGTCTTAACCACTAAGTTAAATTTCTTTCTCCTGGCTGTGCACTCTTTCTTTTTCTTTTCTTCTTTTTTCTTTTTTAGACAGGTTCTCTCCCTATAGTTCTAGCTGTCCTGGAACTTGATATAGACCAGGCTGTTCTTGGACTCACAGAGATCTACCTGTCTCTGTCTCCACTCTCCTCCTGTTACTTTCATCTCTCTAGTGGTAAAATTAAAGGCCTTCTGTACCACACCAGCCTGAAGATTTGTGATATCTGCCTGCATGGTTTTGTGAACCAAGTGCCATGCCATGCACTACACTGTGGTATTGTCTGCTTAGTAAGAAAGTTGAAGCCACCTGTCATGAAGAATAAAGTGTCACTGCTGTTCCCAGGACCAGGCTTACTCCAACAGTGGATGGAGAATGCCAAGAACAAACTGCCTGTAGGTGATATAAAGTCTAAGATCTTTGTAACAAAGACAAGTATCAATAGTGTATCAAGATTTGGAAGCAGTTTGGTACTCAGTATCTGACCTTCCCAGATTACAAAGTTGTGGGAGGATACACATTATAAGAAATGACAGGTGCAAAAGCAAGATGTGGGACATAATTAGAAACAGGGGTAGGTGGCAGGTACCAGGTGTATACACAGGAAGACATTGCATGATTCTTTGCAGTTTAACTGCTCCAGAAGAGTGATCCCTGGTCCTGTTTTATAAACAAAGTACTTATCATCCCTCTTATTAAACATGGTCCTTGGTGCATACCTATAATCCCAGCCCTTGAAAGGTAGAGAGAAGAAAAATAAAAAAGTTGTGTCCAATTCTAACCCAAGAGAAAAAAATGCCCATAGGGACTGAAATGAAAGATAGAAAAACAAGAAAACCAAAATGCTTTCT
This sequence comes from Mastomys natalensis, assembly GCA_021653895.1. Lineage (NCBI taxonomy): Eukaryota > Metazoa > Chordata > Mammalia > Rodentia > Muridae > Mastomys > Mastomys natalensis. Next base: position 788,054 of record JAJTUV010000471.1, on the reverse strand, counting down.
AGTTTCATTGCTATTTTAAAACAGGTAGAGTGGAACAACATCTGTTATTTCTCAGAAGGCTGAGGCTTAGAGGATTTCACGTTTGAGGCCAGCCTGGTTACTCTTAGAACTCCCAAATGTTCCTAATTTACATTATTATGTGATTTATTATGTTTATAGTTAAGATTTTTTTTAAAGACAGCCTCATATAACCCAGGCTGACCTCAAATGAAGTATGTATTTGCAGATGATTGTGGACTACTGAGATCTGCTTTCCCCTGCGGAGCTTCTGGGATTACTAGCAGGAGTCATTACACCCATTCGATAAAATATTTTCACCTGCTAAAATTTCTGCCTAGAGTATCAGAAAACTAATCCTGAAAGACTGTTATGTGATCCCATCATGGCCAGGAGTGCTTTAGTTGTAGGCGAGAGATACAAAGATGCGACTAAGGAAGCTGACCCACAGCCTCAGTCTGAGAGACAGTAAGACTTTCCACACCAAACGTAACATTGTACTTGAAACATAAAGACAAGTTGTTGAGCTGAAATCAGACCAACGCAGAAGTTAACTTTGCTAGTTTTCAAGTGATCATTTCATGATTGGCAACTCTTGATTTCCTTATCCTGTTCTTAAACACTTCACACAACGTTACTTTAGGCTGCAGCAACCTAGGCCTCAAGACCTTTTTTTCCTTGATAAGGATTTGATGGATGTAGTTCAGACAGACCTTGTGCATCCCAAGTGCTGGGGTTACTAGCCGGTGCCACCACACCTGGCACGTGCATTTGGTGACAGATTACATAATTCGGGAGACAATGTCTTTTTGTGTGCTGGAAACAAACAAAAAATACAGTCCCAAAGGAGGAACACACGTGTTTACTGCGGAGAACCATAGGTGTAGGTGCTTCCCCTGCTTGACCCTAGCGGTCTCTCAACAAGCACTCCTTCCCACAGGCTTCGGCGTGGACCGAGGGGGCGACAGCAGCGCCTGCATAGGGGCAACGCATCCACCGCCACCAGTCCCGGGGGCGCGCCGGGTCTGCAGGCGTCCGCCCCATCGCGCACTAGAGATCCCACGGAGAGGCTGGAGTTGAGGTGGCCGCGTAGATCCAGTCCGCACGTCGCCGACCCGAGGCGGAGCGGGTGACAGACTACGCAGCACACAAACAGGACAGTGGCGGAACGCGAGGAGCCGCAGCTCTCGCGGCGTCTGCAGGCCGCTTGGGCAAGCCTCGCGTTGTTTGGCTAAGAGGCGGGTCGATCAGAGAGAGGGCGGAGTCCAACCCGGCTCAGGGTGGAGGGCGTTCCCAGGTCCGGTTGACTGGCATCTTTCTTCTGAGGGCGCCCCTGCGCATGCGCTGCTCCCTGGAGGTGGTGGCGACTAAGGCAGTCCAGCTGCCCGGGTCGCGGGTTGCGGGTCGGGCCCCGCCCTCCCGCGCCGGCGCTGGCGGACGCCGTGCCGGGCCAGTCGGCTGTCTCTGCAGCGCTCCGCCCGCCGCCGGCCTGCGGCTGCTTTGGCCTGGAGGACTCCCGCCTACGCAGGCTCGTGACGCGGGGGCTGGGACGGGGCTCCGGGGACGGAGCGGGCGCTGCTGCTGTGTGAGCGTCTCCTGCGTCTTCGGTAAGTGCGGTGCGCGTCCGCTGCTTTGGCATTTTAGACACCAGCTGAGAGAACCGGTGGGGAGAAGCAGGGCGAGCTGTTTTGCAAAGCCAAGGTGTTTTACAGCTTATTGCTTTTATGCGTGTTGTTTTAAAATCGTGAAACCACAGCTATGCGTTTACAAATCTGGAGAATTTGGGCACCGAGGAGGATGAGGAGGAATGCTCTTAGAAATGGAACTAAAGTACTGCGTGCTCTGTTAGAAGGAAACAAAAAACCAAAACAAACAAAAAACCAAACCTGCCAAACAATGAAGACACAAGACTCCTGCCCTCCCTCTGGGTCCTGGTCCCCAACCCCAATATTTACCCTCCTACTACTCAGGGTAACCCGATTCCAAGTGTATGCAGTCAGCCTTTCAGGATTTTGTCGGTGCATGTGAGGAGTGTGTTTATAGACGAAAATTAAAGTCCTGTATAGAATATAGATTTTTTTTGGCCAGCAATATACGGAACTCTCCACTCTTCTTTTTAACATACTTCATTGTTAAATGTTACTATTTAGCATGGGCTTCACACTTTCAGTAGCGAGTCAATTAAACGCTTACTGTGTCTTTTGTGATTTGCGACCTTGTCCTATAGCTCAAGCTGAGATAGAACCTCCTGTTCAGCGGAAGCTGACCTTGAACTCTTCGCTTCTGCTTCCATCTCAAGTGCTGGGATCAAACCTGAGCGGCTGTGTCTGGCCTACATGCCAGTATTTTGCAACTTAATATGTTGACTTTAACAATGTTTAAGGATACATGTGATACTTTCATATGAAACAGGTTGCTAGTGTTTGCAAAACCTCAGAGTTTACCTGAGAGGGAATGACTGCCTAAAGATTACACAAAGTTTACTTTTTAAAAAAAAACATTCCATTTCATAGAATTTAAATACCATATGGTTAGATGGCAGCATTAAATTCTTTAAACTCTAGGAGGCTACTTTTGATGAAGTCTCGTAGAAAGTCAACAGCTAGAAATTTTGTACTCGAATAAGAAAAAAATCACCACGAATTAAATCCTTTGCAAGGTGAACCCTAGGGAGAAGTCCGAAAGTAGAGGAAAAGCGGTCCTGCACAGCTTGCCAGTAAACCAGACCGAAAGGAAGCAGGTCCGAACTGCAACTAACTGTGTTTATTAAACGTATGTTATGGTGCTAAGCTTGATAGCTTCCAAGAAAAACAGCAGCCTAGTAATCAATCATAGGCAACCATCTCATTCTAAACAGGCCTTTCCTATACTCAGACTTAATTGTGAGCATTTTATTTAGGAACTGGACTTAAAAGACATGAAGAGATCTATGGTGTTTTCGTTGTTTTTGGCAACAATATGCTGGTACTGTTTTTTGTTTTGTTTTTAAATAAAAGCCTAAGTAGTGTCTTCCTGCTTCTGTGGTCAGTCAGCTCAGGCCCCGACTGAGAGCCTGCCTTTGGCCTCTCTGGAGCTGCTCTGCTTTCCGAGAGTGTGCTGAGTACTTGAACTGCATTTATGGCCCTGCCTTGTCCTTCGGAATGAAAGCTGCCTTATCAAAAATGTCTAAAGAAATAAGTGTAGGAAACTATCATGGTGACGTTTCAGATGAGGTTTCTGTGTGGTAAATAGCTGAAACTTTGTAAATTGGAAAGAATACAAAGTAGGCAAGATTAAACTTTGCTTTTTACATGAGAGTTAAAAACATATTACTGGGGCTTTTGTCTTATATAATATTTTCATTTTCTGGTTCCTGTGACTAACAGTAGTTTAAGGAAATATGACTAATTCCGAGTTGTAAATAAAATATGACCAAGTTATGCATTTGAAGAGAAACACAGGTATAGTTAAAGATTTGATCGGTTCTGGTTCTTGTTTGGTAAGGATAACAAGTTAGGTATTAAGTATCTGACATCTATTATCTATTTATTATCTCTTAGTGTATATTGGATATGTCTCGTATTGGTGGGACACAAAAATATTTCATCCCTGAAAAATATTTTCCACAGACTAACTTTCAGTTATGGAAGTGGGAAGGGTTAGGGATGTGCTAAGTGTGTTCCGAAATGAAAAGCAACGACTGGAGTTGGAGCTCAGTAGTACAGAACTTACTGGCATATCCCAGGCTCTCCCTGATTTCCTACTGAAATAGTCCTATGGCTGATGGGAAAGCTTGCTTTTTAATTTAACCTGAAAATTCTTTTGGGGACATGTTCATGTGAGTAGTTAGAGATAAATCAAGCATTTGGGGTCTTGTGTTTCTTTTTCTTTTTATAAATAAAAAGCACAAGGGATTACAACTGCAGTTTAAATCATCATCATCATCCTCTCCTGTTTTGGGGTTTGTTTGGCTTTGTTTAGTTTTGGTCAGTGTAAAAACCACAAAGCTTTTTACATTCCACAAATGTGAGAGTACTAAAATTCTATTTGGGGTTTTAAGAACAGCCATTTTAAATTTCATCAGAAGTTGTTCTTCCAAAGTTGAGATTCCAGGAAGAAGCCCAAAGTAGAGAGTATTAGGAGGGGACTGAAAACTGAGAATTGACTGTCAATAAGCAAAGGGAGAGAGAAAAAGGGTTTAAAGCGATTGTTTATAATCAGATGTCTGGATGCAGAAGGGGATGAAGTTACAATTCTCTTAGTTTTGAGATATTGGAATAATGTCTAATTATTAAGTATCCTTTATTAGTTCTGTCCTGGTGGGAATTAATTAGAATAATTAATAACGTTGCACAACAGTACCATGTGTGTTCAGTATGTAGTTCAGTTCATAGTTGGAAGTTAAACTGCATTTGAAGAGTTGTCCAATGTGAAGTGCTATGAAGGACTGTAGTCTCCACCTGCTCTGAGCCAGCACCCCGAAATGGTCCCACTTGCCTTGGGTATCCTTGGGTTTGGTTCTCATCTTCCTTTTCTAGCTGTGCTTGTGGTTTTATCTGCTTGTCCCCTGTCTCCTCTGTCCTGATTTTGCATCACTAGCTCATTTTCTTTAACCTTGAGATTTGCTGCTTGTGTTATTATCTCTGGTAAGTTCTTACCGGGTGCCATTCTGTTACTTAGAATTTGTTACATTGTGAACTGAGTAGCTCTTTCTTATTTCTTTATTTTAATGAACTTAATATGTTCTTAGTCATGTAGGCCCCAAATCAAAAGGTCACCAAGAGTTTTTCACTCTCTATTATTCTCACTAGTATTTTTTTGTTACTGTGTCTTTTTTTCTTGTTCTTCTAGCAGTTGTGTACACAGTAAGATACTTTTGATTTCTTGGTTTTGCTTTTCATCCTGTTTCTGATATTAGTTGTCCTAAAAACATCCTGAATGTGGTCTTTGCTTGGTGACAAACAAAAACCTAGACATTTATTTGTGTGTGTATGTATATGTGCCACCAGCAAATGCTTTGTTCACCTTTGAAAGTCCTTGTGATATATGCTAGCAGATGCTAACCCTAAGTGAACTGTGGGTCACTTGTAAAGAAACCAAGGAGTGCCTAATATGTAGAGGGGCTGGGATTGATGCTGCAGCCATCTGCCTAGTTCCTCTGCATTGTCTGTATTAAATCAACCCAGTGCTTTTTACAAACTTACTATGTAGTAACAGACTTTAGCATTGGACCCCAAACGAAGGTAAACTTAAGTTTTACCGCACTTTTGCCCCCTTATGCATTGTTCATTTCTTGGGATTCTTTTTTCATCCTTATCTTTGAAAATAAGTCCTGTGTGAAAGAGTAGTCCTGATCCCTTTTCTCGGTCTGTGTGTGGTAGATTCTGTTCACATAGCTTTGGGATGATGCTCTCTACTCCCAACCCTCCAGCTATTGTAACTAACGGGACTGTAAAGTTCTTGGAAGGAGAAGCCAGTTCTTAAGTTAGGATTTTGGAATTGGTGAGGGACAGGGAAACTCCGCTCATGTAAGCAGTATTTCATTTTTGCTGCCACATCTTTGTTTCTGTTTCTATTTGTTCTGTTTCTCTTTCTTTCCCTGACACTTAACCCACACACCACAAGCTTACTTGAGTTCTGTGTGTCGAACACCTTATTTTCTTGTTCTAGTTATATAGGTCATGTCAATTCTTTTCAGATTATTATGAGATGGTAAATTGCTCATCTAAAAATTAATTTACTTGTCTGCTTGGTTTCTTGATATTGTATCTAAGTTTGTAAGAAATCAGTGTCTTGGTATTTGAATTATTTTCCATTATGTTGATTGACCCGGCTTCCTAAAGAACTGCAGAATTCTCATGAACCACTTCACAGTTTCTTCTGTGTATGCATAGAGATAGAAAAGATGAAGCAAAACCACATGTGCTCTGTTGTTTTCATTTTGTTATATTTGGAAGTTCTAATCATATAATCATCTGGATGCTCACACAGATTGGATGCTACATCAGGCTCTGGGTTTAGTCCCTAGGACCACTTTCGCTACCAGAAAAATCAAAAGAAAACAAAAAAAGGCCCAAACAAATGAACAAACAAAACTCCCAATAGTTGGAACTTTCTCTGTAGGGAAAATCAAATTGTTGTTTTTTAAAATGTTTATGTATATGAGGATTCTGTCTGTATGAATGCCGGCAGGTCAAAAGAGGGCATCAGATCCCATTATACATGGGTGTGAGACACTATTTGGTTGCTTCGAATTATCTGGAAGAGTAGTCAGTGCTCTTAATTAGTGAGCCATATCTCTTGCCTCAGGGAAAATCAAGTTTAAAAGCTGAAAAAGAGCCCCACCGCCCCCACCTTTAATCCCAGCATTTGGGAGGCAGAGGCAGGTTGAACTCTGGGTTCATGGTCAGTCTGGTCTACAGATGAAGTTTCAGGACAGTCAGGGCTACATAGTGAGACCCAAGGAGTGAAACAAGTAGACATTTGTTTACAGGCGGTGAGACTGGTGGACAGGAGAAAAGCATGGCACGCTTATTTACTATATGACACAGGAGGTGTGAAGATTCAGGGACAGAAAACTACTTTAATATTTGGGTTTGAAGAATGGGTAGCCTGGATAGCCATATGGAAATGTAATTAGACAAGAGTGTTTATCTGGCTCAGTGACTGGGGGGTGGGGGAGAACTTGTTTGCCAAAATTTTCCTTGGTGTCTCTGTGCCTTCCACTTGGTATAGGTCAGTGTGCTTAAATGAGGGGGAATTGATCTTTCAGAAAAGTTAGGTCCGAATCTCTTCATGACCAGCTCTGGATACAAGAGGATATGGGAAGGTTAAGATAAAATGTCTAGATTTTATGGCTCACTTTTAGGGGTGGTAACTATAATTTCTATGACCTGCTTTAGAGAAGAGGAATACTAATGTCTATAGCCTGTTTTAGAGGGAAATGGAGCAGGATAAGGAAGGGTAGACAGTCAGAGGGCCTCCCTGCTCCTGAGGCTCTGCAGTAAGTTTTCTGCATTCAAAGTTGCCAACATATTGAAGCTCCATGCTCTCTGGTACTGTGGTTTTGAACCATAGCGGAAGTTTACTGTTTCATTTTCTGACTTGTGGGTGGTGAGTGAGGAGGATGGGATCATGTGGCTAGAAGAATCTCTTTAAGAGTGTGCTGTGAGGCCTTTCCATCAGAACAGTTTTTTACTCTGAACATGTTTAGTAGTTCAGTGTTTAGACATAGTTAACACTTGGAAACTTGCCACAAGCTCTGTTGTGCTACATGTTGGTCCCACTGTAGCAGTTAGAGAGGTGGTAGGAATTTAAGAAGTGCCTGATGTATTTGGGCCCTTGAAAGTTATTAAAATGGTGCTCAGTTGATGCCTGGGTAAGTCTCAGTATAGTTCTAGCAAGAGGTAATTTGAGCCTGCTCACCTGGGCTCTCTGATTTCCTATTTTGGTTGTACGTGTTTTGTAACACTGGCTCCCTTCTTTGCCACCCACCACTAGGTACTACAAGCAAGATGGCTGGTTTGAAAACCTAGAGGATGCTGTGGCATAGTTTTAACTTTCCAAAGTGTGTAGGGAATAAAGTTTTGTTCTTATAGAGTTTGCCTCTGATATCTTGATGAAAAACTGACAAATGCAGCCTGTTGAACAGAAAACCTGTTTATGGAGCGAACAGATTCTCCATTAGTATCATTAACAAGAAAATGCTATGGCCTCCAAGGCCATGTAGTCTTTTATTTGATAAACAATGCTTATAAAGTTACTGTAGTTTTTTTTTTGGGGGATGGGGGGGTTCCGAGACAGGATTTCCTTGTGAAGTCCTGGCTGGCCTGGAACTCACTCTGTAGACCAGGCTGGTCTCGAACTCAGAAATCTGCCTGTCTCTGCCTTCCAAGTGCTGGGATTCAAGGCATGCGCCACCACTGCCTGAAATGGGAGATTTAAGGTACTACAATAAATGAAGTTAAAGAAGTTTCTCCTTCAGTGGGCCTTTCCCTGCTCATGGGTTGGTAGAGCCATTGGACGAGCTTTGATATGTAAGCAAGAACAATGTATTTGTGCACCTAAAGAATATGAGAAAGGCAGCAGGGACAACTCAGTTGGCAAAGTGGATGCCACACAAGCATGAGATGAATTTAGATCCTCAGAACCTGAGTGAAAACACAGTGACAGTACTAGCTTTCCTATAATTTAGCACTGGGAAGGAGATAAGAGTATCCTGGGGTCTTGTTGGCCAGCTGGTTTACCTGAATTGGTAAGGTACAGGTTCCATAAGAGACCCTGTCTCAGTAGGGTGGATTGAAGAAGACACTTAAAATTTACCTCTGGCCATTTTATTCATGCACGTACATGCACGCATCCACATACATGTTGATATATACATGCACATACACACGTATACCACACCCACTGAAACACACATAACATCAGAGTCTTCAACGGCAAGGAAGTGAAGAATAGTGAGTGTCAGGATTTTACTTACCAGCAAATGATAAAAATGGAATCTATAATTCTAGTGCTTATATGTATATATGAACATATTTACTATATGTTTATATGTGTGTGTGTGTGTGTGTGTGTGTGTGGTATGTGTATATGTGTATAATGAGATTGAGCAGCCTAGGCTCAATCACTGAGATGGGACCCTATCTCAGAAGGGAACTCCCGAGCAAATGGCTACAGTGATGCTGTGGCAAAAGGTAACTAGTGAAATTTCTTTGATTTCTTCCAACTTAGTGTGCTGTAAATGTAGGATGTAATTATGTAAATCACCACAGCTTTTTTTTTTTAGATTCTGTATCTGATCTGTCAGGTGATACCAGTAATTTAAGGTTTCCCAAACTTGTTTTTCCAGACAGGATTTCTCTGTGTAGCCCTGACTTCTGGCTGGCCTAGAACTTGCTCTGTAGACCGGGCTACAGATTCATCTGCCTTTGCCTACCAAGTACTGGGATTACAGGCGTGCACCACTACCACCCAGCCCAAGCTATATATTCTTCATACCTTTTTCATAATAATAGTTTGATTTCTTGAATAGGGATTATGGGATGTTTTTAATTTTAATTTTTTTTTTTAATAAATATGAGTTTGAATGGCTTTCTGGTAGATATAAAAGTTAGCTTTTTTTACTTTTTTGAGATAAGGTATCAGGAATCTCTGGTCTACCCTCTGCTTTTGCTTCTGGGTGTGCTGGTTTATTTAGTGTTCGGGGTTGAATTCAGGGCTTCATACCTGTTATGCAAATAACACCAACTGAGCTATCTTCTCAGCCCATAAAAGCTAGTATGTAAAAATTTTAACTATGCTGTTTGTTCCTTGTTCAGGGTGTCATAGATGTGTGCCTAGATTTGCCACATATAGTTTAGTTTTTTGTTTGTTTGCTTGCTGTCCGTGCAGTTCATTTGTACTTATGCATTTTAACCTTTATTCTGCTGGGCGGTGGTGGCGCACGCCTTTAATCCCAGCACTTTGGAGGCAGAGGCAGGCGGATTTCTGAGTTCGAGGCCAGACTTGTCTACAGAATGAGTTCCAGGACAGCCAGGGATACAGAGAAACCCTGTCTCGAAAAAAAAAAAAAAAAAAAAAAAACCAGAAACCAAAAAAACCTTTATTCTTTGTTTTCTTCTTTTGAGACAGGGTCTCACTGAAGTTCTGGCTTGCCTGGTACTCCTTGTGTAGACCAGGCTGACTTTGACCTCATAGAGATCACCTGTCTCTGTCTCTCAAATGCTGGGATCATGCCTGGCTTCTTTGCTTTTCTTATAATCAATTATTCCTTATTAGACATTGTAAAGAAAAGCATGCAGTTGTCTCTGATGGTTTAACAAGCATTGTAAAACATATCTTAAAAGAGTTACTTTTAGGTACTTCTAAGTTATTTTAATGTGATTTTTTTTTTTCTTATAAAGAGTGATTTGAACTTATCCTTTTGTGAACTAGAGAAATTAAAAATGGAAAGACCTTTCGTTTCTACAGTGATTTATATAGATATCTGTGTATAACAACTAATTCTGAAATTGACTTAGCTCTAAAAAGAGGGCATGGAATCACTATGGTTCAGTAGCTGAACTGCCTCATTATTTACAATGACAAAGAAGCTTGTTTTTTTCTATTAAGGATGTGTGTTGCCAGTATGTAGTAATCACTGGCTTTACTGTATCTCAGAAGCACTTAAAGTAACTGGCACTAATTATATGTGTGTACATATGTACACATGTCTGTGCTCATACTGCACAGGAGGGAACATTCACACAAAGTTCAGTGGAAATAGTCTTCCTGCTCTGCTTCAGGAAAAAGGGGTTTCCGTTTGGCATTTCCTGGAATTGAGGTCCTAAATCTTTTGGTATTGTTTTCCTGGTGACGCCTTGATCTTACTCTAGGGAGACCAGTGTCAGACTTGTGACTTCCATAATTACAAAATATTAAAGTTGGGTTTGAGACAAAATAGTAAACTTGGGTTTAAACCATTAAGTTCTTGATAGTTCATTAAGGCAGTGATAGAAAATTCCTGTACTATGTATACTGTAAACATTTCATTCCTTAGGGACATGGATGACATCGGATGCTTTAAACTGGGAGAACTGTAAGATTATCTTTTTCATAAAGTAGCAAAAATTGTTATGGGTAATGAAGGAGATTTTCATTAAAGCCAGTGGTAGTAATTGCTTTGAAAGGCAAGGGGCAGGGTAGGAATTTTGATTTTAGAGATGATAGTAAATTTGAAGTGATAGTGGAATCCACCTTCCTTGTGAAATTAATCTAGACATTTACTAAATACATTGGGTTATTTGCCCAACAGGATAGTAGTTATTGTGTTCTAAAATCTCAGACCAGTGGTTCTCAGCCTTCCTAATGCTGGGACCTTTTAATACAGTTTCTCTTGGCATGTTACACAATCATAATTATTTTCTTTGCTACTTTGTAATTTTGCTACTGACATAAATCATAATGTAAATATTTTTGGAGATAGAGGTTTGCCAAAGTGGTTACTACCCACAGGTTGAGTGAGAATGGATGTCCCATACTGTTGTGATGGAGACAAAAAATAACAAAAACCAACCCAACCAATGAACAACAACAACAACTCAACAAAAACCCGTCGGCTGCTCAAATTGTCTTTATGGCTGATGGAAGATACGTGTATTTCCTATAAGGAGTCTTCATTGTCCATAGAGAAAAACCTACCTTGTGAATTGTATGCATATAACAACACATTTCTATCCTGGACCAGCCAGTTGTTAAAATGGACAACCAGTGTGCAGTAATGATGTTGGATATCATGCTATTTTTTAAGTTGCTGTCTTGAAACATGCTGTTTTAGTCAGGGATGGTTTCTGCTTGTAATCTCAGCATTGGGAGAACAAAGAAGAAGATTGCCACAAATTTGAAAGGTGGCCAGCCTCGCTTATACAGTGCTTTTAGATAAGCTACTGCTCTAAAACAAGACTCTGTTTGAGAAAGAAAAACAAAAATAATACCCCAGACTCCATATTTTTGGTTCTTATTTTATTTTTCAAGACAGGATTTCTCTGTGTAGCCCTGGCTGTCCTGGAGCTCACTCTGTAGACCAGGTTGGCCTTGAACTCAGAAATCCACCTGCCTCTGCCTCCCAAGTGCTGGGATTCAAGGCGTTGCCACCACTGCCTGGCTTGGTTTTTATTTTAACACATGCTTTCTCACTCAGAGCAAACAAGTGAAGTGCAAACTCGTGTGTGCTAGAAGACTTTCTGACACTTAGCATACCCCATAGAGTCTAGTTTTTCTGTTCTTTTTATGTCAACCTGAAATGTCACAAGAAACTTAATCTTGTCAGAGTAACGGTTACTGTTCCTTATGATTGGCCTTTGTATAAAGAATTTAACATTGCCAAATTCCCCGTTCCTTTACTCTTGATATTTCTATTGTTGATCTGCCTGTTGTGAAACTTAAGGTGTTTGTTAATGGTCTTCCTTATCCTTATGCAGTTGTGTCAGTGGTTGTAGAGGTCTATAGAGGAGACGCAGGCAACAGAAAGGTCATGTGCTTCCGTTAACACTGTACATGCTGACTTTCACTTGATGAAAACTCTAAAGTATCTTTCTAGAATCTGACAGTGTGCTTTCTGCATTAGAACCTTGTGGCTTAGTTGGTGACTGCTGCTCTCGGACTGTTGTTAGTAACTCTGAGTTGTGTCTACCTTCCCAAGATTAGAATAGACATCTCTTTTAAGATGGAGGCTGGCAGCAGGTGTGTAAAACTTTTTGGGGATCTGAGACAAACCTTCAGAACTTAAATTTAAACAAGAAGACAAAGGGAGTGTTGGGGTTGGGGGTGGGGATTGTGGATGCTTTGTCAGGCCAAGTGTTAACTGCATCCTCATTCTTAAACAGCCAGGACACTACCCCAGTGATCCAGCACTTGTTCTGGTTTTAGAATTCTCTCTTCCTGGCTCCAGACGGTGGGAAGAAACCTTCATAATTTGAACAAAGACTTTGTTTTCCTATTGAATAATCAATTTCCTAGTGTAAAGATTTGCCTAATAGAGTGCTGATGTGGTAGGAGCACACACTTAAGAGGTGGAGGCAGGACAATCAGGATCCTATGGCAATCCTTGTCTGTGTAGAGTTGGAGCTATCCCATATTACATAGAACTTAGTCAAGGTGTGTGGGGTAGAAAGGACCAAGAGAGAGAGATATGAGGACAATCACAAGTACTTCTTTTTGTTTGTTTTTTTTTTTGTTTTTGAGACATATTGCTATGTAGCCCAGGATGGCCTCATACTCCTGGTGATCATCCTCATGTCAAGCAGGTTTAACCATAACTGGCTTAAATATGCCACAACTTGAGGGCTGTGGATGAATATCCAAGTAAGAAGCTAACCAAGGGCCTGCGCTCTGTTCCTTGGGGACGTGCTTTGGCTGATTGGATGGTTTGTGTGACTAGAATTTGCCAGGAATTTACCTATGCTAGTAGTACGAACATAATTTCACATAATTTGCTGAAGACTTTCTTCTACATACTTCATAGGAGAGGGTGCAGGGAAGCTTATGGATTTTAGTGCATTGTGGAAGTCTGGAATTTGAAGGCCTGCCAAGCCTGCTGCCCTAACTAAGAAGCAAAGCCTTTGCCACCTGCAGTATCTTCAGTGCCATCTGCTAAACATTAACTACTAGTTGACATTAATGTAGGAAATAGTGCATTTTCATTTTGGCTAATCCAATGCTGTGACCCCCCCCCATAAAGTTATTTTCATTGCTACTTCATAATTATAATTTTGTTACTGTTATGAATCATAATAGAAATACTTTTGGAGATAGAGGTTTGCCAAAGGGATTGCAACCCACAGAATGAAAGCCACTGGTGTAATCCCTGGTAGAATGAGGTAACATGCCCTTTCCCTAGCTCTCCTTGAGACAAGTCTCTATAGTTTTTGTACTCTTTGCTTTTGGGTACAGTTATGCCGGACTCCTTTTGATTTAGAGACTAGTTTCTCCTTTGTATTAGGTTGTTCCCATTTACCTGATTCACATCTTATTTCCTGTTTGTCTCCTGTATATTTACACATAAAATTGTAAAAATAGTCATAGTATTAGGGCATTACTTTATCTTTTCCCCACATCAGTAAGATTAAAGGCTTTCCCTGTAGCATTAGAAGGTACTACACCCATCCTTGACTGACTTTTAACAAAAGGTATTTTGTTGTTTTATAGACAGCATACAAAAACCATTTCATCTATCAGTACCACTTCTTGTGGCTTTTATTTTACAGTGAATTGAAAAGAAATCCAATATGCTGTTGCCAGTTGATTCAGTTTGTATGACTTGAATGAGTAGTTTTATCTGGAGAGATGGGAAACTAGGTAATTGTGCTTAAGACACATTATATGTATAAGGGTTATTATATATGTGTAAGACATTATTATATATGTAAGGGTGTGTGCCTGTCTGTGCTCCAGGTGTTTGCCTGCAGAGGCCAGCATAGGGTGTGAGACATGCCAGAACTGTAGTTATAGATGTTTGTGAGCCATCATATGGGTGCTGAGAATCGAATGTGGGTCTCTGGAAAAGCAGCAAGTGCTTGTAACCTCCAAGACCTCCCCAGTTCCAACTATATTTCTTCCCTTTGTGGTTACTTGATTATTTTTCTTGATCTCTTTACAGATGTTAAAGTTCTCTTTTTGGTTTGTACAAACAGAGAAGTAAATGGGTCATAGCTTTGCAGTTGATTCCAAAGGTCAAAAGAGCAGTTTCAAATGTCAATAATGACTATTTTTTATTTAGTCACACTTTATTGCTATTGTCACCACAGTTCAACAACAAAGAATTCATGTGCCATACATAAAAAGCTCTTGTCACATTAAGGCATGTAGGTTAAAGAAAGGACTCAGAAAGTAGAGAGTATACTTGTCTTTTTTTTTTTTTTTTCTGAACACATTTTTAAAAAAAGATTTATTTATTTTTATTTATATGAGTACACTACAACTGTCTTCAGACACACACCAGAAGAGTGCATCAGATCCCATTATAGAAGGTTGTGAGCCACCATGTGGTTGCTGGGAATTGAACTCAGGATCTCTGGAAGAGCTCTTAACTGACAAGCTGTCTCTCCAGCCCTTTGAACACAGTTTAAATCTGAGTATAATTCCAGCTTTTTGTGTTGTTTATTCTTATGGTAATTTACTGAACTCCAATATTGCTCTTCTGTGAAATTGTTTGGGTTTCTTTTCTCTTTGTATTTATGTGTACTTTTTGATGTAATAATCTCCTTGTGAGCAGGAGGACACAGAACCGATACTTCACCCTGTATTGGGGATTCTTGTCAGACAGCAGTCTGTCTTTGCTCACATACAAACCTCTGACAATTACTTAACTTTTAAGTTGACATGAGCACTACTCTTACTTTCAAGGCATGATAGTTTATTCTGAGCCACATATGATGGACTGTGGCCCAGAAATGTGGATTTGAACAGCATATTCCACAGTAGAATGGGTGAGGGGCATTGGGCTGTAATAGAATGGGTGAGTCTTATAACATTTTTAGTGTTTGGTAGAAGCTGGTTTAACAGTGCATTCCAAAAGTTTTATATAACAGTTCTAGTAATAATACGTCTCGTAAATAGATTGATAAAGTTTCTTCTCCTGAGATGAAGCATCATGACCAAAAGCAACTTGGGGAGGAAACGGATTATTTTGTTTAATCTTATGTACAACAGTTTATCATCAAAGGCAGGAACTCAAGTATATCAGGGACAGGGAGGCTGAGCTGAGTCCACGGAGGAGTGTTGCTTATGGGTTGGGCTTGTTTCTTGTGGTTTGCTCAGCCTGTTTTCTTTAGCACCCAGGGTCAGCAGCCAGAGGTGGCATCATCCACAATGGCCCGGGCCTTCCCACATCAATCACTGATTAAGAAAATGCCCCCACGGACTTGCTTGCAGACAGTCTGAGAAACACATCTTATTTAAGGTTTTCTCTTTTCAGGTAACTCGAGTTTCTATCATCTTGACAAAAAACAAATAAAGAAAGAAACAAACCACCACTCACAGAAACCAAACCCAACTAGTATATGAGTATGTATATACATTGCTTTATTTTCTATTTTACTTGTGTATTTGTTTTTGGAAACTAGATGGTGAGTTTTGATTGATTCCTGATTGGTTCCTTCAATCCCATGTACTCATTTCAGCCTTCCTCAGTCGTACCATGCAATTTTCTCTTAAAAGTGCCATGTAACTATTGAGATGATGTTGAGAATTTGCACTTAATTCAAGTATTTTATGAGAACTTAATATCTGAAAGATTGTTAGAGCATATACATTTGAATGACACTTGAAATCAGAGCATTTTTTTTATTAATGAGAGGATAAAAATGTTTTCTTAATATTTTTGTTTGTTTGTTTTTTGGTTTTTCTTTTTTTTTTTTTTTTTTTCTTTTTCTTTTTTTTTTTTTTTTTTGGTTTTTCGAGACAGGGTTTCTCTGTGTAGCCCGGGCTGTCCTGAAACTCACTGTGTAGACCAGGCTGGCCTCGAACTCAGAAATCCGCCTGCCTCTGCCTCCCAAGTGCTGGGATTAAAGGCGTGCGCCACTGTAAATTTTGTTTTCTAAAACTGGTCATCTATAAAGTTGTGGAATCAGGACTCTAAGATAGATACACATTACATTATTGTTATTATTATTTTAAACGTGTTTTTATTTTTTTTATTTATGTAGAAACGAGTGCTTTTTGTTAGAGCAAAACTCAGTGTACAGAAAACTTGGTAGAAACTTATAATCTTAGACATTTAATACAGTGCTTCTCAACCTGTGGGTTGCCATCCCTTTGGAGTGGTCTTATAACCTTTTCACCAGGTTGCCTAAGACTATTGGAAGACACAAGTATGTATATTCCAATTCATAAGTATAGCAAAATTACAGTTAGGAAACAGCAACAAAAATAATTTATGGCTGGGCAGTGGTGGCGCACACCTTGTATTCCAGCACTTGGGAGGCAGAGGCAGGCAGATTTCTGAGTTCGAAGCCAGCCTGGTCTACAGAGTGAGTTCCAGGACAGCCAGGGCTACACAGAGAAACCCTGTCTCGAAAACAAAACAAAACAAAACAAAACAAAAAACAAAACAAAACAAAACAAAACAAAAAAAACCCACAGAAAAAAGAGTGGCATTTGTTATGGTTTCTACAAGTTGCCATAATTCATGTTAATGTAATATTAGGAAACAATAATGATCATTTTTTGAAATTAAAATTTTTTTGAAAGATGTTTTATGGTCACTTAGCTTTTAAGAAGTTAGAATAATTGGGTCCTATCACGTTACATTCTTATGTTCTACTGTTTGAATGGGCCCCTTATCTTAAGATACCTTTTAATGACTTGCAAAGATTGGATTTTCTATTTTTATACCTAATATACTCTTCCTAACTTGTAATATTGGACAAGGCAACTGCTAGGTAGCTCTTTTTTTTTTTTTTTTATAAATTCTGACCACCTAGGATTCTGAACTGAGCTTAGCTTTCTCTTTCTGGCATTGTTCTTGAAGATCTGTTTTGTTTGTTAGGTGAAAAAAATTGAGCGAGAATTTTTTATGCAAAACACTTCAGATATTTAAATGATGATACGATTTAATACCTTTATCATTTACTTTCTTCTTTTCATTTTAAAAATTATATCCTTTTAGAAACTTTTAAGTAACTAATTGAAGGCACATTCAGAATTTTATAGTGCATAATTATTAGTAGTTTTTAATCACATAGTTTACTGTTGATTTGAAGACCAGTAAAATTAGTACTAAATAATTCTTTCTACACAGATACTAATTTTATAGAACAAAGACCTGAAATCATCTGACAATTTTTCCATAGTGAGCCTGTGTTCTGTTTAGTTTACTGAGTTGGTCTTGTAGAAGATGCTAAATACAGTAGATGGGTGCTGATGTAGAGTTTTGAGAACTTTGACCACATGGGTGAGGTCTCACATGCCCTTAATAATCCTGGCACTCTGGAAGCAGAGACAGATGGATCTCTGTGAGTTTTAGGTCGGCCTGGTCTATATATCAAGTTCTAGGATAGCTAGGGCTACATAGTGAGACCC
Organism: Mastomys natalensis; assembly: GCA_021653895.1. Lineage (NCBI taxonomy): Eukaryota > Metazoa > Chordata > Mammalia > Rodentia > Muridae > Mastomys > Mastomys natalensis. The sequence goes on along the minus strand of JAJTUV010000471.1, from coordinate 770,516 downwards.
TGTGTAAGACCCAAAGTTAACATGTAAAGCCTATGATCCAAGGACCTAATAATGGTGGACGTTGTAGTTCTTTGAAAATAACAAAGCCTCATTACAAAGTATGGTGGGTGTCCATATGAGCTTGACTTTATAAGTTCCTGCAAATGTGTCTCCAATTCACTCAGCTGGCTATTTCAGGGAGTGGTCCTGACCAATATCCATGCTGGACAGTATTTAATTAAAATCTTGCTTCAAGATTGATTCAAATGGTGAGATTGTTTTTTCTCTGGTCAATCTTAGGATGAACACCTACCTCAAAAACAAATAAATAAATAAAATAGCATTGACAAACATTTTGATTGTTAAGTGGAGGTTTTCAAAGTGCTTATCATTTGAGTAGAGTCATTAAACCACTGTTGACAAATTCATCCAACATTTCAAGCTGTTAGCTTGAAAGCCAAAGCATTATTTAAGTCTGATACCATGTTGGGCTCCTAACCGGCTGTAATTCCAGCTTCACGGAATCCATTGTCCTCTTCTGACCTCTAGGTAATCATGGCAGATAAACAGATACATATACATAAATAAAAATAAATCTTTAATAACATACAGTTTATATTTTCATCGACTACCACGTGAAACTATCTAGTCTTTGCAGTCCTTGATAATTCTTAATAATTTGCCTATATCAGTAAGTTTGGTGCAGTTGCCACCAAACTCAAAGCAGCCTTGGTCCATGATGCCAGGGACAGTAACTGTCTGGGCTTGTGAAATGGTCTTTGTTTATCTCTTCAAACACTGTGTTCTCTTTTGGATTATATTCTCTTTTGCACCAGGGCTGGGTGAGCTTTGTCTCCTTTTTTGCAGAAAAGGAGCAGCTAGGAACAGTAGTTGACTCCTCCTCCTTCCAGGGTGCTAATGGGGAAGGAAAATGAATCAGCAGTGTTCATTCTCTTCTCCTCCCACCCGAGACATCTGTCTGCCTTCTGTCTACTTTCCACCTACTTTGGCTTGTGAACACTTGATCCTCTGTGAGACATCACCAAGCAGCCAGGAAATACCTGCATGTTGTTTGGACCCTCAGCAGTTCTCTAGAGCAAATGAATTCAACCCCCAGGTCTTAAGTTTTGGAAGGATTGCAAGCTTTTTTTCTCAACTCCTTTGAGGTGAGAATGTGTGAACAGGAGCTTTGTCTCCTACCCCATTCCTGCCCACAGACACTAGAGAAAATGCTGAAGAGTAAGTCAGCATTTTGTGACTTGTGAGTGAATGATGACTTTCATATAAGGCTTAACTGCTAAGTGCTTAAACTATTCAGTCTTTTGTTGTCATTCCTTTAGGTCTGTGCATTTTCTTTGCTTTTATTGTTTAACACCGGATTTGAACAGTTCCTAAAATGTTTTCTTCCCCGTGGAAGAGAAAAGTGGCAGGAGGGTACAAGTTTTGACTAAATAGACATCTTTGAGGTGTGGGCACCTGTGCAGAGGAGACTCCACTGTCTGTGATAGCCAGTGAGACAGGGAAATTAGAGCTAGGTGGGGCCAGGAAAGTCACTCCCTACTCACAGTTATGGGAAAACAACACCCTGAACACTTGCCTAGTTACCACTGCCCACTGCCAGACAGGTGTAGCTTTTGATGTGTATTTGATACATTTTCCTTTGAGTTGATTGGCTCAGAGTTAACAAATGACACTTAAATAGTACTACTTTTTAATACTGTTCAAGTTAGAAGATGATTATTGAAACATCAAAATAGTCATTTTGATAAGACTAAATGAGCTTTGGTATAGTCACTTCATGATCCCATTATCTGGCAGTGAGATTTCCATGGCCTGCTCTGTATACATGTGGTAGAGCATTATGCCTTTGGACTTTGGAAGAATATTGATGGTATGAAAAATATTTATATTTGATTAAGTGAATCCTAAAGTTGTTACTAGAGTGATTTGGGTTCCCTCTTGGGATTCTTAGTTTTGCTGATAACAACTTAAAAAATGCTCTTTGAAGCTTGAAGAATATCTTATTAGTGTTTGAGGAAAAATAACAGGGCAGATGTGCTGCAAAGCTGCAGCAGTGGAGAGGAGGGAGGTAGAGAAGAGGAAGAGAACGTCCTGCCTGGTGTTTGAGTTTGTCCTGTAACTTGCATAGTAGGAGGTGGGGAGAGTGAAGCCAGAATGTAAGGATGGCATTTTTTGGGTTTTAGAAAAAGACATAGAAAGAAAGAGAAAAGGAAAATTTTGGATTTAGAACTTGAAACATGGGCAAGCTTATCAGTGAAAATGGCATCAAAGGGGCTTTTGGGGAGTTGAAGTTCATTTCATTAAGAGGATAGTCACCCTTCCCCCTTTTTTGTATCTCCTTGGCATGTCTTCAAGTGAACCATCTTTCTTGGTGGTGGGGTGGTGGTAGACTCCTGGCCTGGTGATTGACAGGCTCAATCAAGATTTTTCTTTTTCTCTACCCTTCCTTCTCTCTTTCTCTCTTTGTTTTATTCTTTTCTTTCTTTCTTTTTTTTTTTTTTTAAAGACAGGGTTTCTCTGTAGCCCTCCATGTCCTGGGACTCACTTTGTAGACCAGCTGTCATTGTAACTGTCTTTGCCTCTCAAGTGCTAGGATTAAAGGCTTTTTATACCCTACCATGCATGGTTTATTGGATTAATTCTTAAAGAAGGAGACATTACTATATAATGCCCAAAACCTACCATGAGGGAAGGGGGCATCATTAATGGCCCCCAAGACTACTAATCCCTGTTCAGGTACCTGTCAATATAAACAGTGCACTACCAATGTTGTGTTTAAAAAGCATATAGAACCAGAAGGAGACATTACTATATAATGCCCAAAACCTACTGTGAAGTGGGGTGTCATTAATGACCTCCAAGACTACTAATTCCTTTTTTTTGTTTTTCTCGAGACAGGGTTTCTCTGCATAGCCCTGGCTGTCCTGGAACTCACTTTGTAGACCAGGCTGGCTTCGAACTCAGAAATCTGCCTGCCTCTACCTCCCAAGTGCTGGGATTCAAGGCGCGCACCACCACTGCTTGGCGACTACTAATCCCTGTTCAGCTACCTGTCAATATAAACAGTACACTACTAGTGTTGTGTTTAAAAAGCATATAGAACCAGAAGGATTGTGCAGCAGGTAAAGTGTCTTGCCTTGCAAGCTTCAGAACCCTAGATTCCATGGGTTGATGGCGAGAACCAGCTCAAGAAAGTTGTCCTCTGATCTCCCAAGCAATATATTGTGGTATCCCCCACCATGATAATAATAATAAAGCAATTTTTAAAAAACATGTAGATGCTTTGAAAGTTAATAGAAGTGGCTCTGAACTCTGGTGTTATGATAGTGTTCACTTTTCTGCAAGAACGCTCTTAGAATCAAATCGTCAATATTCTGAAGATGTTTACAGTAACTCTCAGGGAAATGTATAATAATACACATGAATATAATAATGGAAAAGAACTTTCTTGAAGTTCTACATGATTTCTTTCTGCCCTAGACTCTTCTAAATATACACATTCCTTAAGAAGCTATTCTCCACATGACTTTACTGTTTTTCTTGTGGTTTCTTCATGCTACCACTTCAGCTTGCTAGTTTTGTTCCATGTAAACCCTTTAGAAGTTAAAGGCATAAACCTGGCTTCTTCCTGTTTATGCCCTCTGACACACACTAGGTATTTGCTTCATTGTTAATGGCTGTGCTTTTGGTTTTTCCCTAGTCGTTATTTTTGGATTGCATTTCCAATGTGTAGTCATTGGTTAGGTTTCAGTTTTCCTGGCCCTCCTTGTCTCTCCCTTTCTCTAGTGTGCAGAGAAGACTCTCCAAACTAACTGCTGAGTTTCCAGTTTTTACTATGAAGACAGTGTGTCTTCGTACCAAATAATACATTGAAATTATTTTCCTTGTCTTTGGTTCTGTTTTTTCTTAACATTTTTATTTATTAAATATTTTATTTTTAGTGGGCAAATAGTAATTATGTATGTCTGTGTGGTTGTCATGCTTTGGGTGTGAAGTGTTCCCCATAGCATGTGCCTAGACATTTGGTCTGCAGTTGGTGATCCTGTGTTGAGGCTTTGGAATCGTTAGGAGGTGGAGCCTACATGGAAGATGTGGGTTCTTGGGAACGGGGTAGATTTTAGACATCATAGCTTGACCTGATTGTCTTCTCCTAGTTCCCTCCAGCTTTCTGCCAGCCCAGTGAAGATAGTCTCAAAATAAATTTAATATCAGAGTTTTATATGTTATATGACATTATAATATGTCATTTTGGTATTTGTAATATGGTGTAATAAAACCAGGCTACTTAGCTTAGGCTACTTAGTAAATCTCACTTCATTTACTAGTAGAGAGTTGGTATTCATTATTTTATGATTCTTTCTCTCTCTCTCTCTCTCTCTCTCTCTCTCTCTCTCTCTCACTCTCTCTCTCTCCCTCCTTCCCTCATTCCCTCTCTCTCTTGAGAGAGAGAGAGAGAGAGAGAGAGAGAGAGAGAGAGAAAGAGAGCGTTTGTGTGTGTGTGTGTGTGTGTGTGTGTGTGTGTGTGTGTGTGTGTAGAGTCAGAGTATGCAGAGGAAACTGTTTTCAGGCAGAGTCTTGTTTTTACTGTGCTGGGTACTGTGTGCTGGTCAGTGAGTTTCTGGGCAGTTAGTTCTCCACTGTCTGTCTGCTATAATGTTGTAGGAGTGCTGGGGTTAGAGATACGTGTCACCACTTCTGTCTTTTCCCCATGGATTCTAGAGATTGAACTCAAGTTCTTAGGCTTGCATGGCAAGCTCTAACCAGCTGAGCCATCTCACTGGCCCACATGTACTATATGTATATGGTAAGACATATCATTCTATGCACTAGGCCTTACCATCTATTCTTTCTATCAAATCTGTCGTTGAACATTTCCCCTTTTCCCATATACCTCCCTCTTAACTTCTAGTAATAATCATTGAGCTGATTTGTAGATTCCACATACAGACCTTGCAGCATTTCTTTTCCTGTGTCTGGCTCACTCACATTGGACAATGTCCTCCAAGAAGTTACATGTAATAACATGTGGCTGAGCAGTATTTCATTATGTATTGTATGGCATTGTACTTTCTGCTTATTTTTTGAGACAAAGTCTCATGTAGCCCAGGCTGCCCTCAACTTGCTATGTATTTGAGGATAGCTATGAACTTTCTGAACATTTTGCCTCTAGCTTCTAAATGCTGGCATTACAATAGTTATGTACCACTACACTCAGGTGGACAGTTTATCAGTTACCTGATCATGAATCCCGTGTTGACCTACATCTTATATATTAGGAATACTATAGCAATGGTCATGAGAGTGCAGATACTTATTCAGTATATTGACTGTAGTTCTTTTGAATATATATCTATAAGTGGAATTACAAGGTCATTTGATCTAAAGACCAACTACACATTTTCTGTAATGACTGTTTTAGCATTTCTACCAGCAATACTAGTAGGTCCTGTTTCTGCATACTTTCATCAACATGTTTTATCCTTTTAGAAAACATAGTCATTCTAACAGAGGTGAGATGATATCTTCCTGTATATGTGTATGTGTGTGCGCGCGCGCGCACACACACACACACACACACACACACACTGTGTGTGTATCTTTGTTTTTGAAATAGGGCTTTGCCATGTAGCCATGTAACTATCAAACACAAGAATTCCACTGTATTACTTGGTAGGACAGCAGTCATACTGTCTTTTTAGTAAAAACTGGAACCTTAGCAGTTGGTTTGGTTTGGAGAATCTTCTCTATACACTGGAGAAGGGAGAGGCAAGGAGGGGAGAGCCACTGAACTTGTCTTGTGAGCTCAACACTGACTGTGAACTTGCAACTGCTCCACATCAGCCTCCCTAGTGGAGAGATTACAGGTATATCACTGTAAATGGCCATATGGTGGTTTTGATTTGATTTTTTTTTTTTTTCGGGGGATAGTCATGGTGAAAGTTTTTCATGTACAGGTTGGACATACTTGTGTGTTCTTCCAAGAAGGCATTAGCCTCTCATCATATCAGTGGTTTCAAATGTTCTCTGTGAGTGTGTCAGTTGTCATTTCATTATTGCTTCCCCTGCTGTGTAAAACTTTTTAGGTTTGATTAGCCTCAGTCATCTCATATGTGTGTTGCCTAGTAGTCACATCCTGTAAATGCATTCCCAGATGAATGTTAAAGTGTTGAACATTTCTCCCTGTTGCCTGCCTGCCTCCTCCCTTACCTCCCATTTCTTCCATTAAGTCTTACTGTGTAGCCCTAGGTGACTGGAAACATTAGCTATGTAGACCAAGGTGGATCAAATTTGAGTAATCCTCCTGCCTCTGTTCTCTGAGTGCTGGGATTGTAGGTGTGAATCACTGTGCACTGCTCCTCCATTTTCTTCTAGTAGTTTTATGGTTCATCAGTCTCATGTTTAAGTCTTTGATTTTAATTTTTACTTATGTGTATGTCTCCACGTGAGTGTATCCAATGTGTGTGCCGGTGACTCTTCAGAGGCCACATGAGGGTGTTAGATCTTCTGGAGCTATAATAACAGGCGGTTATGAGCCACGTGGGTGCTTGAACAGAACTTAGCTCCTCTGCAGGACCAGCAAGCACCCTTAATTGTGGAACAATCTCTCCAGCCCTTTATAGCTAAAATTTTCATCTATTTTGAATGTGAAATAAGGTCCTAATTTCAATTTTTGTATGGATATTGAATTTTTCTACTACCATTTACTGAAGAGATTGCACTTTCTCCTGTGTGATGGTGTGGCCATCACTTGTATTCCTTGGCATGTGACAGTAGTGAGTGGTGGTGGCGGCAGGTGGATGCTCTTTGTGTTCCAACTCTTGTGCAGCCCTTGAGTTGTGGGACTCTCACATCTACATGTATGGCAGAGCGTGCACAGGCTGTGGATGATAGTATTATTTAGCCCATAGCAGCTCTAGCAGTCAAGGCCTGTGGTCCTCTTCTTTTTAAGGCAGCCTGTCCTTTAACCTCAGCTCTGCATGCTGTTCCTCTTGTTCCTGTTATAGCCCTTTCTGGACTGTTCCACTGCCTCTTTTTAGTAGTTAGGTAATCCGCTTAATGTTTCACTGTACCATTGCTCTGCTGTCTGAGACGCTGCTATCTCCCTCTCTCTTAAGTTTTATTTTTCTCTCATTAATTACATCCCAAATGCAGTTTTCCCTTCTACCTCCTTCTATCCTAGATCCATCCCCTACCCCTCCATCCCTATCTCCTTCTGCCTCCCCTCAGAAAAGAGCAGGCCTCCCAGGGACATCAACCAAACATGGCATAACAACTTACATTAACACCTGGCATATACCATCGCATCAAGACTGGACAAGGCAAACCAATAGGAGGAGAAGGGTTAGAGTCAGGAGACAGAAGAGTCAGAGACAGCTCCCACTCCCAGTTAGGATTCTCACAAGAACACCAAGTTACTTAGTTATAACATATGCAGAGGACCTAGGTCAGAATTTTGCAGGCTCCTTATTCTCTGTGAACCCCCATGAGTCTTGATCAGTTGGTTCTGTGGGATATGTTCTTGAGGTGTCCCTAGCCTTTCTGGTTCCTCCAGTCCTTCCTCCCTTTCTTCTACAGGACTCTCCTAAGCTCTGCCTAATGTTTGGCTGTATGATTCTGCATTTGCTCCCATCAGTTGCTAGATGAAGTCGCTGTGGTCTCTGATGACAATTATGCTAGGCTCTGATCCCAGAACACTCTGTAGGCAGGACAAACTGTAGGTCAAAGATTCTGTGACTGGGTTGGTGTCCCAATCCTTCTATTTGAGGCCTTGCCTAGTTACAGAAGTCACATGCCCCTTTCTTTATACCAGCCCCAACACTGCTAAGAAAGTAGGTAAGAAGATGCCTCTGAAGAGCAATCTGTTATAAGGCCTCATGTTGCAACTGGAGGAAAGGCAGCACGGGAGGGTGGCTCCCAGCCAACTCAAGTCAGCCCGAGTGACTTGATCCTGCAGCCAGAGGAAGGGTGTTTGTACTGCTTACTGCAAACTTCACATGAAAATGAGGCTTTGTGTTCTTGTCTTCAGCAACACTGATATTAACCCTTTTGCTAGGTCATCAGAAGTGCTTACACTCAGGCCTACATAGGAATGGGTATATGATTCTAGAGTTCTCCAAGGCTTATGTTAACTGAAAGTCTGGTATAAGCTGTTTGAAACAGTGCTGGCTGAGGCTGTATATTCAAGAGCTATAGTAGTATGTTGTATGGTGTGGTGGTTTGAGTGAGACTGGCCCCTTATGGGCTCCTATGTTAGAATGCTTGGTTCCCAGTGAATGGAACTCTTGGAATGATTAGGAGGTGTGCCTTCTTGGAGTTGTTGTGTCACTGAGAGTAGGCTCAGTCTGTCTTGCCTGTCCCTGTCTCTGTGTTTGTGTCTGTGTCTCTGTTTGTCTTTCCACCCCCTCTACTCTGCCCCTCCCACCCCCATATGTTTCAGTGCTTCAGTACTACTGCTCTGCTCCACACCTCGATGTTCATGGACCAACTTTTTAAAACTGTAAACAAGTATCCAATTCAATGCTTTATTTTATAAATTGCCTTGATTATGGTATCTCCTCATGGCAATAGAAAATAACTAAGACATAACAGCTTTCTAAAGGCATACATGATGTATTCAGATAGCTGGTGTTGGTATAAACATTGTAATCCAGCAGATTGTCTTCTTGCTCAAGCACCCAATAGCTACCGGTTAGAGTCAGATTGTTCCATGCCCCAGAGCCTTTGCATGTTTTCAGACAAAGGAACACCAGGATACTTGGAATAAAAACTGAATTTAATATTGGCATGAATAGTAATTGTGCAGTGCTTACCACCTATCCAGTATCCAGGAGAGGTGGTTGTTCCCTCACCTATCAGCTTCATACAGGCTAAACAATTTATAGTGTTATTGAGAGTTAAGCTTAGTGAGTGTGCCATTAAAGTGCAAGAAGCCAGGGTTGGCCACAGATCCTCAGTAGGCCAATTAAAAGCCAAATTAATAGTGAAAAACAAGAAAGAGAATTTGTTCAGTATAGACACAGAGGGAGAGGGACATTGAGATCCAGTGACTTGCTATAGTCCATCTTACCATGTCTTACCATGAGGGTAAGGTTTAACATGCTCATTAAGCAGTGTGGTCCATTTGAGATCAACTCCCTCACCTCACCTCACCTGTACCTACTCAAGTACGGGGACCTGGGCTACTGAGTATTTCCTCCCTTACAGGGATCCAGAGCCATTCTGGGGATTCAAAAGAGGAACTTGTGCATGTTGGCCAAGAAGAGCTCTGTCCTTAAGCTTTACCGTACCCTTCTTGTCCTCCTCTTACCACTTTTAGTTTTGAGGGAAGATCTCACATAGCCCAGGTTGGCTTTGAGCTTACTACTGTGTAGTCAGATAGGATTGTAGCTTCTGACCCTCTTCCATTCTCCGTATCTTGGAATTATAGGCGTATAACACGATTCCTGGTTCCCTTTTAAGGCAAAATCTCCCTATGTTGCCCATTTTGACCTTGAATTTAATCAGTAGTCCAGGATAGCCCAAGCTAATCCAATTTGTAATCTTTGTGCTTCAGCTCCTTTAGTAACGTGGTTTATGGCCTGCACCAGGTTCTAATTTGATGCATCTTGTAGCTTGGGATTTCTTCAGACTGGTTTTAGTATGTTGATTTTTAAATTTTATTTATTTATTTATTTACTTACTTACTTAATTTATTTTAATTTTGAGACAGAGTTTCTTTGTGTATCCTAGCTGTCCTGGAAATCGCTCTGTAGCTACAGTAGGCTGGTCTCAAACTCAAAGAATTCCACCTGGTTTTGCCTCCTGAATGCTGGGATTAAAAGCAAGTGGCACCACCACCTGGCTTCAGTTTCAGTTCTTTGAAGATACTGAAAAAAAAAATTCTCCTTGAGTTCTTTGACTGTGGGTTGTTTGAGAACATTTAATGTTTCATTTCAAGTACTTGTGAATATTCCAGAATTTGTCCTGCCAACAGAGTTTGCTTTTACCCCATTATGCTAAAAACATACTCCATATGACTTTTCTAATCCTCCATTACAGGCATCACAGGCATCACAGGCATGCACCAACATGGCTGGCTCTTTGCTCTCTTTTGGTTACCATCTGCTTGGAGTATTTTTTCCAGCCTTTGATTCCTTCCCAGTTATGTCCTTAGTGCTGAAGTGAGTGTCTCTGTATAGCCTTACGGTGCTGTGGAGGCGTGCATTTACGTGAGGTGAAGGAGGATGAACATAGACATTTGTGTTCGACCTTTGACTAATACATCAGGGTTTTCCTGAGTGCTTTGGGCCATAACAGTCATGGCAGATACAGATACAGTGTCAACACCTAGGCAGAGGCAGGGCTTACACCCTAGTTAGGATGGAACATAGCAGCTTGGGATTTCTTCAGACTGTTTGGGAACAGGAATACAGGTTAAAACCTATGAATTGCTTATTTCTGGAATTCTCCAGTTAATATTTTAGACCATCATTTATGATGGGTAACAACATATCATGGGAAAAGAAAATATCCACAACAAATAAAGGAAGATCACAGTACCCCTGTTTCCCAGAACTCCTTGTAGCCTTTTTGTTCAGATCTGATAATATGCCTCCTACTAGAACATGGAGAAAGAACCTTCACGTGTCTAGTTTCCCATTCATTCACCACCTTTTGTTTTCATAATGTGTTTTCCATCCCTGAAGTGCTGGGGCCCCAGGCCTGTTAAGTGGATCTGTATGCAGATGGACCCACCCTGAGAACATTTTGGAGATGGAATTATCTTGTCCTTGTTAAATTTCTTGATTAGCTCAATGCTGCCTATAATAGATTTTTCTTTTTTTTAATTAGATGTGAATCTCCTTTTGGGTGGTTTGAAAGCCTTCTGATATTGTATGTAAAAATTCTGATTTGTTTGGTTTTTCAGTAGGAGAAGGTCCATAAATTTGGGGAGACCATGGAAAAAGGGTCAATGCCCCAAAAGGGAGGAAATTACTGGTCTACAGTGAAAGAAAGTTAAGGTGCCAGAAAGTGCCAGCTGTAGATAATTTCTCAGAAGTCTTATTCTTGTGATTGAGTACTTCAGCCAGCAATCCCTTACACCATGTATGCTTTTAAAGAAACTGTCTTCAGTTTCACTTTGCCCAGGACCCATTTTGTGTTCTTCTGGACTTGTTTGAAGTACAGCACTCTATCCTTTAATGCATGCTTTCTCTCTTAAAGTTGAACATACTGATGGCCTTCCTTCCTCATTGGCTTATTGTAATGTTTCTGCCAGTAAATAATGGTAGTTGTTTGTTTATTAATACTCGCCTCTTTCTAACCAAGAATGTGAACTGTGGGGCTGGTGATGGTTCAGCAGCCTACAGATAACAGTACTGGCTTCTCTTGTTGAGGGCCCAAGGGGTTTGGATTTGATAGAGGCTCACTGCCATCTGTAACTCCAGGTCCAGGCCCCTGCAGATAGACAGACAGACAGACACACACACACACACACACACACACACACACACACACAATATTTTTTTGTTGAAAAATGTTGGAGGTTTTATAGTATTTGGTTGGTTGGTTAAGATAATTTTGAACATGATGGATTTCATGAAGGGTCAGTTTCTTAAGTGTTGGAATTAATAATGAGGAAATAATTTTCCCATCTAGTAAATTGTGGCTTGTAAATTACAGTCGAGCCATTTGTTAGATGTCTATTTGTAATGCAAACTACTCTTGTAAAACTGTTTGTTAAGTGTCACATTAGATACCAACAGAGACTGCTTGTCTGTGTAATGTAGTCATTTAAATTCCCATTTTTGAAAAATGATTCATTCTTTGAGTACAAGATAGAGAAATTGACAGATATACTTAAAAGCTATGTCACTTAAAAAGTAGAACAAATCTTCTAGAGTGGCTAGAGAGATGGCTCAGTGTTATAGTGTACTTTTGTTCCCAGCACCACCATAACTGCTTGTAACTAGCAGCAGGGGATATGATGCCCTCTTCTGGTCTCCCCAGGGAGTTAGCTGCATGCACATGCACAGGCTTACATACACAACACACACACACACACACACATACACACACACAAAAACCAGTCTAACAGATAAAACTCATTATCTGTCTTAGAGTTTCTATTGATATGAAGGAGTACCACAACTATGACAACTCTTATAAAGGAAAACCTTTAATTGGGACGGGCTTACAGTTTAGTCCATTATAGTCCATTATTGGCACGGTGGGAAGCATGGTAACATATGGGCAGACATAGTGTTGGAGAGATAGTTGAGAGTTCTACATCTGGATCAGCAGGCAGCAAGACGAGTGAGCCACTGGACCTAGCTTGAGCATCTGAAACCTCAAAGCCCATCTCTAGTGACACACTTACTTCAACAAAGACACACCCACTCCAACCTGGACAAACTTCCCAATAGTGCCACTCACTATGAGCCTTTGGGGGCCAATTTTATTCAACCTACCACTGCATTGTTGAAGGAAATCTAAGTGAACCATGATAGCGATTTTAACACATCATACTAAGTATACCATGTAAGTTGTATAATGTCATGAGTAGATTCAGTTCAAAGAAAGTCATGGGTTAGTTTCTGAATGCCCAAGAAGGAAGAGAGTGAAAAATGAAAAACTTGTGTCCCCAAAGAAGCCACTCTGGTAATGTGGACCCCTTCTTTTTAAAGGAGAAAGTAAGCGAGGGCTTCTATGTTCTCTGAGTCACTAAGGAATCCTCTCACCAGAGGACAGGGTCACCTTACATGGTGTCCCCATTGTTCTCCCTTGTGATGTTGAAGTGCATTTAGCTGTCATTTATTCAGACTTATTTATCCAGAGATGATGGTCCATGCCCAACCTCTATGTCCCTATATGCATATATAATGAATTTATATCACTCTTCCACAGAGATTATGCTTTGCAGTGTGTTAATGCAATGAAGAAGTGTCAGTCTGCTGTTAACTTCCACAGTCTCATTCTGAAACCTTAGTATATCAAGCATCTACACATGCCAGATGCAACTGAGCATTTCAGAAGTTTTTTTAGTTTTTATTTGTGTGTGTGTGTGTGTTGTTCCAGTGCTAAAGTATCAAACTTGTGAATGAAGCTTGTGTTCTCACTATTTATTATAACAAAATTTACCAAACAAAGTGGTCATTGTGTTTGTGCATGTACATGTATTAAAGCAGCAAACCTTTCATTTTAAATTTGAGAGCCCAGGTTGGCCTTGAGCTCATGAACCTCCCGTTTTTGCTTTCTTACTGCTAGGATTACAGGAATGTCGTGTAATCATGCCTCTCTTATTTTGCTTTTGCATTTATACTACTGTTTAGGCAATATAAATATTTAATATGTAAAATGTATACCATGTAAAATTGTTAGCTTTTGTAATCACGAATTTTAAATCATTAAACTAGGATTACTTAATTTAAATGTGGCTAAGCAATTCAGAGCATGTTGTTTGAATCAGAAAGATCTGGTATTAAGTTAAAGCATTATCACTCTCCAGACCAGCACAGTCTGATATGGCTAAGCATATGAAATTTGATGAAGTTGGCTAACTGAATTTTAAGTTGCATGTATTTATGATCAGTTAATCTCTGGATATGTGACTCATGGTCACCATATAGGACCAGTAGTAATTAACTTAAATTTTTAGCTCCAGTAATCTAACTTCCATTGTTGTTACAGAATTAAGTAAATAGTATATTCAAGTCATTTAACACTATGGCTGGAACAGAATGTATTCTTGGGAAATGGTAGTTAAATATTAATAATACACATTAATTTAAACTTCTTTATTTTTACTCTTTCCAGGTTTAATTTATTTTTGGAAATCAAGTTCAATATTAAAAAGAAAAAGCACACATTATTGGAAGCCATTTCTACTAATTCGTTACATTTTACTTATGATTTGATTTGAATACTGTCATGGGAGGAGCTGTGAGTGCTGGGAAGATAATGATGACTTAATTGATAACCTTAAAGAAGCTCAGTACATCCGAACTGAAAGAGTAGAGCAAGCCTTCAGAGCCATTGACCGCGGAGATTACTATCTGGAAGGCTACAGAGACAATGCTTACAAAGACTTAGCCTGGAAGCACGGGAACATACACTTGTCAGCACCTTGCATTTATTCTGAAGTTATGGAAGCTTTGAAACTTCAACCAGGATTATCTTTTCTTAACCTGGGAAGTGGAACCGGATATTTAAGTACAATGGTGGGCTTAATTTTAGGTAATTTTATTTTTGTAAATTTCTCTTTATAAAGTGAGCTGAGTTTGCATGGCTCTTCTTGACCTACAACATATTTGTAATTGTGTCTAGTATGTCTGAATGTGTCTGTGTAAAAAAGCATAGTGTTTAGGGTGGGAACACATGGTTGTAGTAATCTCTTCCCTAGCACCGACCCCGATGGTTGGTCAGCTCTTGCAATGTTCTGTCTAGTTACAGTATATACAGCAGTATCTCAGTACTTAAAATCAAGCAATTGGGGCTGGGTCTGTAGTTCAGTTGGTAGAGTACTTACCTAGCATTTACAAAGCCCTGGGTTTGGCCTAAAATTTCACATACAATCACAGTGGTAGGAGATTTAGAAATCAAAGTCATCCTTAGTAACATACTGCAATGTGAGTTTGCAGCCAGCCTGGGATACATGAAACACCCCACCCCCCATACACTACACTGCTTACCCTCCCCTCCCAGCCAAAGCAACTTTCAGTAAGAAGCTTAGGTGTATGTAAAGTGTTCTGTCTACTGATAACACAATTTTTGATTGTTTTATCAATGTCCCATTTTAAGTGGAAAGGGAATTGTGCCAGTCTTGAAGACAGGTGGGGCAAAGCAAGGAACTGGGGAAAAAGCATATTGCAGCATATTCTGAATCTGTTGTACTGGGCATTGCTTCTGGTATGGGAACAGGGCAGGGATCAAAAGGGACCAAAATTTTTTGCCTTGAAGAGCTTAAGGGGTACTCAAAATGAGTGCTCGCATTGCATATGACATATAATAATATCTCCTTAAGTTCAAATGAAAACAATAACCAGACCATAACATCTTATGATATGCTTATACCTCATGACTACAAAAGCATAAACAATAACCAGGTTATAATAACACCTAACATGATATAACATATAACTGCAGGAGAATATAATTTTTTTACAAGATGGAAGCTTAGCTTTGTGGGATCTTGCCCTGAGGTCACCAGTCCCTTAATTTTATTTAATATCTTTAATCTGGTTATCTCCTTGAACATGAAATTTAGCTCTCTTCTACTTCCTGGTGCCCCTTTAATCCTTGAACCATACATACATTTAAAATTTTTCCTTTCTCAGTTTCCTACATTTGATCAAAAACCCTCTTAATAGTGAACTGTAGGACAGAGTCTATGCTAGGCTCTTTTGAGATTTCCTTTGTCAGTGCAATCAATATAAATCTTTTCACTGTGGCTTCAGGCAGATTGACTGGACAAGGGTAAAAAAGAAGTTATATTCATCACCAAAATATAAGAATGATCTCTAGGCAACATTCTAAAACTATTCTTCTCTGAAACCTCTTGTACCAGGCCCCCACAGTTGAAATCACCCTCAGCACCACTGTCTTCCATATTTTTACTAGGGTGGCTTGTTAAGCCCCACTTAAAGCATTCCATTGCTTTCTTAATCCAGTGTCACAAATTTACATTACTCCAGACAAAAGCATGGTCAATCCTATCACAGCAATACGCAAGTCCCTGGTACCAACTCCTGTCTTAGGGTTTCCATTGCTATAAAGACACCCTGACCAAGGCAACTCTTACAAAGGCAAACATTTAATTAGGGATGGCTTACAGTTTCAGGGGTTTAGTCCATTATCATGGTGGAAACCATGGCAGTGTGCAGGCAGACTTGATGCTGGAAGAGCCAAGAGTTACGTATTGATCTTCAGGCAGCAGAAGGGGACTGTGTAACTGGTCTTTGGCTATTTTGTGGATTTTTTTTTCTTCTACTTTATCCCCACTTGTTTTACCTCCTACACTAGATAAGAGAGAAAAAAGAATAGAGGGGATAGAGGAAAGAGATTCCTGAATAAAGTCATGGGTCAAAAAGGGGTTGACATTATCTTAGACTACTACTCCCTGCTGATTAGGAGCATCAAGTTTCTTGGGGCAAGTTTGAGGTGTGCTATCAGGATATCTAGTTTCTTTTTGGTGTATAACTACTTAACAAAACTGTGACCAACAACAACCAACAATCCACCCTGCCTTCTGGGATTCTAGCATTTATATACCTTATGAAAAGTCCCCAGAATTCCAAACATTACACAATCTCAGAAATTATCTGCAGCTGGAAAAATCACCCCTGCTAGAGCAGGAGGCAAATTACAGTTGGCTGCTGTGGACAGTCTGAAGCAGTCCCACATCCTATATCTGGGGTCAAAACAAAAACATACTCCTATAATATTTCTGTTTTTTTTTTTTTTTTTTTTTTTTTTAAAGAAAACTAAATTCCAAAATTGTCACTATAGGACTGAGCTGACCTTGAGTATAGGAAATCTCCAAGCCTGACCCCACAGTGGCATACTTCCTCCAACAGAGCCACTCTTACTCCAGGACTGTACCTCCTAATAAGTGCCACTTGTTTGGGCCAAGCATTTAAACACACAAGGGCCATACTTATTCAAACCACCACAGTTATTACTTTTTTATTTTTAAATTAAACTCTACAGTTATTTTGAAATATAACAAGTAAGACAGAAAGTGCATCTGTTAAGCAGTGGCCATAGCTAAGTTTTAATCTGTTAAGCTGCTCTCGAAGCCTTATTCCCACACTACACTCTCATATATTGATTTATCTTCCATGTGTTAAATCAGAGGGAAGGCAAGCAAAAAAGTCACTTGGACCTGGAAGACTGCTTACACAAAGCCTGTTGAGTTTTCGAGTCAGGAGTGGTTCTTCTCTACACAGTGACCATATTTACAGAAGCCCTTTGCTTAGCATGTGCTTGCTATAGTCTTGTTATAGGATCCAGCAGAAGCTGGGCAAGCAGGCATCTCTGGTGTGGTAATATGGATATTACCATAAGGATAAGATGCCTCTTGGGGAATCCTTGTCTCACTCAGAAATGAGTATAGAGGACAGTCCGTAATCAGAGCATTCTTGTTCAGAGAAGGCCAGTTAGAGTTTTCTTTGGAAAGTTAAGGTATACTTGAAGCAGTTATCCATAAATTTAATTTTGTTCCAGACTTGGAGAATTAGGTCACTTCAAATCCGAATATGGTGGATTAGAGCATCATCTTTAGTTTTAAAGTCAAAATAAATTCTGTTCTGCTCACTTAACTGTCTTCCCAGAGCTCAGGATTTTTACAAGGGACTCTTAACACTGTCTTTGTTCCTGTATAATTAAGTTGAAGAGAGAAAAAAGAAGCTTCCCAATCTTTTACCTTTTAAAAATGAATACCAAACCATTACCATGACTGTCATTCTTTTTTTTTTTTTTTTTTTTTCTTTTTTTTTGGTTTTTCGAGACAGGGTTTCTCTGTATAGCCCTGGCTGTCCTGGAACTCACTTGGTAGACCAGGCTGGCCTCGAACTCAGAAATCCGCCTGCCTCTGCCTCCCAAGTGCTGGGATTAAAGGCGTGCGCCACCACCGCCCGGCATTTTTTTTTTTTTTTTTTCTTTTTTTGGCATGACTGTCATTCTTAAAGCTGCCGATTCAGGTTGGGGTGGTTCCTCATTATAGTGTTTCTTTTTGGCTTGGGAATTTATTCCTATTTTCCCAATAGAACCTGTAATATAGAAACTATAGTTCTATTAAAAGCAGGAACACATATATTTATGCAACTTAAATATTTTTAATAGTCGCTTTTTAAAATTCTTTTAAAGATTTATTTATTTATTTTATGTATGTAAGCACATTGTTGCTGTCTCCAGACACACCAGAAGAGGGTATTGGATTTCACTACAGATGGTTGTGAGCCACCATGTGGTTGCGTGGAATTGAAGTCAGGACCTTTGGAAGAGCAGTCAGTGCTCTTAACCACTGAGCCATCTCTCCAACACTTTTCCTAGTCTCTTGACTAATTCTCTCATTATTAGAAGTAACTGAGGAAAGTCCCAGAATCATTCCAGTGCTGTGAATACTGCCACTGTGGTGTTTTTACAGTTTGCACTCTTAAAGATGAAGCAGGCCATAAGCAGGCAACTTCTGGCAGCTTGTCCGGAGGGCCTGGTTATTACAGTGTGTGCTGCCACCCTGTTTGGTTTTCATACCTCCTGTTGCAGGATGTTAAATGATCCTTATTCACAAGGCTTACATTGTCTTTGCCCTCAGAACATGTTCACACATTTCCCCTCTCTGCATTTGTATGTGTGTGTGCTTTCTCTCACTTCCTCTTGTTTTAATCAGGTATGGTTTATAGACTGGAAATCTTACTATTTTCCCCTTTATTTCTAGTCTATATGTATGAGTATTTTGCTTGTATGAATGTCAGTGAATCATGTGTGTGCCTGGTGCTTTTGAGGCCAGAAGAAGGCGTTGGATCCCCTGGAATTACAAAACGCTGTGAGTCGCCATGTGAGTACTGGGAATTGACTTGGAAGAGCCGTCAGTACTTGTCCAGGAGCTGTTTCTCCAGCCTTGAGTTTACCCATTTTTAAGTCTTTAACTCAATGATTTTTTTTTTTTAAATAAAATGGAAGCATAGTGCAAACTGCGACAGTCTAATCTTTAAACACCTCTATAAGGCCATACTCAATAGTATCCACACTTGGATCCCACCATAACCTTGGCAGCCAGTTGCTCCTATAGATTGTGTTTCTGGACCTTTAATAGCAGTGGAGTCACACAGTGATCTTTTGTGTCTGGTTTCTGTCACCCAGCTATAGTTTCACACCTCATATGTGGAATCTATGACTTGAAAAATAAATGCCGTTACATTTTTTTTCCTTCCAATCAATTCACAATTGGTTTATGTTTGAGCTACTGTTTTTGAGCTACTGCTATTTGGGAATACTGCCATGAGACTCTCACATAGAGTCTTGTGTGGACAATTTCTTTCTCCTGAGTACATCTTAGAACTGGAATTATTGGACAGAAGGTAAAATTATATTTTCCTTTTTTAAGCAATTACCATCCTTAAAATGTGCCCTCAGTGTTTGACATTCCTGCCAATATTGTATGAAGTTTGGCTTGTCAGCATCTTCACTGACTCGGTATCTCTGTTAGTGGCCTGTGTATTTCCATCTCTGCTGGTTGAGGATCAAACTAAGCATACATTTACTCTGGACTACACCTCCATTCTAAGAATCTGAGCCTGTTTATCTTTTAGTAGCCATCTAAGTGGATGTGAATTGTCACTGCATTGGAGTTCAGTTTGGCACTTCCATAATTATTGAGCATCTGTTCAGTATTAGTTGGTTATTTGTGTAGCTTTGGTACAATGTCTGGGCAAAGTTTTTACCTATTCATTGTATGTTGTTACTGTTTGTTCATTTGTGGTTTTATTAGCATAAAATTTTGTAATGTTTCTTCAGGTTCTGTAAGGACTTCTTTAACGTGGTCTTGCCTCAGCTCTTTGTTCCTGCTGAGATCAAATACATTCTGCAGATGTCATGTTTCATGCTAAGGAAAAATTCTTTTTTCTACGTTAAATGTTGGTTTTAGTCTTGATCCTCTATCCTGTAATTTCAGAAAAGATTTCTGTCTTTTTAGTAATTTTGGAGAGTATTCTTCATAAATAACTTGGTTATGAGTGTGAACAAATCTCTCTTGAGAATGTTTTCTTTTATTCTTATCACACTTAAGCTGTCAAAGGACCCTGTGTGTACACTGTCCTATATAGTCATCTGTGCATCCTGTTTCTATCCAACGTCCTGTACAGCATTATTATTAGCATGGTTCTTTATTATTATTATTTTAAAAATAAGTTGACAAAGTAACAGGCTCCTTTCTGACAGTTTCGTACCTACTTCCTTCCTACTGACTGAGTTCAGCCCAAGCCCCTGCCTTTCCTTTTCCCCACTGTGCCCTTTGCTGTCAGCATCCTCATTCCTACTTTAGTATCTCATGTTCTCTTGTCTTCTTGGCTCCCTTCTTAAGCCTCCTTTGTCCTGTGTCATATTCCTTTCCTGCTCTTAGAGCCATTATTCTCCTAGCAGATGCTCAGAGTGTAACGATTAGGATCTGAGAGCCACCTATGTGAGAAAGCACACCATGTTTCTTTCTGATCCTGAGCTACCTGGCTATCTTTGGTATTAATATCTTTCCAACCTGGATCATCTATACAGCAAATGGTCCTCTTTGCTTTTTGTCAAATATAGTTATAAGCCGAATAAGTGCAGTGCTTTTATGACCCCCCATCCACCATGAGTGCACTACTTTTGTATCCTCTATGAATGCTGGCCTTTTGTGACACTCTGTGAATGCAGTGCTGTTATGACCCCCTGTGACTGCAGCACTATCATGACTCCTCCTGAGTCATAACAGTGCAGTGCTGTTATGATACTCCATGAGTGTAGAGCTTTTGTAGCCCCTGTGCGTACAGCACTTTAGTGACCCCATTTGAACAGTGCTTTTGATGTCATTTGCAGACCTGGTGCAGAGGAGCAGAGATGTTGAGTCACTTGTGAGTGTTCTAGTAGAGGTGTAAGAACTCTCTCCTCTTGCTTGTGTTGAGCAAGAGACTGCATTGCACAGAGGCCTGTGAGTGGAGCTTAAGTTATAAATATGACACTAGTCCCTGGCGCTATCATAGACCAGTCATGTTCTGAGCTCATTTTAGCTTGTAAAGTTAAGTAGGTTCTATCAGGATGAGTTTTTAGTATGTAAGATTATAAACTCTCCTTCTCCCTCTGTCTCTTTGTATCTTTGTTTCTTTCTCTCTGTTTCTGTCTCTCTTGCTTGCTTTTGTGTGTACACGCACACATACATACACACACACACATACACACACACACACACACACACACACATACACACACTGGACTGTACAGAACATAACTACTAGAAGAATAGAATACGTTCAGAAAATTACTGTCTTTTTGCATGTTTCCCTACATGTGAGAGAATTCATGAACCAGTCTTGTAATATCAAAGCTCACAGTTGTACGATTGTTTCTTTCCTCGTGGCACTATCATCTTTAGGTTGTGCTGAATATTGAGATGTAGTGGCAAGAGTTCATTGTAATTCAAAGCCATGTTTGCGGGGAGGGTTTGTTTTTTCCTGGAACTGGTCTTCACATTCTGTTTTGAGTCTGCCTTCTGACAGAGTCAGCCTATTGTAGTCTAGGAAGTGTGTGTGTGTGTGTGTATGGTGTGTGTGTGTGTGTGTGTGTGTGCATGCGCGTGTGCACACACAAGAGAATGTTTCATATAGTCTATTGTAATCATATTCACTCTTTCACTACCCTCTCTTCTGCTTTCACTGATTCCTTCTTTTCATTAGTCTTCCCCTCTCTGTCTATCTTTGTTTCAGACAGAGTTGTGTGTGAAGACAGTAGGGATTCTTTACTGGTGTATGAACAACTTACCAGTTATACCACTGAAGAAAATGATACCCCTTCCATGCTAATAGCTCATCAGGGAGAGTTGGGCTCTCAGGAGCACATCCCTTTCCTGCATCAGTAATGTAATGTTGAAAGGAATATTCATACATAGGTCTTGTGCAGGCATCTACTGTTGCTGTGGCGTATCTTGAAGATGGTGTTTCATAGCACTCCTCCCCTCTCCTGAGGTGTCTAATTTCCAGATCTCCTTCTATTGTTTTTCTTAAATGCCTTGTTCACTTAAATAACAGCAACAAAAACAAACCTTTGGCTTTAGCCTATAGTGAAGAATGGATCTCTCTTTTGGTTTGGTTTGATTTGGTTTCAGCATCATTGAATGTTACAAAATCTATTAATTTCTTCAGGGTTAGCCTCCCCATGTCTGGACATGGACTTTGGAGAGTACTCCCGGTCTTCATCTTTACACATGTGGTCCACATCGTATTTCTTTTTCAGGGTACACAAGAAATTATCCTGTCCTCAAATCAATTCTTCCCTCAATTCTTTTCCACACAATACAAAAATTTCATTATATTCTCTTCTTCATCCCATGTATCCTTTCTTGGTGAAAGTGCAGTTTTCTTCTAAACCATGCAAGGTAAAGCCTTCAATATCAGACTTTTTAGTCGTGTGCTGGGGAGCAGTTTATTTCCAGGGTTCAACACCCTAGCATATCGAAAGACATGATTTGAAATAACTTTCCTTTTCTTTTTGTGTTTACTCCAGTGACTA
This sequence comes from Mastomys natalensis, assembly GCA_021653895.1. NCBI lineage: Eukaryota > Metazoa > Chordata > Mammalia > Rodentia > Muridae > Mastomys > Mastomys natalensis. Next base: position 748,280 of record JAJTUV010000471.1, on the reverse strand, counting down.
TCCCACTTCCACAGTAATGTAAAACCCCAAGAACAACCTTGATTTTTTTTTTTATTAGTAACTTTTTTTAAAATGTTAATCAAAGGCTTTGTATGTTTGGTATGTAATGCTCAATGACAAGATGCCCATACAATCAGAAGTGTAACCCAACACCCAACCTAGATACACCAACTATCTTTGACTGGTGGAGACACACAAACATCTGCCTCCATGGTCCCCTCCCGACCCCTCTCTCATCTCCTAACTCCTCCTCTCCTCCTTCTCTTCTTCCTCCTCCTCTTCCTCCCCTGACTCCTCCCACCTTAGCTCCTCCTACATATCACCCTTCCTGTTAAGATAAAACTTTTCTCTCAACATACAATTAGAGCGTAACTATACCAATTTGTATCAGTAAGGTACAAGATAGACCTAATACCCAGTCCATCATTTTGTTGACTAACCAGAATCTCTGTCATCTCTCCTAACTAAAAGACTTAGAACCTGGCTTTTTTCTTGGCTTTAGAATGAATGTCAGCTGAAAACCATCCTCTCAAGTCTTTTCTCTCAAAGTAAATAGCAGGATTGGCTATGAGACTATAAGTCTTCAACCCCATCAGAAATCCAGAATGACTGAATTAACTGAAATTATGGGAAGCACAAAGCATAGCTTCTGAAACTTAGCCAATTTATAGAGACAGATGAACACCTGAACAGTCCCTATAATGTAAAATTATAGGGACTTCAGCCTTCTGGCCCAGGATCATCTGACAGACCTAGTGATGCAGAATTATTAAGGGCTGATTACTCTGTCTTGGCAGATATAATCAGTTGACTATTCTGCAAGTGTGTCCTTTTCTGGACAGTAATTTGTCTGTAGATGAAAAGAGGCAATTCTTGCCTAGTGGCTGTCTCACCACAACTGAAGTAACTCCAAAGATGCTCAATTTCTTCTTAGAATCCAAGACAGGAAGCTGTCAGGAGCAGACAGGTCTTTAAACCAAATGAACCTTAATACAGAAATGTTTGTAATGTCAATTCTGTGGACTTCTGATGTTTTTAAAACCATGTAAGGCAACCTGGACTGTTGTCTGTTAACTCCTCTCAGCTATTTCTAAATAAAATATAGAAAATACCTTAACAATAAACTCAGAGCCATGAATTTTCTATAGGCCCTTAACGTACAGACTAACCATCTCAAATCAGTTAAAAAAGTTAAAGAAGGACTGGGTCTAAGCCTTGTATTCCTAAATGTGTTATATAGGTACAATGCGTATGAGAGTAACAATATTAATCTCACTTCTATATCAATAAGAAACTTGTACCAGTGAAAGCCTTAAATTTGAAATCAAAGTAAATTTTGTACCATTTAAGAAATTCTAACTTCAGCTTAATAACAATTATACAGATTTCTACCAATAGGTTATGGCTATGCAATAAATCCTAGCTATTCCTCCCTGTTCGAACAAAACCACTACTTTTCCCTAGAAAGACAGCCCAATATTAACCACTTCAGTCTGCAAGGCCAGGGAATAGGGATGCCGATTCTTCATTAACTTCTTCAAGCTGATTACGGGCATTGAGATATTAGAAAAGGGGCGGGGGGAAGAGTAAATTGATAAGCCTCTGACGTCTGTGTCTTCACTTCATCCAGCTGAGATTCCAGGACATCAGAGGTTCGAGCAGGTCTGCTCAGCTTGCTTGCTGAGTAGATACACCAAGGCTGTGTATTTTGCAGTATACAATTCTCAAAACAAATTTTAGTATCAAGATATTTTTTGTTTGAATTCTGGAATCTAGTCTTCTGGTGGCCTGTCTCTATCATATCTGATCCATATAATTCTGGGAGTTTCTATGAGGGTGTGCTCCCACCATCCTCCCACTCCCGCCTCCCTGATCTCAAATTCCTCAACACTAGGGAATCCAAACTATCGAGTACCAAGGCCCTCCACTTCCACTGATGCCTGACAAGGCCACTCAACTAACTATACAGGTGGAGCCATGAGTCCCTCCCTTTGTGTTCTTGGGCTGGAGGTTTTAGAATGGCTACTCCAGCTTGTTTCTTAGGACCATTTGCTTGAAAAATTGTTTTACAGCCTTTTACTCTAAGGTAGTGTCTGTCTTTGTCACTGAGGTGGGTTTCCTGTATGCAGCAAAATGCTGGTTCCTGTTTATGTATCCAGTCCGTTAGCCTATGACTTTTTATTGAGGAATTGAGTCCATTGATGTTAAGAGATATTAAGGAACAGTGATTGTTGCTTCCTATTATTTTGTTATTAGAGGTGGAATTATCTTTGTGTGGCTATCTTCTTTTGGATTTGTTGGAAGAGGATTACTTTCTTGCTCTGTCTAGGGTATAATTTCCCTTCTTGTAGTGGAGCTTTCCTGCTAATATCCTACGTAAAGCCGGGTTTGTGTAAAGATATTGTGTCAATTTGTTTTTTTCATGGAATATCTTGGTTTCTCCATCTATGGTAATTGAGAGTTTTGCTGGATATAGTAACCTGGGCTGGCATTTGTGTACTCTTAGGGTCTGTATGACATCTTTCTATAATCTTCTCTATTTTATAGTATCTGGTGAGAAGTCTGGTGTAATTCTGATAGGTCTGCCTTTGTATGTTACTTGGCCTTTTTCCCTTACTGCTTTTAATATTTTTCTTTGTTTTGTGCATTTGGTATTTTGATTATTATGTGGCTGGAGGTATTTCTTTTTTGGTTTAGTCTATTTAGAGTTCTGTAGGCTTCTTGTATGTTTATGAGCATCTCGTTCTTTAGATTAGGGAAGTTTTCTTCTGTAATTTTATTGAAGATATTTACTGGCCCTTTAAGTTGGGAATCTTCACTCTCATCTATACCTATTATCCTTAGGTTTGGTCTTCTCATTGTGTCCTGGATTTCCTGGATGTTTCGTGTTAAGAACTTTTTGCATTTTGCATTTTCGTTGACAGCTGTTTCAATATTTTCTATGGTATCTTCTGCACCTGAGATTCTCTCTTCTATCTCTTGTATTCTGTTGATGATGCTTGCATCTATGACTCCTCATTTCTTTCCTAGGTTTTCTATCTCCAGGGTTGTCTCCCTTTGTGATTTCTTTATTGTTTCTACTTCCATTTTTATGTCCTGGATGGATTTGTTCAATTCCTTCACTGTCCAGCGCCCTTCCTGGCCAGCAGGAAATTAGACGCAAGACAACAAGGTTCCTTCTCAAGGCAGTTTACTCAGGATTGTAGCTTTTTGGGGGGGGGGGACCCACCTACCCCGGGGACCAGGCTTATACCTAAGCAAAGTCCAATGAGCATATGCCACGTATCATCTCTCCATACATCCACGTATGACCATTCCCTGCCCCTGCACAGCTGCATAGCCAAATGAGGACTTTTTCCACAAGGAGCAATCTCAGCCAGCACCATCTTCAAGTGCAGCGCATAGCGGCTGTCTACACTTCACTTGTTTGGTTGTGTTCTCTTGTAATTCTTTAGGGAATTTTTGTGTTTCCTCTTTAAGGGCTTCTACCTGTTAACCTGTGTTCTCCTTAAATTCTTTGAGAGTGTTATTTATGTCCTTCTTAAAGTTCTTTATCATCATCATTATAAGTGATTTTAAATCTGAATCTTGCTTTCCTGGCCATATGGGAATTCAGAACTTTCTAGTGTGGGAGAACTAGATTCTAATGATGCCGAGTACCCTGGGTTGCTGATGCTTATGTTCTTGGGCTTGCCTTTCACCATCTGGATCACCTTAGTGCTACCTGCCCTGTCTCTTAAGGGAGCCTGTTGTTCCTATTTTCTTGGTTGTGTCAGAACTGTGTGGGGTGGGTGTTACTACTGGGGTTAGAGCTGGGGCCCAAGATCTGCTCAGTGCTCGAGCCCAAACCAATGCTCATGGTCAGGAGTGAATTCCTGGGTCCTAATGGGTCCCAGTTACTCCCTGGTTTGGAGTGAGGGGGCATTGCTGTCTACTTACCTAAAGTTAAAGCTCCTGGGAGGCCTGCTTCCTGTGGGTTTTGTGAGATTGGGTACAGAGCTGCCACCTGGGATTTGCTCAGTGCTTGGGCCCCCACTTTTATATTTAAAAAAAAATAAAATTTATGTGATGAACGTCTAATAGGGATGAGAGTAAGCTTGAAGCAAGAAGATAGTCTTACAGATATAAAGTAAATGTGTAATCTAGTCTGAAGACTTTTCTATTAAATTAGTTTTGAGTCTGGTGTATTTATTTGTAAGGTTTACTGATAGTAGTTTTGATGTAAATTTGCAATTTCTTTCTGTTATCATACTTCTATGAATTATTTACGTTAGACCCTATAGCAGCTGCTGAGAATACCCAATAGAGTATGAAAGCACTTCTCCTATTTGCTCTTCTTCATTCTGCTCAATAAATTCATATTTGAGCACGAGTTAGTCATTTCTCGACCTGGAAGCCTTCAGGTGCAGTAAAAGTGAGGTGGGCATTGTCATGGTTCCTGTAATCCTAGTACAGAGGCTTCAAGTCTCAAGGTCAGCCTGAGCTACATAGTAAGACCCTGACTCAGGTGAAGCAGGAAAAAATCCAATGAAAATGAATTCTGGGGAAATTAATTTTGTTGGATCAAGATCTGTAGCTGTGTAAATTTGTGTGAGATGGAAGCTGGATATCCTGACTTTAAGAGAATCCTTAATTACATAGCAAGTTGAAGAGTTTAAAGCCATCCTGAACTACAGTGAGAACCCATGTCAAAAAACCAGTGACAAAAACTCATGAGGCACTATCTCAAGAACCCAATAAAACCCTTCTAAGTCATACATGCATAAGAGTTAGAAGGGTCTGGGCCTTGCAAGATATTACTGGCAAAAATCTAAAACTTTTTCATGAGACTGCCAAACCTAGAAAAGAGAGAAGTTTCTCCTTTTCAGAATCACCAAACTATTACATGGCAAGACTTAGGAAAATTTGGACAGTAGTTGTCTTTAATCAAGTGTTAGATAGAATGTGAGGAATACTGAGAATTACACACACACCTATCCATGTTTTGTTTTGGAGAGGTGCATGTAGCCCATGTTGTTTAGGCTGACTGTAAGCTTATCGTGTAGCTCAAAGTGATCTTGAACTCCCAGTCATCTTGCTTTCACCTTCCAGGTGCTGCGATTAAATGTATTTGTCACTAAACCTGGCTCTTTATGTTTCGACACATTATCTATGATTCATTTTTTACCTGTCACAGTCTACAAGTTTACACTTATAAAGTTTTATTTTACATAATTAGAGTCACTAATGATGAATATAATTTGTTAAAAATAATTTTAATATGTATAATTTAATATGTATAATTTAATAAATATTGGTATCATAAAAACAAATAACCAGTTCATGTACTCCCCCTTGTGGTAAATATTAGGGTTAGCCAAATGTTTTTGTATTAATAGTTTGTTAACTCTTTGCATTACCTTACAAACAAGAATAGGGATTTGAATGGTCCAAAACACTAAGAAGCACTCCGACTGAGCTGGGCATGGTGGTGCATGCCTATAATGCTGTCCTGAGGCCAAAGACTGCTGAGAAGTGAAGACTAGCCCAAGCTGCAGTCAGAACAGGTCAGGCAGAGTTATATAGACCTTTGTGTGTATGCGTGTGTGCATGTTAGGAAATCTAGAAAATCAGACTGGACTTTGTATAATAATTAGGAGGGTATATTTATGCAGCAGAGCCCTAGTTGTGTGTTATTACTTTAAAGCCTGACTAGATCACACCCCTAAGGGATTGCCTTTGGCCTATCTGCAGTAGGACCCAGGCAAGATGGCTTTGAATAGGTCCAGTTTATCCTGATTTTAAGTTCCCAGGTTACTGATGTGCCACCATGGCTGAGAACTACTTCTGTAGGTTTTAGTGTTCTTATGTCCCTAACCTGGTCTGTAAGTGGGAATGGGCACATCGTAATGTTCTGATGTTCTGTTACTTTTCTTATACTTCACAGCAAATGAAGTGTTTTGAAGTAAGCAGTGGTGGATCCTCAGGATTCCTTTTAGAGTGAGAAATAATCTTCAGGAAGTAGTGGACTAATCCTAGGATGCTCCACAGGGAAGAACAAGCACGTAGTTCTGCCTTAATGTTTTCAAATGAAATTGTAGGTCTGATCATTTCCTCCCTTCAGTTTTTCCAGCTAACTGTTAGGAAGTCCTTTTGTCTGGTTGTGTTCTGTGAGTTAGCTTTATAGAAAATGTCAACAGCATAGTGTAGTGTAAAGCTCTTGGGTTTCCTTGATGGCTGTCAGATAGATGTCTGTGTACCCACATCATATTGCACCAATTGTGGGGTATCATGTGAAAGGGACACTGTTGTAAATAGAAAATAGTTACTGTACTTTGCCTAGTAATTATTGATCTTTACATATACATTTTAATTATTGAGTAACCGGTGAATATGCGAGCTGGTTAGAGCTAGGTACAATTGTTAAAAGAAGATAATTAGTCTTTAGTTTTATTAGAATTTTGTTATTTTTGTTATTTATCATAACTGAGCTTTAGTCAGTCTTAAAAATAATTTCTAATATGTAGAATACCTAGATATTTCTTAGTAACTCTTACTTGTTTTAATAAACTGTTTCTATTTTCTTTTTAAAAAGTTAATTAAGTGTTGTATCACCTGTTAGTATTTTCTCTCTATAACTGTATAGTATAGAAATGAAGCCTTTATTATTTAATAAAATCTGTCTTGGTTAATGTGAATAAATAACATTGGATTGTATTGAATACGAAGTCACATTTACATTTCTTCTGGAGTAGTTTCTTTTTTTGCCCCATTGGCAACTTGCACTGTTGGTTTTGATTTATATGATAATATGTTTTTTAAAATCTAACTGTTCATAGTTTTCTTTTTTTTTTTTTTTTTATCCTCTCCTGGGTCTTCTACAGGAGCAGCACATGCTTTTAGCTGCTGACTACCTCTCCTGTCCATGAATTCTGCCTTTTATCTTTTACATTTGCTTCAATGTTAATGACTTCTTGATTATTACGTGATAAAGATATACTTCTATATTGCTTTAAAAATTAAACAATTCCATTTCTCTTTTCCTGTGATAGGGTCTCATGTAACCCATGTTGGTTGACCTTCACTGGGTTATATAGTTGAAGATGCCATTGTTAAACTCCATGTGTGGCTTTAACATTTAGCGTGGAGGTGTGGTGGGATGGTGCACATGCATTCCATGTCTTGCTTGTAGAGGTCAGAGGACATCCTCAGTGGCTGTCATCATTGTTGCACCTTGTTTGTGACATGATTTCTCTGTTGTTTATTGCTATGTAGTGAGACTAGTTGGCCTGTGAGCTTCTGGGGTTCTCGTGCTGCCTTTAGTCTGGAGGAGGAACACTGGGTTTATAGACAAGCCAAGGAGCCTGGATTTACATGGGTTCTGGAGATTCAGAATTTGTTTTCCACACTTTCATGGGAAGCACTTACTATTCGCCGTCTACACAGCCCTAGTCCTTTAGGTTTTAATTGATGGGTTATGCATGCTTATGGGCAAAACACATTTTTACAGTGTATAATGCCAGTATATATTTCCTACCATAGACCTTCCAGTTTCCATTTTCAGAAGCAGCTGGTGTGCCTGCACAGTTTCCTGTGTCTTATTTCCCTGTGGTTCTTTCTTGAGTTTTGACTATCAGCACTGTCCTATATTAATGACAACTTGATGTTTTAGTTGAGAGCCCATTCTGTTAATATAGTAACATTGCTATTTCAGATCTACTTTTTATTTTTTAGCATTATTGTTTTTAAGTATGTGTGTGTGGCGGGTGGGGTGGGGTCTATCTGTCTGCCGTTGAGTATGTGTATAAGAATGCAGGTGCCCATGGGGCCAGCAGTGTCAGATTCCCTTGGAGCTTGAGTTACAGATGTCTGAGAGCTGCTCAGCATGGGTGCTGGGAATTGAAACTGCGGCCTCTACAGGAGCAGCACATGCTCTTAGCTGCTGACAGCCTCTCCTGGACATTAATTCTGCCTTTTAGTAATATATTTTATCTTTTAAATATTCTTCAGTGTTAATGACTTCTTGATTATGATAGTGACAATGATAGGCTTTTTTCTTGCTTTACAAGTAACTGATTCCATTTTGAAACAATTATTTGTATTAGCTATGAATAGAGTTCTTTGTGTGTATTTATATTGCGTGTAAAAATAGTCCTTAATGTATTACGGAGGGAAAAAAACACTTTTGTGTCAGGTTTGCTATGTAGTTGAGGCTTCAAACTTGACTTGTTTCAGTCTACTGAGTGCTGGGGTTACAACTGGACCACCCTACCCTCTCCTCCTGAAATTATGAACTGTTTTCTATTAAGATGGTTTGAAAAACAAGTTAGGTGAGAAAACATTAAGAGATTTCATTAAGATGGGTCTGGAGAGATGGCTCAATAGTTAAGAACACTTACTGCTCTTCCCAAGGACCTGTGTTGAATTCCTAGCAACTACATGTTATCTCACTACTGTCTATAATTCTAGCTCTTAGATAACTGACACAGTGCACATAAAATAAAAATAAAATATAAATACAATTTTTCTTTTTACAGAATGCTGAAAGTGAGAGAAATAATAGTCTTCCTCAGGGAAGAGTAACACCAATTGGTTATCCTGTACCAGATGGTCAGCACAGAAGACATTCATACAAATCACATTATATAAACTGAGAAGTTTGTATTTATGCATTTAGGAATATATGTGTAATAGTTGTTACACACATATGTATGTAACAACAATTAGTGGAAAAGCCATGAGTTTGAAGGACAGGAGCATCGATGGGTTTGGAAGGATGGAAAGGGAAGGGGAAATAATGTAATTATAACTCAAAAAAAAATAATTAAAGACATTTTCTGAAATTTCTCGACCTTATGTCTAAAAGTTGATAACTTGCTTCCAGACAGTGATGGAAGCATCTTTAAGGAACAGACTGTCTTTGTCCTTTTGACCTACTCTTGTGTAAATTAGGCAGCTTGAAATAGGACTGGGAACCCTCTTTCAGATTCATAACCTTTGCATTTGTCTTATGGGAAATGTAGAATGCAAGCAATATTTTTGTTCATGTCTTATTTTTTATATAAAATGGAAAAGTATGACAAAAATCTTAGTGGATAATGGAAGCACAAGTTTCTCTTAGATTTTCTCTTAATGGATCATAGAAAGTAGAAGCAAAATTAGGTTAATTTGGTGCATCAGTGTCTTTCTTACTGTGTATTACTAAGTGATAGCAACTTGATATTAACTTTTTAATTTTAACTTTTAAATGGTAGTTGAAACAAATAACTGATGGATGTGCCCTCCTTTATCTGTAAAAAAGGCCAGGAGGACAAAGTTAAGACTACTTTTAAACAATTTCATCTACTGATAGGTGCAGATTTAAAGGTGCCTTTTTCTGATGGTGGAGGAAAACACCAGCCCGTATTTCACTATCCACCAGCTTCAATTATAGGTGACTGTCTGCAATGCAGCTTTAACTTGAACAAGCTTTAAAGCAAATACTTTCATTATTATTTTGTTATACTTTATTATATATATTGTATATTATACTTTATTATAAGGTTGAACAAGCCTTTTCCTGCCTAGAATATATGCTGGGCATATTACCTCCTTATCTGTCTTCCTCTGAGTGCTTTTAGGCTGAACATTCCCCCACATATATTAACTCCTTTGAAAACTGAAGTTTTTCATCTAATTTTGGGAGGAGGGTTTTGCTTTGAATTTTTTTTTTAAATGAATCTTCAGTTTTACTGTTTAAAGTATTAGGAATTTTAAGAATGTTAAACTGAGGTTTCAGTTTTCAGATGAAAGCTTACCTGTTTATAAGTAAGTAAACAGAGGAAGTGCTTAGGATTGCCTCAGTTTGCTCACTTCTAAAAACATAATTATTTCAGGTTAGTCAGCCTGGGACTGTTGCCTGTAATCCTGTGACTGGAGAGGTGGTGATAGGACCAACGCTTGAAGTCATTCTGCATTGTATAATGCAAATATCAGATGCTTTTTTTTGGTACTATTTGAACATCTAAATTTGCTCATTTGTAGTTGACTTTTTCTTAAAGAACTTGTGGTTAATAAAGACAAGACTGATGTGCATTGTATTGTGACAGACACTAGAGGACTCCTTCAGTTACAGATTCTCTATGGAAAATTAGTAAACTTGGCATAGTAGCACACATCTTTAATACTAGCACTCCAGAGTCAGAGGCAAGAGAGTCTCTAAGTTCAGGGATAGTTGGGGCTATATAGAGAGACTCTCTCTTCTAAAATTAGAATAATAAGAAAACACAACGTTCTTAGGAAGCCTTTCCAGATTACAGTAAAAGAATGTAGAGCTTAAAACCTATTGGGCTCCATCTTAGTCGACAAAGAGAACTTGATTGTCAACTGCAGTCATGTATTGCCTTTGTGAGGAGAGTGGGCACCCAGGATGTGGAGTAGTAATGTTAGAAAATACTGAGTCCTAGATCTCAGTGAGCAGGAACCATCTGCCAGTTACAGGGAGCACTGACTCAGCTCTCTCTCCCAGCCCTTTTCATGGGAGGCCTTTCTAGCCATCATCATGTATAAAAATAAGTGTGGTGGGAAAAGCATGAAGTTTGCTAGAACTCTTAGCCACACGACTGAGAACCAGCAGATTTTGAATAAAGTGGAGCTGATGGTAAAGATACCTCAGCCGGATATGGTAATGCATATTTCTTCTTGCTACTCAGGAAGCTAAGGCAGGAAAACCACAGGTTAGAGACTAGCCTGGCCTCCATAGTAACTTGAAGGCCAGTCTGAGTAAGCAAGTTAGTAAACAGAGGGCTGGAGGTGCAGAGTGCTGACTAGGTCAAGGTCTAGTTCCAATTTCAGAATGGCAAAGTGACACCACTGGACCATTTGATCATAGTATTCTGCCAAAAAACTGTCTTTGCAGATGTGTAGCTTTAGCCTTGTAATCTCTTGCTACTATGCTCACTCCTTAGAAAATAGGTGATGTAAACAGGTTTCCATTCAACTATAAAATCCAGGTAGTAGCTGTTTGCTTATTTCTTGCCTCTTTTCAATGCTATTGATAGATTAGTGCACAGAAATTAGAATTCTGGGGCACATCATTAATATATTTGTAAAAATGCTTATATAATTACAGGTCCTTTTGGAATAAATCATGGGATTGAGCTTCATTCAGATGTGGTGGAGTATGCCAAGGAAAAACTGGAGAGCTTCATCAAAAATAGTGATAGCTTTGATAAGTAAGTATTTATACCTGTAGTTTTGGTATGAGAACAATTAATGAATATGTGTAGTATGCCTGTTCTTAAACAGTATCACATTATCAATCCTGGCTAAATGAATACAGTAGAAATCTCTGCTATACAGTGAGGAAATAAGTCACCATGTTATTTTTTATTAAATTATAGCTAAATATGTGATTACTGATCTTTCATTTATTAAATACCATATAGTTAACTTTTGGATAGGAAACAAGATGTTTGTGCTCACAGTACTTTTCTGTAGCTGGTTTAACCCTTTTGGTTGATAGTTTCAACAGTATGTTTTACGTTTGTCTGTAACTTATATACACAGCATACAAAGGTCCCTCCTTACTCCATAATAAATTTAGTAGAAATTACTGTATAAATACACCTGTATGTGTTGTGTGGGATCATGTTTGGGAATTGTTTTATGAAATTGTTTACCTTTACCCTGGCTTCTCTTTCCAAGATGTATTGCATAGGTGTTGATCCTTGTTGAAAGCAAGTGAAAGTGAAGATTTGGGATGTAATCGTGAGAAAATTCTGCCCAGGCAGTTTTGTGGAACAAGGACTCTTATGACTGAATTGGAAATAAATCCTACGAATTGAAATAGTGTACTATATGTAGGGTTTTAGTGTGTCCTACTTCTGTATAGCGTGTTGCAGATTCCAATAGGGAAAGCCTTTAATCGGATAGGAAGCATAGACATAGAACACAGTCATTATACAGCACGGTTTCAGTGTAAAAACTGACCCAGACTTCAGACTTGGCTTTTTAGCAGGGGTCTCCCACTCATCCCTAGCCCTGGCTGTAAATGCCAGTGTGAAAAACTGTAGGGGGACAAGAGCACAAACCTAGAGGAGAGTTCCAGAATCCAAGGACACTTTGAGTACCCTCCAAAGAGTGTATCTTCTTTTCTGCCCTTTTGCTCTCTTCCTCCTCCAGTTGCCCTTGCATTTTTGTCATCTTCTCTGTTGTGGGTTTGTATCTATTCTAGTGGGAACAAAGCTTGGGGACTGGTTGAAGAAAACAAAACATGCCCCACAGCAATTCCTCAGCTCCTGCAGTCCAGCAGAGGCTTTGTGCAACAGAGGTGTGATTGTAGCTCGATTGTAGCACTTCAGGCAGGATTGAGGGAATTGAGGTGCTCAGGTTATTATTTTTTTTCTATAATACACACAATAGATTTAAGTTGGCCAGGTAAATTATCATTTTGCTGAGCAACTTTTCTCTTTAGTAGATTTATTTTATCTATATGAATGTTTTGCCTAAATGTCTGAATACAACCACATACATGTCTGGTGTATATAGAGTTCAGGAGAGGGCATCTGATTCCTTGCACTGGAGTTTTAGACAATTTGAGAAGTGCCATGTGGGCTCTGGAAGTCCACCATTGTCCTCTGCTAGAGCAAGTAGACCAAATTTCTGAACCATCTTTCCAACCCCTGCATATCTTTTCTTTAGGGATAATTAACACCTAGTTCATACTCTCAGTTATTTTCAGTTGCGTACTGCATTTATTCCACAAAAGAAACACGCTTAACAGAAATCAAAGTTACTAGCTCAAGTTATTTAATAAGAAATTGATATTAAACTTTACCATCTGTTTATGTCTTCGTCATTTTCTCCTGTCTAATGACTAATGTGGTTGCTGAGTTTTGAGATGTGGGCAAGATTAATTTTTATTTAGCTATGGCTGTTTTTTGAAGTGTCTGATTTTTTAAAAAATATTTTAATATTGAAGCTTAATCTGCCCATAAAAAGTTTTTGAATACATTTTAACTTAGAAAGTATAAAAGTAACATTAATAAAGGCTTAAAATCTTTAGTAACGTCTATTACATATTACTTGTTAGTACATTTCATTTGTTGATACATGAAGGTTCAATTTCTGGTCATTATTCAACAGGCTTAAGGAAGACTTGAGTCACTAAGGCAAATCTGTTCAGGTTTGTTGATGAGACATGGTCTGGGTAGCAGTGAAGAATGCTATGATTTCAGTGATTTTGTATAGTATAACAAATCAGTTTGATGGCTATTAGGTGTCTCATTTGTTATTTATTTAATGGTGTGTGTGTGTGAGAGAGAGAGAGAGAGAAAGAGAGAGAGAGAAAGAAAGAGAGAAAGAGAGAGAGAGAGAATAAGTATGGACATGAAGGTATGTGTGGAGGCCAGAGATTGATGTCCAGGGACCTCTTCCATCGATCACTCTTCATTTGTATGTTTTAGACAGAGTCTCTCACCCAAATTGAAGCTCATCAATTCAGCCAAGTGTGTGCTACCATGCCAGGCTTTTTACATGGTTCTGAGGGATTCAAATTCAGGTACTCACGAGCATGACAAGCCTCCTGTGGTACACCTCTTCAGCCCTTTTCTCTCTCTCATGTCTCAAAAAAATGTTTTTACACAATTGAAAAATGATTACATTTTTTCTGCTTGTTTTTGAATTTTTGTTGCTGTTATGCAGGTTTTAAAAATAATTCCTAACATGATCTATAGCATTCAGCGAAGAACAATCTAAATGCTTTCTTGTGACATTGAATGTTTTTGCTGTTCTACCTAAAATCATTAACCAGGTGTTTATCATAGTTGCTGAAGTTTTGCAGCTTATTTTTGAAACATTTTTATGTTAATTCATGCTAAAGAAGATAATTGGAGCAATTTTATTTTACTTCTTGGCAGGTGGTATTGTAGTCAGGTTTCTATTATTGTGATAAACACCATGACTAAAAACAATGTAAGAAGGAAAGAATATATTTCTTCTTATAGCTTAAGGTCCATTACTGAAGGTAGTCAGGGCAAGATCTCAAAAGCAGGAACCTGGATACAGGAACAGAAGAGGAGGCCCAGAGGTGGCTTCTTACTAACCTGTTCCCTATGGCTTGCTCAGCCTTCTTTCTTATTGCTAGGCAAGTGCTCTACCACTGAGCTAAATCCCCAACCCTTTCTGCCTTATTGCAACCCTGGACCAGCAGCCTAAGGATAGCATTGTCCACAGTAGTATCTGGGCCCGCACGCATCAATCATAAATCAAGAAAATGCCCCCACAGACTTGTCTACAGGCTGCTCTGATGGAGACATTTCTTTCTCATGTTTCCTCTTTCCAGAAGACCTTAGCTTGTGTCAGGTTAACAAACTAATCAGAGCAGGTATGAAATAGTACTTATTGTTCAATATCTTATATTGAGCTTATCTTATATTCTTGTATACAAAAGAGTAGCTAGTACTAGGAAATTGTTTCATTTTACATAAAATAGCAACTGGTATAAAGTTAAGTAATCAAAGTTAATTTGTTGTTCACTCAGCTACTTTTTTATTCTTTTTTTTTTACATAATTTGGTTTTGGTAACCAGTCAGAGGATATGATATTTTTTTCTTCCTGTCATACTTGTATCTTGATTCTTTAAGTTTTTTAAATGTTAATATATTGTTAGTTTCTTTCAATTAGATAATTAGAACATTTGCAGACTGTAAAAGTTTCTCTTGAAACAGTTTCATATTTAATTGTGTATATGGTTATATATGTGTGTATCAAAATAGAGATCAAGGAAAATGGGTCATTAAATTTTGTGTTGGTATCTCACCATCTCTAGAATTTAGCATGGAGAGAACAGGTGCCTAAAATCCGGTGCTGTTCTTCATCCAAGGAGTCCACAGCCTTCTCATCAGCTTCTTTCTTCAATAGTATTGCTGAGCTGTATGTGTGTTAAGCTACACTTTGAAGGTTTTCTTACATATATGTGCTTGGATCAGGATGAGCTCTCATAAATAAGAGGGCGAGAATATCTAATATACAATGTAGAAATACAAGAGAGAGAGACAGAGACAGAGAGAGACAGAGAGAGAGAGAGAGAGTGTTGTCCTTGTGTCTTGTGTCCTAAATCATATTTGTTCTTTGAGTAAAAGTGTCCCTAATGTATGTCTGTTAGTGTATGTTATGGCTGCATGAACAGGTACATGGCTCAGAGCAGCTCCTCAGTTTATCGGACATGGGAAGCTGGAGAGGATTACTTATTACTCAGGGTTCACTCAACTTCCTTTTGAACTGATCTGGTTTCAAAGGTTTTCATAAACACAAATGACCAGATGAATTTTCAGGATGCCTGGGTTCAGTGGTCTCTCAAGGTAGCCAGTGATTTTGCCTCTTCATGGAAGGATGGCTCTAATCTTTTAAAGGCATGATCTTGGCATGTTCTAATAGGTTTACACTGCTGTTGCCAGTTTATTGGCCTCTAATAGTTTCCACACGGGACACAATGTTATATTTATTTTATTAAACATTCTTATTGCATCTACTTCCAGAAGTTGATTCTTACCGTCCTTTATGTGGGTCCTGGGGGTTAAACTGGTGGTCAGATTTGGCAGCAAGCAACTTTACCCACTGAGCCAAAGTTCATTTGACAGCCCTCAAAGACCATTTTTAAAAGTTCACTCTGATCTAGATTGATATTGGGGCACTATTGTTGAGGTTTTTGACAAGCTGAGGTGCTTAGTTGAGGGGTTCTGCAAGCTCTATGGCTAGGGGAGTAATGCGCCACATGAGGCAAGAAGGAAACCCGGTTCTACAGGACTCAGTGCCGGGGTTGGTTCTAACTTCTAGAGGCTGACACTGGACAGTTTATTTTAGTCATATTTAAGCACAGGACAATTTGGGGGGAAAAAAGATGATAACTGACCCTATCCTATGTGCACAAGAAAGCTAAAGACATGTTTGCATTGAAACTCTTTATAAAGTACATATGATCATAGAGATGGGCTCTATTGACTAAGAAACAATGCTCAAGATAAGGGTCTGGGATGAATGACTGAGATCAATGTAAAACCTTTGTGGAATCAGGTGACGCCTGGCTCTACAGATAGCACAGATCACCAGGCATAGATTAACAACATCTATGTCCAGTTTTCTGGGCTGAAACAGTTATATATGTCTTCTTTGAGGAGACAGCCCTGCATGTTTAACATTACTTCCTGAGTTCCCTATCTTATCCATGAGTACAGAAAATAATTTTATGGTTGGGGGTCACCATAACATGATGAACTGTATAAAAAGGTCATAGCATTAGGAAGATCGAGAGTCACTGTCTTAGACTCTGTACAGTTAAAATTGATTTTTTAAAAAAATGGTTTGTCCTAGACTGAGCTGCTCCAATAAAATATAGCCTATCCACGTAGCTTTAGTTATGAAATGTAAAGTAACAGTTTTATATGAGTCACACATTTCCTTCAGGTAAGAATCGGGCAATACCACTAATGTGCTTAAACACACTGGGACAGTCAACTAGGACAGTACAGCTTAGCTTTATCGAATGAAAGACAATGCGTTCTTTATTTTTTGTAGTTTTCAAAAGATATAACTGATGTATGGCAATAATTAGTATCCGGATTTTACTTACAATTTATTAAAGTTTTTTTTTTATAATGATTTTTGTTTGAAAAGTAAGTACCTCTGTATTCAATTTTATCACTGGAGTATTTTATTATGTCATTTTAAAGAGAATTGTATTGAAATCATTTTGCTTTTGTAATTAATTCATTATCCTCCGTATTTCTCAATACAATCATATGTTTGTATATTTTGCTATATTAATAGTATTCAGAAATAATTTTATACAAATTATTGCAAGTTGTATGCATTTTTTCTTTTACTTCCAGTGGTACTGAGGTATCCAAGGCTTTATACATGCTAGATCATTCTAACACTAAACTACATTGTCAGCCTCTTTATAATATGGTTTTGAGCTGATTATAAGACATACCTGTAATTCCAGCACTTGGGAGATTGAGGCAGGAGAGTCACTGTCACTGAGTGTTTCAGGCTAGCCGAGGCTTCAGAGTCAAACCCTATCTCAAAAATGTTCATTTCTTTCTTAATTTTCCACCCCCTGTTTTGTGACAGGGACTTGTTGCTCACATCAGCTTCAAACCTGTGATCCTCCACCTCAGCTTCTACAGTGCTGGGGTTGTAGGGATGGACCTCAGACCTTGCTAGATTATTTTAATGTGACAAATAATCAAATTGTTTAGGACAGAGAATCCTTGAAAATAATAAAAGAACTATCAGTTATGTATAGTAACATCTGTGCGGGGAATAGTATAATGACTCAGCTGTCAGGTTTTCTATAAAACATTTGTGGATGTTTGAGTAATGTGGGTTTCTACAGTGCCACAGTAATGTGGGTTTGTTTGTTCACTGCAAACAAACAAACAAAGGCACTTTATTTACTTTCAACACATTGCTTCACATAATTCCTGAATTGTCCTAACATCAGTCTGATGCAGTTGGAAGGGAAAACACTTGATGAAAAGGTAAAGTCTTTGTTTTCTAATTTTAATTCAACAGTTTAGTTATTGATTATAAGGTATTTGAATGGTATATTTCAAGATCAAGAGTTGCTTTTACCCGGCAGAGATGTTTAAAGTATTGTCTTATTTTTAACAAAGTAGTCATTTAAGACTCAAACTGTATTTTAATGAAATGTTTTTTAAGAAAAAGATCTTGTCGTTTCATTTGTCAGTTTGTTTTGGATGAGATATGAGAAGAAGGTAGGACTCTTCCCCAGGTCCTTGAAATTCCTTTATTCCATTGGAATAGTTGTCTACAAGTTCAATGACAGTGTCCTCTGGCACCTAATAAATTGGGTGCACAATTGCTGGCCCAACTTCACAGTGTATTGAAGGGGAATGTTGTTTTTTCTACTCTCAGTCAGCTCCTAGACCTAGACTATCCGTCTAAGAGGGAAGCTACAGGGCAAGGCTAGGTCACCCTGGTCTCCTAGCTGCTTTTCAAAAGAATTATATGGGCAAGTTGGCAAGGTCCCTGCTGTGAATGAAATCATCTGTCCATCTGAAGATGAAGATAATCCAACATCACCTATAAAGAAAGCCACTGCTAAGGTAAGTAATTGGAATCGTGGTCTTACTTTGGTCAAGTGTTTATGTTCTCAGCCAAGATGTCTGTATGTTCTGCACTCTTCCATAAATTATTTTTAATGCACAGCTTAGTAAGAGCAAATGAGGTGTGTTCCTGTGTGGGAGGCTCACAACAGTCATTGTATTTTCAGGTTTATTTGTAATGAGCCTCAGGTAAATGAATCTGTGGGCATTTTAAAGGCTTTAAGACTACCCCCCAGCCCCCATATACAGATAACTTTAATGTTTGGTAGTGTGATTCAGGAAAGTGAGTTTATTCAGGAGATTCTGTTTGGGGATATTTTCTAAAAATGAAAAAATATCTGCCTACTTTAAGTCCAACATTTAAACAAGCATCTAATATAAAAATGAGGGAAAGAACACCTGAGCAATTCTTAAATATAACCACATATATTTGTCTGTCATTTTGGTAAATTTGTTACATTTCTCAGGTTTCACATGATGTGTGCTTTCTATGAAAAGATGGAATTTGGATTTCCCTTTCTCTATATTCTAACCAGAACTACATGTATAATTTATCAGTACCCATAGTGCTATTTTATACACAGAAGTTCTTGACCAATTATTGCTTAAATCTTCTAGATTACACAGAAATTGTTGTTAAGGTTTAAAGTGTGCTTTGCCTCTGTACATTTTAAGAAATTTAGGTGTGGTACAGCTTTTGGAATAGTCAACAACTAAGAATTATTTGTTTCTACTCACCATGGAAGAATCAGTAGGAGTTATACTGGGTTAATAACATAACACTGCTAACAGCCACCATCTGTGTCTTGATTATTTAGTTATTTTATCATGCATATTGATGAGCATATCCATAAACGTGCCAACATTTAATAGGAGTACATTTTAATTCAGAAGATTTTTGAGAAAAAGGCCAGCAGTGTAATCTCTGTCATTGTCCAGCTGACTAGTGTGAGTTTATTTCATGAATGCTGTTATAAAAGGATTGTGACATTACTGAGGTGGTTCAGATTCTCCACTGTATGCTACGCAGAAGCAACTGCGTAGAACAAGTTAACCTCTGTCTGTATGTAAGGCTTTAAAATGTTAACAACGTACAACTTTAGTTTTTTTTTTAACTTTTTTCTTTATGAAAAAGTTATTACAGGTAGCAAATATTAAATATAATATTTAAGTTTAATAATGGTTGAATGGTAGATATTTTGGGGAGACATTACTTTTCTGGTTTTCTTATTTAACACTTATGGTGGTGACTTGTATATTTGGCTTACAAATTATTTTCTATATGTTTTTATTGCCAACATTTTCTCACAGTTTTAGATATGTCTCAATTGTTATCAATAGAAATAATACATTACTTTTGGGATTTAAATTTTCTTTTTTAAAATTTTGTTGTGGGAGGGCCATGGACTTGGAGTTGCAAGAGCAACTTGCAGGAGTCAGTTTTAATCCTTCATCATGTGGCCCCAAGGCCTGAACCTTTTCAGCAGGTGCTTTTACCCTCTGAGCCATCTTACCATATGTTCTAATTCTAGTAGGCTCTTAAATTTAAGTGTTCTCTATAAGGAAGTTAGTGTGTTAAAGTATAGTAAATGAATTAGAAGTCTATTTCATTGATATTAGTGGACATTGGAGATTGGAATTTTCTTCCAAAATTGTGCTTTATCCACACATTTAAGTAAATAGACTTCTTGATATCTTGATTACAAGGGAGAAAATTCAGGTTATTACTAGAATAATGAGCATGCTTTTAGATATTCAGTTATATGACATTAAAGCCAAGAGTTATTTGATTTTTTTCGCATGTTGAAACAATACATGTATAATGTTGCAGTTATCAATCAGCATCATGATCGGTGAACCACTATATCATTTTTGAATGCAATGGGCCTTTACCAGCCAGCATCATGAACTGAACTGCAACATCACTGTAGACTGCAGTGGGTACATACATTTACTGTAACTTTATTTCTAGGCTTTATTTCTAACTTTCTTTAGATATTAAGTTTTATGATCATATTTACTTTATAATAATTTGAGTTCTTATTCAAAGTTGGTAGTTAGAAAAGGTAATAATATAAAGCATATGTATTTCTTACATGTTTTCCTTAATTGAATTAATGTATTGTGGGGCAGGGGTTATAATAGGTGATAGAGATGCATTTAAATTTAGATATACTAACAGATGACAAAAACCAACCAAACCAAAAAAAAAAAAAAAAACAAAAAAAAAAAAAACAGGGAAATATTCCAAAGGGAAAACAGTATTTTAAGGAGAAAGTTCTTGTACCACCTGTCTGCCTGAGACAAGCAGATGGCCAGTTGTGTAATATTTCGTCCTTTGATGTAACTGTGTAAACATTAACTATTGGTATGCAATGAAAAAGTATTATTTAAATAGCTTATGTTTTTGTACAAAGCTTTTGAAAATGTATGTGAATTTTGTATATCGAGCCCAACTCGCATTGTGCTAGCTGCATTTTAAGGGCTCATTGTCTGTGGTTAATTACTGTCATCTTGGATAATATGGCTCTAGACATTTCAGATCAAAGATTTTAATAATTTCATGGAAGCCTCTGATTTCCAGGTCTGTGTGTTTCTTTTCACCTTCATTTTTAAGGAGTCATATTCCTTCCCTTTAAATGCTAACGCACTTATCACAATTGTACATTATACTGCCAAGAGTGGAACTGTCTTGTCCGTTTGCTGTGTTTGCAGTGAGTCCCCATAGCTGAAGTTAGACCGTTTGTGCCTGGCTACACCAACAGTAACTGCTTTTGGAGGAACTTGTGCAGAGGCATACATTTTTAAAACCACGCACAAAATTCTTGAATAATGCTCTGTGGTTGTAACTGTGAGTTGCTCACTTCTAATGGTGTTTTCTTAGATATTAGTTATGTGAGCTGCCCTGCATTTTAGCTATTTAATAGATTTGTAAAAAGAACTTTATTAATTCAAAGTCTTTTGAATTTTTAAAAGATTATATGCATGTGAATGAAAGGATGAAGATTTTCAGATAGAACTTTCTGAGGATAACTTTAGAAAGAGCAAGAAACATAAATTAGACAAAAATTAAACCATGTGATTCACAGCATGATTACTTAAAGTCAAAAAATTACATTTTGGGGCTGGAGCAATGAGTCACTGGTTAAGGGAATCTGCTGGTCTCGCAGAGGGCCCAGGTTTGAGTGCTGCACTTACATCATGGCCCCAAAGCATCTATAACTCCAGTTCTAGGGTATGCAGATGCCCTCTTTAGCCTTCGTAGGTACCAGGCGTGCATGTGGTACATATCATACATGCAGACAAAACACTTAAATACATTCAGTAATAAGATGTGTAAATCTAAAAAGAATTTACATTTTGACCCATTTTAAACAATTAGAGGTTGGGCTATGTAGTTTTGTCTCTGAGAGAAATTAATTAAATATCCCTAATGTGGATAACCTAATACTTTTAAAGACTGAGATTTCATTGTGAAGCTGGTATGTTAAGTGTAACTTGAAAGTATAGTAGGCATTCATTAATTAAAGGTGGCCAGTAAGGGCATCCAGGGCAAAGGGACAGCACAGACAGACACAGGAATAACTCTCCATGGTTCTCACATGAAATCAGAGAGAAGTAATTCAGCCTAGCTTCAGAGAAGTGTACACTGCTTATAGTCGTACTTGGAAGTCAGTGTGTATTGTCGGAACAGAACACCAGCTACCTGGTGGGACCTTCTGATACATCAGGACATGACAGACAGCCAGACAGACAGCATCTCATGATGAGAACATATTAGGGAATACTATACAACAGTTTTGAGGTGATCTTGTTTTGTAACAACTGTTTTGCTCTGGGGTCCTGATCCACGCCTTTGACATGTGATCCCTCATTTAATCCCCTTGAGGTAGTTTTCTCATGAATTTGTTACCTCCTACTAGTGCTTCCTTCTTAAAGATGTCAGTACCTTTCAACATTGCCATACTTGTGACCAAAGTGTAGCATAGTTTCTTTGAAGGAGACAACAGTCATAGTACATGCAGAACATTGTATCCCCTTATTCTCTGCATGAAACCAAAATGTCAGAAGGGAATTCTGAAAAATATAAGCAGTGAGATGGAGTTTACAGTTAAACAGTTAATCAACACGCCTGGCTCACTGTGAAAGTGGAGATGAGAGGACAGTGTGTACTGTTCTTAACTCTACCTCCTATCTCTTTCAACCCTTGCCCATCTACAAAGACAGTAGGGAATGAAGGACAGGGCACAACACTAGTAGACTTTTTAAATGTATGTCCCTTGATGTATCTAAGCTTTACTGAATTTTAATGAGAACTATATGTCGTAAGTTCACTATTAATTATCAAAGGATATGTTTTCTAAAGTAAAACTGATTCTGATTGAAATCATTTGATCATCCTTTAGTGTATGCCAAGATTTTACTGTCAGTTATTTCATTTGTAAATAGTGACTTAATCCTGCTGTATGATTTTATTACTATCAGAAGATTAAGAATTAGTTTTAAAAGATTGGGAATGGTGGCTCAGACTATAATTCTAGCATTTAAGAGGCTGAAGCAGGAAGACTTCAAGGAGTTTGGGCCCAGCTTGAGTTTAACGTCTAAGGGGTGAAAAGAATTGCATTTGCATTGAGGTTTCAATTTGAGTTTGTATAATAGTCTGTTTTTCACCTTATTGACAGAATTTAAGAAATATCATTGAAGTCTATATACAGTAGTTTGTTGATGTATAATATTACCAAGAGCCAGCATTATAACTTGGTTTGATGAACCTTGAAACCACATCTCCTTTTGTGTCACTTAAGAAGTCATAGGGGCCAAATCTGAAAGTAAAAAAGCACCACTCATTTGATTTCTGTCCCAATCTTGTAAGTTACCTGGCCACAAGTTTTAGGAAAGCCACCCTATTATTATTGGTTGCAAGGGTGATGGCCAGTAGATTGGTATCTCTTGGCCAAAGCTGTGCTGCTATTTCTGTCAGCAACAGTGGCAAGCGGAGTGGAGTTTTTGAATGAGGCCTTCTCCTTTCTGTTGGGTTAAGTATCTGAAAAGAAAGATGGGAAGTGAAGCTTTTTCCTGTTGTTGACTTCATCCTCAAACTTCATTTTGGGGGCATCTCAAGATTGTGGTTTGATGGTCTTTCATTATATTCACTTCTGTGCCTTAAGTACTTAAGTTTCGTATGGCCCAAAATAGGTTAATGCTTTGTATGCTGTATCATATATAACAAACAATATACTTGATCAGTGTTAAATTTCACACATTTTAAAATGAGATTTCCTAATTGTATTTTATCCTTAAAATTAATTTTGGTAGCATTGCCTTTCAAGGACAGGGTTATGGGGATTTGTCAAAGAATTAATGTTTTGTTTAAACAAATTAAAATGTTTGTTTTCCCACACAGATTTGAATTCTGTGAACCCGCATTTGTGGTGGGTAATTGCCTTCAGATAGCTTCTGACAGTCATCAGTATGATCGAATTTACTGTGGAGCTGGAGTCCAGAAAGACCATGAAAACTACATGAAGATCTTACTCAAAGTTGGGGGCATATTGGTCATGCCTATAGAGGATCAGGTACCTTCATTTATTTGTCACAAGACAGTTGTATCATTGGGAATTAGGACTCTGTGACAGGGAAAGATAGATTATAACTTTAAAAGAAGAAACAGGTCTTTACAGATCTGTTCATGTATGTGCATAGAAAGACGCTTGGAAGAGATGCTTAAATATTTTAAGCAAATATTAGAGAGGATGTATGATGGGAAACAAGATCTCACTTGAGTACTCAGCCTCACCCAGTCAGTCAAGTTCCTCATTTGGAAAGTATGCACTTGAATGCATAACCTCTACCTGTTACAACATGTTAAGTCTGGTTTGTGACCAGCTTCAAGTGCTTAGCTTCATAACAACTTCATTGAGGACTGAAAAGATGGCTCAGTAGGTAAGAATGCTTAAAATTATTAGAAATTTATTTCTACTAAAATTCTTTGTAGAAGGACCAGGGATGTGTTTGAGTTGTAGAGGGCTTGACTCTCAGATAAGGCTATGAATTCTCTCTGGCAACACACATGTACACAGAAAAAATGGGCAGGCCTGTCTCAGTGTGAAGCTGTGGAGATGAGAGCCCAATGTACACTGTTTTTGACAAGTGGACACAGTTACATGTACTTGATTTACTTGAGCATTTCTGAAGTTTACACTTAAAATTACTGACTTATTTGATTTCCTTTAACTGTGTGTTTGAAGATATGTTTTTTGTTGGTGAGGTTCTTGTTATATAACTCAGGCTAGCTTGCAGTGCAGGACATTGTTGTCTTAGTGTATACATGCTAGGTTTATAGGCATTCTAAAATTAGAGATGTTTGCCGAATTAAAACTTCTTTTTGTGATTATTTAAAGCATTAAACTAAATCTATTTATTTATTCATGGGTGTATTGGGGCATGCCACAGAACACATTTGGAAGTCAAAGGACAACTTGTAAGAGTTGTTTTTTCTTTTGGCATGTGAGTCTCAGGGATGAAACCCAGTAACATGTTTGGCATCCTTATCAGAGAACCATGTCTCTGGCTCTATTTGTGGTGTGAAATTAAGGTTAGAATTTGAATCTCTTATCCCTGTTATAGAAGAGCAGAAAGTGAGTTCACTGGTATAGTCCTCTTAACATACTCTAACCAAATGACTGGACCTATTTCAGACATTTATTTGGGGAGGCAGTCTTGTGGACAGATCTGTAGAGGGACTTGTAGAAGTTGGGGAACATAGAGACTCAGCCTGGCCATATTCAGGTATTCCTTTTGTATTGAAACATTCATCTAGGAACTAGACACATGGCTCACTTGTTAAGAATGCTTGTTGTGCAGTCATAAGGATAAGAGCTAGATCCTAGACTCAGGTAACAAGCTGATTGTCCTGTCCTGCAAATGCCTGTAACTCCAGCTTTCACTTTTCGTTTCTACGGGTGTGCAGGTGTACACACTCAATGAGGTCCTTCCCAGACAGCACGTGTATAAATCCTTTTTGAAAGTTCATCTTAAGTGGCATATAGACATAAATTTCTTCATTGTGAATTTTATACAAACAATAATATATTTTGACCATATTCATCCTCGAATTACCCCCTCTCCAATGCATATTCTCCTCCCAATTACTCCCTCCCAACCCTATGTCTTTTTTTTTTCTTTTTAAGTAACTCAGGAGTTCAGTTAGTGTTGTTCCTATACGTGTGTGTAGCACGATTCACTGGAGAATGATCAACCTAATAAGGACTCCATCCCTAAAGGAAACTGACTTTCCTTTTGCTAGCAGCCATCATCTATCAGTAGATACCTCAGCTATGGATGGGGCCTTATGAGGCTTTCCTGGAAATGCTGAAATTTTGATCATCAACTGCTATGAGTTCACGGGTGCCAGGGTCTTGTCATGTAGAGAAAACACCATTTTATAGCAATGCTGTATGAACTCTGGCTCTTAGAATTTTTCTGTCCTCTTTTTGGGATGTTCCCTGATCTTTGGGAAGGTGTGATATAGATACGTTGTATGGGGCACTGTATGATTCTACAAACTTACTCTCTGGAGTTTGACAAATTGTGAGTCTCTGCCAAGGACTGAGAGCATTACTCATGATGGACAGTTCATTACTATGTCTATTTAGTCAGATAATAGTAGTAGGTTCTTCCGTGGGTTCTGTAAGCTCAGACTTACAGTAGCAGGCATGCATTTCCTGTGGAGTAGGTAGTAGATTTCTTGTGCTATAATACATACTTAAGTAGAAATATCTTGGTTGCATTTTTTGTTAGCTTCTTATTGGCAATTATTCTTGTAAAAGTTTGACATTAAAGTAATTGAGTTGCTTCTTTCTTGTTTCACTCCAAATAGTTGACACAGATTATGAGGACTGGACAAAACACTTGGGAAAGTAAAAATATCCTTGCTGTTTCCTTTGCACCACTAGTACAACCTAGTAAGAATGATAACGGCACACCAGACTCTGTGGGGCTCCGTAAGTAGATCTTTGAACTCAGAGTGAGTTGTCACTGATGGCATTTAATAGATCATATATATGACTGTAACAAAGTTGAATATGGCATTAATGCAATGAGTAGGTTGATTATTCTTAATTTAGAAAAAAAGTCAAGTCTTTGTGTTGTATGGGGTACTGTATCTTTCTTCCAGGAAACTTAGAAATGGATCATACCAAATGTGAGCTTACTAGTTTGTAATGTGGTAGGAAGTAACTGTGGTGTTAAAGAGTACACTTAGATCCAGCACAACTCAGACACCAAGTCCATACAGAAAACAACATTTTATTGTAATCAAGCTCCTAATGATCAATCAGGGATGTAGAACATACCTGTGAGCTCAACTGCGACTCCCACACCAGCCCCTCAGCAAGAACATTATAGAACTTTTAAGCCTAAAAACCACAAACATCTGTGCCAAGTTACAGTTACATTTTTCTACCAATCAGAATCCAGGGAAAGGAAACTTTATTCAACTGGCGGGGCAACTTGCCTAGCACTCAAGCACTCATGTCTCAGCCTGCCGTGCAGGATGTCAATTACTCATATACATGTCTCTATCTGCGAAACAGGATGTCAATTACCTAGTGAGGTCTTCGGAACTTAGCCTTTATTTGACCCTTGTTCAAAATGGAAGGCTCTCAGAATGACTTCAGTTTGGTTCCTCCTCATGGTGAAAGAGCATCTAGTCTATGAGTGGTAGGAAGTCCTGTCTGCTGCTCCATGATCTGAATTATGAGAATGTTGTCAGAGAAACTACTTTGTCAAGTGGCAGTGTCATTTATTTGTTTTCCTTTGAGTCAGGGTCTCCTGTTCACTGTAAAGTCAAGGATAGCCTTGAACTCCTATTCGTCATGCCTCTGCCTTCTAAGAGCTGGAACTGTAGGCAACTACACTGAGTGGCAGCATCTTTCAGAGATAGTGACTATAGAAGGTTTTCGGCTCATGAAGAGCATGAGTGGTTCAAGATGAGGAACATGTTTGGTGCCTGTGGAGGATGGATCATCACCAGGACAGTGGGCAAGTACACTAGTTATTGTGAGGATAGCTTATGTGGGTATGAATAGAATTGTTTGAAAGCAGAAAAATACCACAATGTGAGGACTGTGGGTGTTGGAAAAATAATTGGTTTTCCCTTTAATGACTAGCTGAGTATGTTTGTGTTACATTGTTCGGAAGGAGGGTAAGAGAATGGGGACATTTTCTTTAGGCTATGTTGAGGTGCCTATGAATTTACAAGTGTCAGGAAGCCTGTTGGGCCAAAACCTACTAAACAATTGAAATATCAGTAGAGAATCTTCACTATAAGAGATGGTGTCTGAAGCTGTGCTTGGACAACAAATGTATTAAATTACCCGAGGAGAGTAGAGAGAAAGGTAGGGAAGAGGGATTTGAATTGGACCTGTTACCCAGTAAGACTCCTTAGTTAAGAAGGGATCTAGGTAAAGCAGATGTTGAAGACCAAGAAAAATAAAGTCTCAAGGAGCATGTAGTGAGCATCTGACCTGAACTCAGAAGGCCTTGAGAAAGAGATGGAAACTACTGTTAACTAGCTTTAAATATACCATAGTTTTGTTAACCATTAAATACACTACAGATGAACCTCTGATTTAATTTGCTTTTATTTCATAGGTGTCTGAATTTGTAGAGAAAGCTCATTTATTTCTTAGTACTTGTTTGATTTTTTTTTTTTTTTAAATCATCTGACATTGGAACTAAATGCTTGGCTTAGTATGTGACCTGTAATAATGGTTAGTAAAAAGCAGTGTTGAGAATCTTGGGAAATTCATTAAGTCATACCTATTTGATCCATTTCCCTAGTTTCAGTCATTTGAGGGATGGACTCAGAGGTCAGATACCTTAATGATAGCAGTGTCAGCATCTTACTTTACCCAGCAGGGTCAGTGACAGGGAAGGAGCTTAGATTTGCATAGTTCTGTTAGACTTGTCCACCTAGTTACAGGAGGCATACACATGAGTGAGCAGAACCTAGCTGTTGTGTATGAATTTTATGACAGCACTAGAGGCATAGATAGCCAAAGGTTTTTTACACAGACAAGCCACAAGTTATTCTCTTCTTGGGGAAACTAAGAGCAAGGGCTCTGAGACCTTTGGGACCTGTGGTAAGTATCATTCTCTGATTATGTTATTGGCTTGAAGGTCTCTTCGACTGTACCCTGGAGAGAGACATAGTGACTACTTTTAAGGATTTATAAAGTTCTTCCATTCTGACTTTGTGTTTCTATTATCATCTCATTTAGAAAGAGATTAAGCTCTCAATTCTGGAAATCTTTGAAATTTTCATAATTTAGAAACGATTCTTAACCAGCCTTTTAAAAATGCTTTTTAAAAGACTGTATACTTTTGGTAACAACAAAAAGTATAAGAGAGAAACCATATAAAAATATCCACATACAACAAGAAAACAAAAAATAAGAACAGTTAAAGAATAAAAGGAGACTCATCTATGCACCAAATGCAAGGACACCCACATTCATAAAAGAAACTTTACTAAAGCTCTAAGCACACATTGCACCTCACACAAAAATAATGGGAGACTTCAATACCCACTCTCAGCAATGGATAGATCATGGAAAAAGAAACTAAACAGGGACACAGTGAAACTAAGAGAAGTTATAAAACAAATGGATTTAGCAGATATTTGTAAAACATTTCATCCAGAAACAAAAGAATATACCTTCTTCTCAGCACCTCATGGTACCTTCTCCAAAACTGACCATATAATTGGTCACAAAACAGACCTCAACAGGTACAAGAAAAGGGATTATTTCTAATCCCTTGAATCCTATCAGATTACCACAGACTAAGGCTGGCCTTCTTCAATATCAACAAAACCAACAGAAAGCCCACATACACGTGCAAACTGAATAATGTTCTACTCAATGATAACTTAGTCAGGGAAGAAATAACGAAATTAGACTTTTTAGAATTTAATGAAAATGAAGACATCATACCAAAACTTGTGGGACACAATGAAAGCAGTGCTAAGAAAAAACTCACAGCTCTAAGTGTCTACAAAAAGGAGACTCATTCTGATAAAAATTTGAAATTACTGGGCTGCAGCATTCATGTCCTTCTAGAGTACTAAAAACAGGAATATGTGCTGGGTGTCTGGCACCTGACTCAAAGGAGAGTACATGCTTGTACATGGTTTACAGCTGTTTGCATACTCATGTCATTCTGTACTAACTGGGCCTACTTAAAGTACTAGGTAACAGAAGAAATAACAAAATAAATCCACTTTTCCTCTCCCTTTTCAAACAGGATTGTGGCTGTTTTTGATAGTTAGTTTCTCATAGCCCAACGGAAAGTAATACAACTGTCTGTGGCACCTGCTGCCCATGTTGTGTTCTTACACAGCAGGTGCTTTGTGTGTAAGCACACTTCTTTCTGCTAGGCTCTGCAGTTTTGTGCAGCAGCCATGGAAGCGCTTTACTCAAGAAAGTTTCACATTCTTCTTTATTTGACACTTCCTTTAGGATAGTTTTTAGTGTCTTAGCTATACGTATGATTACATGCTACCATAACTGATAATTGGCATGAACACTGTGCTGCAGGTTATCAGTTTCCATTCCCTGTTACAAAAATAGAAACGTAAATAAGACAGACAGCTATTGGCCAAACTAAAAAAATCCATCATCCCTCCAAAAATGCATTTTCAGTAGAAATAATTTAAGTGGGAATGGAAAATGTGTGAGCACCCTGGCAACTTCAGAGTTTAGGCAGCTATTGAAATGTTTCATTGAGTTATTTTGATAAGTATTTGTTTCCATATAATTTATTCATTTTCTTAAGAAAAGGGTTTATATTTATTTTAATTTATTTGTATGACTGTTTTGCCTGCATGTATACTTGCACATGTGCAAACCTGCTCTCTCAGATGCCAGAAGTGGAATTCCAAATGGTCGTGATCAACACTGTGCCTCCTTTCCCATAATCCCCATATAACTTAAACAAACAAAAAGCAGTATTAAATGATAAGCAGGGTAAAATCTCTCATGAACTTAGCATTTTGTCTTTCTCCTGTTTCTAAATTATTTATTCTTCCAGAGACTATGGATGCATGTAGATAGCAACACAGACATTTGCCTCATTTTGTCTGCCCTGCTCAGTGTGCATTAAGTCATTATGTATTAAGCATTCTCAAAGCAGTTTTTTATAGTTTGATATTTTCTAAAGTTTTTGAAGTATTGTACAGTGCATAATGATTTCATATTTGTGTTTGTTTGTAGCCCCATGTGCTGTCAGGAATCTCCAAGACTTGGCTCGTATTTACATTCGGCGTACACTTAGAAACTTCATAAATGATGAGATGCAGGCCAAGGGGATTCCACAAAGGGCTCCACCCAAGAGGAAAAGAAAGAGAGTTAAACAGAGAATTAACACTTATGTGTTTGTGGGTAATCAGCTTATCCCTCAGCCTCTAGATAGCGAAGAGGATGAAAAAATGGAAGAAGACAGCAAAGAAGAAGAGGAGAAAGATCACAGCGAAGCCATGAAGCGTGAGGAGCCACCTCAGAACCTACTGAGGGAAAAGATAATGAAGTTGCCACTCCCAGAGTCTTTAAAGGCTTACTTGACATATTTTAGAGACAAATAACTTAAAGCAAGGAAGAATGCCTACTGATAAACTCCCTTCCTCTTGTAAATGTAGTGTTAATTAGGAGTTAGAGAATTACTTCACTAGAATGAATTATTGCAGAAAAAAGCATAAGTTATTTCTCTTAATGACAGAAATGATGTATTCAGTGATTTAAAAGAGTCTCTTTCTTAAAATCTATTTTTCTTAAATCTTGAAGAATTACTGTTTTGATCTCAAAGTGGAATGGGTCAATAGTAAGAACTTTGTATACAGTACTCTTTCTGGTTCTTCATGGATTTGTAGTATTGGCGTTTGAATTTCACTCTATAAGAGGTTGATACATTGTCACACACACACACATATATATATATATAGGCTTATTTAAATTGCAGTTTGCATTTCCGTTATTCGAGCTTGCTTCTCTAATAAGGAAAGCAAATGCTTGTAGACCTACTTACTTTTGTTCTAGACATATTCCGGGCAACATATGAGTGCAATACTAATTCAAGATATTGAATAATTTAGCTTTAAAAACCACAGACTTCATGAAATTTTACAGACCTGAAACTTAAGCTTTTGAATCTATTGCCAAAAGGCATGGGGAAAATTCCTGCTTCTCTCATAGAGACTTTAAGAGCACAGCTAGTGAGTGTTAAAGTAGGAAGTGGCTACTTGACACAACTAGTTTGTATGGACCCTTTGTGTCTCAGTATTTAAAGATAATGAGGTTATCTTAACAGTAGAATTTTAAGTGGTAGTATATTTAGGATTGCTTTTCCAAGTGGATATTTATCTTTGACAAGGTAGGCCACACTGGCCTCATCTGCTCTGAGTCTTTCTAATATAAAAATAGTCATGGAAGTTGTATGTAGATGACTTTGTATTAAAATTTCCTTCAGAATCAGAGTGGGATCTCTGGGACCCATACCAAGGTCATTTGCCTTCATTCTGTATTTTGTTTCTTTGGTAAAATGATAATGATTTTCACTTTTTTGCTTAATACTACCTTCTTTATGTAGGGCATCAGTGATACAACAGGCAGTGCATGTTGTTACTAGTTCTTTCTTCCTAGTAAGGCCTGCACAGTTATTCCTTGTTAAGAAGCTGTGAGATGTGACCTGCTTACTACTTCACATCACACAGAAGGGAAGATTTCAAGTGTCTCACTCATTCCTACCACATCACTGTCAGAGCAGCTGCTCAGATTCGCATAAGGAAATACAATCATGATAATTCAAATAGTTTATAACTCAGGTCCAATAATTCTGCATAGGTGATCAGTTAAAACAGTTTAATCATGAAATTGACCCAAATAATTGATAATGTTTTAATAATGTGAGTGACGGTGTCATGGAAAGAATTCATTTGACTCTTGTGGAATGAGCCTGTAAATTTTTCTTAATGTAATTAGTAAACTATTATTATGAAATGCTCTATGCAGTCCAAGAAAGGAAAAAGATACCTACCACTCCCTGAGGTGGTAGTGGGGATTATACCCAGGACTAGGACCTCATGCATGCTAGGCAAGCACTCTACAAATGAGATATATCCCTAGACCAACATACTCTCTTGTTCTGTTTAAAAAATTTGTTTAAGGATTCCTTTTTTTTTTCCTTTGGGAAAAAAAAAATGTGTTCATGAATTTCTGATACCCACATAGGTCTTCTCTGGGAAGAGTTTTCATTTATTTTTGATTCTGTCACCCACATCTCTATATTTTTTTCTTACAGCTTGATGTACAGATATCTGAAAATACATATTCCTCAATGATCTTATTATTTAGAAGATTGTTTTTACTGATATATTTAAAGAGATTATCTTCATGTTGTCTTCTGTTGACTTTGACAAATTGTACAGTAGATTGTCTTGATCATTGCATTTGTTGTCTTTGAAATGTATATTTTGTCCTTTTAAATTCATTTACTTTTCAGGTGTGACTTTATGGTTGACTTTTAAAGGTAGGGATAAATGAAAATTTAAGGAAAGCTGTCTTATCTATTAACTCAGATACGTTAGATTAAGAATATTTGGGTTTGGGCTTATTTTTATTTGAGTGTGGAAAGTTATGCTTTTTAAGTAAAGAAGTAGCAAATACAGATGAAATTTAAAAGATAGAGGAAAATAAGGAAAAAAAAACTAAGAAAATCAAATAAACAAAAATGAAAGTGAAAGTAAGCCATATGTGATAGCTAATGCCTGTGATCAGCACTTGAGAGGCTGAGGCAGGAGGAATACTACAAATTTGAGGCATCTGTGGTTTCAGAGTGACTTTGAAGCCCATCTGGGCCACACAGTAAGACCAGGTTTTGTTCTTTAGAGAACATAAACAAAAGAAAGTAAATGATAATTATGGGGAATAGTCTCATGGATTTACATATAGACAAGAATACATTTAATTTTATCTTTTGAAGACAACAAAGAAGGCTTGAGTGGAGGTGTGTGGTGCTTACGTCTTGCAGCAGATTGGAGACAGGGCCTAAAGGAGCATCCACCATCACTGAAATCCCTAGGATCTGAGAATGACACCATATCTGCGAAGGGTCTAATTTAAATCTGTCCTACTCATTCGTCAACATATTGGGTTCTGGTATTAATATAATGTTAAAATAGCATACATAGTTAAAATAAAATACTGAAAGTGTGTTGATTGTTTGAGATGAGAGTAAAAGAAACCCTGCTACATCATTGGGCATCTTGGGAGGAAAATCATTTTAAATAAACAAATCACATCATTACACAGCATTATCCAGTGGCCTGCCTCTTATTTTTCTCTTATTTTTGAGATCAGTAATCACAGTACATACAGATATTTAGCCAGACTTTTTAGGTCAGAAGTCCTGGCTCCATTAACTTCAATGGTGAGGTGAGTCCTAATCGAGACACCCTAAAGAACTGAGCATTGATGAGAACAGATTGGATTTATTCAGTGTGACTGCATAGGAGACAAGAACAAGCAGTGTTTAGTGACCCATACCTGTCATGCTTTTAATGTGTTGACATGAGCTTTGAATTGAGAATAATTCAGGCAAGGAGCATGAGTTAGGCATAAGGCAGGTATGGTCCTGGAGGTGGTCCAAAGAAATCATTCAAAGATGATTACTTCTTTAGTTTTGGCCTTGTCCTCACCAGCAATTGTTCCTATCTGGGGATAGGGTGCTATTGATTCCTCTCTTTTCAACTTCTACTCTTCCAAGGTGACTTACGGGGTCAAGAGAGGCAAAGCTTTTTAGCAAAAATAGACTTAAAATTTTTTTTTTTTTTTTTTTGGTTCCAAAAGGGTTTATTGTCATGGCGGATGGTAGATGGATCTGGAAGTACCCCCCCCAAACTCAGGGCAGACCTGGGTTAAGTAGGGAGGGAGGAAGGGGGAGGTTCTGGGGAGGAATGGTTAATTGGCTCCGCCCTCTGACCTTCATTAGTATGTAAATCTCTAGGGCCTGAGGCCTGTAGCTACACCCTCTACCTGTGCACTTTGGGAGGGGCTGTAATGGCCTATGTGACTGAACAATGTAGGTCTATGGAGATTAGACTGCTTGTTAGGACCCTGAGTTCTGGGGACGTAGCCGAACTCCTGCCGTTTCTCCCTTGGAGTCTCGGGGTTCTAGGCCCATGCCCAGCCAAGAACCAGGATACCCTTACGCAGTCCCACATCTCCTCCCCTTTACTTTTTTAAAAAAGGGGGGTCACTGTGTCATCTGTGGTAAAAATTTTGCATGAGGAAGTTAAAAGAAAGCACTATTTAGGCTAGAGGGGTTAGCACAATTAAGTCACAGGGTAAGGGGAGTTGAAGGTGGGGATTGGGAAGGAAGGGAGTTGAGGATGGGGGTTGGGAAGGCAAAGGATCACTGAATCAATTGAATATAGGTGATACAGTTTGAGGGTAATAACATCTGACTAATCTAGATAGACATTAAGTTTTCCTCACTAACGTAACTTTAGCTCTTTGACTTTGGCAAAAGAGTTCATCTGTAGCTGGAAGATCTGGATCTGTCTTCTGTAGGATTTAGCTTTGGAGTCTTCAGTTAAGCAGTGTGGCTGGAAGAAGACAGCTTGGCCTCCTAGGCAGGTTCCAGGAGGTGGCTTTGTGTCTGGATCTCCGCATGTCTCTGGAGTCTGCAGTCTGACGAGATGGCTGAGGAGAAGGCAGTTTAGCATCTCAGGCAGGTTCCAGAAGATGGCGTCTCAACTGGACTTGTGGGAGCACCTATAGGATAATCAAAACAGGAAAGCAGCACCCCGGCATGGGGATTTCTGCAAAGGCTGAATATTAAGCATTAAGTCACTTGGGAACAAGCACATCATGGTCTGTCATTAAGATCCTGGAAAGGCAAAGGTGTTTGAGGAAATTTGTCTTAGAAGGCACTTGTGAGTAAGAAAAAGTGAAAAATTTTGGGTTGAAAAGCACAAACACTGTTGTTTTAGGTCTTCCTGTTGGGAAGAAAAGGCATTAATGGCGGGTTTAGAAGCATAGACTTAAAATTTTACATTGCTGATTATGTCTCTAATTCAGCACTCTTATTGCTGTAGATAAGCCTTTTCAGTGCTATATTGAGTAGAGTTGAGAGTGCAGATCCTTCTTGAGTTCATATTAGTAGAAATGCTGAGTTCTCCCATAAAAATGATGTGCCTGTAGGTTTGCCATATATAGCCTTTATTATATGGACATACGATCCTTTTATTCTGAATTTCTTCAGGATTTTTAACATCAAGGGATGTTAAATTTTTCCAAAACCATTTTTTTGCATTTATGAAGATGGTCGTGTTATTCTGTCTTTGAGCCCATTCATGTAATTTCTAATATTGATTATATATATATATATATATATATATATATATATATATATAACACACACACACACACACACACACACACACACACACACACCCATACCTATATCTGGCATAAAGCCAGCTTGATTGTGGTGAATTCTTTTTTTGAGGTGCTGTTGAATTTGTTTTGTAACGATTAAGAATTTTTATGTCAGTAAGGAGATTGGCCTTTTTTGTTGTGTCTTTAATCTGGTTTTGTTATTGGACCATTTAAAAGGCTTAGTAATGTTCCCTCCTGTTCTATTTTATGGGACAGTTTGAGAAGCATTTGGTGATTAATTTTTCTTGAGGGCCTGGTAAACTTCATCAATGAATCCATCAGGATCTTTGTTGAATTTTTGGTAGGTCATATGCATCTTAGTGCATCCATTTCTTGTAAATTTTCCAGTATAGTGAAATGCAGTTTTTAGACAAGACTTAGTGATTTTCTGAATGTCATTGCTTCTGTTACAACAGCTTGTCATGACCAGAAGGTAGACTTTCCTAGCATTTGTCTTACTTTTCAATTACTGTGACAAGACACCTTGACCAAGGCAACTTATAGAAGAAAGAGATTACTGAAGCTTCACATTTTCATAGTCAGTGACTTTCATGGCAGGAGCATGGCAGCCGGTTGGTAGGCATGACAGTTGAGCAGTAGGTGAGAGCTTACATGTGATGCACAACCATGAGACAAAGCTAACTGGGAGTAATGTGGGCTATTGAAACCTCAGATCCTACCCCCAGTGACAGCTCTTACCACAAGGCCTGTAACTAAACCTTCCAAAATAGTTCTGCCAACTGGGGACCAAGCAGTCAGATATGGGATCCGTTCCAGTTCAAGCCACCACAACTCTCCAGACTGCACAGCACTCCTGGTTTTACATTATATCTAATCCTTTATCATGATGTTTCTCATTCTTTAGGTTGCTTCTTCATTCCCACTTTCCTATGTTGTACATGAAGTTCATAAATCTTGAAGTATGTACCCTACTTTTTCCTCTGGCATTTTCAGAGTTTTAGGTCTTAATGCTGATGTTCTTGATTCAGTGGAGTTGAATTTTGTGTAGGGTGAAAGGTGAGGATCTACTATTATTCCTCTATATGCAGCTATGCAGTTTTCCTGATATGATTTTTGGGAGACACTGAAGATTTCAAGTCTCATCAGCTTTGCACAATGTTTACACTGGAAAATCTATTTCCCCCAAAATTTGGAATTGTGCACTCAAATAGTGATAGAGTGCTGTATACATTGGGAAGAGGCCCATGAATTCAACCCAACTGCCTGCTTTCTTTGGTACCGTTCCTTCTCAATTTAAAGGGTACTCAAAAGAGAGAGGAAATTGAACTTCCCATTTACATCTCAGGAGATGGCCATCAAAGCTCCCCCACCACACACCTGACACAGTGACAAGAAAGAAAGGAATTACACATGTCTGGCCTTAGTGGGAGAGAGCCTGGAATGAAAACAACCCAGAGATCATTTCCTGATCCCCTCAAGAGGCAGAGTGGCAAAGCAAATACTTATAGACCTGGTGGACAAGAGAGAAAGAAAGATGAAGCATGGAAATCGTTTCTTCCAGAAGAGATTTCAGCTACCTGGAGCATAGCTCAGTCATACTTGAGTCCTAGCACAAGTTCTGTCCTTCAAGGAACTGCTCTTATGTTTGTTTTTATCAACATGCTACAAGGTATTTAGGATTCTATGGTTCGCTGGGGTGTGTGAACTTCACTTAGGTAGACGAAATGGGTGGGTGGGCACAGGCTATGTTCCATCCTCATCTCACTGTCAAAGGGGGATAGGGGTGGCAGAACACAGCCTTAAGATGGAGGCCCCAGCCTGCTTGAGAAGTGGTGCCGGCGGAGGCCAAGGAGATGTTTCCCAAACTCCTGGGTGTCCATTCACCGCTGGGAACCACATGGAGTCAGGAAAGAGGGGGCTATGTGGGACAAGGGGAAAGGGGAACTCCAGCTTAAATTAGGGGTGAATGTCCATGTCTGGAGGGCAGAGGAGCCTTCTGTGGGAGACTTAGGTGACACAGCTCTGTATGATGAAAGCTTCACTCCACAGCAGTTCTTAGACAGTCCTTGCTTGTATAGTTTATTCATTGCTCATCGTGGAAAATGGGTGTATATAATTTATGCTGGGTGGACCAGAGATTACCTTTTGTAGGAAAGAATGTCCCAGAAGGGAAGCTTATTAGCTAAACTCTATTAGCATAGAGAACTCTTTGCTCTGTGCTATGTGACTAGCTCCCACAATCTTCATGTGGGGTACCATGATCACGTGCTCCAGGACAGGAACTGGAGAGCACAGGAACTGGGTTCGGAATAGATAAAGCGCCTACCATTCTCAGATATGAGAATTAACAGGGGTTTCTGAATCTGCTCAACCTTCCCAGTTTTTGTCTGGTGACACAGTTCCACTTGCCCACAGGGTTCCTTTTGGGAACAAGATAATTTTAAAGTGACCTGAGAAGGAAGCTCAAGGACATTCTGTTACAGAAAAACAACGGGGAAGCTAAGCAGTAATCTTGACAGCTGCTAGAGAGAGGGAGATGAGGGGAGTTAGTCACATCTTTTGAGTCCAAGAAAAACAGCACCTTCAACAATGGTGGGCAGCAAATATCTGCATTACTGTGTGACAGAATTCTTGAGAAAACGAGAGAAAGCATGACAAACCTACTTAGGATTCTGGTCAGGTTCCAGAAAAAACAGAGGGAAAAGGAATAAGAGTTTTTGAATTACAACTCAGAATATCAAGTAGGCTTAGCAAAGATCTGAAGTAACTGTATAAGTTGGGGGAATCCAAAGAAAATATAGAAAATGGAAAAGTAAAAATTGTACTTATAAGTTAGAACCCACAGAGGCAGACAGATTAAACAGTGAAGAACTACAGAGAACTACCCCTTAAAGCTTTTAATGTTTCTGCTGAGAGATCAGCTATTTTCATTACGCCTTTATATGTGACTTTCTCTTTCTCTCTAGGAGTTTCCAATACAGTTTTTTAAATTTTGTATATTTGTGATAATACAATGTTAGAAATTTATATGTATTTTTTATGATCCTGCTTAAGTATTTGGTGTTCCATTGGCCTCCTTGTCTAGACCTTTTCCCCTAAATTCAGGAGCTTTTGTGTTCTGATTTTATTGAAAATATTTTCTATGGATTTCCATGCTCATAATTTACATATTTGATTGGTTGTCTCAGTAAGTTTCCATTGTCTTGGCCCTGATAACCTTGACCTCTCCTAAATTCCTTGCTGGGCTTCCAGATGCCTGTTATACCAGTGGGTGGTGGTCATTGGTAAGATTAGATCTCAGATGCTGCCCCCGAACTCCCAGTATGGCCTTCATGGGTCAAGTCAACTGCTAATCATAACTCTTTGTGGTTCTTCAGATTGGGTTTGTGAGTACTGACTCCTATGTCTGAGCTATCTTCCTAATGGTAGGCACACAGTTTGGAATGGTGTTGCAGAATCGGGTGGTTCTGATTCAAAGTTTCTCACATGCTAGAGGTATGTGCTGACCAGATGTCAGTGTCCACATGATACTTGCTAGGACTGTAGATCTGGAGTATCTCTCACACAAACTCATTAGGGTTCATTTTAAAGAATTGCTTGCACAATCAATTTTGTTTCCTGTGTTTAACTGGCCTTGAAATTTCCTGAATTTCCTGACCTGAGAATCAGATGGGTAGTCTTCAATTTTCCTCCTGTTCTCCAGTTGCAATCCTCCAGTCTTATCCCCAGCCCTGTAGCTTCCCTCTCTCTATTTCCCAATTCCTAGGGATCCTGCAGATCTTCTATGCATTCACCATTCCTCCCTAACACCATACCTTTGCCTCAGGGTCTAACATCCAGAGGCACTCTCTGCCTTGGGCTCTGCTGGTCTGAGAATCAGGTAGTGCATCTTCATTCTCCATTCTGTCTACTCAATTCCAATTCACCAGTCTCATTCCCAGCCCTGGAGCAGACCACCAGCAGAGGCCCATCCTTCCTCTGAGGACTCTACCAGACCTTGTGGCAGACCCAGCATTCCTGCTTCCTGTGGACTCTTTTAGTTCCAACCCCTTCTAGATTATCCTCATTCCTTTGTGCCAGCATCTGATACCAACAAATACATTCTACCTGGGACCATCAGTGGCCACAAGTGGCTCAGAACTCTGTTCCAGGCAACCTACAACCTACATATTCCTGAGATCCAGAGAAAACAACAGAAACCAAATAACAAAATACCCACCCAAAAAGATAAGTCCAGACTTCAATACCTAAAATCACAATCCCCTCAAACCCACATGCCTCAATACCAGTACAAAAACACAATGACTGACAACTAAGACAGTATGCATCCACCAGAACCCAGCCACTGTACTAGAGAAGGCCTTGAGAAATGTCCTGTGACAAGAATTTCAAAATAAGTACTATGAATATGTTCCAGGACCTAAATGAAGAAATGAAATGCATTAATAAAATCTGTGAAAAACAAACTGAAAGAAAATGAATAAAACAGTTCAAGTCATGAAATTAAAAACAGATTTACAAAAAAAAAAAAACCAAACAAACAACAAACAACAACAACAAAAACACTACTTAGGAAAATCTGGAAATGGAAAAACTTAGGAATCTAAAAAGGAATTACAGAAGCAAACTTCAGCAATAGAATACAAGAGTTGGAAGAGAACCTCTTGGGTGTTGAAAACAAGATAGAAGAAATAGATATGTTGGCCAAAGAACATACTAAATCAAAAAAAAAAAAAAAAATTCAGCACTAGTAGAAAAATTCAACACTTTGATGGTTTGTATATGCTCGGCCCAGAGAGTGGCACTATTATTAGAGAGTGTGACCCTGTTGGCGTAGATGAGGCCTATTGGAGTAGGTGTGCCACTGTGTGCATGGGATTTTTCCTAGCTTCCCAGAAGCAAGTATTCTGCTAACAGCCTTCAAATGAAGGCTGTAGAACTCCCAGCTCTGCCTGCACCATGCCTTCCTGGATGCTGCCATGCTTCCTGCTTTGATGATAATGGACTGAACCTCTGAACCTGTAACACAGCCCCAATTAAATGTTGTCCTTATAAGAGCTGCCTTGTCATAGTGTTTGTTCAGAGCAGTAAAACCCTAACTAAGACAAACATGAAGAGGTTAATAACACCCAAGAAAAAATAATAACTAAATAATTTTAGATCAAAAAGTCAAAGAAGGAGGAAGAAACAACCCACATCATCATAACAAAATAACAGGAATCACCAAATACTACTCTTTGATACCTTTCAACATCAGTGGTCTCAGTTCCCCAATAAATCAC
The DNA here is from genome assembly GCA_021653895.1 of Mastomys natalensis. Lineage (NCBI taxonomy): Eukaryota > Metazoa > Chordata > Mammalia > Rodentia > Muridae > Mastomys > Mastomys natalensis. The sequence continues at coordinate 707,453 of JAJTUV010000471.1, read as the reverse complement.
ACAGACTAACAGATCGGATATGAAAACAGTAACCATCCTTCTGCTATATCCAAGAAACAAACCTTAAAATCAAGAATAGACACTACTTCAGGGTAAAAGGATTCCAAACAAATAAACCTAAAAAAGAAGCTGGTGTAGCCACTTTACAATATTTTTTTTAAAGATTTATTCATTTATTTTATATATTTGAGTACATTGTAGCTGTCTTCAGACACAACAGAAGAGCATCTGATATCCCATTACAGGTGGTTGAGAGTCACCATGTGGTATCTGGGAATTGAACTCAGGACCTCTGGAAGAGCACTCAAGTATTCTTAACCACTGAGCCATCTCTCCAGCACCACTTTATAATCTTGACAAAATAGATTTTAAAACAACTAATCCAAAGACAAGAATATGGACATAATATACTGATCACCAAAGGATACTGCAATTCTTAACACTTATGCATCAAACACAAGAACATTACAGTTCATAAAACAAACACTACAGCAACTAAAATTATATATTGATCTTCACAGGGTATTAGCTGGTGATGTCAGTAGCTCACTTTAATAACAGATAGGTCATACAGAAAAAAAAAAAATCCAGAGAAATGCTGGGCAAAAATGAAATCATAAATGAAATAAACCTAACATTTATAGAATTTATTACCAAAACACAGAAAAAAATATACCTCCTTCGCTGCATGTCATGAAAGGTTCTCCAAAATTGACCACATATCTGGACACAATGAAATTTTAGCAGATACAAGAAAATTAAAATACCACCCTGTAATTTATCTGACCACGACTATTTAAAGCAACAATAGAAATATCAGAAAGCTTGCAAACTCAAGGAAACTGAACAACTTACAACTAAAACAAAAATGGGCCAAGACAGAAGTTAGGAAAGAAATAATAAAGTTTTTTAGAATTGAATAAAAATGAAAACAACATGTCTAAACTTATGGGACACCATAAAGGCAAGTTCATATCACTAAGTGCCTACGTAAAGTAATTGATGAGGTATCAATATTCTAATAATAAAACAGCACACCTGAATGCTCTAGAACAAAAAGAAGAAATAACACCCAAAAGAAGTAGACATCAAGAAATAACTAAATTCAGAGCTGAAATCCATAAGATGGGAACAAATAGCTTTTTTTTTTTTTCCAATGAAACAAAGATTGGTTCTTTGAAAATATCAGTAAGATTGACAAACCCTTAACCAAGTTACCTAAGAGATGAAGAGAAAAATCCAAATGAACAAAACTAGAAATGAAAAGGGGCATATCCAGATAAACATAAAATTAAAAAAAATTATACTCCACCAAATTATAAAATCTAAAAGAAATGGATAATTTTCTCAATAGACAGCATTTACCAAAAATAAATCAAGATCAGAATAAGCAATTTAAACACACTTATAACCCTCAGAGGAACAAAAGTAGTCATTAAAAGTTCAGGGCCAGATGGCTTAGTGTAGAATTATACCAGACTTTCAAAAAAGAGTTAACTTCTCAAATTACTCCACAAAATATAAACAAATGGAACATTAGCCACTTCTTTTTATGAGCACACAATTACAGTGATACCTAAACCACCCAAAGACACATCAAAGAAAGAAAATTACAGACTGAAATCCTTTACAAACTTAGTTGCAAAATATACAATACAATGCTTTCAAACTGAATCTAAAAAACATCAAAACGATCATCTACCATGATCCAGCAAACTTCATCCCAGAGATGTAGGGATATTTCAAAATATTTAAATTGATAGATGTGATCTACCATATAAACAGAGTGAAAGACCAAGCTGCATGATTATCTCATTAGATGCCTGAAAGTCCTTTGACAAAAATCCAACACCCATTTATGATAAAAGTCCTAGAGAGATTAGGGATATAATATAATTAAAAGGTCATTTATGGCAAACTCAGGGCCAACATCCACCAAAATAGAAAGAAATCAAGTTTCTCTAAAATCAAGAAGAAACTATGGTTGTCTGTGGATTACTGTCGATATGTAGGTGAGGGCAGGTGAAATGTAAGGCTGGAGTCTGTGATTGGGCAATGAAAAAGGAAGGCGGGGCTAAGAGTTTCAGAGAGAGGAGACAGAGATGGGAAAAGTCCTACAGCTGATAAACACTTTAAGCAAAGCAGGATACAAAGTTAATACACAAAAATCAGTAGCCATCCTATAAACAAATGGCAAAAGAGATTGAGGAAAAAATCAGGGAAGACTTTCACAATAGCCTCAAAAAAGTGAAATACTTGTATGATAAGAACTTTAAAACATTGAAGAAAAAATTTGAAATGATATTAGAAAATGAAAAGATCCCTCACATTCATGGATTGATAGGACTAATATATATAAAAATGGCCATGCCACGAAAAACAATCTATAGATTCAATGTAATCCCCATCAAAATTCTAACAGTTCTTCACAGAAATTGAAAGAATTTTCAGCTTCCTGTGGAAACACACACATGCACAAAGAAAACAAGCAAACATAAAGCAGGATAGCTAAAACAACAACAACAATAATAATACTTCTAGATGTATCACCATTCTTGATCTCAAAGTGTACAAAAATAGCTTTAATGAAAACAGTACATTGATTAATGAAATCAAATTGAAGCCCTAGACATGAATCCACATATTTGATAAAAATCAAACCAGAAACTAAATTTACCAAACTTCTGGTAGAGAAACCAGAAACATACTGGACAACAGAAAGCATCTTCAACCAATGGTGCTCATCAACTCCAAATGGATCAAAGACCCCAGCCTAATGGCAGATACACTCAATCTGAAAGAAGAGAATGTAGGCAGTAGTTTTGAACTTGTTGTCAGAAGAAAGTGCTTTCTGAACAGAGCACCATTAACACAGTTAATAAATGGAACCTATGAAAACTAAGAAGATTCTGCACAGCCATATCTTTTGGGTAAAGTGGCAGCCTATAGAATGGGAAGAATTTTTTTACCACATCAGATAGAGGGGTAATATCTAAAATCTGTATAGAACTGAAAAAACTGGACATCAAGTAAACAATCCAATTTAAAATAGGGTACAGATGTAAACAATTCTCAATGTAAACAAGATGAAACATAACTGCCAGAGAAGCACTCAAGGAAGTGTTCAGCATTGTTAATCACTAGGGAAATGTAAATCAAAAATACTTTGAGATATCGTATTACACCAGTCAGAATGGCTAAGACCAATAAAACAAATGACAGCAAATGCTAACAAGGATGTGGAGTAAGAGAGGCACTCATCCATTGCAAGTGGGTGTGCAAAGTTGTACATCCACTAATGAAATCAGTGTAACAGTTACTCAGCATGATTTACCTCAAGATACAGCTGTTTCACTCTTGGGCATAAACCTAAAAGATTCAACCATGTTTATTCTTGCTCTGTTCATAATAGAGAGAAATTGGAAATAGCCCAGATGTTTGTCAATAGAAGAATAAAAGATAAAAGAATAGATAAAGAAAATGTAATACATTTACCCAATAGAATTATTACTCAAAATCTAAATAATGAAATTCTCAGGTAAATGTATGGAGCTTAAAAAAATCTTCCTGAGAGAGATAACTAAGATCCAAAGAGACAAATATGGTATATATTCACTTATATATGATATAAGCTGCTAAGTCTTCAATAAGTAGGCTATGATCTGTATAACCACAAAGATTATGTATAGAGTAAAGTTAAAGTGGGCAGGGATAGATCAACTTAGGAAGGGAAATAGACTAGTTATGGAGGGCAGTGAATGGCTGGTATACAACAAGAAGATCAATTAGGGTGAGGGAAGAGAGAGTAAGGGAAGGAATATGGAAAGTAATAGCTAAAACTAGAGACCACTTGAAAGTTTGTGTGGAAACCACATATAGTAGAAGCTTCTTAAAATATATATGTATATGAAAGAAATATAAATGGAATTAACAGCTAATGGGCAAGACAAAGGCCCAACTAGATATCTGATATCACCAAATGAAACCTCTAGTTCTGAGAATGTGTTACATTTAATTGAGTTATTGGCCAAAGGTTCCCCTGGACACCCCAAGCAACCTAGGCTGTTGCTATATCTCTTGGATCTCCCCAAAATGGTAAGGCTGTATTGCTGAAGATAAGATCTACACAACTCATTGAACATGGAGAAGTTGAGCTGGTGTCTACCTAGAGGTTTTATGCCTACTGACTATAGTGTTTATGGTATTGTAAGGTGCTCTGCTACCAAAGGAGAAAGGTAAACACTATCTCTGCTAGAAAACTTTTAATCTACAGTAGCTAGACGCCTGCAAGATATACTGGTGGTGCAAACCTTGTGGAACTAACCAACCACTATCTGATTGGATTCAAGGCATACTCAATGAGACAGAACCCATACCTGATACTGTTTGAGTAGCCAAGGACTAAGACTAGATAGACATGGGACCTAAGGGAAATCCAAATACTACTATTTTGCTAAAGTAATATAGCAATAAGTTGACTCCTAATGCCATTCTGCTATACTAGATCAGTGTCTTGCTCAGCCAGCATCAGAGAAACTGTCTCTTCTAGTAGATGGGAACAAATACAGAGATCTACATCTCTAAAAGATGCATAAGAGTGAGGGACCTGGAGCATTCAGTCCTAATCTCCATCAGTCTCTGCCCTTGGGGCTCAGGAAAGGCTGTGGAAGAGGAGGCAGAAATATTCTAAGAGCCAGTGGGAATGGAGAATGTAAAGGAAACAAGGGCTCCTAAACACAGCAGGACAGATGTCCTTATGAACTCACAAAATATGTGGCAGCATGCATAGTCCCTACATGAGTCTAAGCCAGATGGGATCCCGGAGTTGAGAAAGGAAGTGGACACAAAATTCTATTGCTAATTGATACCCACCCACTAAGAACATTTTTGTTTTCTTCAATGGAATTTCACTGGATATAAAAATAATTCTTAAGGACAAACTCCTTACTCAGCAGTAGATGGCCAATATAAAGAAAACTCAATGACAATTTTGGAAGTTTCTTGTCTCATAATACTTTGTATGGACATTATTTTCATCCTATCTATCTATCTATCTATCTATCTATCTATCTATCTATCTATCTATCTATCTATCTAATTTCTTCCTTTTTCTTACAGGTCTTTTACATATATATGACTTTTGCATATATTATAACTTTTCTGTGTTGTGTTTTTATGTACATCTTCATGTATGTATGTTTCTTTGTGTCTATATGTTTTTCTTGTGCTTTTTCTTTGGCTGTTTCTCCCAGTAGCTTGTTTGATTCATCCTATTTCAGTTTGTTACATTTTATCTCATTTTATTATTATTGTTTAGATACCTGTTTGTATTCTAAGAAGAGAGAGAAAGAAAGGGTATGAATTTCAAAGGGTAAGGAATTGAAAATGTTATGGGAGGAGTTGGAGGAAGGAAAAGCATAATTAGACTATATTGTTTTGAGGAAGACAGAGACCTCCAGAGTGCTCTGCCATGCTGCTCAGGCAGAGAAAGATGTGGGGCGGTGGGCTGTGAGAAGCAGCTGGGTGCCTGGTCGAGCACAGGCCTCAAACCCTGGACCCTAATGGGATGGCAGGTGTTCTGCTCTGCTCCCATGCCCTGGTTCTTTTCATTTAGCTTCAGCCTTCCAAAGCCCCTCCCACAGAGAGGTTTATGGCCATCAGTCACAAGGAACAGTGCCTCAGGCTATCCAACCTGTAGATGAAGTATCTCCAAGCTCTCAGACCAAGCCAATAGGTGTTATCTGCTGCCAGACCCTGACCCACCCCAAAACTATATAAAAGAGCTCTATTTGGGAGAAGTAAAGTTGTGCAAGAATTATCCCATTGTCTGAGAGTTTCTGTCACAAGAGCTGTAACACTTGGGAAGAGATCTGCTCTCCTGAAGTACCATCAGGACCCTCCCCTCCCTGCTAGCTAGCCAGCACAGCCTGGACTGGCTCAACATGGAGAGACGGGTGCAGCACCTAGGAGTAACAGCGGAGACGTGGGTGGAGGCAGCAGCGGAGGCAGCAGAACCAATTCCTCCTCCCTGCTTGCACTCTGTCCCCTTGGCCCAGACCCCCACATCAGGCTGGGCCAGAGATCGTTTTGGGATGTCCTCCGGAACAGGGACCCATAGAAAGAGGTCCACTACATGCCCCATGCCACAAGGCATAGACACAGGACCCTGCCTGCCACCACTCAATGTGGTGTACAAGGGAGAACATGTCCACAAACCTGTCTACTGCCATGCCACACAGGCAGATTGTGAACACCTAGAGGCTCACTAGCCACCAGAGCATTCAGTGCAGACAGAGGTGGTCACCCAGAGGTCACTACAATGTTTAAAAATGGAGGGAGCAGATGGAAGAGAAATAGAAGTGAAAAAGTTTGAGCATTATGAAGAGAGATAGAACTGGAGATCCAAGGATGGAGAGGAATAGACTGTTGTGAGTACCCAGTTTCTTCACCTGGGGCCATAGTAAAATCCCAACCTTTGATGCAGCTGGGGACCATACCTGGGTCCATGGTTATACATGGCCAGGGAAGGGATAGGGGCAGGGGAAGTGAGCCTGCCCTGAGGGTATGAGTGTGAAAAAGGTTCCCCTGCCTCCAGTGCTGGAGAGCTTGCCTCAGTGTTGCAGATATGGAGAGTTGGTGCACTGACTAGCTAGCTCAGCTACCACCCAGGTCCAGATCCAAGACTTTGAGATGGGTCACCCAATAATCTGCATCATCTGTGAACTGTTGGAACATGTGAAAGGGCCAGTCCTGCTAATTCAAAGCTGTAGGATCTCTACAACACAGAGCAACAACTGGGAGGAGTCCCAGTTAGGAACCAATACTGACAGTGTCACAAAAGTCAGAGACCTCAAATCAGACCAATGATTCATTCATTGCAATGAACATTTGGAAATGATTCATAAACAGAGAGGTATACTGTAGGAATACATTGTGACATATTAGAGCTTACATGATGTTTCTTATGCTTTGTTTTTATTTATTTATTTGTTTGTTTGTTTATTTATTTACTCATTTATTGTCTCTGTGTGTTTTCTTTTGGCAGGGAAGATTGCAATGGCAGAGGGAGGATATGAGGGGATGGGAAAATGAGTGGGACTGAGGTACCTGATGTGAAACTCACAAAGAATCGTTAAAAAGTTTTTCTAAAAAAGACTATACTATATAAAAAAAATCTATTTCCAAAATATTTTCTATACAATATATTTTGATGAATGTACCTTCCCCTCCTCCAACTCCCCCCAAATTCTCATGTCTCCCTACTCATAAAATTAATGCTATTCTTCTATGTCTGATAAACAAATAAGTAAAATAAAGCCTTCAAAAATAAAATCAATCAAAAGACCAATAAGACAAAAAGAAAGTCAAAACAAGTCAAAATAAAACAAAAAGTCTCCCTCAAAACCATTCAGTGTGTTTTGTGTTGGTATGTGTCCCACCTAAGAGTAGATTTGATATAACCACTGGGGAAAACTGATTTTCCATTCTTTGCCAGTGGTTAACAACTGCTAATAGCTTTCTAGTTAGGGTGGGGACATTGTGTTCACCTCTCCTTCTCCTTGCTAGGATTTTGTCTGGCTTGAACATGTGTAGGTCTTCTGCTCACTGCCCTGCTCTCTGTGAGTTCATATGTGCATCTCCTATTGTGTCTGGAAGACACTATTTTCTTGGAGTCATCCATCAACTCTGGCTGTCATAATCTTTCTGGTCCCTCTTCCACAAAGATCCCTGTGACTTAAGGGGAGATGTTTGACTTAAGGGGAGAGGTTTGACTTAAGGGGAGAAGTTTTCCCATTCAGGGCTGCATGCTCCAAAATCTCTCATATTTGAACATTATCAAGTTGTGGGTCTCTATGTTAATTCTTATCTATTGTGAGAAGAAGCTTTTCTGGTGTGTGTTGAATGAGATTATGGGTGCAGCAGTATGTTATTGGGAATTATTTTATGGGCACATTCGTTTAGCAGAATAATAGTAATAGGTTTTTTTTCTACACCTATGACCTAAATGGTCTCAGGTTCCTGACCACATTAGCAGTGCCAAGTATGGATTTCAACCGATGAAATGGGCCTTAAATCGAATCAGAAAGTGGTTGGTTACTCCTGTAACACTTGTGCCAGTGTTTACCAGTGTACTTGCAGGCCCTTAATCTGGAACTTGAGGTGAAAGACATACCATTAATCCAGATCATTTGAGCTAGAAAAACCCAACAGTAATTTGGGCCGTATCATCTGCTGGAAGCCTATATAAGGACATGAAACACAGAAGTTTACTTCTTTGCCTGCTTGCTTGCTCACTGCTAGCAAGTCCACTCTTTAACTGGCATTAGAGCCTATGCTTTTAGGATTACAGCATATACTGAAGACAAACTGAGACATCCCGCTTCATTGATTGACTCAGGAACTACTGGATTCTTACACTTTTTGTCAGAGTCAGCCATTGTTGGATTAGCTGAACCATAGCCTGTAAGTAATTCTAATAAATCCCATATATATGTATATGTATTTGTATATATGGGGAGAGAGAGAGAGAGAGAGAGAGAGAGAGAGAGAGAGAGAGAGAGAGAGAAAGAAAGAAATATTAAGATTCATTATGTAAGTTCTGTTACTTTAGAGAATCTGACTGATACAGATGATTTTGGTACCAGAAGTGGTTCTAGAGGAAGAATGACTCTTTTAAGCATCTGGAATAGGCTTTCCAATTTTCTAACACCTACACTTTCCAAAGCCTCTTCAGTTACTGAAGCCTCTCCTGGGAGCTCAGAAAGTACTAAATGCCATGGTGTGAACTATTTTACAAATATAAGAAGATAAATGCCTTTGTTCATTCTGATTCACCAGTTGTGGGACAGATTTCTCGACTCTGTATATGAAATTGTTGACAATTTGAGGGAAAATAAGAAAATGAAAAAGAATGATGCTGGATAGTGACTCTTAGCATCTCTGGATAAATTGACATTGGATAGAAATGAATTTAATGATAAAATTGACTGGCTTCATAAACAGTCTAAAGGTTTCTCAGAGTGTCCTGGAAGACAATCTTCTTTTTTTATTTATTTTTGTCTCATACAGTACATTCAGACTACAGTCTCCTGTAGGACCTCAAAGGGCTGCTATGCCCTGGCTGAGACTTTCTGTGTGCTGCTGTCTAGTATGTAACATTCTGTGGTTCCTCTAAGATCAAAAACATCCTGACTAAGGCATGGTACCCCAGAAAGGGAATTTACACTTGACATCTCATTGCCCCTCAGTAGAGTTCCTGTTTTTTCCTGAGTTTGTATTTTTCCTTCCCTGGCTGTAGGTTTATATATTGAACCTGCCCAGTAAAGGCATTGGCATTCTCTCACAATGGATGACCTGAGTCTGAGTCTTTCTTTAATCCCCCAGGCCTACACCCGAGCTCGGTACTACGGGCAGTGCCAGAACTGTCAGTCTCCCTTCCCTTCACTCCTCCAAGCCCCCTTTCCACTAGATCCACTGCTTCTCTATTTCTCTTCAGAAAAAGCAGGCTTTCCAGTGATATCAACAAAACACAGCATAACAAGATGCAATAAGAAGACTTGGCACAAACCTTCATATCAAGCTTAGATGAGGCAACCCAGTAAGAGGAAAAGGGTCCCAAAAGTAGGCAAAAGAGTCAAAGACACCCCTTTTCTATTGTTAGGAGTCCCACAAACACCTAAAGCTAAACAACTACAGCCTGTATACAAGAGGACCTAGTACAGATCCACGAAAGTGCTGTGATTTTAGCATCAGTCTCTGTGAGCACCTACTAAGCCCTGCTTAGTTGATTCTGTGGGCTATGTTCTCATGATATGCTTAATCCTTCTGGTTCCTACAATCCTTTCTCTCCCTCTTCTGTAGGATTCTCTGAGCTCCACCTAATGTTTGGGTGTAAGTCTCTGTATCTGCTCCCATCAGCTGCCAAAGGAAGCTTCTTTGATGTTAATTGGGTTAGGTACTCATCTATGAGTATAGCAGAATGCCATTAGGAATAATTTCATTATGTTTTCCCAGTCAGTTATGATTGGTTCTACCCTAGATCTCTGAGCCATATGGCTTCCAATTCCTGGTCATCCAGACATTTCCAGGTATGGTTTCTTTGGGCCTCAAGTTAGATCAGTTATTGGTTGGCTTAGAAGAGAATTTTCTTTTCAGCAGCTACAGAGCTCAAATTGTAGAAAATCAAACTGAAGCCCTTATCATAAGGTTGACTGAGTTAGGGCAGATATTCAACTCCCAAATGTGGAAAGTGTCAGCTAAAGTAAGGACATTAACTGATAAAGAGTGGGATTCAGTAACTTGGGATGGGGATGTGTGAGAGGACCTTTTTAAAGCTGAGAACTTTGAACCTTCAGGTTCTCAAGGGTTTATCTCACCCGATGAAGTAGTTTCTCCCACCTGAGCCCCAACCCTTTATGCCATTTTCATCTTTGACTGAGGAAATTAATCCTTCATTGTCTGCTAAATCAGCAGTGACTTCTCTGAAGAAAATGACAAGCAATATAATACTAATGTTCCTAAGACCCACTAGTAATTGCCTCTAGACCTATAATCAGACTTAAGGTAATGCAGGCTCCGAGAAGGGTGAAAGAAAGTATAGTCCTTGAGGAGTTCTACACTATTAAAGAGCTTAATGAGTTTGCTAAGTCATTCAAAGAAAAGTTTGGAAATATGTATTGGAAAGAAGTTAAGGTATGGGATAATGGTAGACATAACATAAAACTAGAACAGGCTGAGTTTATTAATATGGGCCCCGTGAACATAGATTCAATATAGAAAGTCACACAATTAAAAAAATAAAAGGTATCAAAAGTTTGTTTGAATGGGTGGCTGAAGCATTTGTTAAAAGATAGCCTACTGACAAGGTGCTGGAGATGCCTGATATCCCTTAACCTAATGTTATTGAAGAGATTTTTAAGGCTCAGAGAAACTGCAATGCTAGAGTAATCATGCTATCTAAAATCTAATCGTCTACAATGGGAAGGTCCAGAAGGTAGTTAAGACATGCACTTAACTAATCATATAAAATAAAAAATGGTGAGAGAGTCACTAGTACCTTTGAAAAGCTTTGTTCTCACCCTTTGTCTTATGCTAGAACTTAGGGTTGGTGCTGTTGCTGCTCAGTTGGATAAATTAAATACAATGGGTTTATTTGGGTCCAGGTGGTAGCACTGAATTGGCAAAGGCAAGGTATGATGACAAGAATATCTTGGCCCAGGGAGTGGCACTATTAGGACATGTGGCCTTGTTCCAGTAGGTATGGCCTTGTTGGAGGACGTATATCACTGTAAGTGTGGGGAATGAGACCTTACTCCTAACCATGTGGGAGCCAGTCTTCTTATAGTGGCCTTCAGATGAAGATGTAGAACTCTTAGCTCATCTTGTACCATGCCTGCCTGGATGCTGCCATGCTCCTTTGTTGATAAAATGGGCTGAACTTCTGAACCTGTAAGAGATCCCCAATTAAATGTTATCCTTATAAGAGTTGCCTTGTTCATGTTGTCTATTCACAGCAGTAAAACCCTAATTAAGACACAAGGTAGTCTGAGTTATCATAATGGGAACCATAGACAAATGTTTATAATGTCTTAATTCAAAATGCTTTGTACAGGCAAAGTGAATTTATGATGGTATGACTTGTAAGTACCTTTGGTACTGGCTAATGAATCGTGGCGTTTCCAGGAATGAAATAGATAAGAAGTCTATGGAATTTTTGATTGGTATGTATAATTGAGAAAATTCTCAAATGAATAAAGAAAACCTACATTGGGTCATAGCAAAGGGAATTTCAATGAGTGAATCAAGTTTTTAGGCCAGAACCCCTGGAATAAAGAGATGGCTATGTTCCTCTGAGGAAGGATCTTGATGGAACACCTAAACATTTAACTTTTAGCCTTTCTCTAGTCTTTCCCCAGAGGGACTTACAGACTTTTACAGGAATAATTGTACACTGAAGCTAGGAAATGATCAGAGATTTGGGGGACCTATTGGATACTGGTTCTGAATTAATGCTAATTTGGGGAGATCCCAAGAAACATTGTTGTCCCTCTGGTTAAATTGTGGACTTATGGAGGGCAAGTGATAGTGAAAGTCTGGCTGACTGATAGTAGTTCTATTGGTCCTACTTAACTCTGGTCCTGTGCTTATCTCCGCATATCTTCTTTTGCTTTTGCTGTGAGATGATTAATTTCTTGTGTTTTCTTGGGTGTATTTACCCTCCTTATATTGGAGTTTTCCTTCTAGTATCCTCTATAGGACTGGATTAGTGGAAAGATATTCTTTAAATTTGGTATTGTTATGGAATATCTTGGTTTCTCCAACTATGTGATTGAAAGTTTTGCTGGTTATAGCATTCTGGCTGGACATCTGTGGTCTTTTCTGATCTGCAAGAGACCAGAGATATCATCCTAGACTACTATATCCACCCTTTTAAAATATTCATTCTTATCTCAGACATTACATTGTAACTAAAATTTCTTCTCTGTCCACTCCTCCAATCCCTCTCCCCTTGTTCTCTCTCCTCTCAGATTCATTCTTCTTCCTTTCCCTTCAGAAAAGAGCAGGCCTCCCAAGGATATCAACTGAGCATGCATAACAAGTTAAAATAGAACTAGGCACAAATCCTTATATCAAGGTTGGACAAGGCAATCCAGTAGGAGAAAGGGGGTCTCAAGAGCAGACAAAAGAGTCAGAGACACACCTCTTTTCCTCTGTTAGGAGTCCCACAAGAACACCAAGCTACACAACCATATGGTCATGCAGAGGACCTAGTTTAGGGTCCTAAACCTATATGTGGGTTACAGGTTTATCACTTTAGTCTCTGTGAGCTTCTATGAGCCCCACTTAATTGATTGTGTAGGCAGTGTGCTCTTATGGTGTCCTTCACTTCTCTGGGTCCTACAACCCCATCCCCTTCTGTGATGTTCCCTAACTGACCCTGCCCTGGCAGGGTCCTTTAATTCTGCTATACAGTGCTGGTAATCCACCTGATGAATGTTTGCGAGATAAAGGTACTCTAGAGAAGCAAATAACATTGCAATTAGTCTGTATTGTGGTTTGCAGCACCTTTTTATATATGCCATTTTTCAGGGTATCACAGTGCGTGCATGGGTACCATGTGTGTTGGCTCAAGGTACAGATCTTCTTGGCTGTGCCCACCACATAGGCTGGTTACCTTGCCCATTTCTTCGAGATACGGTACACTGCTTTTCCTATCTGTAGTTGCCAACCCATTCTCTGCTTTTCTTAGAGGACATGGTACACTGCCTGAGAACAGCTTACTGTTGTCAAACAGAATCTGATGGTTGCCAAGCTGCAGGGGCATTGTGCAGGTGGAGGAAGATAGGGGGTGAGATTAGGGGGCGAGGGTCCTGGCTTCCAACACCTAACCTCTGCCTAATGTTTGGCTATGGGCCTCTACATCTGCTCATATCAGTTGCTGGATTAATCCTCTCTGATGATGTTTGGGATAGACACTGGTCTATGAGTATAGCAAAATAACATTAGAATTTTATTTTTCTTTTGTCGTTGTGTTTGAGTCTATCCTTGGTCACTATACTATCCAGCCTCTGGTTCCAGGCTATCCAAACAGTGCCAGGCATGGGTTACCTCTTGTCTTGTTGGCCTCAGGTTAGATCAGTCATTGACTGGCCACTCCCACAAGCCTTGAGTTACCATTGCCCCAGTTCATCTTTCAGGCAGGGAAGGTGTGGGTCTTAGATTTGGGGGCTGAGTTGGTGTCCCAGTCCCATCAGTAGGAGCCTAGCCTGGTTACAGAAAGCAGTTGGTTCAGGCTCTGCATTGTCTATTACTAGGAGCCTTCATTGAGCCACCCTTATGGAGTCTTCGCAGTTTCACTCTACTAGGTTTCCATATCACCATCAAACACTCCTAATTACGGTTGTCTCTCCCAATACTCTCTGCCTTCGACCCTTCCCTGTCCCACAAGACTCCTCTGGTTCATATCTCTACCTGTCTCCAGTCTACTAGCAAAATCTGTTTTATCTCCCCTTCCCCCCCATGCATGTCACTCACCCCCCTCCCTGAAACTCTTCCTGTTACTTAGCTTCATTGGGTCTGTGGCTTGTAGCATGATTCTACTTAACAGTCAATATCCACTTATAAGCATGAATATACCGTTATTTGTCTGTTTTGGGTCTGTGTTATCTCACTCACGATAAAATTTTCTGGTACCATCATCCATTTGCCTGCAGATATCATCATGTCATGTGATGTTTTTGATCTTAGTCATTCTGACAGGTATAAGATGGAATCTTACAGTAGTTTGGATTTTCATTTCCCTGATGGCTGAGGATATTGGTGTTAAAACCCAGGATTCAATCTACAGGACCCAGTTCTAGCACATTCAGACCTCCAGACATCCAATCTCCTCATCCAACGTGGCTAATTGGTAAGATTCCCGATCCTTCCCTACCTAAGCAGTTCCGAGGTTACCAGATGCTAGTGGTTGAGTATCTGGTATTTCTGTGCTGCTCTGTGGGTTGGAGAGACTGCATCCCACCACAACCTTCATTGGTTACAATGGATTCTTTTGGATGGCCAAAGTTCTGTTCATTTTGGTTTGGTTGGAAGTTTTTCTTTCACTTTTGGTGGCTACACTGCTGGGACTCAGTATCTGTTCCAACCCACCAAAAATGCTGTCTGACAGGTTCTGGGTTTCTCCTCAGACTATTGTCTCTTGGTGTCTGAGTTTGAGTCACCCCTTTCAGAGGTCTCTGTTGGGCAATACAAGCCCATGGGACACCCTAGGTGCTCGACCCTGGTCCAAGGTCACCATTACCATAGGGAATCCATTCTATCTGGAAACTCCAACACACACTCAAAATTACTGATACATTGTAACATTTGGAAATAGCCCTAAGAACCAGATAAAATGAAAACTTCTGCAATTTTATGGGCATAAGGGTAGAAACAAAGAGATATAGCTCTTTTCGGTCTGTGAGACATCCCACACCTCCACCTGCCCCTACTTCCCTTCTCCCAGATGCCTCCACGTGCCCATGCTGGGACAGACTGCGGGGCACTTCTCCCCCAAACCCCGTCCCCAACAGGAGAGTACCTCCCTGCTAGCCCTGTCCCTACCCTGAGTGCGAGTGCATTGCCAGTTACAGCCAGCCTGTCCTATAACACATGTTGCACATAACCGCGATCTGGGGAAAGCCTCACACTCTACCTCTGGTGGTTTGAAACCTCACCACCCCTAGCAGTAACTGTGTGGCCACTTCTCCCCTTCATCTGAGGCACTGGAGCCCCAGATCATGCCTCTCAGGCCAGAGCTGTTTGAGCAATCAATGCAGGTCAAGCACCACATCCCTTGTTGATATTAATGCACAGGAGCTTGGAAAGAGAAGACGCCAGGGCAGAGGGTTCCACGAAGGAGTTTATTTAGGGCAAAGGGGGGAGAGAGAGACAGAGAGGCGGCCATGACCACGTGAGAGAGAGGGGGAAGGGAAGGGGAGAGGGTCGGACATAACCTGCAGGAGCATGGGTCACAGGGTCAAGAGAGAGAGGAGGGGCCAGACAGCCCCTTTTATAATAGTGGGCAGGGCTACCTGGCGATAGCCAGGTAGCTGCGGGGAAGAGCATACCTGGCTGTTGCAGGTAACTGTGGAGGTGGAGTTAAGATAGAATGCTAACATTCCCCAGTTTTTTGTTTAATTAAAAAAAGAAAAAATTAGAAAGAGGCGACGGCGCAGCAGGAATAGGGTCATCGTGATATCTGGCTACTTCCTGCTGACAATGGGGACAACGTGTCTTTAAGGAGAACCTGGGTATGGGGGATGTTTGTCTGGTCCTGCTGCCCAGGGTCTGTGGAGCCATCCAAGGATAGACCAGAAGGAACAGATCCAGTAGAAGCAGCTGTGTCTCTGACAGGAGATGGAGCATCTGAAGGTTGCTTTCTCTGGTGCTGTCCTTGATGCACCTGGACTTGACAAGATGTAGGGAATAAGATTAACCACACTTGGGAGAAAGAAAATTTTTCTAAGATGTACATTTGAAACCCAGAGGGATCCCACCCTTTGTGATAGTAAGTGGGAACTTTAGGCGGATGTACTTATCTGGATGGCATCTATTTGGTCCGTGAGAGGTAGATTTCAGTGGGGTTTTCCTGTAGCTTATAAGTTTACAAAAGAGATAACAGCATGAGTTAACAACACGAGCAGTCTTTAAGATGAACCTTTGTTGGATCGTATAGTGGAATGTGTAATAAAACAGGCAAGTTCATAGGAACTCAGGTAATTTAGGACAGTGGGATAGCAAGAAGAGGAAATATAAAGCGTTTAATTGGTGGGAACTGAGTTTAGATAATGAGGGTAACAGATTACATCTGTGAAAGCTTAGCTGTCAATGTAGTCAGAAGTCTGAAAAAGAGTAAACAACAGTCTACCAGTTATATTATTAAAAAAAATGACAGAGTCCAGTAGCCAACAATTCCCGTGGTTTCTATACTCTCTTGGGTGAAGTCAGTTTGGCTTTCAAGTGCAGAAGACACAGGGCTTTTTCTCTGTGGAATGGATACACATGACATGAGAAATGACTTACCTTGGGTTGACTTAGCTAAGTCATTTGACTCAGGGTATACAGTTTAGTCCACTGCATTCGTTCTCATACAATTAGGCTGTATCTTCTAGGAGTCCCGTGTTCAAGTCTTCTGAAACCATCTAGGGTCAACTGCTAGGGGCTTTGAGAATTCTGTCAGCTATAAACTATTTGCTAGTATTAGCAGACTTTTGACAAAATTGAAAGCCATAAGATTGGTTGTAACTGAATAGAATTTAATAGCAGTAACTTTGGTGGGTTGTATAGGGAGAGAAAAGCACTTTTGTATTAGCAAAGAAGTATTTGGCTTAGAACCAGAGTAAGAAAGCTGATAACAGTGTCAAATGATCGAATTGCTGGCAGGTGCTGTGAATCAGGTCTGCTGGCGGCAGCAG
Source organism: Mastomys natalensis (assembly GCA_021653895.1). Classification (NCBI taxonomy): domain Eukaryota; kingdom Metazoa; phylum Chordata; class Mammalia; order Rodentia; family Muridae; genus Mastomys; species Mastomys natalensis. The sequence continues at coordinate 690,498 of JAJTUV010000471.1, read as the reverse complement.
CAGCAGCAACTGCCGGAAGTTGCTGCCCAGTGCCTCTGGCAGGCAACTGCAGTGAACAAGGAAAAAGCAAGCATGTCACAGCAACGTTCAAGTTAATGGTTTCTTGTGGTGGAAGGCACCGCTAGCACTCACTTTATAGGTCCTGGGTAGAAAGGGAGAGAGGGTCCCTGGTAGGATTGAAGGAGAAGACCCAGAGCAGAGCTAAGACCCACCAGGCAAACCAGCGGACCTGCTGCAGAGGGGGCGAAGGGGGGAAGGAGAACAGCAGAGTCCCAGACTAACTGCTGCTTCTGGCAAACTGAGGGAACAAAGCCCAGATGGCCGCAGATGACAGGGAGGAAGAGGAGACGCACAAATGGCTAAACCCATTGGGAAAGACACGCTGGGGGCACTAGAACTGGAGGCGATGCTCCTGAGACAGAAGAGTCGGTCCAGGCCTGGCCTGGGGTACTCAGCCACGAGAAACTGTCTCAAGGGGAAAGGGAAGTGTCTTGTCCACGGGGAGCCATCCTAGAGTGAGGTTCAGGAGGAACAGGGTTACAGGGTTGGCTCTGAGCTCAAGAGATTTTTCCTGGGAACCGGGGGTTTGTGTCCCTGTCTGGGATACCCAGCCCATGTTGCAGTCAGTGGTTGAGCACTGTGTTGGGGGCAAAGCTTATGTGGTGGAAGTTTTGAAGCAGCGGTGCAAAGCAGTCAGTGACGGCAGGCAGCAGATAAAGTTCACGTGGAGTTGCAGTTGTGGCAGGCCACATGGTGTCGGTCTTGCACAGTCACGGCAGCCGAGCTAGCGGCTGCAAGGGTCTTGAGGTCCCCAAAGTCTTCGTATCCCTGGGTTTTGGCACCATTGTTGATATTAAGACGCAGGAGCTTGGAAGGGAAGACTCCAGGGCAGAGGGTTCCACGAAGGGAATTTATTTAGGGCAGAGGGGGGAAAGAGAGAGAGAGAGAGAGAGAGAGAGAGGCCGGCCATGACCACGTGGAAAGAGGGGGGAAGAGAAGGGGAGAGGGTCGGACATAACCTGCAGGCGCATGGGTCACAGGGTCAAGAGAGAGGAGGGGCCAGACAGCCCCTTTTATAATAGTGGGCAGGGCTACCTGGCGATAGCCAGGTAGCTGCAGGGAAGAGCATACCTGGCTATTGCCAGGTAACTGTGGAGGTGAAGTTTAGAGAGAATGCTAACATCCCTACCCCCAGTCTCCATAACCCTGGCTTGCTGCCTTTGGCAAAATGTTCCACTGCCACCTACAGCTGTTAACAGTAGCCACCTGCTTTTACCTCCAGCTCTGAATCCAGATTGCTTCCTTTTCAGATTCTATCTTCCAGCCTGACTTCCTCTCCAAGTCGCTGCTGTCATCAGGAGGGCCTGCCTCTCCAACTGCCCTTAGCAACAGTTACCCAAATAAATCTATGTCTTCCCCAATCTCCTCTGTGTTTTGTCCCTTTCCTGACACTTGCACTCTGCTCAGTGTCAAGCCCCATCTCCTCCGCCTGCTCATGGAGTTTGTTCAGGCTGCATAAACCAGCACAGCCTCCTCCTCCCTCCTCGATGCTGCCACTCAAAAGGCCCACTGTGGCTGCCACTAAGGTCCCTGCGGTTCCTGCCCAGACTATTAGCAGCTCCTTGTCAATGTCTCCCTTAAAATCTGAGGCCAGCTTCCCTTGCTTCGCTCCTCTCCATTCTCTCCATATCCGTTTGCTCTGTTTTTGTGAGGTACTGCCTTTGGGTCCCAATCCTAACCTTGGCAAAGTCACAGGCGTGGATGGCTCTGCTCCCTTTCTGTGCCCTATAAGCTCACCATCCGTGACCTCTATATGCTCCTTTCTAAGAACATCCTCCTCCTCCGGAGGAGGAATAAATCCTTTGGACAAAGGACTGAGGTGCATATTTTACATATCAAAGCAGACCTGGCCTCCAGGTTCTTCTAGCATCCCACAATCCTTACCTGGCTCAACATGCCCCCAGCGCAGGGGCTAAACTGCCCTTCCCCTCAAAGGCCCTCCTCCCACTATGATCCAGACATTTTGTTCCGCCTCTCTCCTCTCTCTTTTCCCCCTCCCCTCTCTCCCTCCCTCTCTCTTCCTCCTCTCTCTTTTCCTCCCTCTCTCCTTCCCTCTCTCTCCCTTCCTCCTCTTCTTCCTCTTCCTCTTCTTCCTCCTCTCTTCTTCTCTTTTTTTTCTTTTTGAGTGCCCGCCCTTTGTCTCCTTCTCCCCCTCCCCCGCCCCTTCCCAATTGTGATGTCATTGGCCTTAGTCCTTGGGGCTGGGGAACTGTAATAAAACTGCCTTTAATTTATTCTAATCTGGTTTAAACTGGCTCATTTAACCGGCATAGAAGAAATAACCTGTCAATATGTGTCAGGGAAAAAGCTCCATGAATATACAAATCAGATACACCAAACAGACCAAACTCACCCCACAGGACTGCTGGTGTAGATTCTAACTGAAATTATAATAACAGGTTCATTACATGTCTCCTCTCTGGCTTGAGTATGTATATATACATACATATATAGTCAGGTATATAGTAGAGCACGGGCCCTGTCAGTTCTTGGTACCAGGGCCAGTAAGTACAAGGGAGATGCTGGGAGGCTGGATAACCCCAAGGAACTGTGCCTTGGAGTCAATCTGATGCCCACTGTAGTCTGTAATTTAAGTATGAATGCCTGATCATTCTGTTCCAGTTCTATCTAAGCTGTGTAAAATTGTATTACAACCTTTCAAATGCCGATTCCTATACCCAAAGACAGTAGAATATAGGCCAGACTTTGGTATTGTTATTTTATGTAGCATCATTTCTCTTTGTTTTGTAAACATTCTTTTACATCACCTTCTGATTGGTCAATAAAAAGTTGATTGGACAATTAGCTGGGCAGAAGACTAGGATGGGACTTCCAGATTCTGGAGGGGGTAGTCCCTGGGAAGAGAGAGAGAGAGAAGAGAGAGAAGTAGAAGATAGAGAAGGAGAGGAGAAGAGAGGAGTAGACAACAAGAAGATGAGGAGGTATGGAGACACAGGAGGATCACCATGAGAAGTCAGAGATGTATGGGTAACATATATATATAGTATATATATATATATATATATATACTCATCATTGCCCAGGAGCTAGTGTCTTGCTTCATATGTCAGGTATTCTCATCACATTCCTCCTAGGTACCTGGGACACTTGTTTAGTTCTGAGAGAATTCTTGGGTCCCATGGACTCATAGATACTTGATCCTAGTACATCCCCTATCCTTCGTCTCATCCACAAACAATTCCTTAAACTTAAAATGTTCTCCTTTATACTCCAGCCTTCCACCTCCCAGATCTATGCAAACCTTTCCATCCCTGCACTTCCCAAACACATAAACACTTTGGAAGACTGCCTTTGCTTTGTCATTTGCCTATACAAAGCGCTATGACACTATCTACAGCTGACCGCTCTGTCTAGGCACTCTTGCCACAGTTCCTCTGCTCATCTCTAAATCTAAATACACAAACAAACTCTGTTATCCTCTTTCACCATCTATCCCTCCAATATCTCCTTCAACTCCCAAATCTCTTCCACTGTCTTAGATTCCACCCCACCATGATTCTCTTATTGAAAACTTCTCACATTCCTTGCCTGTTCTTCCTCAGTCCCTCCTCACTTATCTTTTTGCCTCAGTGTTCCCAGATCCTCTACACTCCTGTCCAAAAATTATCAAAGACCTCCAACCCCATCCCTCTCATATACAAAGAGTCCTCTAGCTTTGTCTGCTTCCACTTTTTATATGGATGGCAGCTCCTTCCTGTCAGACAGCACATCAGGCTGACCTCTCCATTATCAGTAAAGACAGTAATCATGCTGATATGACAGTCCACCAAACCATCACTCCAATTTATGATTTACCTCAGTTTTTCACTTTGCTCCATGCTACCCTACCCAAATAACCCAGATAACATACAATCCTCCAATCCAGTCTTCTCCAAACCCTCTAGCTCCTGTTCCCTCAAGATCAAAGATCATTCATTGCCCACAAATCTCATCTCTGTGCTCACACTCCTACTTTTCCCTGCTAAATGATCTGCTAAACATCCACCACCAATTGACTTGCCTGAATTCATTAATTGTCCAGATATCCTTAGGCATCAAATACTGAATAAATTCTACACTCCCAATTATAAAACGTAGCTAAACCCAAGCCATGTCCTCTCTGACATACACACTCTCATGGGCCAAACCCTCACTTGAGTCAAGATCATCCAATAACTCTCTCCTTAACCTCACTGATCCCTCTTTCAACGCCTCCTGCTGCTCCTTGCACCTCTTTTGAAGCTCTCCATTAGTTACAATCTCTCTCGCTACTGATACCCCAATTGCCAGTGCCCCACCCCCACTATGGACCTTGACTATCCCAGTCTCTCTTTGGAAACCAAAGCCAAGTTCTCTCAACCTTTCCACCCCAGAAACCTATTGCAGACTCTCCATCCCTCTCACAGTTTGCCTAGAGCCTCCCAATCATCCATGCTCCTAAAGAATCTCAATCTCAGAATCCACATAAATACCTCCCAAAAGAGAATTTTTTGATTGACTGCAATTTGGTATTGGTCTCTTGCTGCACTTCAAAAACAACTAACCCTAAGACAATGTGTGTGTGTGTACAACTGTTGTGATGAAAGTGGCACCAGGAAAAAGATTTTATTTTTCCACTGAAGTTGAAGATTAATAATGGTGTCAAACATTAAAAAAAAAAAAAGAAATGTTTTTCTAAACTTACTTACTTTACCTGTGTCTCTAGTTTATCTGTCTCCACAGATTCCAAATTAGCCACAGACTATTCCCCAACTCCAGTGCCAGCCTCAGTCTTTTTCAGAATCGACATCCTAGTCCACCCTCACAGACTACATTTCCCTAGCCATACCAATTCCCTCTGCCTTACTAAAAACTGTTAGACTACATTCCTGAAGCTAGCCTCCAAAGTCTGTTCCCTTATTTAGCCAATCCCTCCTCCTGATGCTGATTACTGATGTCCAGCTATCAAAGTACTGAAGTCCAGCAACCAAAGCCTTTTGATTCACCTAATGTACGTGCCAAGTTAAACACCTCATCCTAACACAGGGTTATCCCTTGTACCTTTCTTATTTTATTTATTTATTGTACTCATTTTATTTATTGATTGATAATTGATTTTACATTCTGATCACAGCCCCCCTCCCTCCTCTCCTCCCATCTCACCCTTAAAAATCCCTCTCCCTACTGCCCCCTCCCTTCTCCTCAGAGAAGGAGAGAGTTTGTTGGATGACCTTGACTCAAGCAGCGGTTTGGCCATGAGAGTGTGTGTGTCAGAGAGGACATGGCTTCGGTTTAGCTATGCTTTAAAATTGGGTGCTATGAACTTTCATCTTAGCTCAGCTTTCATCATGTCTCATAAATTTGGGTATGTTGTGCCTTCATTTTCATTAGAATTCTAGAAAGTCTTTATTTTATTTCTTCTTTGACCCAGTAGTCATTCATTAGAGAGTTGTTCAGCTTCTATGAGTTTGTAGGCTTTCTTTTGTTTTGTTGTTATTGAAACCCAGCTTTAATCTGTGGTGGTCTGGTAGGATACGGAGTCATTTCCATTTTCTTTTAACTGTTGAAACTTGCTTTGTGAGTAAGTATGTGGTCAATTTTGTAGAAAGTTCTATGAGGCTGCTGATAAGGATGTATATTGTTCTGTGTTTGAGTGAAATGTCTGTAGATATCTTTTAGGTCCATTGGTTTGTTAGCTCTAGTATTTTTCTGTTTAGTTTTTGACTGGATCACATGTCTGTTGGTGAATGTGAGATATTGAAATCTTCCACTATCAATGTGTGAGGGCTGATGTGTGATTTACGTTTTAGAAACTTTTTTTATACACATGACTGTGTGTAACAACATAGGTATTAACAACTGAAACATCACATTGGTAATTTTTTTTCCTTTGATGAGTATGAAATAACCTTCCCCTTCTCTTTTGATTAAATTTGGTTTGAACTCTACCTTTTTAGATCTTAAAATAGCTAGACAAGCTTGTTTCTTAGGTCCATTTGCTTGAATGATCTTTTTCCAACTCTTTACTCTGAGGTAATATCTATGCAGCATTTTGTATGCAGAAAAATTCTGTTTTCACATTCATTCTTTAGTGTTTTTTTATTGGGTAATTGAGTCTATTGATATTGAATTGACTAGTATTCTTAATTCCTGTTATTTTCATCTTGTTGATGGTGGTGGTGGTGTGGTGGTGGTGGTGTGTGTGTGTGTGGTGTGTATGTGTTTGCTTCTATTTTTTTCGGTTTTGCTGGTGTGAGATTTTTTATTTCCTGTGTTTTCATGGGCATATTAACCTCCTTTCTATATCTTCTGTAGGGCTGGGTTTGTAGATAAACATTATTTGAATTTCACTTTATTATGATTATGCAATTTCTTGTTTTCGCCATCGTGGTGATTCAAAGTTTTGCTGGGTATAGTAGTCTGGGCTGGCATCTATGGTCTCTTAGTATACATAGGTATCATGTCCAGGACCTTCTGGCTTTAGAACCATCATTAAGAATTCTGCTGTAATTCTAATAGGTCTACTTTTATACATTACTTGTTCCTTTTCCCTTGTAGTTTTAAATATTCTTTTTCTTTGTTCTGGATATTAAGTATTTTGATTATTATATGTGATTATTATTATCTTTTCTGGTCAAATCTACTTGGTGTTTTGTATGCTTCTTGTACATAGGCCTCTCCTTCTTTAGGTTAGCAAAGTTATCTTCTATGATCTTGTTGAAAATATTTTCTGAGCCACTGAGCTGGGATTCTTCTCCTTCTGTTCATGTTATTCTTAGGTTTGGTCTTTTCATAGTGTTGAGAATTCATGGATATTTTCTGTCAGAAGTATTTAGATTAACATTTTCTTTGACAATTATCCATTTCTTTTATTGAATCTTCAATGCCTGAGATTCTCTCTTCCATTTCTTGTATTATGTTACAGATGGTTGCATTTATAGTCCCTGTTAATCTACTAGATTTTCCATTTCCAGAATTTATTCAGATTTTTTTTTTTTTGGTTCTATTTCCAATTTCAATGAGTTAACCAGTTTAACTCATTTCTTTCAACTGTCTGTTTTTTCTTGGATTTCTTTAAGGGAATTAATTATTCATTTCCTCCATTTTTTTGTTTGTATTTTTCTCAAAATTTCAAGGAATTTATTCACTTCTTCATTTAGGACTTTGTAAAGTCGGTTTTGAGATTTTTTGCTTGTACTTCATCTGTGTTGGAATATTCATGGCTTGCTGTAGTAGGATAGGTAGGCTCTGGTGTCGATGTATTGCCCTGAGTGTTGTTGATTGTGTTCCTATGCTGATGTTCTAGGCATCTGAGTTTGGAGTGACTATAGGTCTAGTGCCAATTTCTGAATTTGTTTTTTGAGGAATTCTTGTTGTTTTCCTTAGTTTCTGTTTCCTCTTTGGCCTTCTGGACTGTTAGGCCTGTGGTTTAGCAGGCATTCTTCTGAGTTGGGGGTTGGACTTCTGCAGTTGGCCTTGCCTTTCGTGGGGAAGGGGAATCTTCAAAAGCTGGGGCCTGGGACACTGTGATGAGGAAGGGAGGGGGCGTTAGAGATAGTGTGTTTGTAGGGGCACCAAGTAGGTGGGCACCTATGAGGTCCATGGACAGTTTGACTACCAGATTTTCTAGCTGGCATGGCGTACACTTAAACAGGGATTATCCTGCTTTCTTATAGAATGATGACCATTTGCTGAGGGATGGAACTACTCACAATGGATCGAGCCCTCCCACATCAATGATAAATCAGGAAAATACTCCACAGTCTGGCTTACAGGCAATCTGATGAAGTCATTTTCTCAACTGAGGTTACTTGACCCAAATAACTCTAGCTTGAGTGATGCTGACAAAAAAAAAAAAAAAAAAAAAAAAAACCAAACCAAACAACATGTCAATGTGAACATTTTGCCAAAAGAGGGCAGCATTCACCTACTACAGAATATAAGAGCCTGAAAAATTACTGCAGAGAAGCATGAATTTATTTTGCCTCTTAATAAACTTGACAAAACCAGCTCTGCAGCCTTTAGGTAGGTCTCCCAGTCTGCTAACTTGAGACTCAGTATTCCATTTTTCCTTTTGCATATATATATATGCAAAACATAATATTTAAATATTTACTATATATGTATATTTAAGTTCACCATAAAGAGAAAGCTTTAGTTCTTAAAGATGTTTTTAAAAATTAAAAATAAATTCCAATATACAGGGTTTATCTACAGGGCATATTTTTTCAGGTCAACTATTGTCTTTTGCATCTGCAGAAAAGCCACTTTGTTAGTGACTCCATGTAGCCTGCTGGAAGACAGTCATTCACATGCCATCAGTGGTTCCCTATAAGCAAGAAATGGAGATGATAGCTTTAAACAGAAAACTCTTGATGATAGGTAAATAATGAAGAAGCAAACAGTGGCCAGTTTGACTGAGACATGAATGAGTGAATGGGTGGCTTTTTGATTAGAGTAGAGAGGAAGAAGAGGAAGAGGAGAGGAGGAGGAGGAGGTGAGGAGAAGAGGAAAGAAAATACTTTTTATGATTCTTGTAGTTTTATATCATGTACCCAGTTCACTCATTTCCCATCTCTCAATCTGCCCTCTGCTATTGCAACCTCGCCCACCCCAAAACACACACACACAAACAAACAAATAAACACAGGATAGAAGACATCTCATTGTGGAAGCTGTAGATGTTATAGTGTGTCCCACAATACACTCCTCTGTCCATACATCCTCCCTTGTAAATGTTCATTGCAATGAACCTTTGGTCTGGTTCGATGTCTTTAACTTCTGTGACACCATCAATATTGGATCCTCCCGGAGACTCCTCACGGTTATCATATTGTTCTGTGTCATGGAGATCCTGCAGCTTTGCATCAGAAGGACTGACCTTTTCATGTGCCCCAACAGTTCACAGATAATGTAGATTTTGGGGTGGCCAACTCAAACCCTGGATCTGGGCCTGGGTGGTAGCTGAGTTGATCAGTGCACCAGCTCTTCCTTATCCTCATCCCCACTGAGAGCACTCTAACACTGCTGCAGCTAAGCCACCCAGTGCAACCATCTGCAGGATGTCAGGTCTCAGGCTCTCAAGGCCTCTGGACCAGCTTATCAGCATCTTACACTTCCAATGCTAGCTGCACAGTGCTGCTCAGTAGGGGCACAGGGCCCACTCTTCCAAGAGCTGCAGACTGTGAGGGGCTGAACCAGATCTCTCCTGGCTCTCACACCGTTGGGGCAGACTCACCTGTGTCATCAGGGCCAGCTTTCCCAACTACTGTAAGTAGCCAAGGGGTCAGGGTGTGGGGGTGTGAGTAGGGCATCAGCCCCCCACCTACTCCACTTCACTGCAGACCAGTGGTAGGGCCAGCTTGCATGCTTACACCCACTTGCTGGTGTACTTGCAACCCCTTTATCAGGGCCAGCTCTACTGTGTGCCCAGGTGAGGTAAAGGACCTGCTCTCCTGACTGCTTGTGTAGTTGACAGGTGATACCGGCTCTCCAAAATGCAACCAGTGATGGAAGGGGCCAATTCTGCACTGTCCCTGGACATCTACTTGGTCCCAACCAGCTGTCCCGGCCAGGGATGTTCCTCCAGTGGGTGCTCTATGGAGCCCTGAACCTGGATGGTCATGGACTCAGACATGGCCCTTCAGGGACAACACAATTAGGTCGTCACAGTGGCCTCAGGCTATTCCTCTTCTTCCTCACATCTGCAGTTGCATCTCTCCTCACAATGCTCAAACTGTTCTGCTTCTCTTTCTCTTCCATCTTTCAACCACACACTTGTACATTGTAGTGACTCCTGCTGCAGGCAGCCAGCCACATGACTGGCAGGCCACTGGGTGACCTCATGCCTCCTGGCCTCAAGAGGGCATTTAGGTGACTACAGCCAGTTTCTGTGCCATGGTGAGTGGGAAGGTTTATGGCTGTCTTCCTGCACCCACACCCATGATGTGGTGGTGGCAGGGGTCCTCTATGCCTATGGCAAGCCTGAGGTACTTGATAGAGATCAAGTCAGTGTGCATGTTTCCTGCCTGAGCCTCATGACATGGCAGCCAGCAGGTTTCTGGATGCCCCTGACTTTCCTTTAAACCTCCTCTGCCATCATTATAGCCCTGGGATACTATGATACCCTCCTTGTCCCTGACTTCTTCACAGCAGCCATAGTGAAACAGGTTTTTTTTTTTTTGTTTTTTTTTTTTAACATGGCTTGGCATCAGGAGGAAACATGTATTTCTAGGTCACTAGTTGCAACAGTTTGCCCTTAAGATTTGGTAACGTTACCATACATAAAGAAGAAAACTTTCTCTTGATTCAATAAATAATCAATTGAGCTTCAAAGGGACATCTAAAATGATCAGCTCCACCAATGCTCTGGATGGCTTTCATTAGATAAAGTATTAGAGAAAGGTATAACAATTGATGTTGATTGTTCATTTGGACTTTTGTGACTACAGCAACACTTCTCTCTGGAACATTCAATTTACTTCAAATAAAAAGATAATGATATTTAAATCTTAATAGTAATATAAGATTTCCTGCTACAGAGGAGCTAAGTAAGTCCTTTTGTCTTTTCAGTTGTTTTTAAATGCTAAAGCATATTAGTTTGGTTATTTGTCTCAGCCTCTGCTTGCTCTCAAATGACAATAGCATGAAGAGAGGCAGTGCAGAATGGTGGCATGTATCACCTGAGAAGAATTCTTTGCTTTCTTAACAGTGTATATCTACCAGATACTGCTTATTGAGTGAGCCTTTATCTTTTATTATCAAATGCAAGTTTCATTTGTTCTCATGTAATATTGATGCAATTATGAGGGAAGATGCAATATGTAAACAGATGGAGGGTGCTGATAAGATCCATCCTTCAACCAGAATGCCTGCTGTCCTGTTTTCTACTTAGTGTTTACAACAGTCAGAAGACCCTTGGGTTAGTTTACTACTATAATGTTTTTATTTTTAAATTAAATTTATTTATATATTTATTCACTTTAAAAGCCCATATTGGCTCTTTTCTCTCCCAGTTCCCCTCATGCAAGTCTTCTCCCTATTCTACCTTTCCCTCCCCCCACTTCATGTCACCTCCATCCTACACCCCATCCCACTACTATGTCTTTTTTTATTAAGGTCTTTAGAACAATCTTGAAACAAGCATACACAATCTACAAATGAGATCATAGCTTGGGTATATTATGCTAATGTGGTTATGAGTTTATAGAAATAATTTATAGGTTACACCAGTCAAAAGAACAGGTGAGTGACTCGTCTGCCAGCTGAGCTGATTCACTTCCTGGACTTGGTTCTCAAAGACCCCTTCCATCAAACCCATTCCACCTTAACCCTCCCCATCACCACAGCCAGGGCTGGCTCCCAATTCAGGTAGACTCCTGCTACTCAGGTGCAGGCCACACCAGTCAGAACAGATACCCCTCCTACTGTACCAAATGCCAAGCAAGTCATCAGAAGTCCACCCCCAACCTGGTCAGAGAATCCCTATGGATCAGAGGTCATGCTAGGTATGAGAAATCCAGGCCACAAAGACCAGAAGACCAAAGAGGGAACGTTTACCAAAGAACAAAACACTCATCTAACAACACAAGCCCAGAAGTTATCACCTAGACTTATAATCAACCTAAACCAGATGCCTAAATACCAGTGTAAGAACACAGTCAACAATGGCTGGGCAATATGGCACCATCAGTGCCCAGCTATCCAATGTCAGCAAGAACTGAATATTTCTTTTTTTTTTTTTTTTTTCGAGACAGGGTTTTTCTGTGTAGCCCGGGCTGTCCTGGAACTCACTCTGTAGACCAGGCTGGCCTGAACTCAGAAATCCGCCTGCCTCTGCCTCCAAGTGCTGGGATTAAAGGCGTGCGCCACCACCGCCGGCGAACTGAATATTTCAATGCAGCTAAAGCACAAGAAAATGATATTGAAACCAACTTTATGAAGATGATGGACAACCTTAAAGAGGAAATTAAAAAAAAATGAGGAAAAGACGTTCCAAAATTTGGAAGAAATCAATAAATCCCATAAAGAATGCCAAGAAAGCCAAAGAAAAACAAACAGGTGAAGGAAACTGTTCAATACCTAAAGATGGAAATAGAAGTAATAAAGAAAACACAAACTTAGGTAATTCTGGATTTGGAAAATCTAGTAAGCAAAGAGAAAGTACAGATGCAAACATCACCAACAGAATATAAGGGATGGAACAAAGAACGTCATGTGTGAAGATATGATAGGAAAAACTGATACACAAGTCAAAGCAAGTGTTAAATCTAAAAAATTTCTAATACAAAACATTAAAGAGACGGTTCATTGAAATTTCTACCCAAGAGCTGGTACAGATTGTAGAATTATTCATAACAGCAGCCACATTTTAGATAAAAGGAGCTTCTTAATGATTTGGTCTCACAGTGGTGGTACACACCTTTAATTCCAACATTTGAGAGGCAGGGGCGGGGCAGGAGGGCAGGGGCAGGGGCAGGGGCAGGGGCAGGGGCAGGCAGGCAGGGGCAGGGGCAGGGGCAGGGGCAGGGCGGCGCAGGGCAGGGGCAGGGGCAGGCAGGGCAGAGGCAGAGGGCCAGATCTCTGGATTTGAGACCAGCCTTACACCAGTGTAAGAACACAGTTAATAACATCAGGACAATATGGTACCACCCGGATATACTAAGGCAGCAAGACGTCATTATTCCAACTACAGAGTGAGTTCCAGGAGAGTCAGAGTTACACAAAGAAACCCCGTCTTGGAAACAAAAACAAACACAAAAACAAAATAGAAAACAAAACCACAAGATTTGGTCTCACAAGGCCTCACAATTTATTAAGCCAAGAGCTGTCGAGCAGAGGGTTCTCAGCACTTCTGTTATGTCATCACCATTTTTTTTAAAAAACAACTATCTGTTAATATGTTTTTCAAACTATTCTACTGAAAAAATAAAAAATAAAACAAATAAAACATTAAAATAAAAAATAAAACAAAATAAACATTAAAATAAACAAATAAAACAATAAAAAAAATAAAACATTCCAACAAAATCTGTGCATCTTCTACGAGAGATGGAGTGCCATGTCACTAGATCTCAAGTATCTAGCCTGGGCTGAAGGCGGTCAGAGTTCAGAACTCTCGCTGCTCTTGCTGAGAATCAGGTTCCTTTCCGAGCACGATGTTGGACAACTCATGAACTGACTGTAACTCACTTCCAGGAGAGTCTGCTGCCGTGTTTTGGCCTCCACAGGCACCTGCATGTACAAGGTGCATTTGCAAATAAACAGGCACACACACATGCGTGTAACTAAGTAAAACAAAAGAATAAAATAAAAAGAATCTAATGTCTAAATTACACAAAGAAAACTTCTACACTGTTTATTAAAAATGTTTGTATTCCATATTGCCAATGCCTCCCAAGATACTGTTTCTAGCCTCCATAAAGTAGGTTATTTCACAGACATGATTCTCTGGCTAATCAAACCACTTTGGCTCAGAATGTTTACAACCTATGGAATTTCTCCTTGTCTCAAAGACTCTTTTTCCCCATATCCAGATATATACCACATTTTCTAGTGGATTTCTGTTAGTTGTTCTTGTATTTATTTCATATTTAAAACACTTGGGCTATTTCTGTGTGTTTTAGCTAGTGTAATACATGAGCAGTTCAGAATACCCTGCTTTTGGCTACTGACTCCATATAGTTTTAGTAGTTTGTTTTGAACACTCTAGGAGGCTGAGCAAAACCACACAGCCATGGTAAGTTATTCAACTTCCATTCTCTGTTCATTGCCTCAGGACAACTATTCCAAAACACTTCACTTTCTATTAGAAAAGGCATTAAGTGTTATTGGATTCAGCAACCTAAAGAGATTTTCTGCAATTTCCAGGAGTACTGACTGTGCCTACATCACAGGGTGTATAATAAAGCACATTACTCCTTGGTGTTGGGTGTGTGCAGGGCTACCTGGGGCCACCCATTTCTGAGCACCAATTGCTCACTTAGGAACTAATTTTTTGGTAAAAGAAATTGGAGTTAGACCCCAGCTCACCTTTAACTAAACTATACTCATTTAAGAAACTCCCCTGACACTTTCACCCAAGAAGCTTTGTTTATATTGTTGCTATAATTTGGATCTAAGTGTCCCCCAAAGACCCACATGTTCAAGCCTGGTCACCACTGCTGGTGCTGTCAGTAGATGGTAGCACTTTAGTGGGTGGCACTTAGTAGGAAGAATTAGGTTGCTGGAACCACAAACTTCAATGGACTATCCTCCTCTGCAGTATGTCCAAGCCATAATATACTGTGGTATCATAGGCACAAATCTGTGACCATAAAATCACACACTGAATCTCTGAAACTAGAAGTCAAAGTCCACAGTGCCCTCTTTGAAAAATGAAGTAAAAAAAATTTTTTTTGAGACAAGATCTTACTATGTAACTTTGGCTGGTTTTGAACTCCAAGAGATCTGCTCACCTCTGCCTTTAGAGTTCTGATATTAAAGGCTTTTCCCACCACATCCTGCAATGTTACCTTTGTATAGTTTGGCTTTCTTAGGCATTTTGTTATAGGAATAGAATACAGCCATAACCCCATAATCATACAATACTGATTGTAAAAGTACCTACCTCCCATTGTGTATGTGTGTGTATGTATGTGTATGTGTGTATAACAGGATCTTGCTATATGGACCAGAGAAGGTTGGCCTTTAACTTAAGATGTTGCTGTGTCAGCTTCCTGAGTACAACATTACAGGTATGTACAAAACTTGCACTGCATTTTAAGCTCCTGTTTTAAAATAGCATACATGTTTGCCTGTTAGTCTCATGCCTCAAGCGTTAGTCTCTGTGCATCCAGGAGTTCTCTGCTCTTCTAATAAGTCTACATGCTTTATTAATATTAAAATCTCATTTGTCCAGCTTATTATGTAGAGTACAGAGAGAGTGCAATTGCCTGACATATTCAGGATATTCATAAACCATTAAAGCGAATTTTCTTCCTGCAAGGAAATGTTCCAAGGTAAGGTCACATTGTCTCTGAAGGTTACTGTTAGGTAAACCTAGCTCAATAATAGGTAGCATGTCTGAAAGATTTTGGAAGAAAGTTATGCCTAATGAATTAGAACTCTTTGTCCTATTTATCATCCATCAGCGAGTGTTTCATGTCAGAAAGCTCATACAGCATCAGGAAGAAATACAATACAGGGAGATCCAGGAACATCTGTCAATATTGTGTGAAACAACTTATTCAAAAATTACTTGAATAATCCATCAAGATTCTAATATGAGGCAATTACCCTGCATACACTTAATCAAACATTTGACTGCTGTGGGCCTGGAACTGTAGTAAGAGTGAGGGTGTGGCACAGAATTAAGCTCTGAGTTTCTGGTCTTCTGCAAATGTGAAAGCAAACTGCTGTAGGGCATATGAGCCTGGAAGAGGAAAGTGCTTTGTGCACACTTGTTGGCACACACCTGGCAGGACTCTGCCACTGTCTCTTTCCTGATGGTTTTTTAAACATGATGGCTGACATTTCTGGTCCTCTTGAGTGTTGGAGCTAAGCCTCTTTCCATGAACTAGGATGCACTGTGACTGCAGTGTGGTGAGGAGGTGACGTCAAAGGACAGGAGGAAGAGTCAGGGAGGGGAGAGAGTAGGTGCTCTAGCCAAGGCAGCCTTGCCAAGACAATCAGTGAGACTAGAAGGTGGGCCTGAGTTGTATAAAAGAAGCAAGATGAAGAAGCCATAAAGAGCATTATGGCATCATTTGGATGCTTGCTCTGTCTTTATGCCTTTAATTTCTGCCCTGACTTCTCTTTATAAAGGAGTCAACCTATAAAATAACTGCAACATGATAGCACAGGAAGAGGAGTTAGCAGTCTCCAAGGCACATGTCTGTAGGAAAGCAGGCTCAGACTATAAACATCAAGAATAGGGAAGCTGCAATTTCTAGTTTTTACCACACAGGTTACTCCTTTGCACTTGAGAAAGCTTTGCCATCCCTGTGAACCTTACCCAGGGAAGACTTTGCAACCCCCATGGGCTTGAGGCATTGGGGACCTTGCTATGCCTCTACCCATGTCAACAATACATATTCACTAGATTTTACTCAGTCTTGGATTTCTCCACTCCCTACATCACCTATCTTCTTTGGGGCCACACTTTCACCAGAGAGTGCTGATTGTGCAGATGGCCCCAAGATCACTGCCCAGTGCTATCATAATGCTCCAGTATTCCATCTCCATTTAACTCGTCACTGCATTTCATTTTGGATTGAGCTATTTGATTCAGATGGTGGCTCCTTCCAGCAATGTGGGACTACTACCCCACATCAGTATGAGGGGCCCCTTGGTGTTTTTTAGTGTGTTTTTGGGCATATAGGATGGCTTCATTATACAGGCTGTGTTCCAGTAAGAATCTATGAACATAAATACATAAATACAGAATGTGTATCTTTATCTGTAATATGACTATAGTATTGTCTTTATCTTCCCCACCTTTATAAGTGGCAGTTTGTTTTAAAATTATGCTTTGCTTTCAATGATGAATGGATACAATCTCTTAGAATCATATGAGAACTAGAGTTTGGAGATACTCCTGAAATGAAAGTTTAATTCAGGCAAAGTATGAATAATTTTGTTTTATTTGATGTTTTGTTGCTTTCTGTTTTTATTTTTTTGTTTGTTTGTTTTTGCATAGGGTCTCACATAGCTCAGACTGGCCTCAAGTTTGCTAAGTAGGTGAGGGTGGCCTTGAACTGCTGGTCCTGTTACATTTCACTCCTAAGTGCTAAAATCTATCTCTATATCTATCTATCTATCTATCTATCTATCTATCTATCTATCTATCTATCTATCCATCCATCTATCCATCTATCTATCTATCACCATACCCAGCTTGTCTGCCTTAAATTTTGAGTACTCAATAAAAAATTCAATATATTCTATAAAAAGTTAAAGAAGACACTTCTGGAATGTAGTTCTTGTAAGAACTGAGTTATAAGTAGAATATAGCTCTGGCAGCAACTAGAAAAACTAGCAAAAGAAAGCCCCCAAACCTACTTTAGAAGTTATTATCCTTCATTTGCAAGTGCAAATAGGGAGACTGTAGAGTAAAGCAAAGAGAGCTAAATTGGAAGGCTGGCACCAGCTTGGAACTTTGCTCTGACACCTCAGGCAAGATGCTTATAGCCTGTTCTGTGTGCAGCAATGAACTTTTAACTTGACAAATTCTGAGTACGGAGTGGATAGGAAGGATGACATGTCTAGAATACTCCCACTCTTCAGTAGCTGCTCAACTAAGAAATTAGGGAGTGTCTACCCCAGCTTTTCCTTTTAAGAGGGTCTAACTGTGCAAATTGACTTGGAATCTGTAGTTCTTCTACCTTAGACTCCCTCATGCTGATATTACAGGCATGCATCCTGATGCCTTGATTTTTGAAAAAATTCTTTTTAACATGTATAAAGCAGTAGAGAGGAGAATCAGGAAATCAGGTAAGGCAGGGTGATGCTCTGATTCAGGGGAATCAAGGACGGAGGCCGAAAAACATATCACCTACTGGAAAGACATGCAAAACAAATGAAGCCAGCCCCTTCAAAGGCTGGAAGTTCATAGCAGTCAACAGTTCTTAGGAAGGGAAGATTGACAGGCTTTTGTTAATGCTTTGATGCATGTTTACTTCAGGTGTTGAACCTGTGCACAGCTCTCAGTATCTATGGAAACCATCTCTGGCTTGAAGTTTCTGTTCTTCTGTGTTTTCTCCACCATACTGAAAAATAACTTCAGTCTGTTTGAGTTGTCTTTCAAAAGCCCACATGCTCAGATCTGGATTCATGTTGTAAATGTCAACTTGAGACTGGAATGTAAATTTGGAGAGTTAAATTTGATCATATGTTTTTGGTAATAGTTGTTAATAACTTGTTGGGAACTGTTGCATTCTGAATATAATCTCCACTACTTGACAAGAATCATTATTTTTGTAATAGTCTTCTTACAAGGCTTGGATAATGATGCTGTTACTATCCTAGGCTATGGGACTGGCTTGGAGAAGGTGAGTGGCTGGCTGATAGTTTGAGTGTATACACAAAACTGCAATGATTTTTCCACTTTGGAAGAAAGCAATTACTTCATTTATTTATGTTAATTTCTTTTTGCAGTGAACTATCTAGTAAGTGCTCTGCTACCTAGCCACACCCTCAGTCGAGAAGCAGCAATATCTAACAAAGATTTATCATGCTAATATTTAATATATAATATATATAAATGATATACTATTAATAGCAATATATTAAATGTATTATAAATTCATTTTGATTTGAACATATCTAAATGAGCATGTACCTAGCTATTAGATACAGGGATGAATAGTTAGTGCATATAATAACCCATTTTAGACTCGATTTAAATGTGAAACCATTGAGGTTTCAATCAAGACTTGTACAAGTGTTGTTAGATGTGATGTGTGGAATGACCATATGCTATGAAATATCAATGTCTCTATTTGTTACTGGATTAACCAACAATCTTAAAACCAGAACAAGAAAAGAGGGAGGGATTAATCTGCTTTCTGTTACTATAGCAAATGCATGAGCTCATCAACATAAAAGCAGAGTTATCTTAGCTTACGGATTTAGAAATCATTGCTTCTGATCCTGTGGCATTGTAGCATATCATGGCCATGACTATGTGGTACAACAAATGCTTTTACTGCATGGATGTTGGGGAGCAAAATAGAGATGGAGAGAGAATGATTCTCACTGTTCCCCAAAATGATATCACCAATGAAGTAAGATTTCCCATTAGGTTCTATTTGTTAAATGTTCAACAACTTCCCATTGGCTGAGGAGCAAACATATGTGATACTCTTAAGCAAACCATGTTAGAGGCATTAAGAAAAAAATATTTGACACTTGTAACAATGATAAAGATTATTGTAGTAATGCAATATTATGAAACTATCTCTTACATTCTAAGATAATGGAACGTTTACTGGATCTCACAGCCAGTTAATAGTACACCTTAGGATTTAAGATTGCTGTCCTATTGTGCACCCAGCCTGTTTGTTTAACCTGGTATTCATAGAGCAACATATCAATCAGACTTGCATGCCTTAGATTTCCAATGCAATTAACTTTTGGAATCTAAGATAATATATAGCTATAATCTTAAAATATGTACTTTTCCGTACCCTTACCCAAAATCATACCTATAAATCATCTTCTGGAAACAGCAAAAATTGAGGCTGAAGTCTTATGAAATGAATAACCACCACAAATGTTGAAGATAAATTCTATGGATAATTACACACACAATTTTGGTATTGACTGATAAACAATGACTTTTCTGTTTGTTATCTGGATCCATTTGGGTGAGTTTGAGTAAGTGACATAATTCCTTCTGAAATTCTGCTAAAGGTTTTTGTAAACTATCTTTCATTTCTTACCCCCACTGATGCTTTCTGTGTTGTTCAATAAATACAGAGTGAAAGACCTTTGTCAGACACACAGACACACACACACACACACACACACACACACACAGACACACACTCACACACACCCAACAGTCACAAATGGGAGCAGACACAGACACAGGGACAGATCCATAAGATAACTTTTAGATAGGCAATGATTCAGTCTCTTGAAAATGACAGAGGATGCAAGATACAGGATACATGGAGTAGAAAATTTAAATCTGGACTTGATCTTATTTAAATGACTTGGAAGGAGAATTGCTTTTATTTCCTTCCTTTATGTTACACTGATGCATTATTGATTAACTCAGAGTTTATTATTCAGTCTTTCAAAGCTATCACAACTTATGTTAAGTCCATTGCAACGAGGAAAAAAGACTGGCTCAATTTGAAATAGCAGATGTATCTGGGAATGACTTATGAAGCCAGAACATCAAAACAAAAGAAAAGCCTGCTGAGTATTATTATTTTTGTAAGAAATCAGCCTGTGAATTTATACTAATGGTTTTTGTGAATGACCATATCTTGGTTAGATAGCAATTGGTAAGCAAACCATTTAAGCAAGAAACATATGCCTAAGGTATTAATGGGAGAACAAAACTATTCGATGTTGCATTATTCTCATGTGCACACTTAATTTGGGAAGGAAATAAATCACTTCAGAGGCAATGCCAGAGAAATCTTTTGTTTGAGTGGATTCTATGCCAGTTAAAATTTTGTTGTCATAAAAATATGTTTTGTATTTTATTCCTGTATGTGAAAATCTATTGCAATAGATTGTAATTGATGTTTTATACTAACTTTATGAATAGATATGGGAGAATTAGTTGCAAGCATTTTTATTGACAGTTTTTTATTTTTCTTAGTTTTGTCCAGATGATATGATACCAAATGACAAAACGGCACATCCATGTTTTAATAATTTTTAATAATTAAAATAATCATGAAAGTTTATTCTTTTGTATCTATTTTACTCACAGACTTTTAATTTTCTATTTAATGAGAAGTTATATGTGGTCCTTTTAAATGTCTAGTGAATCTGAAGTTGTAAATGTTTTAATCTTTCTGCACTGGGTAATTTAAAGAAAGTAACATGAAGAACACTCTTTTGGAAAGCAATAAAGAATTGTCACTTAAAATGACAGTCAATAAAGATTTTAATTAACTAGTAAATGCCACTGGGAATTGTACTCCTTTTAATCTTAAGAATCCTTCACTGTTGCTGTAACATGGGGAAATTCTGTTACTCCTCCAAAGAATCTTGTTTTTATTACCATTACACAACTAAACTTACAGAGTCAGTTTCAAAATATTGCACTGCAATTACTGAGACTATTGTACATGCTACAATTTTTCTGAATGTAATTCCAGTGGGAAAGATAATATTTTGTATTATTTTTTATGAGTTTTTGGCATTACTATTTAATTACAACATTAGAAACTTCTCCTTGCATTCATGCCCTCTTTTTTAAAACCTATATATTATTGTATATGTATGTACACATACATACACAACCACACACACACACACACACACACACACACACACACTCCTGAAAATATATTTCTAGGAATTCTTAGGAATATATAATATGATATAATATAATAAATATAATATAGTATAATGTAATATAATAAATATAATATAATATAATATAATATAATATAATATAATATAATATAATATAATAATAATATAATATAATATAATAATATAATATAAAAACATATATAATGAATAAAATATATACATATAGTCATATATGTATACATACATATATATATACACACATATATATGTACAATTATATCCATTATTCCTAAGAACAAAATGTTGAGTCATATAATGCTACATATATGTTCATGTTCAGGGCTGAGTATTTGGCTCTGGACAACCAATTGGTGAGCTCTTCCCTGGGGTAGGCTACCTCTCCTCCTGTTCTGATTTCTTCAGTTGCCTATAGTTCTTTGTGTAGGGTTGAGACTGAAGCGACTTTTCTTCATGTAGTTTGGAATGTTCCTTGGTGTCATTCTTGTTCAGCTCCTATTTGGGCAGCCATACTATGGGTGTAGCTTCTGATATTACTAGGGGAGATGCAATCTCCTAGTATATTTCTGATACTCTGGCTCCTAAACATTTATGCCATCTCTTTCATGCTGCTTTATGACCATGCTGCTTGTTTATGAGGTTCATAGGTGTCATAGCTGAGTAGGACTATTGGTTGCTTCCTACTTTAGGATTTCATTGCTGTGAAGAGACATAGTAATCAAGGAAATTCTTATAAAAGAAAACACTTAATTAGAAGTAGCTTGCAGTTTCAGAGGTTTAGTACATTATCATCATGGTGGGAAGCATGGCAGCATCCAGGCAGATATAGTACTGGAGAAGCTGAGAGTTTTAAGTTTTGATCTGCAGGCAGCAAGGAGACCGTGTCTCACACTGGGCATAGATTGAGCCTATATAACTCCAAAGTCCATCTCCATAGTGACACACTTCCTTCAACAAGGCCACACCTACTCAAACAAGGCCATATTGCCTAATGGTGCCAGTCCAAGGCCAAGCATTCAAATGTGTGAGTCTATGGGGTGGGGTAGGCTGGGAGGAGGTGGGCTAGCTATTGAAACTGCCACAGCTCCCTTCTTTGGAAGCTTGAATGGCATCTTCGGGTACTATGAAAACTATTTCTAGATATGGGTTCTCAGTTTATTTCCAGCTCAAGGGTCTCTGGGTTCTGTTTCTCAAGTGCATGGTATCTTCAGCAATATGTACTTTTATCTTCTATGACTGGGGATAGTCAAGGTCAGTAGCGATAGGTTGTATGTTTTGGGAGTCACCTGGAGAGCACTGGTCAACAACTCAAAATAGGGCTTCTCATGTGTAGTATTGGAGTATTGTTAGTTGCTCTTTGACTCTTGGAGGGCATACATATAATATATATATACAGAGTTACATACACTATGAGTTTTTGGCAAATAGTTAATTGTATGTTCCTTGTGGATTTTTCAGATATATTTATTGTCAGTTTATCTACCTCTCTCCTCCTGTATTTACTTTACTTCCCCTTCCCTAAAGGCCTCCCTCCCCTATTTTCTTTATCAGATCACTTGTATTCTGCTAATCTTTATCCCTTCTACTACCTACTTTTTCATTTAACTCCCTTCCCTTCCCTAGGAATCTCTAGCCCTGTTTCCCAGGGAAAGGTAATCTTTAAAGTAGCATTTTACATAAGAAGAAAGAACTACCATTCTTCTTTTCATGTATATATACTGCATGTCAAGCTCTAACACAGTTGAACAATGGGGAGTCAGGACAATGGACTACTGAATAATCATGAAAATGGATTGCTACTGACAATGGTGTACATTATATACACTTACCAGAAGGTCTTTTGCCAATATGAACGTTTAGAAATGGTTTCTTTGTAGGATGTTGAGATTAAGAATAGTAGATAAAAGTAAATAAAAGTCTAAAACCATGTCAAATTATTTTGACTACACAACTTCTAAGGAGTTAATGCCATGCTATGTAGAAGTTCTTGCCTCCTGAGATAGAAAACTGACACAAACCCTGGAAGGGAATGATGGAATGGCTAGGTTTCTGGCCTCCCTCCCCAGAATGAGTCTACTTTAAGAGGCTCTTTTTCGTCTCTTCTCCTTCCTTGCCTTCAGTGAGGTTGTGTATTGGTCCTTTGGGGAGGCTTGACACAACCTGAGTTGACTTTTTTCATGGGGGTGGAGGAATGGCATCCCCAGATTCCTGTTTCTGTGTCTCTTTGTCCAAAGCATGAAGCAGGTGTAGGGTGCAGGAAATTCTAGAATTCTTGTCAAAAACTCTAGAGCCAGATTCAAGGCTGGAATAAAACTTCATGCCTCACGAGCATCTACTTTGAGTATGGTAATAAGAGTTAACAGATTCACCAGTCTCCTCCCAACTACACTGTCAGTTTGGTCTGCTTAAGTCCTAAATCACTGAAAATTCTAGATATCAAGATATGTAAGTTTTAATTTGCATGTGAGTCTGAGTAGGCTAGAGTGTTCAGTAAAGCTGTACCACAACAGACTTTCTTGTGATTTAGTGACTGTTTTATCTCAGTTTTTTTTTTAACCAGGTAACTTCTGCAGTATTTCAAAGATTATATGCAAGGAACCCCTAAATAGCAGCCTAGTGCTAATCCTATCCACCTCATCACATAGACATTGTATGCCAGATAACACAAGAAAACATTTTGAGAAAGTTGAAGAACACATTCAAAATAAAACACAATTGATCAAGACCACATGATTGTTATAATTATCATTGTGGTTAATCTCTTACTGTGCCTAACTTACAAATTCAATGTTATCTCATATAAGGAAGAACAAAAAATATAGAATTCAGTGATTTTACGTATATGCTGGCTGTCTGAATATAACTTCGGGGGTGAAGGGACCATTGTACTTTCCTCATGGTTGCCAGGTTTCACTAGAATATATTTAAGTGGCTCATCATAGTGTCAGAGACACCTTGAACAATCAAACACTAGCTGCTACTGCTTGTCAAATGGATGAGTTTACATAGATCTTACTATCTAATTGTTTTTCATCCAAGCTATGATATTAGATTCTCTTCATAGAAGTTGCATTTTATCTTTGAAATTTTAGAGCATCATAGTATAAGATTGTAAGTTGAATAGATGGCATTAATTATTCCCAGGAGATTAGTCCAGGACTCCTTTTAAATACCCATATTTTCTATGCTCTAGTCATATAAAATGCTGCAGTTTGCATGTAACCTGGACATAGCCTCCCATATATTCTAAATGATCTCTAGGTGACTTAGAACATTAGGGACAAGGATAATGACAAGAAAGTATTTATAGATGTTCATCATAAAGATCATTCAAATTTATGGAATCAAGCACTTCTATACAATTTTTTGCGTATGACTGCCTACACTGCATACCATAGATTTTGCTATGTTGTCCTTTCATAATAATTCAATTATAAGAATTTTAAAAATTTCCCTTTTGATTTCTTCGATACATGTTTTGTTTAGTAGTGTGTTGTTTAGTTCCCATTAGTTTGTATACATTTTGTAGTCTCTATTGCCATTGTTTGTAGCTTTATTCCATTGTGGTCACAATGATATTTCTGTTTTCCTATATTTGTTGATACTATCTTTGTATCCTTTTTTTTTTCTTTTTCTTTTTCTTTTTCTTTTTCTAAGCTTTCAAGAGTTGTTGAAAAGAATGTATATTCTTTAGTAGAATGTTCTGTAGATTTCTATTTGGTCTATTTGATTTATGGTGTCATTTAACTCTGAAGTTTCTCTGTTTTTCTTTTTGTTTATTTGTTTTTTTCAGATGGCTTGTTTACTATTGCTATATTGGAGTTACCCTCTGTTTTAGATCTAACAGTGTTTCTTTATGAAATTGTATACTTCAGTGTTTGGTGTATATCAATTTTAGCATTATAATATGTTTTTTGGTGGACTTTTTCTTTAATAAAATAAAGTGTCTCTCTTCTTCCATTTTACAACCAGTTTTGCTTTGATGTGTACTTTGACAGCTATTTCAATAGCTACATTGGCTTGTTTCTTAGTTCTATTTGCTTGAAATACCTTTTTCCACCCTTTTAGCCTAAGGTGACATCTATCATTGATGATAGAGTATGTTTCTTGAAAGCCTCAAGAAGCTGATTTTTTTAAAATAATTTAATAATTTTTTTAATTTAATAATTGGTCTATTTCTTTTTATGGAGGATTTGAGATAATTAGCATTTAGGGTAATTATTGAAAGACATGTATTAATTTTCATCAGTTTGCTGATTTTGTGGTGTTTTCTCAGCTCTCTTTAGATTACTTTTCATGGTATTATTTATCATTTATTTTTTCCCTGTGACCTGTTGAATGCATTCTTCCTTCTCTCAAGATTGAAGTAGTCCTTCTAGTAAATTTTTAATAGTTTTTTTTTTCTGTTGATTTTACCTGCTGCAAATTCATTTGATCTACTTTTACTATGAAAAATTATTTCTTCTTTAATTTTAATAGATTAGTGTTGCTGCGTACATTTGGGTTGATAATTGTGGTTTTTCAGGACTTAGCATACATTTTCCTAGATCTTTCTGGCTTAAAAGGTATCTGTCAAGTAATCTAATATTTTATTGTAGGTCTGCCTTTGTAAGTGACTTGACCTTTCTCTCTTGAAGCCTTTAATACCCATCCCCCTTTTTTGTCAATTGTTTTTTTTATTGGATATTTTCTTTATTTACATTTCAATTGTTTTCCCCTATCCATATCTCCTATTCAAAAATTCCCTATCACATTCCGTCTCCCCCCTACCTTTATGAGGGTGCTCCCCCAGCCACCCACCCACTCCCATCTTCCCAACCTGGCATTCCCCTACACTGGGGCTCAAACACCCTCAGGCCCAAGGACCACTCCTCCCACTGAGTCCAACAAGGCCATCCTCTGCCACATGTGCGGCCGGAGCCATGGGTCCCTCCATGTGTATTTTTTGGTTGGTGGTTCAGTCCCCGGGATCTCTGGGGGTCTGGCCAGTTGACACTGTTGATCCTCCAATGGGGCTACAAACCCCCTCAGCTTCACAGTCCCATCTCAAACTCTTCCACCAGAGACCCCACACTCAGTCCAATGATTGGCTGCGAGTATCCAATAATGCATTTGTCAGGCTCTGGCAAAGCCTCTCAAAAGACAGCGGTATCAGGCTCCTGTTAGCAAGCATTTCCTTACATTCACAATACTATTAGAGTTTGGTGACTGTGTATGGGATGGATCCCTAGGTGGTACAGTATCTGGAAGGCCTTTCCTTCAGTCTCTGCTCCATACTTTGTCTCCATATTTCCTCCTGAGAATATTTTGCTCCCCCTTCTAAGAAGCACGGAAGCATCCACACTTTGGTCTTCCTTCTTCTTGGACTCCATGTGGTCTAAATTGAATCTTGGGTATTCCGAACTTTTGGGCTAATATCCACTTATCAGTGAATGCCTACCATGTGTGTTCTTTTGTGATTGGGTTACTCACTCAGGATGATATTTTCTAGTTTCATCCATTTGCCTGCAAATTTCATGAAGTTATTGTTTTTAATAGCCAAGTAGTATTTCATTGTGTAAATGTACCACATTTTCTGTATCCATTCCTCTGTTGAGGGACATCTGGGTTGTTTCCAGCTTCTAGCTAGTATAAATAAGGCTGCTATGAACATAGTGGAGTATGTGTCCTTATTACATTTTGGAACATCTTCTGCCCATATACCCAGCAGTGGTATAGCTGGATCCTTAGGTAATACTATGTCTAATTTTCTGAGGAACTGCCATACTGATTTCCAGACTGGTTGTGCCAGCTTGCAATTTCAGCAGCAATGGAGGAGTGTTCCTCTTTCTCCACATCCTCACCAGCATTTGCTGTCACCTGAGTTTTTGATCTTAGCCATTCTGACTGGTGTGAAGTGGAACCTCAGGGTTGTTTTGATTTGCATTTCCCTGATGACTAAAGATGTTGAACATTTCTTTAGGTGCTTCTCAGCCATTTGAATTTCCTCAGTTAAGAATTCTCTGTTTAGTTCTGTTCCCCATTTTTAAATAGGGTTATTTGGTTCTCTGGAGTCTAACTTCTTGAGTTCTTTGTATACATTGGACATTAGTCCTCTATCGGATGTAGGATTGGTAAAGATGTTTTCCCAACCTGTTGGTTGCCGGTTTGTCCTATTGACTGTACTTTGCCTTCCAGAAGCTTTGCAATTTTATGAGGTTACATTTGTAGATTCTTGATCTTATAGCTTAAGCCATCGGTGTTCTGTTCAGGAAAATTTTCCCTGTGCCCATGTGTTCAAGGTTCTTCCCCACTTTCTCCTCTATTAGTTTCAGTGTATCTGGTTTTATGTGAAGGTTCTTTTTCCACTTGGGCTTGAGCTTTGTACGGGGAGATAAGAATGGATCAACTTGCATTCTTCTACATGCTGACCTCCAGTTGAACCAGCACTATTTGTTGAAAATGCTGTCTTTTTTCCACTGGATGGTTTTAGCTACTTTTTCAAAGATCAAGTGACCATAGGTGTGTGGGTTCATTTCTGGGTCTTCAATTCTGTTTCACTGATCTACCTGCCTGTCTCTGTACCAATACCATTCTTCTTCTTCTTTTATTTATCACTATTGTTCTGTAGTGAAGGATGGTGATTCCCCCAGAAGTTCTTTTATTATTGAGGATAGTTTTCACTATCCTGGGTTTGTTGTTATTCCAAATGAATTTGAGAGTTGCTCTTTCTGATTCTATGAAGAATTAAGTTGAATTTGTGGAATTGCATTGAATCTGTAGATTGCTTTCGGCAAGATGTCCATTTTTACTATTTAATCCTGCCAATCCATGAGCCTGGGAGATATTTTCATCTTCTGAGGTCTTCTTCGATTTTTTTCTTCAGAGACTAGAAGTTCTTGTCATACAGATCTTTCACTTGTTTGACGAGAGTCACACAAAAATATTTTATATTGTTTATGACTATTGTGAAGGCTATTGTTTCCCTAATTTCTTTTTCAGGCCATTTATCCTTAGAGTAGTGGAAAAATACTGATTTGTTTGAGTTAATTTTATACTTGGCCACTTTGCTGAAGCTATTTATCAGGGTTAGGAGTTCTCTGGTGGAAGTTTTGGGGTCACTTAATTATACTATCATATCATCTTCAAATAGTGATATTTTGACATCTTCCTTCATAATTTGTATCTTTTTTACCTCCTTTTGTTGTCTAATTGCTCTATCTAGAACTTCAAATACTATATTGAATAGATAGAGAGAGGGGGTACCCTTGTCTAGTCCCTAATTTTAGTGGGATTGCTTCAAGTTTCTTCCCATTTAGTTTGATGTTAGCTACTGGTTTGCTGTATATTGCTTTTACTATGTTTAGGTATGGGCCTTGAATTCCTGATCTTTCTAAGACTTTTTTTTTGTTTTTTCGTTATCACTACTTTAATGGATATGGCAGTTGTAACAAATTTAAATTTGACACAATATAATTTTGTGTGTGAAAAGTACACAACTTGGCATAGCGTGGCTGTGGTGTACTTCAGGAAAAATATCCTCCCAGCAGGAACGTTTGTCTTGCTGTGAGCTTTGTGGTGTTGCTTTATCTTTTCTTCTTTTGATTCTGATTTTTCCTGGTTTAAAGAAGAACTGAGCAGATTCTTTTGCTGGACTTAGGTATAATTACTATTCCTTACTTAATAGGCATAGTAAAGAAGTAAATAGGAAAGAAGATGTTAAAAATCAAACTAGCAATCAAAATGTTGTATAGCTTGATTACTTTTGGCTTTTAAAATGACTGTGGGGATTGTATCTAAGTTGATAACTCTGATAGGCTGTTAGCTTACATGTGTCATAGTCACACAGAAGTCAGGGCAGAGAAATTCCAACATATGGGGCTGAGGTTATGCCTGGCTTACCTTAGTCCTAGCCCTGCCACATAGCACACCTGAAGTTCCAGCTCAGTCTGGTATAACGTGTGAAGGTCTCCTGTAGGGGCTGGTCCCAAATCCACTTAACTAAGTCCCTGGGACATACTACACCTGACCTCCGAATAATGTTTCCCAAGCTAAGACTTAAGATATACCTATTTTGGACATTAGTTCATTTCAGCCTTAAACACATGGGCTTTTCCAATCCATACTTTTTATATATAACATCCAAGACTTTTAACATGAATGGATGTCAAAGGAGTCTTCAGTATCGAATGAAATGATCATGTGGTTTTTTTTTTTTTTTTCTTTGAGTTTGTTTTATATAGTGGATTACATTGAGGGATTTCTGTATATTGAACCATCCCTGCATTCCTGGATGAAGCCTACTTGATCATGATTCATGATTGTTTTGATGTGGTTTGAATTCCATTTGCAAGAATTTATTGAGTATTTTTGCATTGATATTCATAAAGGGAAATTGGTCTGAAGTTCTCTTTCTTTGTTGGGTCTTTGTGTGGCTATGGGATCAGCTTAACTGTGGCTTCATAAAACGAATTGGTAGTGTTCCTTCTGTTTCTGTTTTGTGGAATAGTTTGAAGAGTATTGGTATTAAGGTCTTCTTTGAAGATCTGATAGGATTCTTCATTAACCCATCTGGTCCTGGGCTTTTTTTGGTGGACAGACTTTTAATGACTGCTGCTATTTCTTTCAGGTTATGGGACTGTGTAGATAGTTTATCTGATCCTGATTTAACTTTGGTACCTGGTATCTGTCTAGAAAATTGTCCATTTTATCCAGACTCTCAAGGTTTGTTGAATATAGGCTTTTGTAGCAGGATCTGATGATTTTTTTTTTTTAATTTCCTCAGCTTCTGTTGTTATATCTCCCTTTTCATTTCTGATTTTGTTAATTTGGATACTGTTTCTGTGGCCTTTGGTTAGTCTGGCTAAGGTTTTATCTATCTTGTTGATTTTCTCAAAGAATCAGCTTCTGGGTTTGTTAATGGTTTTTATTATTCTTTTTCTTCCTACTTGGTTGATTTCACCCCTGAGTTTGGTTATTTCCTGCCATCTCCCTCTTGGGTATATTTGCTTCTTTTTGTTCTAGAGCTTTCAGGTATACTATTAAGCTGCTAGTATATGCTCTCTCCAGTTTCTTTTTGTAGGCACTCAGAGCTATGAATATTCCTCTTATCGCTGCTTTCATTGTGTCCCATACGTTTCGGTATGTTGTGCCTTCATTTTCATTAAATTCTAAAAATTCTTTAATTTCTTTCTTTATTTCTTCTTTGACCAAGTTATCATTGAATAGGGCATTGTTCAGCTTCCATGTGTATGTGGACTTTCTGTTGTTTTTGCTGTTATTGAAGACAAGCCTTAGTTTGTGGTGATCTGATAGGATGCAAGGGATTATTTCAATCTTCTTGAATCTATTGAGGCCCATTTTGTAGCTGATTATATGGTCAATTTTGGAGATTGTACAATGAGGTTTTGAGAAGAAGATATATTCTTTTGTTTTAGGATGAAATGCTCTGTAGATATCTGGTAAATCCATTTGGTCCATAACTCCTGTTAGTTTCATTGTGTCTCTGTTTAGTTTTTTCCCATGATTTGTCCATTGATGAGAGTGGGGTGTTAAAGTCTCCCACTATTATTGTATGATGTGCAATGTGTGCTTTGAGCTCGAGTAATGTTTCTTTTATGAATGTGGATGCCCTCGAATTTGGATCATAGATGTTCAGAATTGAGAGTTCTTCTCTGTTGATTTTTTCCTTTGTTGAGTATGAAGTGTCCTTATTTATCTTTTTGATAACTTTTGGTTGAAAGTTGATTTTATTCCATATTAGAATGACTACTCCAGCTTGTTTCTTGGGACCATTTGCTTTGAAAAAAACTTTTTTTTAGCCCTTTACTATGAGGTAGTCTCTGTCTTTGACACTGAGGTGCATTTCCTGTGTGACTCCTGATTCCTTTCTAGGGTTTCTATCTCCAGGGTTGTCATCCTTTGTGATTTTTTTTTTTTTTTGTAGTTTCTATTTCCATTTTAGACCCTGGATAGTTTTGTTCAATTTCTTCACTTGTTCGGTTGTGTTTTCCTGCAATTCTTTAAGGAATTTTTATGTTTCTTCTTTTAGGTCTTCTACCTGTTTACCTGTGTTCTCCTGTATTTCTTTAAGGGAGTTATTTATGTCCTTCTTAAAGTCCTCTATCTTCATCATGTGATGTGATTTAAATCAGAGTCTTGCTTTTCTGGTGTGTTGGAGTATTCAGTGCTCACTGTCGTGGGAAACTGGGTTCGGATGTTGACCTTTCTGTATTCTTTATTTTTGATGTTTTGACTATAATTCATCATCGAAAGTTTCTCTTCTACATGCTGTTTTCTATAGATCCATTCTGTTGGTGAGACTTTAACTGAAGTTTTTAATTGGCTCAATGAGATTATCATCTTCAGCATCATTTCAGTTCAGAGGTTCTTAAAAATTCAAATTTATTTTTAGTCTTGAGTTGACTTTCTAATTTCATTCATCTCTTTGTTGTTGTCTTTATTGTATTCTTGGACTATCATTACAATCATTTCTTGGAAATTTTTGTCTGATAGTTCTTCCATGTCATTTTCAGTGGATACCATTGCCATGAGATTTATATGTCTTTGGAGAAATCATTGTTTATGTTTTTTATTTTAAAATTTCTTCATTGAAATTTATACACTTGGAATTAGTTTGTTGGTTGGTTGAGTCCTTTTTTCTAAAGTCATCTTTTAGCTAGCATGTTTATAAGGTTCAGTTGAGGGCTAGTTAGAATGGTTTTGGTGTTGATTTTCTTTATTTGTTTAGTATTTGTGACTACAACCTCTTTCCCAGGTCTTCTATTTATTAGGTATAGATGGGTGACTTTTGCACCTTAGTCAAGAATCTTAGAATATGTTTCACCTGGTAGTTTGGATTGGTTATGGATCTAAAGACCAGATAAGACAATGGAAGCAACCTAACAAGGTAGCTAGTACAGCTCTTCTGAGTATTGAAGGGTGAGAGTGATCTGGGTTTCCTAGTCAAGTGTGTGGCTGGAGAGTCCATTGAGGGAACAGGTTGAGAACTTGCAATCCTCAATAGGTGAGAGAGCTTAGAAAGAGTTTGTGGATCTTGGCAAGGAAGTTAAGAGGGATTGTGAATAGAAGTACAGATATCCCACCTGTGTGTGCCTATGCAAAGCACATTCATGTAATGTTTTTTAGTAGTGTGGGATCTGGGATCTGGTCACCAGGAGGAGTTTGGATTCTTGCTAGGCAGCCATGGGCGACAAGAATCCAGAAACTGAATTCTTAAAAACAGAGTTGTAGCTCATTATCTTCCTTTCAGAGATGAATTACTTTAAGCTTTCCAGTTCTTTGTTAACTCTCTACTGTAATATTCTCTACCACCCACTACCCTATGAGTATGAAAACATGACAAAGCTTCCAAGGAATTAACACTAATTAAGAGTGTACCTGAATCAATTTATCATCACTGCTAGGTGTAGAAGAAGTAATTTTAATGTAGCATAAGATGCATTTGACTTAGGTGAAATTTTCTGTGATAGACATAGTTTACAATAAGCATTTTTGTAATTACATTTATTTAGACAATAAATCATAGTGGCATTGAGGTAGGTGACAATAATAGCCCAGGCACAGTAGAGCTATAGATAGCAGATGTAAAGGCACCTTAGAGACCTGAGCTTTATCTCTTACATGGAGAAGATGTTGAAGGAGATATTTTAAAAATCGGCCACTGGTCAAGCCCACTATCTAAGCTGTGGCTTGGCCTAGCTCAGCTGCCATGTTTCTCGGCTGGAGGCCACATGTGCACCACAGCAAGAAATGGCCAGCCAGAAACACCAGCCCTGCCACCCACGAGACATCACACTGTCTCTGAAAGGCTGGGCATTGCCCCGACCATCCAGCCATCCATGCTGGCCCAGTAGGAAAATGAGACTCTAATGCTTAAATTATCCAAAAGCTTATATATTTGGTAATGTTCAGTAACAAGATGCGCATACAATCAGAAGTGTAACCCAATACCCAACCTAGATATACCAACTACCTTTGACTGCTACAGACAGGTTAACATCTGCCTCCATGTTCCCCTCTCTCTCATTTCTCTCTCCTAGCTCCTCCTCTTCCTTTGCCTCCTCTTCTCCTTCCTCTTCTTCTTCTTCTTCTTCTCCTTACTCCTCCTACCTTAGCTCCTCCTACAAGAAGACAACTAACTTTTAATCTTAGCTTCTTCATTGAAAATGTGTGTGTGTTTAAGTGTATATGCACACACACATATACATATATATATTCACTGTGTTGTATGCTCTTACTAATGTCATATAATGCAATAATCACTAACATTTACTGAGCTTTAGATACAAATGAAATTATTCCTATAAAAAGCCTCAGTACACAAATGCACTCTTTCTAATATTCTTTCTCCCTCTTTACAGTACATAAAACCAAGTCCCTGGGTAGCAAGTAGTGGAGACTGAGCTCTTAGCCCAGGAAGGGATGTTTTTTATTCAATATTCTCATCAGTATGTGGAAGCTTTCTAGTCTACTGTTGTTGGTGAGTGTCTCTTGCCCAACACAGGAAGTAGTGCTGAAGAGTTTCAATGACTTTCTACAATGCAGCAGTGGATATTGTTTGAGAACAGAAGATTTTAGTGAGCTTAAGTACCCACATACTACTAAGATATAGAAACTGGGTCTAACCCAAAGTGTGGCTGTGATCTTAGGCATACCCACTCCTTTGATAACAGTTATCACAGGTATTAAATGCTGATATTTTCAATACTCTAAATCTATTTTGTAAAAGAGAAAATGTTTTATTAGAACATATAATTCACATGAAGGTGACCTAATTTTCACTAAAATACTTGAGTGCTATACAGAATTAGAAAGCTCACACACATTATTATATAGCAGTTTCCATTCAGATATATGGGTTAGTCAGTGTGCATTTGTCTCATACTATGTAATAATTTTTTAAAGGGGATTCATCTGATTGCTTTGATACAAAGTTTGAGGTAAACGATGTGAGAGTTTACAACAGAATATTATCATTCAATTTAACCAGAGCTTCCTTTTTACAAGCTCAGCATACCGTGCCAAATTTGAACTATACTATCTTTTTTACTCTTCTCGGCTGACCTACCATTTCATTACACTAAATCATTGCATGGAATGTGAAGTTAGGAAATCAAACTTAAAAATCAGCTCCTACTTCTGTCATTAAAGGGCTTGATTTAAGGAACCCTACAGATACTCCAATACAAAGAATCTCTCTTTAAAAGTTGTATAACATTTGATGTAATCTGTATGTATCATTTTGCAGACTTTAAATCTCTCTATAGGCATGTTAGCCCCAATGCGATACAAATGCAATCATATAGCTGTTGCTACATTACTTAGAGAATGATGATAAAAATATACATTTTCAAGTTTTCTAGATATTTCCATACCATAGCAGGTTGTTTCTTCAGCTGCTGAACATGGATTTAGAGAACTGATTCTATGTACTTACACTTGTCACAAGCAAGAGACTACTGATAAGGAATTGGCTTTTGATCAATTTTTAAAAATAAGGTATTGTAGAATAGTTTTATTTATAAGGTATGGGATCTAAGTTGGTGATTCTAAACTACCTGTTAAGAAATTTGAGCATCATCTTTCTTCTGATCAAAGGGGCTCCAAATTGGTGAGACATTTGAATGTGTATATAGTCTAAGATAGATCCGTAGGCAGGAATATCTGAAGGGAATTGTTATACTTGCCAGGCTTTACTTAGAGTGATTCAAATCTCCATGTACATGTGCCCTAGCTAATTCATTTATCATCAAGCAAGCCATTTCTCAGCCAGAAGTGAGACTCAGATTAAATGAAATACCCAGACATCCATCTAGGAAATTGTAGGGAGTGGGAACATTTGACATATAGGGTGGTATAATGACCAACATAATTATCAGAACAATATAATTTTGTGCTATTATTGCTTACTTTTTCTATCTCTTAGTTTTCTGAAGCATAATTATTATTAAAATATGACACAATGAATAGCCATCTCAAGAAGTACTTTTAAATGTATAACTGATCTGTTAATAATTCTTGTTTGTGGAGAATTTTCCAGTCTCCTTGCCTCCAGTATCACGGGATACATGCTTTATACTAGTCTATGGTGCAAGGAAATGTTCCTGAACCCCAAAAAGACCACCAAAGAGCTGATTCCAATGTAATCACATTAGAGTTTCTTTATTCAAGCTTGAGCTGGGCTCCCCACCAACCCTAACACAGCAGAAAGGTGGAACCCTGAGTCTAGTTTTAGGCAAGCATATATAGAGGCAAGAAGGGGTAAATAACCTGGTACACATCCGATTGGAGGCCATTATGGCCTTGAACATAATGGCTGGTGCTGGGAGTCAAACCATAAACTCAACTTGTTTTCCTTCTCACTGGTGGTTGTTAAGAAGTTAAGTACCAGGGACAGGCTTGTAACCTGGGGGTGCAGATTTGTTGGGGGATAACCTGGAAACTGGTGTTCTGTACCAGCCTGTTAGTTAGCCTGAGTTCAACCTTAGGTCAGGTTCTCTAACATAAAGTCTGAACCAAAAAGATTTGGTCTCCCAGTCTATATACTCCAGGGCCCTCCCCTGAGAATCTGCAGTCAACACAGGAACATGGCTAACAAAGGAGAATCAGACAGATACTGCAGATTCTGAGACACAAAGTCCAGAAACAGAATAGTGATACAGTGGTGGCAAGCTGTAAAGGATGAGCTTTTTGAAAAGTAACCAAGTCCAGCCAGTGTGAGAGAGGGGCGTTTGTGTTGGAACCCACAGAGTGAGAAAGCAGCCATTAGAAGAATCTCCCAAGGGAAACTTTGAAATGTTAGTTAGGAAAAAAATGATATTCAGATAAACAGAAAGAAGGACAATGCAATTTGGAGCTTTGTGCCCTAGATGAGGATATTTTAAGCACTTGAGTAGATGAGTTTTATATTCCTCATCCAGCTAACAATAATAGTAACAACAACACCCTGATGGGTGCCTGTGTCCCTAAAGTCCTGTGCTCAGTATGGCATGGTTCCTTTGGCCACTCACATCAGTGATCATTGCCCACTGTATTCTTGCCCTAGGAATGCTTTCTTAGTCCTTAAAATTCAAGTGATATTTTCCCCAAATCTGCCAAGATTTGTGGAATATACCTATTGTGACACTGGGAATTTAGGATAGATTTACTCTATGGCAATAGTGATAAATGAAAACAAAATGCAGCTAACTGGGTAACTTCCATCTTTTTTTTTTTTTTTTTTTTTTTTATCTCTCTAGCCATCTCTTTATTGGTTCATTGTGAATGTCACATCATGCACCCCAATCCCACTTCTCTCTCCCTCCCATTGTACAGGCCCTCCACCCTTGTAATCTTCCTCTCAACAGAAGAAAAAAAAATCTCGTTGTGGAAGCTGCAGTGTGTCACTCTGTGTCCCACTCTGTGTTTACCCTTTTGTCCACACTTCTTTGCTTGCAAATGCACTGCAATGAGTCATTGGTCTGGTACGAGGCCTCTGGCTTCTGATACTCCATCAGTACTGAATCCTCACTGGGAGTCCTCTCAGGTATTGTTCCTTATTTGCCATGGTCAGGCTTGTTTGCCATGCTACAGCCTGTGCTTGCCGTTCTCGGGCCTGTGCTTGAGGTGATAGGGCCTGTGCTTGCCGTAGTTGGGCCTGTGCTTGCTGTAGTCGGGCCTGTTTGCCATGCTACAAGCCTGTGCTTGTGGTGCTTGGGCCTGTTCTTGTCCTGCTCGGGCCTGTTCTTGTCCTGCTCGGGCCTGTGTTTGCATACTCGGTCCTGTGCTTTCCATGCTCCAGCCTGTGCTTGCCGTGGTCCTTCCTGTGCTGATCACGCTTGTGCTTATGCTGATCGGGCCTGTCCTTGTCCTGTTCGCGCCTGTCCTTACTCTGATTGGGCCTGTCCTTATGCTGATATGGCCTGTCCTTACTCTGATTGCGCCTGTTCTTGTGCTGCTCCGGCCTGTCCTTTTGCTGCTCCTGCCTATGCTTACTATGCACGGGCCTATGCTTACCATGCTCTGGCCTCTGCTTGCCATTCTCCGGCCTCTGTTTGCATTGCTCTGGTCTGTGATTGGCGTGCTCATGCTTGTGCTTGCTGTGCTTGAACCTGTGCTTGCCATTCTATAGCCTGTGCTTGCTTGCTCAAGCCTGTGTTTGCTATTCCTGATAACTTCCATCTTAACTCTTGAAATGCAGTACTTTCCAGAATCTCCAGTTTGCTTGCTTCTTCTCATGCTCTGAATAGATAGCCACAGAATAAGAGGGCAGCAATAGAAGGACTTCATATGTCATCATGAAGTTTGTTGCAAACACCTGTGGTGGATAAGGAAATTCAGACAATTTGCCTCCTTTTATGGTTCACTAAATTTGCATGCACAGGACACTTAGCCATAGTATGTTTGAAATGTGCTGTAGACTCTCTTTGTTGGTAATCAGACAAACCATCAATGGGCAGTCACAAGCAGATTTACCTGATGACAATGCTGATCAAGATTGAATTATATCTTACAGTGAGTAAAAAGCTTCATTTTAATTTCAAGAAATTTGATTTAAATATTGATGTTGATTATAATGACAGTTGAATTCATTTTAATTGTTTAAATTTTCAAAGAAAAGAATCAAAATCAAAATCTCTGTGGTATCACAAGAACTGAGTATACCTGAGGCCCTGATCCTGACTCTAGCACCATCCCAAATACTGATTATTTTTTTAACATTTAACTTTTATATTTATGAAAGTATTTAAATTTTTGTTATCTCTACATAATTACATGACATTAATTTCTAGTGATTAAGGTCTTAGAAAGTTTCTGATAGTAAAATGAAGTTTCTCTTGTTCTAACTCTACAAAGGTAGAGGCAAAGTTACAAAGAGAAATTTCGTCAAGTGGTTTATTGAGGACTTTAAATGCACCAAAACATGTTCCTTCTCATTTTGTACATGCCTCTGTGTCAGTGTCTTTGGATCTCTTCAGCAATTTTTATCTGATAATTCTTTGAGACTGAGATAATCCAGACAAGCTATTATTACTAAAAGCCATGCTCAGTCCTAGAACCTTCTTTATTGAGCGAGTACTAATCTCTGCTTTAGGCATGAAGAGAAATGAACTTTGCATCTAAGCTATATTTTATAAAAAATATAAAAATGAATTTTTAATAGTTTTATATAAAATATTTTGAAGATATTTATGATGAAGTAGCCAAGTGGTTAAGGTGATGGACTTTAAAGCCCTTTTTATCTGCCAATAAAACCTTTCCTTTGTTTCAATTTCCTTCAATACACAGTTTCCTCTGCATTTGTCTTTGTTAGGATTATTATCATTGCTGAGATGAAATATTATGACCAGAAGCAATGTGGGGAGAAAAGTATCTATTTCATGCACAGTTTCATTTCACAGTTCATCATCAAAAGCATGAACTCAAGGGCAGAAACTCAAACAGGGCAGGAACCTGGAGGCAGGATTTAATTCAGAGGCCATGGAGGGTGCTGCTTACAGTCTTGTTCCCCATGGCTTACAAAGCCTGCTCTCTTATAGAATCCAGGATGACCAGCCCAGGGGTGGCCACACTGACAATGTACTAGGCCATCCTGCATAACTTACTGTAGGCTTAGATTTTTCTAAATCTACTTTGAATTCTTGAATGTTTCAACCTCCCTTCTAGTCCATCGACCGACCAGTGGTAGGGGAAAAAGATAGGACATAGGGGTTGTGGACCTACTTAGAAATAGTTTGTTAAGGCAATTCCAATCTTTGTTGTCAGGATACCAGCAGTCAAGTCCAATAGCAAACACCAAACACAAGTCCGTAGCAGCAGTCCAGTCTGATAGCAAACACCAAACATGAATCAGTAGCAGTGTCTTGATCCAACAGAAAAAGACTTTGCCAAATCAGCATGAGTCAGTAGAAGCTGCCAGAATCTGCTATAATACCATGAGAAGTTCTTTGGTGCATTTCTCTATACAAAGTAAAGACCAGCAAAGACCAGCAAAACATTGTACAGCATTGCAATGCAAGGGAGACCACACTTTCACTGTCTATAGGGTTCTACTTATATACTCTTTGTGAACATCACATACCCTCTCAAGTGTCTGCCTCAGCAAAACATCCACTTTTTTTTATATATATTTCAGAAATAAATCACATGATACAACTGAGTTTCCAAAGAAGCCAGGCATTTCCACTTCAAATTAGTATGTAAAAAAAATGTCTTACAAACTTCATGTATGCTAATCTTATGGAAACATTTTCTCAATTGAGGATCTTCCCTCTTAGATGACTCTAGTTTATGGTAAGTTGATATAAAACTAGCCAGCACAGCATTTGTGTTCCCACAGAAATGTTTTAGTTATTCCTATGTACTTACCATCATTTTGGAAGATCTCTTTTCCTCTCTCTGTTATTATGTAGTTCTTTACATTGAATTCTTGATCAAAATAAAGAGTCAGTTAGTTGTGTGAATAGAGCTGGGAGAAACTGCTGTCTTGTTGAAGCTGACCCTGAGGGTATTCTTCCTTTTACTATCAGGTTTCTCCATCAAATAGGCTGATTGCCATTAATGATTGCATTTTTCCATTGAGGAAAAAGCAAACTTCTAGAAACATACTCTTGAAGTTATTATATACTTGTTACTATTGTCACATGTATTATGGTGAAGACTAGTGTGCCGGTTGCCCCATTAGATTAGTTTGTAGGCAAGTGTGCAGGGGCATTTTCTTGACTAATGATCAATGTGGGAGGATCCAGCCTATTGTGAGTGGTACGGTCCATAGGCAGGATATCCTGGATTGTATAAAAAAGAAGGCTGAGCAAGCTGTGGGGAGCAAGCTAGTAAGCAGAATTTCTCTATGGCTCCTGCCTCTGCTTCTGCTTGAGTTCTTGTCATAACAAGTCAATACCCAACTGTGATTAGGATGTGGAAGCTAAATAAACCTTTTAAACTCTGTGGTAATTTGAATATGCTTAGCCCTAGGCGTGGCACTAGTAGGAGGTATAGCCTTGTTGGAGTAGGTGTGGTCTTGTTGGAGGAAGTGTGTCACTGTGAGCATGGGCTTTAAGATTTTTATTCTAGGCTGGGCGGGGTGGCGCACGCCTTTAATCCCAGCACTTGGGAGGCAGAGGCAGGCGGATTTCTGAGTTCGAGGCCAGCCTGGTCTACAGAGTGAGTTCCAGGACAGCCAGGGCTACACAGAGAAACCCTGTCTCGAAAAAACAAAAAACAAAAAAACAAAAAACAAAAAACAAAAAACAAAAAACAAAAAACAAAAACAACAACAACAAAAGAGATGATAATAATAATAATAATAATAATAATAAAAATAAAGATTCTTATTCTAGCTGCTTGGAAACCAGTCTTCTACTGTTTGTCTTGGGAACAAGATGTTGAACTCTCAGCTCCTCCTACACCATGTTTACCTGGGTGCTGCCATGTTCCCACCTTGATGATAATGGACTGAACCTCTGAATCTGTAAGCCAGCCCCAATTAAATGATGTTCTTATAAGAATTGCATTGGTCTTGGTATCTGTTCACAGCAATG
Organism: Mastomys natalensis; assembly: GCA_021653895.1. NCBI lineage: Eukaryota > Metazoa > Chordata > Mammalia > Rodentia > Muridae > Mastomys > Mastomys natalensis. The sequence continues at coordinate 649,939 of JAJTUV010000471.1, read as the reverse complement.
GAAACCCTAACAAAGGTAATCCCAAATTTTTTGATTATGTTATTTATCACAGCAATAGAAAGAAAATTGGGGCAGAAATTGATATTTGAGAGGAGGAGTTGTGCAGCCCTCATCTTTTTTTTTTTTTTTTGGATTGCAGTAGGATTTTGGAGATTTGCACTGGAAAAGCCATAGAATACTCATAAACTTGACAGGCGGTTCTGGGCTGTTCTGTGGGAAACTAAAAGACAAGAATATTGAGATAGCTGACCTGTGAAGTTTAAGCGGGAAGTCTGAGCTACCTGTGTTATTAGAGTTTGGTTTTGCTTTGATCTGATTATAAATGTGCTCTGATTCTCTCTTCTTTGAATAAGAAACATGTAACTCATTTTTTATGCTTTCCTGGAGCTCACAGTTAAGAGATTTTGAACTTTTAAAGAGACATTGGACTTTTTAAGTATTGAAAAAAATCTAAGAGCATGGAGTTTTAAAAATAGATTTTCATATTATTGTATTAATATTAACATGATATTTGGAGACAAACAAGAAAGGAAAGATTATGGATTGATAGTGACATATCTGAGTACTAAGTGGACAAGGGGATGACTTGTTCTGGTTTGTTTTGTCAACTTGACATAAACTTAAACCTGTCTAGGAAGAAGATATCTCAATTAAGGAATTGGCATTCTCAGATTGGCCTGTACGAAATTCTTTCAGGGCAAATTCTTGATTAATGATTAATGTTGGAATGATGAATCCATTGTGAGTGTTGCCATCCTTGGGCAGTTGGTCCTGGGTTGTTCAAGAAAACAAAATAAGAGAGCTACAAAGAGCAAGTCAGTAAATAACATTTCACCTTGGCCTCTGCTTCATTTCTTACCTTGGATTTCTGCTCTGACTTCCCTTAGTGATACACTCTAAGCTGTAAGATTATTGTCTGGCCTGGTAATCTCAGTTACTGGGTAATGCAGGAGGATTGTTATAAGTTCAAAGCCTGTCTGACTCATAGTTTGAGTTCAGATGGAGAGAAGATAATTAAGCAAGGCTTTGTCTCAAAATTAAAACTATAAACAGGCTGGGGCTACAGCTCAGGGATAGAAGGTTAGCCTAGCAATGCGGGCTCTGGATTAAATACCTCAAACCATAAGAAATAGATAGAAGCTGTTCCCTCCCTATCAAAAGTTGTTGCCTTGTCTGTCCTTCTGGCAGCTTCATTCCTACACTGCCTGCTGCAGGCAGCATTTTGTGGACACTCTCAGTACCCTCTCTGTAAGGAGCAGGCCCTTAACAGGACTGACTCCATTTTGTAATAGGAAAGAAAACAAGTTTTTAAGTGAAGTTGTTTTGAAGTGCTATGATAACCAGAAGTTGTTTTGAAACTTTATATTTGTGCACAAACCAAGTTGTTTTGAAGAAGTGTGATAACCAGCTGTAATATAGTCAGAGCCCGGTGATAACCAGACATGAGTGGTTATCAGCCACACATGTCAGCAGGGACGCCAAATCAAACATAAAATAGTAGTCCGACTGGAGCACATCATTACACACTGGTAACCATGACTACCTAGCATGATCCTCCAACAAGCCTCCTCAACACCCGATCATTAAAGAGTTAACCGAGAGACTGATGCCTCCACCTTCATGGTCAAGCTCTGACTTCTTCATCAAGCCCCCTACGAGGTCAAATTAGCTATTCAATTAGCTGGAAGCTGCTGGACCACCTTCAGGGACTCTGGACCTATAACTGAAACCATCATAAGGACTGAGGTGGTATAACCCATGAATGAATGGTGTACTTATTGCTATGCTTATTTCTTTGGTAATTAGCAATTTATTATTTGTGTTCATTGTGCTGATATTGATAGAGACAATGCATAGCGTATCTGGCAATATCTCATTGTGGCAATTGCCTTAGCATTGGTGATAATATATTGTTTGCTGTGTATCATTAAAGAGCAATTGAATGTCAAACCCTCTGGCATACTCTTTTCCCTCTCGTGGAGCTGATAATCTCATGGTCAATCCAGCATATGATTCCTGAGTGGAGAAGAATCTGTCGCTTCTCTCCCCTCGAGGATAAACCTCGCCACGACCTGCTCAACCTGCTTATCTCCAAATTTGACCAGCATCTCTGGAAGAAAGTATCCCCACTTGGTAAATGTAACTAACCTCTCTGGGTCTACAGATTGTAGCTTGGTTATTATTTATGTAATGGCTAATATTCACATATAAATGAATATATATCATATTTAACTTTCTGGGTTACCTTAGTCAGGATGTTTTTTCCTAGGCACATGAATTTACCTGCAAATTTCATGACATATTTTCAAAAGCTGAGTAACACACCATTGTGTAAATGTACCACAATTTTTTATTCATTCTTTTGTTGAGATACATCTAGTTTGTTTCTGACTATTATGAATAAAACAGCAATGAACATAGTTGAGCAAGAGTTTTTGTGATAGGATGGAGCATCCTTGGGTATATGCCCAAGAGTGGTATAGCTGGATCTTGAGGTAGTGGCTGTACAGTTTTCCCTTCTACCAATAATGAATGAGTGTTCACCTTATTCCACATCCTTGACAGAATGACCTCTTAGTTGTGTTACTGATCTTAGCTATTCTGGCAGGTGTAAAATGAAATCTCAAAGTACTTTTGATTTGCATTTTCCTGATGTCTAAAGATGTTAAGTTCTCAGCCATTGAGATTTCTTTGTTGAGAATTTTGTTTAGATCTGTACCCTATTTTTAAAATTATTTGTTTTTGCATATCTAGATTCTTGAATTCTTTACAAATTTTGTCTGTCCGATGTGGAGTTGGTCGAAATCTTTTTTTTTTCATTTTGTAGGCTGCCATTTTGTCCTAATGACAGTGTCCTTTGCAGTATAGAAGCTTTTCAGTTTCATGAGGTCCCAGCTATTAATTATTGATCTTATTACCTGTGTTAATGGTCTGAGTGGTCTGTTCAGAAAGTCTTCTGTGCTAATGAGTTCAAGGCTATCCCCTACTTTCTCTTCTATCAGATTCACTGTATTTGGTTTTATGCTTAGGTTCTTGATCTATTTGTAATTGAGTTTTGTGCAGGCTGGTGAGTATAGATCTGTTTGTATTCTTCTACATGCAAGACATCCAATTGTTGAAGATGCTCTCTTTTTTTTTTCAGGGTGTATTTTTGATTTCTTTATTAAAAATTAAGTATCCATATGTGTTTGGACTTGTGTCTGACTCTTCAGTTCAATTCAATTGATCAACATGTTCATTTTTATGCCAATACGTGTGGTTTTTATTAATGTAGCTCTGTGGTACAACTTGAAATCAGAAATTCTGATACTTCCTACAGTTCTTTTGTTGTTCAGGATTGTTTGCACAAGTAAAACTCAAATTTATCAACCCCATACACCAGGAATTTAGGCCATTAGGAAATTTTCATATTTTTAATTATGTCCTCTAATTCTATTTTAATTCTTATTCTTTGTAATGGATTAAAGTAGTTTGGTAGGTTTGTATTTTAGTTTGTGGGATTCACAGTTGGGATACCTCTGTTGCCCTTTCTCTTTTTAAGTAATATGAAAACTAAACAGCAGAGTCAAAGATACTACCTCCATTGGTTCTCACCCTATCTGACTAAAGTATGTTGTGTCTTTAGCAATATGGTCTTATCATCTAGTGCTGGTGGGCAATCAAAAGGAGTAGTAAGAAAATCAGATATTTTGGAGGACTCTGGAGGCAAGCCTGACCAATAACTCACATAGAGGTGTTCTATACTTGGCACTTGGATATTTGTTTATAACTCACTGCTTCTAGAATAGCATTTTCTAGCCACACAGGCTATCTCATTTCTAACTTTTTAAAAGTTTTATTTTTATTGAAGCTATAAAATATTAGATTTCTATATGGATTTTTCATACACTCCTCATTTTGGGTAATGTTCCCCAATCCAAGCCCTGTAACACTCTCATCGCATTCTTGCTGAATAATGAGCCTATGAGGACAATTCTTAGTCAAGCCACCACATTCTACTCCCTTGCTCCCATAGGCTTGTAGCCATAATATAATGCAAAATTCATTTAGTCCAACTTCAAAACTGACCATAGGCTTTTACAATCTCAGCACTGTTTAAAAGTCCAAAGTCTCTTTTGAGACTTAAGGGAATCTCTTAACTATAACTCTCTATAGAATCAAAATATCAAAGTAGATCACATACTTCATCATACAGTGGCACATAATATACATTATCATCATAAAAGGGAGGAAAGGAAGTATAGTGAGGAAATACTAGATCAAATCAATACTGAAAACTAGTAGGGCAAATGTCAGAACTCCATGTCTGGTATTAGATGGCTCTTCCCTTCCAGCTTTGCTGACTGTAATATACTTCTCTCTCTTAGGTTGTTTCTATACTCTGTCTGAAGTTCTCTTTGAGAGGTACACCATGACTCTGGCATCTCCAACATCTTGGGGTCTTCATTGCAATCAAGATTTTACCTTCATAGATTCATGCAGTGGCCTATCAGGGACTCCATACAGGGATACCCATGTCACACCCCTGGCTTGAGTGGCTTTCATTAACTACAGAGAAAGATTCAACAGCCCCCCTTTGCATCCTTGACTCTAAATATAGAAGCATATGATGTGGTAGAAGTTGCCAAATTCTTCTGCTTGCTGATACAAGAACCTGCTCTCCTTTTTGAGTTACAGTAACTTCTTTCCATTGTTGATGGTTTCCTTTGCAGCTTAAGTTTTCCTTTTATTCCTTTTCACAGGTTGGAAGCTTAGTTGTGCGGGTTCTTGCCACGAGGTTGCTACTCCTTTTGTTCCATTTTGAATCAGGACTTCCTTTAAACTTTTCATCTCTTGAATCACAAAACTTGGTGCCAATATTACATTCCCTTGTTCTCTTTTTCTCCTTGAACTGAGCATTTTTCCTTACTTGCTTGGTTTTTTTCACTATAGATCGGCATAATAATGATCTATAATTCTAATAACCATACTAATAACCAGAGGACATTAGGATACTAATGAACATAGGGCACAATCAATACTAAGCTCCTCTACCAATAATGTTAATCTAAAACTTTTCAATTTATCCTCAGGCAGATTTTTTTGGACTAGTGAAAAAAGAAAACATACTCTTTGTCAAAATATTACAAGAATTGTTTCTATGACAGCTGCTAATATTCTCCTCTTTTAAAACCTCTTTATCTGGGCCATAATCCACATTGCTTTCAGCTCTACTGTCTTTTGTGCTCTTATTATGATGACCCATTAAACACTGCTTATAGCATTCAGTTACTGTCTTAATCTACATTCCCCAAACCATTGTTCTCCAAACAACAGTTTTGTCAGGACTGTCACAGCAGTATCCTAGTTCCTGGTACAAGTTCTGTCTCAGTCACTGTTCTAGTGCTGTGAAGAGACACCATGAGCACTCTTTTAAAAGAAAGCATTTAATTAGGGACTTGCTTACAATTTTAGAGGGTTGGTCCATGATCATCATGATGAGAAGCAAACAGGCATGGCACTGGAGAAGTAGTTGAAAGCTTTGCATTCTCTTCTGCTGGCAGCAGGCAGAGAAGGGGTGAGGAGAAAGGGTTTGGAATATGCTTTTGAAATCTCAAAGCCTCCTAATCCTTGTTAGTGGTTCTACATGAGAATCAAGAATTTAAATGTATAAGCCATTTGGAGTCCGTGTCATTCTAACCTCAAGTTCTTTGAATACAAATCTAGGGATGTGTCCTGTCCAGCAGGGCATTAAACAGGGGTCTGGGAGGTCATCTGAAAGACAGCAAGGGGAAAACAGGCAAAGACGCAAAAAAGGTGATCTGTCTATAGTCTGATCAAATCGCAATTTTTACTTTTTTATATACACAAAAAAGTCAGGATGTAGGGAAGGGGATGACACAGGAGTGTGGGTGTTCAGGGGGAGTACAGATGTCTTCCAGAACAGAGTATCAGCTGGATGAAGGTTCAGGGGACATGTCACTATGACTCTGACTATGATTCCCTTATCCTTATGTAAGTTAGTACTATCCACCAAGGTTACCTATCTATAAGGTCTATAACTATTCAGCCTGGCAATTTTCCACCAAAGCTGCTTGTTTACAATAGCTTCTGGTCATCTGTTTCAGTGTTTTTCCACAGAGACCCAAGACTTTGTGTTAGCAGGCATGTATGTCAGGCCTATTACTGATTTTAGGCCTATTGCTGATTTTAGGCCTTCAGTGTATAAGTAGGGTTGCCCCTTACAGGGATGTTATAGTTGAGTCATATAGTTCAATTTCTGTTTTTGTTGTTGTTGAGTGTATAAGTGTTTTGCCTGCTTTATGTATGTGTACCATGAGCCTGAAATGACTTCAATGGCCAGAAGAGGGAGGTGGATTCCTTGGAACTGTAATTATGCACAGTTGTGAGCTGCCATGTGATTGCTGGGAACTGAGCCTATGTCCTCTGCAAGAACAAGTGCTCTTATGTGCTGAGCCATCTCTCAGTCATAAACATTTAATTTTTAAAGCTGTTGTTCTGGAATCCACAGTGATAATTACTGAGCAACTCTTCTATCTCAGGTAACAGCCAGAACACAGCAGATAAGGGACCTTATACCATCAGGGAGACAAACTGCCCTGAAAAGAGCGACAATGTATTTGAGATTTTGTAATGAACACAGAGCAAACTCTGGAGGCATACTTGGGAGCCTATTAGTATTTATTTATACATAAATGTCTGTAATTGTATCTACTGTTTATGACCCCTCAGTTCTTTGCATCTAAAGTACCGTAGGAAACTGGTAAGCTTGTTATAGGAAGCTTAGGAAGTTTTTCTGCATCACTTGAAAATCCAATCCTTATAAGTTAAACTCTGATTATGAAAATAAAGGTCACAAAATGTGCTATAATCAAGGCTTGATGTTTGTGATACAAAATAAAGAAATAAAAAATTCATTGCCCTTGAGGCTTTGCAGGTGTGACTGCTGTGTCACAAGTGTACCAGCAGATGGCAGAGATGGGAGAGGCTACATTCTATGCTCATTGTTCTGACCTGTGAACATCTGAATGGTTAGTAGCCTAACATTCTCTGAAAAAAAGTGAGTTTGAGATGAACAACACCAGAAGACCCAAACAAGGGAGCTAGTCTGATGCCAAGCAGACCTTGGGGGGGGGGGTGTCACAGACTATGCTTTAGATGACCTCTCTTGGGTGCTATAATGCATAAATGGGGCATAGCACTCTCTGAGGCCACTCCTGAAATGATCCCAGATACTCAGAGGAACCTCTAAGAGGAGCAAGTATGTGGTGAGAAATGGAAGAAAAAGAAATGGATGGATATGAGCACAATGAAGAAGCAGACCTGGAGCCTTGAGGGTAGTGAAAAATTCCTTGATGTGAGTAGCCAGTGATGCCACCTGAGACCATGGTGGGGTCTTGAGCTGTACTGCCTCTGGGGGCCACCTAGGCAGCACAGTAGAGCTGGCTCTGGATATAAGTGGCCTGGCCCTGAGAGTTTGAGCATGTGAGGGCCAGTCCTGCCTCTTGTCTGCTATGAGATGGCAAGGGTGAGGGAGTGATGCTCCTTCTCCTTTGTCTTGGCAGCATGGTGTGGGGGAGGATAACTGGGGCAGTGAGGGCAAGGGAGAAATACCCTTTGATACTCTCTTACCCTGTTACCTATGGCATGAGGAAGAGCTGACTCTGAAGTACTGAGAGTGGGAGAGATGGCCCTGACCCTCACCTGCTGCAACACTCAGGAGGGTGAGGTCTGAAGTTCACCTGGATATCAGGGTAGAGATGGCCCTGGTAGCAGCGGTTGCATCTCAGATCCCTCTCAGGCCCAGATTTAGGGATTTGAATTGGCTCTTCCCAGCATCTACCCATTGATCAACTGTTAGAATGCATGAAGGGGCTGGTCCTGTAGATCCAAAACTATAGGATCTCCATGTCACAGGGCTACAACAGGATATCTGAGAGAAGTCTCAGTGATGTTCTAGTATTGATAGAACAGCAGAATCCCGAGATCTTATACCAGAGCAATGAGTCATCCTGATATACATTTGCAAGCAAAGAAGTATGAACACTGACACACTACAACTTTCCCTTTTGTTGGGAAAATCACCATGTTACTGACGATGAGATTCAACTTCTGTTACTTCTGCTTCCACATTTCCAGTGCTCTGCTTGGACCATGTTAAGCTGTATCAGGTACTTATATGGACACATTTTAAAACTTATTTACACCCTGAGCAGCAATGAAGATGAATCCCTAGGAATCAAGATTGTCTTTTCATTTTATGACATTAGTGTTTGAGATTTTGGCTGTTCTAACAGTTACGTAGCAGTGCTTCATTGTTATAATTTGCAACTCTTCAATGACACATGGCAGTGAGGATCTTTTTATTGGTTCATTCACTGTCTTCATATTATTGTTAGTGAGATGGAGGTTCAAGACTTTTGTCATATTTTTATTTTCTTATAGTTGAATTTTAAATGTTCTTTATCATTTTGAGCAATCATTTTTTATCAAGAACATCTTTTGCAAGTGTATTTTTCCCAGCTTGTGGCTTATTTTTTATTTCTTATTTTTTGTTACATTTTTTATCTGTTTTGTGTGTGTGTGTGTGTCTGTGTGTGTGTCTGTGTGTTTGTATAGAGGTAAGAGGACAACCTGAGGGAATCAGTTCTTACCTGCAACCATATGTGTGATTTGGAGACTGAACTTAGGTCATCTGGCTTGGTGGCAAGTGGCTTTATTTCTGAGCTGCCACACCAGCTATTTCTCCTAACAGAATCTTTTGCAAAGTATATGTTCTTAGCAGTAGTGATGTACAGTTTGCCAGCTCCTTTCACTTATTAGACTCTGGTGATTGTCTACAGAATGCTGGTGTGACGAAAGTCATTTTAGATTTTTGAGAGGAGATGATATCCTTTTAGGAGTTTTTTTAATGGATTTTTCATTTTACACTCAGATGTATGTTTCCGTCTCTATCAATTTTTGTGATAGGTTAAGGTACTTATTCTATTGTGGACTTATTGTATGTTGTTAGTCAATTGTTGTAGCATTCCCTGCTGAAAGGACTCCATTACCCATCACATTGCTTTCATTTCTTTGTCAAAGCTTAGATGACCATATTTGTATGGCCATATCTGTGTTCCTCATTGTACCCCATTGGTCTTTAAGTCTAGTATGATCTTCTGTACCATGGTGTTTATCTACTGTAGGCTCATTGTGAGTTTTAGAGTGGAGTAAAATCAGTATTCTGTGTCTCTTCCTCTTTTATGTGTTGTGAAGCACTAGCAACATTTTGCATGAATGTGAAAAAAATAATTCTTTAATTTTCACAGCAAAGTTTTTCCTCATACATGGATTTTTTAGACTTACATTAATTATTTTGGTTCGGGAATAATAATGGAAATAATATTGCTTTTTATTTTAAACTTGACTTACTTAGTGCTAGTGCATTCAAACGTAATTTACTTTCCATATTAACCCTCTATTCTGCAATGTTATTGTCATTGGTCTCAGAAGTTTTTGATTCAAGTTTTCATGTTTTTCCTACATAGACAATCTGCCATCTACATTATGTTGATTTATTTTTTAAATTTTACTTATTTTTCATATTTTTGTAGTTCTAAGGATAGAACCTTAGGGCCCCAACATATGCCAAGAAAACATTCTACAATTAACTATACCAGCCAGTTTATGCTGATTTTTAAATATTTTTATTAATTTGTTGAGAATTTCATACAATTTATTTTGATATTAGCCTCCTAATTCCTTTCAAATTCATCACTACTTTCCTACCCTCCAAAATTCTCTTTTTTTCTCTCTCTTTTAAGCCAACTGAGTTCACTCTGTGTTGACCAACTACACTTGTTTTCTAGTGCAACTGTATTTTCTAGAAGCTGTCAAGGGCCAATTTCTTCTTAAGTAATAGTGGGGCTACATGCCCTTTGCCTAGTTGGAATTCTGTCTGGCTTGAGCTTATACAGGTCTTCTTCATGCTATAACAACTGCTGTGAATTCATATGTGCATATTCTTCAACTGTGTGCAGGAAACACTGTTTCATTTGAAGTCATTTAACAGTTCTGCCTCTTGTAATCTTTCTATCTCTTCTTCAAAGATTCCTGAGCCTTGACAAGAGGAACTTGATAGAGATGTCCTATTTAAGAATGAGAATTTCAAAGTCTGTTATCCTTTGCGTACTGACCAGTTGTAAGTTTCTGCATCAACCACCGTATTTTTCATGAAGAAACTCTTCTGATGAGGATTGAGAGGTGCACCGCTTTATGCATGTAGCAGTAAGTTGTTAGGAGTCAATATAATGCTGTGTCATAGGTTTTTTTCATAGAAATTTTGATGTAACAGACATGGATTATTGGGCTTATTGCTAGTGTCAAATATGGATTCCACTTTGTGGTGTTGGGCTTTAAGTTCCAGTCAGAAACTGGTTACTCCTATGATATTTGAGACAGTATTGCACCAGTAGCTATGTTTCCAGGTAGGTCATTATTGTAGGTTAAAGGGTTTACAAATGGGTGAGATTGATGACTACTGTTCTCTTATGGTAGTGAGCCCAAGACTTCTCAGCACCGTGGAATCTATCTAGTTGTGATGAAGCTTTCAGTTCAGTACCTGCTGATTTCTCTATGCCTATGACTTGAGTATGTGGAGTCTTCACTTGTGCTGTTTATTTGTTTTGAGAAAAGATCTCACTCTGGAGACCAAGCAAACTTCAACTCATGCCAACCCTCCTGAGTCAACCTCCCAAATGCTAAGATTTCAGGTGGCACCTTGGCCAGCATTTCTATGTTGAGATTTAAATGAATGTTGGAAAAAGCTCTTGCTTGAAAAGAGAATTTTAACTTAAGTAACTACCTCTCCATTAAAAATGCTTCTATAAACATTTTTTATTGCATAACTGATCCTTCGGATCCTACATTTTTCCTCTTTAAGGTTTTTACTAACTAATTGCCACTTGTTCTATGATATATATATATATATCATATGAATATATATATATATCATATGATATATATATATATATATATATATATATATGACATTGTACTCAGTAGCTGAATAGCTAATGTGGCAGCATTCTACACCCATTTCAAGGGCCTTATTAAAATGTAGCTATTGGACCAGAGAAATGAGGTTAGGATCTGGCTGATTTTCCAGAGGACTTGGATTTAGTGTCTAGCTCACAATTGTTTGTAACACCAATTCCTGGGGATCTGACATTCTTTTCTGACCTCTGCAGGCACTGGCCTCATAGGGCACATAAACACATGCAGGCAAACACATACACATAAAATAAATATGTTTTTATACAAGGGAAAGCATATAAAAAGGAAAATGTAATTGAAAATACTGCAGAGGATGATTTTAGGGTTTTCCACAGTTGTTAAAATGTAAAAGGTTCAAGTTCTTTATGTAAAATGTATTAGTACTTGCCTATAACATACACACATTTATGCTTTAAATCCTTTCTAGGTTACAATATAGTTCAATGTAAACACTATGGAAACATTCACACTGCATGTTTAGGAAGTAAAGAAGGGTTACAGTTAGGATTAGGTTATTCAGAACAGATGAATGGATTGACTGCTTGACTCTTGGGATCTTAGGAACAATTTCTTTCTTGATGCAAATTATTCCAATTTGTACAAAGTACTAAAGGATGAGTTAAAGATCTACTTGATAATCTTGAACAAGAGGAAGGTAGCCAAGGATGATGGGTATTTTATTGTTCATGAGATTGTCACAATTCTGTGTGAACTATAGGTAAATACTTAAAAGTGTGACTCAGAATTATAAACTATTTCATGGTTCTGAAAACTCAACACTACTTTGTAACTTATGTTCAGTGAAAAAGTCTATAACAATGACACATCAAACCAATATTTTCAACATAGTCTATTTTATTGTCAAAATCCTAGTTTCCTTTAATTGCTCAGTACAATGAAAATGCTGGAGCATATCACATTAGATTCATTGGCTTCATAAATCATTTCATGAATGAATGAATAATTCACTTATTTTAAGTGAAACCTTGAGGTTTTAGCTGCTGTCAGTCCATGAGTTCATAGCCTGGAGTTTGAGGTGAGCAGGACCAAGTACATGGAGAAGAGCAGTGACCAGCTTGAGTGTGCTGATGCCAAGACCTGTCTGTCTCACTTTTTGTCTATCTTCACATTGACATCTCTTTCTGGTGCCAGGTGGTCCCTTGACCTCAAAGAGAAGTAGAAGAGGAGTAAGAACTGGAGAGGAACTGGGAACATTATCTGAATTGTATTTCCTCTGGGGTCAGCACATACTGAAAATGTCATGGTTGTTTATGGAGCATAGGAGTACTGCCTAGAGTTGAACGTGGTTTGTCCCTCAAAGGTTTCTGTGCTGCAAACTTGGTCTTAGTGTCTCTTGAGTCTTTAAAAAGTGGTGTCTGATGGGAGGCGAGTGGATGTTAAGGAGGAATGAATCCTTTTCTTGAGGAAATTCATCTTTGAGAAATTCTGAAAGAATGTAAGACTGCTGGGCTTTCCCCTGAAAGTATGTTGACTCATTTTTGTGTTCCCCCATTTGGTGCCATAGATTTCCAAATGCCAGAACCACACTCTTGAATCTCCAGAGATGTGAGCTAAATAAGCCTCTCTTTCTTATTCAGTACTATGATGCCCCAGGTATTTTGGCCATAGCTCCACAAAGAAACAAGTTACACAGCCCTAATGTTAATATACTCAACACAAAACTTCGGATCCATAGGTGCCGAGAGCTATTTCCTCGCTCTGGGGTTACAGAGGTAATAGGACTCAACCACACTGGCCTGGAGTACCCTTAATGGTGGAAATAGACAAGTATTTGAATATGGTAGAGCTAGAGCTACAGGTGAAATACACATGATATATCAAACCCATTTCTTTCAATAGTCTTTATGCCCTAAAAATCAATTCAGAATTGCAGAAGATTAATGTTAATCTTAGATGATTTTTTTCTTTATACTTGAAATGAAGTATCAGAGACAAAAGTGAGTATGTCAATGCTGTATAATTAATTATAGGCTCAGCTTAAATACAGAATTGTTTAAATGCTTAATAATCTAATTTAAACCTAATAAAGTACATTTTAGGGAATAAAAGCCCATGTAATCATCTAGGAATTGCATTTTATTTCTACTTTCATAACAGCCTGCTGGCTAGTTGTATTTTGTTATTTACTATCTATCCATACATAAAGTGAAGGAGTTAGAGAATATAATATTAAAGAAATTTGGGCTCTGTTCCCAGTTAGAATGTTTGTTGTCTCATCTCTCCCAGGACTCATAGTCCATGCCTGGGAGCATTTGGCAGTACTGATATCTGACAACTTGTGGCTAATGGGATGTGGCATTCCAGGAGCTGAGCTGAGAAATGCTTTCCTTGTTCAGTGAAATAGTACAGGTCAGTGCTCTAGGGAAGGGAAGGAGACACTGCCCTTGACAGTGTCCTTGGAAACCTTATATTCTAAGAGTCCCATTTTTTCTATATGTAAGAATATAAAATAATAATAAAATATGTTGAATTAGAAATTGGAATTGGGGGAAGGACTGAAAGAGCTGAAGAGGATTCCCACCCCACAGGAAGAACAACAGTATCACCTAACTGGATCACCTAGAGCTCACAGGGACTAAACTACTAACCAAAGTACACAGGGAAGGTACCCATGGCTCCAACTGCATATGTAGCAGAGGATTACCTTATCTGGCATCAATGGGAGGGGAGGCCCTTGGTCCTGTGGAGGCTTGATACCCCAATACAGTAAGGGGATGCTAGCTAGAGTGGTGAGGTGTGAATGGGTGGGTGGGTGGGTGGGTAGCACCCTCATAGAGGCAAAGGGGAAGGGATGCTAGCTAGAGTGGTGAGGTGTGAATGGTGGGTGGGTGGGTGGGTGGCACCCTCATAGAGGCAAAGGGGAAGGGGGATGTGTAGTAGCGGCATATTTTCCCTGCAAGTCGGGAGAAAACTAAGGTGGGAGGAGAAAGGAGAGGAAGAGGGGAGTAAGGAGAGGAAGAGGAAAGAAGGAAGAAGAGGAACAGGGAGAGAGGCAGAGATGTAGGAGGATGGAGAGCCCCCAGGTATCAAGTGCAGTCCTGGGTAACAACTTATATCTAGGTTAGTTAATTGAGTAACACCCCCAATTGTGTGGGCATCTTGTTATTGAGCATTAGCAAACATATAAAGCCTTTGATTAATCTTTAAGCATTAGAGTCTCATTCCTACCGGGTACTGTGTGGATGACTGGACAGTCTGGGCTCAGACCAACCTTGTGGAGACAGCATGGAAGATTGGCAGAGCCATCTCTCATGCTGGCATATCGTGGGTGTCAGGGTCGATGTCTCTGGCTGCCTGAGTCAGTGGCCTGAGCTGAACAGTGGTGGCGTATTCTCAGGCCTAGGCTAGTCAGGAAGATGGCGGCTAATTAAGAACAAGCCAGACTGGGTGCTGCTGTTTTATATAGGATGGGATGGGGGGTTTGTGGCGGGGAAACTGGGAAGGGAGAGAATATTTGAAATATAAATAAATAAAATAACCCAAAAAAGGTTTCATTTATAGTCCTGGACAAAATGTTTCAATTTAGGATTTGAGACATTATGATGGTACATTAGTTAAGTATTTTTAGTAGATACTGTACTTAGAAATACTTTTGATCTTTTCTTGAGCTTAGTGACATGCTGGTAGCAAGTAGGAGCCACAGCCCATTAATACGAACAATGTAGAGGATAGGTAAACTGTTAAGTTCAGTATATTAGATATATTACATATAGTTTTAAATATTTATTTTATTATTTCTAATTATATGTATGCATGTGAGTCTGTGTGCACATGAGCACATGTATTTGCCAAAGGCAGAAGTGGGCATCAGATTTATCCAGAGTGGGAGTTATAGGTGATTGTGAACTGGGTGTTATGGGTAATATGAACCAAAACTTACATCCTCAACTTACATCCTCTGCAAGGGCAATGCATGTTCTTAACTTCTGAGCCACCTCTGTAGCCTCATAAATGCCATTTAGATTTGAGGTGTAACTTATCATGAGATTTTCATGAAATACCATCAGAAACTGGGAAGTAACTGAGGACTGAATAAAAAGGGGTCAAGTTCCCAGGAATTAGTGTTAGATAGAATGGGACCTTAGCAGGTTGGAGAAGCTTAGATCCTAGGGTGATGGGCAGTAGGGAGGGCTCCTAGAGAAGGAGAGCTGTGGAGGATGAATCACATGTGACATCTGATATGTTGGAGATAAGGGCAGAGCTACTGCTCACAGAAAGGGCAGGTGGGGAACTACAATGATGATAAAAGTTAATAATGTTGACATGAGGGTTTAGACAAACATTTTTCAAGTATCTTGTGTTCCAAGGCAACTTCTGCACAGTTGACGCGAGCCCTATTTAGTCTTGTCATTCACTTCAAGCTAGTAGACTATATTATAAGTGACCATAAAACTTTCTTGTCTGAAATTTGCTATTATCATAGAATCAGTGGTCCACTTTGAAAAGGTTGCCACATCTGCTTCAGTTACTACAGTTTCAGACTCTCTTGAGAAAATCCTCCTTCTGAGATTGATGACTCCCTTGCCTTCTTCAATAACATGTGGTCTAATTTGCTAACTGACATAGCATAGGACATGCAGACCTTGGTCTGTGTGGGAGAGGTCACTGTGAGTCTGTATACAGCAGCTCTCACACCTATTCAGCAGCAGCAGACCATGAGAGGACCATCCCAAATGGTTCTCCTTGCTTCGTCATCTCTTCTACACCTGTCCCATTTAACTCAACATTAAATCACCATATCATTATGGCTCTGCTCACATCTTGCTGTAATATGTGCAGGAACACTGTTCTTCTTGCAATTCCAAGAGCTCAGACTTGACTCCCTGTTACCTTTCTTTTTAACTAATCTCTTCTAGTTACTAGCAAAGGAAATTTCTATAACAGCAAATCTGACCCTGCCTCTATTCTTCTTTTCTTGCAAGCCTTGTGACCTGAGGCCTTCCAGGTTTTCCCTGTCACCTCAGGCTTCCTTTCCAGGCTGATTGCATGGGGGCAGCACTGGTAGATACAGGAAACATGAGTGTCTATATCAGGTTGCAGAGTACTTTCTGTTGTGTTCAGAAGAACTGAACATTATCTTATTTCCATGCCTGGTAGTAGGAAATTCCACAGGAGCAGCGGGGAGCTGGCAGCAAAAGAAAAAGTACAATAACAGACTCTGCTTTGTTAATATTTTCACCTTTCTCTGCTGTTTTTGATTCTTAAATGTTTCACTCAATAACCAGTTGGAAAGTAAAAAGTATATACAGTTTTCTGTAGTTGATAATTGAGTTGATTTCTCTTAAATTTAGGATTTTTTTTTTTAAACACGGCTTCTCTGTAGCTCTGGCTATCCTAGAACTTGTTAGATCTGGCTGGTCTTGATCTCAGAGATCAGCCTGCCTCTGCCTCTGCCTCTCCCTTTGCCTCTGAGTGTTGGGTGTAAAGCTGTGGGCTGCGACTCACAAACAAATTTAGGAATTTTAAAGTGAGAATTTGTCTACAAATAGTAAAACTCAAATAGGACATTTAAGAAAGATATTATTTACCTCTAATCATAAAATGTACAATACTTATAATAGAATTTGAATTATTTAATAAACAACATATCTTTTTTATTGTCTTGATATGATCAAATTTTTTTGTTTTTGTTTTTTGTTTTTAAATTTATTTAGTTATTTAAATCACATCATAATTTACTTATTCACACAGGAGTTATAAACAGAAAAAGGCAGGATGTGGGAAAGGGAATGACACCAGAGCATAGGTGTTCAGGGGGAGTACAGATACCTTTCAGAACAGGGTGTCAGCTGGGTGAAGGTTCAGGGGACAGGTCACTATGACTCTGCCTATGATTCACTTGTCCTTATCTAAGTTGGTACTGTCCGCTGAGGCTGCCTATTTATAAGATCTATGACTCCTCGGACTGGTAAATTTCCATAGAAGCTGCCAGTTTACAATAGCTTATAGCCTTCTGTTTCAGTGTTTTTCCACAGAGACCCTAAACTTTGTGCTAGCATGTATGTATGTCAGGCCTATTGCTGATTTTAGGCCTATGGCTGATTTTAGGCCTTCAGTGTATAAGCAGGGCTGCCTCTGACATCTCCTCCCTTCTCTAAGTATAGAAGGGCCTTGGCGATTCTATTCTTGTGAAGGCAGGGATAGAGGCTTGACCTCCAATAATTGAAGGGGACCTTGTAATGGCTCCAATCCTCCTGTCATTGTCCAGTGAGGCATGAGGGCCATACTCATCCCTATGTCTTTTTCCTGGAGAGGGGATACTTTTGACATCAACCCCTATGCAGTCAGGTATGTCCCTCAGGGAACACAGAGAGATATTTTTAACTTTTATTTATATTCCCTTGCAGTGCTTAGTCTCACAGCCTAAGCAAGAATTCAGATTGCCAGTCAGAGAGGGTTCAGGGTAGCCTCTCTCTGCTTGGTCTAGGGGTGGAAGTCCCCTCTTTTAGATTGGGTGGAGATGGGTTTTGGGAACACCCTGGATAGAGAAACAACCTCATCTTGAGTCTCGTGGTCCTCCATAGCTAACTTATGATAATGTATCTGAATAGGTTTTGCTACCAAATTATCTATCTGTTGTATCACAAAGTTAGCCTATTTAAGGCCTGGGACCAAAAGAAATCAGCAAAATTAACCCAATTAATGGTCCCAAGATTGGAGGAAGTGGGGTTAACAACCATGGAGAAGTTACTTTCCTATGTATTGGGGTGTTAACCCCCCAGTTCAACAGTGTTGAGAGGCCGGAGCTTTAAGAGGTAAATTAATGGTACCATAAGAGCAAGTTTGTTGAGTCCAGCCTTTTTCTTCCCCATCTCGTTGATGCTTTCTGGTCCTTCTGCTGTTTCTTATAGATGATGCAGGGAGGGCCTTGCCATATGCAGCAATTTTATCTAGGCTACTCACTCTCCATAACACCAGAGATAAATCTTTGTTTTTATATATCGCTTGGTCTGTGATCATTACACACACACAGAATATACTGCAATAGTGCAATTGTTGGGGTCTTTCTTGGCATCTGACTTTCATTAATTTCTTTCAGGTACAGGGCTGCTGAGGGTTTTATGACTCTCAGGGGAAGCCTAGGTAGATTTTATGGTTTGCTTCAGAAGAGAAGGGGTAGATGAAGTTCCAGTTTCTATGGCCTGCTTCAAGGAAGGAAGGCAGTGTACTGAGGAAGGTGAGAAGCCTTCTGTTTATTTCAGCTTTACATATTCAGTATTTCCAGGTGCTATATCTTAGGTTAGCATTTTTTATGCCTCTTCAGATATTAACACTCACTGAAGTATCTGCAATTAACTGGGGTTGGGAACCAAAGGGTAGACTCTTGCCCTCACCTCCTCCAGGTGCACAGAGACCAGATGTAGAAATTCCTCTGTGGTTCATATGCTGACATTGACTGGGGATGGACAGTGAGATAGGTCTTTCCCCTGCTCAGCTTTGATCACATCTTAGTCCTGGTTCTGGGAATCACATTACCAGTTTCATGCAGTTGCCTCTTTTCCTCAAGTTGTGCTGCAGAGGATGACACTATCACCAGAAGTCACAGAATATCAAGGACCAAAGCACCTTTTATGATGGTAGAGACTTGTTCAGTTAGTGAGTTTCCATTTTCTGAAGCCTGCTAGCAACAAATGAATACATAAATTCAAATCAGCATCATCATTATGACTACGAAGACCACAAATACTGACAGAAAAAGTAGCAGATTGGACCTGCTGCTGTGACTGATGAACTGGTTTGCTTGCAGGACACCAGTCACTTCTTGCCTCCTTAAATTCAATTTAAATTTTGTTATTGGGAGCTGTCTTAGTCACTGTTCTATTGTGAAGAGACACCATGACCATGATAATTCTTATTAAAGGAAAATATTTAAGTGGGCCTTGCTCAGAGTTTCAGAGGTTTAGACCATTATCATTATGGCGGGGAGCATGGTGGCAGGCGTGCCTGACGCTGGAGAAGTAGTTGACAACTACAATGTGATCCACAGCCAGAGAGACACTGGACCAGGCTTAGGCTTTTTGAAAACCTAATGTCTACCCCAAGTGACAAATCTCCTCCAACAAGGCCACACTAACTCTCTCTCTCTCTCTCTGACTAGGTTGTTTTGTTTATTTAAAAGGAAAACAAACTATATCATGTGGTTTTTAACTTAAAAACAACAACAACAAATAAACCCCCTAATAACATGCTATTTTAAGTCCCATAAACAAAACAAAAAATGACGAAGTCAAAGTGTCCAGGATAAGTTGATACCTCAGCCTGGGCCAAGTGGAGATTCAAGTAATTTAATTTTTACAGCCCAATGGCTGAGTCTTTTACTCAGGTTGCTGAAGGGAAAGTGCAATGCCACAATGTACTTGGCATCCCTCCCTTCTTCAAAGCAATAAGGCATCTTGAAAACTCGGTGTTCTGGTGAAGTTCTGTGGTCAGAAGCAGGACAGAATTCAACCATAGGAAAAGATAGCTGGGTCTAGGATGAAAACTCTTCAAATCAGCCTTGACAGTCACAATGAAAATCTTCTGCCAACACATAATTAAACTTGCTCTTGAGACGTCGACTCCCGAAAGTTGCACTGAGGAGAGCGGTAGCACTGGTATCCAGCCCACGGCCACTGCTTCACTTGTGGACTGCATCTGCTGGAGGCTGAAGAGAAGCCCTCAGACATCCTCCTCTGCCAGGGAAGGTGAACAGACGCGAGGCGAGGCCTTTATCCTTCAGACTCATTTCAGTTCTGGCAGATTATGAGACTTCTGGATCTTTTCCCATCATTCACTCTGGGATCAGACAGAACAGCATCTCCAGGAATCAGCTCACTCATGTCTGTCTTTCAGTTAAATCTCCTAGGTTTAGTAACTCCTGCGGATTTACCACAGTTAAGACAGAAACTTCATAGGACTGCCTCCCTGACTGCATGGTCACCAAGTGATGTGTCACATCAGGCACAGAAGACAGGCAGGGGCCGTGAGGATCTTCTAGTAAGCACTTCACCATCAACTCCAAAGATAGAATTGGTATTTGGTAGATTCAAGGACTCTCCACCAAGGGTGGACTGGGAATTCACAGACACCAGGTTTTTATTGGGCACTGAACCTTCTTCAAGCAAACTACTGACCATTAGTGGCTCAGCAGTTTGATCCTGATCTTGACTCCCAGTTGTCCCCAGCTGTAAGTGATGCTTTCTCGTATGCACGTTTCTGCTCCCATTCTGAGAGAAGGTCTTCCCACAGACTTAGCACTGATGAGGTTTCTCTCCTGAGTGAACCACCAGATGTTTTCAGAAACTTGAATACTCAGCAAAGGAACGGCCACATCCCTGAGTTTCACAAAGGAAAGGCTTCTCTCCTGTGTGCATGCATCGGTGGTTCTTAAGGTTTCCAGCTGTAGTAAACTGCTTACCACACCCAGACTCATGACACATGAAGGGTTTCTCCCCATTGTGTGTCCTCATGTGCACCTTCAGCCTCTGCAGCACATAAAAGCTTTTCCCACAACCTTCTGCAGAGCAGATGAAGGAACGCTCATTTCGATTAGTTTTAAGGTGGTACTTGAAGTGAGCTGCCACACAAACGTCCGGTTACAGCCTTCAACTGTGCACTTGAGCTTCTTTTCCACTTGAGGGAGGGGCCCAGAGTCTTTGGGTTGCCCATCACCAGAACCAAGGTGGACATTTTCTCCATTGCTGCTGGTTTTTTTCATTCTTTGTCAGCTGTGCACGAGTAGCCACAATCAGACTGTCATGGGCCAGTTCCTGAACCCGGAGGAACCATGGGATACTACTGTCTGTGCTCTCACCAGAGAGGAAGTCAGTCCCTGAATCCTCTGTCTCATTCTTAACAAACATAAAGTGCTCAACTGAAGAGCTCAGACCTGTTCTTGTTAGGTTCAGAAGAATGAACAAAGTGCTATCACTTGGCTGTAGGTCTTGCAACAAGCTAGGTGACTCTGGTGTGAACAGGAATTCTGTGGACTTTTGTACAGTCTGAACCCTTGTCTCTTCTCCATCTGGGCCCACATTCACCTGAAGGCTCCTCAAAACAGCTGAAGAAGGGACCTCCTTGGAGGAATTAACATGATTTGGAGTTTCATCTGGTAACATTATCCGACTGCATTCTGAGGCCTCGGTCACTGGAAGGAGGGATAAGCAAGTAATGTCTTTAGCTTCTGATTCTACTAGCCCTGGTCCCATGGGGATGGAGGTATTCTGAACAAACTGAACCAGGAGCTCTGGTTGGATTCTAACTCATCAGATAACATTGATTCAGCTTCTGAAATCCTGTAGCTGTTCGGGGACTGGTTCAAATCTAATTCAGTCAATGACACCTTCCTGTCATATTCATATCCCTTTAAAAACATTACACTTTTCCTGTAAGATGCTGAACTAGGTTGGTAATCAATTTAACCTTCCGGTCTAGGGCAGCTGGTCATCCGTCAGTCAGTCCCTAATTCCATCTACACATGGCCTCTTCTGGCTCCCGCAGGAAGCCCACACCAACTCTTAATCCTTTCAAGTAGTCCCACTCCCTGGTAAGCATTCAAACATATGAACCTATGGGGACCATTCTTAATCAAATAGAAACAGGAACCAAAGTCACATTATTAAACATTATTCAGATGTATAAATTTTAGGATATTGACTAAAATATTGCTTAAGACATCTTGCCTTTCCATCGCCATGAGTAAATACCAAGAGAATCTTGGACGTTGCTTCTGCTTTCCTTTTGAGTTCACGAAGAGTTGGTGACCTTCTCCACATGCCTCCAGCTCTGCCAGTCTTTGCCTTCTATAATTCTCTTATTTTCTTATATAACCATTCAGTTTTTATAATATGAATTAGACACACAAAGATAACCTAAAAAAATATGGCCTAGATCTAGAGATCTTACATCATTGTCCTTAAGGATTCTGAACTCTCTTATTTTTCACAAAATGTTTCCTAGCTAAGTATGTTTGGCTTTCATTTATTTAGTTTTTTTTTTGGCAGGCAGCAGATTGCAAAAATGTAGAGAATCAAGAGAAATTAGAAAGATCTACCTTATTGTAGATACTTTGTGTTAGTATTCTGTCTAAACTCCACCTCCACAGTTACCTGGCAACAACCAGGTAGTCCTGGCCCACTATAAAAGGGGCTGCTAACCCCTCCTCTCTCTCTTGATCTCTTGTTCTCTCTTGCCTCTTGCTTCTCCCTGTCACTTCACCCCTTCTCCCCTCCCCAACTCTCTCCATGTTCTCATGGCTGGTCTCTACTCCTCTCTCTCTCCCCTACCCCTCTCTGTCTCAGCCTGTCTCTGCCTCTACTACCCTCCTGGCTCCCCTCCCCAGGCCCTGAATAAACTCTATTCTATACTATACTGTGTGTGACTGGTCCCTCAGTGGGAAGAGATGCTTCTGAATGGGCCCACTGAGACATCCCATTCCCCATACCTCTCCACACACCCACAGAACATATTCTCTTTATCTCTTTATCTTTTTATAAACACATCACTTTGTCTCCTTGAAAGTCAACCCCATTTCATGGAAAAAGCAAGAGGAGTTGTGCTTCCTGCACCTGAATACATTTGTTTTAGGATTTTCTCTTTTTGAAAGCCACAACAATACAGCCAGAGCTGCTATGGCCCCAAGGTATAGCTGCCAAGAAAAAAATCAACAAAAGGAAATTGCTTCATTAAAACCCAGCTTTTCTTTGTTCATTAGGATCTAGCCAGATGGGAATTCAGTGTTTTTAAGCAGGCACTCACGTGGGATTTTGTTTCTGACATTGATAAATGACTGCCTGTATCCCAAGATGGAAGTTTCCATCCTGGGCTGTGACTGCAACTTTTGTTATTCATAGCAGAACCCACACCAATCCACAGCTGAACAGCCACAGTATTAAGACACAGCTATCTTACTGCCCTGCATGAGGAGTACAGAAAGAGCTGGAGTTAAGACTGGTCTCATTGAGGCACTCTCATCTGCCTCTCATCACTCTGCTCTGTTGCCTCCAGCATTTATGAATTTTTCCAGTTATCTTTTATAAGAATCATTATAAACTGAACATGGTAATTCATTTTTCAGCATCTGTAGTTGGTTCTTTGTGGTGGTGTACCACAGAAAGTCAATGGTAGATGTTTATATGCATTGCATGACAATAAGAATGATGCATTTGGAGACTTCTTTGATTAGTACTATTCTAATTAATAATATTAGAATATTAGAATTTCTGAAGTGTGCAAACATCAGAGTGTACTTATCTAAACCTGGAAAGTTGGATGATTCCAACTTTCTTCGGGTAGGCTACAAAAGTATACATCATGTCTTTTTACTGAGAAATTGTTACACCACAATTTTAAGTGTCTGTGTTTACAAATATGTCTAACTCTAGTAAAGTGCTGTGAAAGATATCTTGACACCATTGTGAGCTTGAACCCAGGAAGGATGAACTGCATCACAGTCTAAAGCAATGGAAATTTTCTCCTCTGTTATGATCTGTGGCTCCATTTTTGAATATATGGTTGAAGCATCATCACGAATCAAATGACTGTAAATATTTGGAGGAAGAGAAGTTAATTTTTCTTGGTTACTTAGTAAATGAGCCCAACTAAAATAATAAAAAAAAGTTTATCTTGCTTAAGGCCCTTTTTTAAACTAGTGTGTGTGTGTGTGTGTGTGTGTGTGTGTGTGTGTGTGTAGTGATTAAAATTGTGATGGATATACTCAGTCAGAGATGTGGTAAAATACCAGCTTAGTAGTGACTAGCTACATCCTTGGGCATATAACTAAATTCCTCACCTCCTCTGCTTTGTTATTCAAAAACAAAAACAAAACAAACAAACAAAAAAAAAACCCAACCAAACAAAATCCCACAACCAAAACCAGTTGTATTGCACTGTGGCTTTGATTTGCATTTCTGCAATGATTCATGGTGTTGAGTATATTTCTTTGCTCTCTTTGACCATTGTTTTGTTTCTTTTTACATTTCTGTGATAAAATACCATCAGAAAGTCAATTTAAGGGACATGAAAAGAAAATCACCCACAATCACTAGTTAGAAAATTGTTTCTGTATAAAAGAGAGGTAACATATTAACACTAATAACACTGTATATTATTACATTAAGATCTAAGTGGAGAGAAACAGGTAACTGAAGATCTTCACCACTCCTTTCCCTCTTCCAAATCCAATACAAGGGGGTCCCATCCCTAGCTCTGCAATAGAACAACTACTGTAATGCCCCACCCTCAAATTTTCCCTCCTAACCTCCTTCATCCTTGTTACTTTATCCCAACTCTCAACTTTGAAGGTACTCTTTGCTAACCTATAGGCTACTCCTACCAGCAAACCAGGTATACTGACTGCAGATCTTTGTCTCTTTTTCTGTTTCCCTAGATTTATTCTCCCAGTCTTATCCCAAGATCTACAACAGAACACCCATTTCTACCTTATTTCTAGTAGATTCCATAAATCTTCTACTTATAATCCCTCCCTCCCCTCTTGCTTTATCCCAGATCCTAAATTCAACAGGCATTCCTAGTTTTCAGTTCCAGGCCAATCCTGCAAGGGAACTGTGGGACTGCATAAGAGTACCTTGGTTCTTGGCTGGGCATGGGCCTGGAACCCCAAGACTCCAAGGGAGAAACAGCAGGTGTTCTGCCATATCCCCAGAGCTCAGGGTCCTGACATGCAGTCTAGTCTCCATGGACCTACATTGTTCAGTCATGTAGGCCATTACAGCCCCTCCCAAAGTGCACAGGTAGAGGACATGACTACAGGCCTCAGGCTCTAGAGATTTACATACTAATGAAGGTCAGAGGGCAGAGCCAATTAACAATTCTTCCCCAGACCCTTCAAGTTCTCCCTCCCTATTTAACTCAGGTCTGCCCTGAGTTTCAGGGGGATACATCCAGATTCATCTACCATCCACCATAAAAATAAACCCTTTTGGAACCAAGGACCTCCTCATGTCATTGGGGCCTGCCGTTGTCAGAGCTCCCAGCCTTTGAAACTCCAGACCATTCTCCTGTTTGTGGACCTGCTACTGTGGAAAGTCTCTGGGGCCACCACCATAGCTTTTATTACCCACAGGGAACCAGGTAGGCTGACTGTAGATCTCTACTGCTGTTTCTGTTCCTCCAGACAAAATTGCTCACTCTCATCTCATGTTCTTTAACACACCTTCTGGGGTGAGCTCTCTTCACTCTGTTCCTATTCCAAAGAGACTACATTCAAAAATCCTGGGTGAACACTCTGATTTCTTCCCTTCTGTCAACCCTCTCAGACTGCTAATCTATCCCCACTTTTAAGGGCCAGCTTCTAGTACCCAGCTTCTAATATACATTTTATCTGGAAACTCCAATGGCCACACTAATCACTGCCCAGAAAATTTTCTACCAGGCAACACACAGCCACTATACTCTCCTAAAATCCATAGAAAAAGCAGAGATAATGACAAAACTGGGCATCAATACCTAGAACTATCATCTTCCCAATCCCAGATGCCTAGATGCCACCATAAAAATGAAATAATTAATGGTTACAATATATGTATCCACTAGAGACCAGCAATTCTACCATGGCAAGCCCTGAGTATTCCAACACCCCCCCCAATATATAATATTTAAAACAGCATGTGTGTGTGTATATATGAAAGTAGTTCTTAAAAAGGAAATGAATAAACCCCTGAGTGAAATCTAAGAGAACACACACACACACAAAATAAAACAGCTCAAGAATGAAAACTGGAAATAGAAACAATTAAAAACCACAAACCGAGGGAATTTTGGAAACGAAAAATTTAGAAATTCAAACAGGAACTGCACAAGAAAGCTTCACCAACAGAATTCAAGAAATGGAAAAAAGAATATCAGGAGCTGAAGATATACACAAAGAAACATATACATTGGTCAAAAACTATGTTAAATTAAAAAAAATTCCTGACACAAAATATTCAGCATGAAAAGACTAAATATCAGAATAACAGAAAAATAGGGTGTAGAAAAAAAACACAAGTCAAAGGCACAGTATGTTCAACAAAATCAAAAATTTTTGTAACCTAATGGACATTCCTATGCATGTACCAGAAGCATTTAGAACACTAAATAGATTTGACCAAAAAAAAAAAAAAAATTAGTAATGTTAGCTACAACCATGAACCATAGGGATTAAATAATCTCACATGAGCAAACTGAATAAAAAGAACACACACACACACACACACAGACACACACACAGACACAAACCCACCACCAACACAAGCACTACCACCATCACTAAGAATAGCAAACTTTGGTTTTTAATATGTCTCAAAATCAATGGTCTCAATTTCCCAAATAAAAGACAGAGACTAACGTAGGAGGAGCTAAGGTGGGAGGAGAAGAAGAAGAGGAAGAGGAGGAGTAAGGAGGAGAAGAGGAAAAGGAAGAGGAGGAGCTAGGAGAGGAGAACAAGAGATATAGAAGTATGGAGAACCACACAGGTATCGAGAGCACTTGTGGGGAACAACTTATAAACTTATAATTAGGTTAGCTAATTGGGATACAACTCTCTTTGTATGGGCATCTTGTTATTAATCATTATGAAACATATAAAGCCTTTGATTAATCTATAAGAATTAGAGTCTCATTCTTACTGGGCCTGCATGGATGGCGGAATGGTTTGGGCAATGCCCTGCCTTGTGGAGACAGCATGGAAGACTGGCAGAGCCATCTATCATGCTGGCATCTAGTGGGTGGCAGAGCTGGTGTTTCTGGTGGGTCGCTGCAGTGTACACTTGGCCTCAGGCCAAGAAACATGGTGGCTGGGCTAGGCAGAGCCACTGCAGCTTAGATAGTCGGCCTGAGCCAGAGGCCTTTTTAAATAATTACTATAACAGAGTAACAAAATGGATACCAAAAGAGGATTCATCTTTCTGTTGCATTCAATAAACATCAAAGATAGATATTACCTCAGGGTAAATAGTTGGAAAAAGACATTTCAAGCAAATGAACCTAGGAAATAAGCTGGTGTAGACATCTTAATAAGTAACAAATTATACCTCAAACCAATAAGACAAGATAGGGAAGGATATTGCATATTCATCAATGGAAAAATTCACTGAGATGATATTTCAATTCTTAACATCATCAGCACTCAAGTCTGTAAAAGAAACATTACTTTAGCATAAATCACATAGTGACATACCAATAGGGGGAGACTTCAATATCTCAGTCTCACCAATAAACAGGTCATCTAGAAAAAAATTAAACACAGAAATATTGGAGCTAAACCAGACTGACCTAACATTTACACTGCTTTTCACCCAAATACAAAAGAATATACCTTCTTTTCTGAACCTCACAGAATTTTCTCCACATACTCAAACATAATTCCAATCTCAACAGGTACAAGAAAATTGAAATAAATTACTGCATCCTATAAGACCACCATGGATTAAAGTATTAAAACTGCATATCAATAACAACAGAAACAACAGGAAGCTTACAAACTCATGAAAACTGAACAACTCTCTACTGAATGAAAAAAATAGGTCAAGACAGAAATAAAGACTTCCTAAAATTCAATGAAAATGAATAAATAGCATACACAGATTGATGGTACACAATGAAAGTGATTCTAAGTGACAAGTTCATATCACTAAATACCTACATTTAAAAACAAAACAAAACAAAACAGGAGTGATCTTACACTTCCAATTGAACATCACACCCAAAAGCCACGCTATAAAAGAAAGACAAAATAGGTGGCAAGAAATAATCAAAGTCAGGGTTGAAATCATTATAATAGAAACAAAGAAAATACAAAGAATCAGTGAAACAGAGAGTTGGTTCATTCAGAAAATCAACAAGCTAGAAAACTGGCTTATCCCAATTAACTAATAAATGGTATTTTAAAAAATAGCTTGCAAGTACTAGAAGAAATGAGTTAGGCTTTAAGCAGAAGCAAGAGTTTAGTGGGCTTGATTATTGCTGGTATAACAGCTTTAATTACATTAATTGCTAGTACCACTGCTTCTGCAATTGCTGTGACACAAGAAGTTAAGACAGCTACTTTTGTTAATCATTTATCAAAAAATGTTACTAATGTGTCTAATATACAAGAGGATTTAGATAGGCATTTTGAAGAATGGATTGATGTTCTTTGTCCTATTTAAATTACTGGAAGGAGGTTCAGAATTTAAGGGTAAGGAGTCATCTTGAGCCTCAAGCTAAATACCATTGGATTCATGTTAGTTCTAAAATTTACAGTGGTAGTCATTATAATTAGGAAGAAGTTTAATGACACTGAGGCTAGAACAAGGAAGTAGGCTTCAGACATGAAAATGACCTTGCACTAGGACAGGGGAGTAGGCTCAGATACTTTGGTCATCCTGATAAATCCTTAGAAACAGTTATCATGGAGTGTTCATGTAATTGGCTTTAATGTATTGCTTTTTCTTTGATTATTTGTGTTTATTGTCTTGCTTGTTCCTTGACTATTTGCATCTATTGTGCTGCTAGACCCTCAACCTAAAACTGACCTTAATACATACATGTAATTAAAATGGTATAAAAGCATAAAGGAGGATCAGGGATGGGATAGGCTTTCTAGGGAGGTAAAATAAGGAAAGGGGATGACATCTGTATTGTAAATAAAAATATCCAAAAAAAAAAAAAAAAAGAAAGAAAGAAAGAAAGAAGAAAGAAAGAAAGAAAATGCCCCCTCCCAGGCCCATAGGGAGTGACACTATTAGGAGGTGTAGCCTTATTGGAGGACATGTGTTGGGGGATGGGGAAAATGTAGGGGTGGGGTGGGGGTGGGCTTTGAGATTCCAAATGCCCAAGTTAAAGACAGAGTCACTGTTTCTCTTTGCTGCCTGCTGATCCAGATATAGAACTCTTGGCTACTTCTCTAGCAGTATATGTTTGCATGTGTGCCTTCATGCTTCCTGCCATGATGAAAGGTGAACTAATTTTTTTTCTTTTCTTTTGAATATGAGTTGCCATGGTTTTGTCTCTTCTCAGCAATAAAAACCCAAGACAGAAGTTGCTAACAGACATTGAAGCATTGTTGTAATAGTCCTGACCAATTTTGTTCAGAGTAATGTGAATTTTGAGTTTGTAAAGCAGTTCGCTTCTTCAAGTGGAGCTTCATGGGAACATGGAAGACGATGGTACTGAAGGTGATTTGAACTTTAGTGGTCCTGGTCAGAAGGTTTCAGATGGAAAAAAATATTAGTAAGTGGCCTAGGTCTTTGATATTATGGTGAAGAATGTAGCTGTTTACTGCCTTTGTCCAAACGAACAAACAAACAAACAAACACAAACCTAAATTGAAGAGTTATGGATTAATAACTTTGGCATAGAAGGTTTCCAGGCAGCCTAGTATTGAGTGTTTTGCTTGGTTATTAGTTGTCATGTTTATTCATGTCTATAATGAAAAGGAGCAAGCTGAGCAATGAGAAATACAAAATGTACAGTTTGAGGAGAAAAGGAACACCAGGAGATTTAATGGATCTAAGTCCTGTGTTCAAGAAGATAAATAGATTAAGGAAATGCCTGATGTTTAATGAAATGAAGGGAGTGATGACCTCAGTGAAAGAACTCCACCCAACCAAGCTTCAAACTAGTGAAAGGGAATTAAAGAAAAGTTTAGGACTGAGCATATACCTTATTTCCCAGGACTGGGGAGTCAGTTTCAGGCAGATCTCTGAGCTCAAGGTCAACCTGGTCTACAGAATGAGTTTTGGGACAGACAAACTTAGGTAGTGAAGGAAAGTGTCAAACCAGAAACTTGGTGAAATTAGATTTGAATGAGGGGGCATAATACAGCCCCAGTGATCTGCAGAACTCGGTAGCTTCAGCCACACAGTTCTGGCTTCAGATGTTGGATAATGGAAAGGTATTATAGAATCTCCTTCCATGACTAAGAAAAGCTGCTGAGGCCAGGTATATGTCAGGGGTGTTTCTTCATGGAAGCCGAGAGAAACATGAAGATGTGAATATGAAGCCTGGATTTCCATGCAGAACCCAAGATGTTAGAGATGTCAGAGTCATGGGATATCTGCCAAAGAAAGCCAGTAATGGAGTAAAACCAGCCCAAAACTAAGAAAGTGTGTTGTAGTCAACAAAGATGAAAAGAGTTGGAGATCTGAAGAATGCTTTAATATCAGACATGCAGATGGAGAGTTTGGAGTTTGACCAGCTGATTTTTGGTGTTCCTTTGGTCCACTGTCTTAGAATTTCTATTGCTATGAAGAGATACCATGACTGCTGCAACTCTTACGAAGAAAAATATTTAATTGAGGCTGTCTTACAGTTTCAGAGGTTTGGTTCATTTTCATCATGGTGAGAAGCTCATGCTGACAGATGTGGTGCTGGAGAAGGAGTTGAGAATTCTACATGTTGATCTGAAGACAGAAGAAAGAGACAGCCATAGTAGGACTAGCTTGTGATATACGAGACCTCAAAGCTCACTTCCACAGTGACATACTTCCTCCAATAAGGCCACACCTATTCCAGCAGGGCCACACTTTCTAATAATGTCACTCCTTATGGGCCAAGATTAAAACACATGAGTTTGTGAGGGCCATACTTATTCAAACCACCATATGCATCATATCCTCACTATGTTCCCTTTCCTCCATTTTGGAATGGTAATGTATAGCCTGTGTTTTATATGTTGGAGATTCAGTCTCTCTGAAGATCTATTGGCCCAGGTTAGTTGATTCTGTAGGTTTTCTTGTAGTGTCCTTGACCTCTTTGGTCTTACAAGCAACATTTGTCTTTCAGTTCCCTTCAGTGGTTACTCAGCGTATGGTTAATCAGCTATTTTACAATACACATGATTTCTCCAAAATATATCTTTCTTCTCGGTTGATCAATTGTTATTTTACTTTCATAACAAGGTGATAAAGCCTGTTTTGACTCACCAAGTCTTTGAGCTTGTAGTTTAACCTTTAGATTAGAATAGATTTAGAATTAATTTAGGTGAATTTAGATTTTAACTGAGTCAGGTTAGGCGATTCTGGCCACAGTGGCTGCCTGGGTAATGGTGATGCCTGGCTCTGCATGAGATGACAGTTACAGCACAAGTATCCTGCTTTAGAAGCCAAGTTACATTATTATTTTACATTTAGTAATAACAAGGCCCCATTGCCAACAAAAACACCTACCTAGCTCATTGAACACGAGGAATTCAAACCCTTCACCCCTACATTCTACCATCTTTGGCACAGGAAAGTAATCTACAAGCTACCGAAAGGAAAATGTAAACACCAATGCAACCACAAACCCTTAGATCTATGATGGCATCACACCTGCAAGATATGCTTGTGGCCTTGTTATATGTTGGAACACATTTTGGGTATATGCCCAGGAGTGGTATAGCTGAATCATCAGGTAGAACTATTTCCAGTTTTCTGAGGAACTGCCAGAATGTTTTCCAGAGTGGTTGTACCAGCTTGTATTCTTACCAATAATGGAGGAGTGTTCCTCTTTCTCTACATCCTTGCCAGCATCTGTTGTTGCCTGAGAGTTTGATCTTAACTATTCTGACTGGTGTGAGGTGGAATCTTGGGGTTGTTTTGATTTGCATTTCCTTGATGACTAAAGATGTTGAACATTTCTTTAGGTGCTTCTCAGCCATTCGAGATTCCTCAGTTAAGAATTCTTTGTTTAGCTCTGTACCCCATTTTTAAATGGAGTTATTTGGTTGTCTGAAGTCTAAGTTCTTGAATTCTTTGTATATTTTGGATATTTGCCCTATATCAGATGTAGGGTTGGTAAAGATCTTTTTGAAATTTGTAGGTCGCTGTTTTTGTCCTATTGACAGTGTCCTTTGTCTTACAGAAGCCTTTCAATTTTATACCATTTGTCAATAGTTGATCTTAGAGACTGATCCTTGGAGTTCTGTTTAGGAAAATTTCCCCTGGGCCAAGGTGTTTGAGGCTTTTTCCCACTTTCTCTTCTATTAGATTCAGTGTATGTTGTCTTATGTGGAGGTCCTTGATCCACTAGGACTTGAGAATCTTATAGATTTTGAAATAATATTTATATCATAAGAAAAAATTTAAATAGCCAAATGAAAACCAAAAGATGATGAGATTAGTGGCAATAAACTAGTTCCTTATTTTTTGTTTTTGTTTGTTTATTTTTGTTTTTGTTTTTTTTCTGTCCCATAATAGGTAGCTTTTCTGATATGAGGCAGAAATGTTGGATTTTCCTTTAACAAGCATACATGGGTTTAGAAAAGAGGAGAGCCATACTCTAATCCCACAGCCAGCTTTAATTTTTAGTTGAATTGAGACCACATAAAAATCATTTGACACATATGTCTATAAGTGTCTCATGTCTATAATGTCTATAGAAGGAAGCAGAGACAAATGGGAGATGGGAGATACCACTTGAACAATTTACTCTTTTCCTTGGAACATTTTCTCTGGATAATCAGTATCAGTCCTTTTTTTCTTCACATATTTCACTTGTCAAATGGTCATTCTTAGTTGGATGCTTCTATTCTTTTGGAAAGACAAAATGAAACCCTGCCTCAACCTTAACTTTGGAGGTTCCTTTTTTGGCTGGTTATATATTTTCTAGGGATTTTTTGGGGCAACAGAAAATGTATTATCTTTTAAATGAAATTTAAAAGATTCTTTTGAAAATTTGAAACTAATTACACCTTAGCTTATGTGGATAAATATACCTCTATTTCCCTTTATCTTTATATATAAATTTAACGTTTAAGTGTAATTATTTTTATATCATAAAGTATATTCACTATGAATTTCGGACTGCCTTTTTTTTCCTTATATATAAATTCTAACTTTTAATGTTTATATAAACATACATATATATGGATATGTAAATTTGGGGGCATAAGTGTAGATATAGGTGTTGAAACTAGAAAGGGAACATAAACAGGGGATTGAGCAGGGAAGAAGTAATAAAACCCTTGAGACAGGAAAGAGGGGCTGCTGGGAGTGAAAGGGTACCCAAGGGGGCAGGAAAAGGAGGGGGAGGGTCAGCAAAAACATGGTGCTTGAGAATACCATATGGAAACCTAGTATTTTATAAGGCAACTAAAAATACATATTTAAAAGGAAATATTTATCTCCTGTACTATATTTGATTCCAATGAGAAAGGTGTCTTTATTTCAATTCACTGTGCTGAGCTTCATTCCTAAACAAAAGTTGGCATCTGCCAAATACTAAACTGAACAGACCTGGCCTTGATTTATAGATAAATACAGAGAATACACTTTAGGAATGATATCGCATTGATTTTTTTCATCAGTTGTCATAAGAATTAGACCAAGGTCATTGGGCTTTGGGTGACAGTGAGAGCATACCCTAAAGATGAGTTATCTTTTGTAATCCTCATGATTTTATATAAATCAAAAAGCTAAATATTTTCTTTTGCAGGCAGTGTAAAATGATGCGGGAAAACATTCCTGCAAAATTCCAGTCAAGAACTTCATTCTCTAAGGGATATGAAGCCTGTGTACCGAAGTTAATGCCATCACAGACATGGGAGAAAAACTTCTCGGGATGGCAGGACGTGCAGAGGTCAAGATCTTCCTTCTGGTCTTGAATATTCTGTGGAAGA
Source organism: Mastomys natalensis (assembly GCA_021653895.1). Classification (NCBI taxonomy): domain Eukaryota; kingdom Metazoa; phylum Chordata; class Mammalia; order Rodentia; family Muridae; genus Mastomys; species Mastomys natalensis. The sequence goes on along the minus strand of JAJTUV010000471.1, from coordinate 616,323 downwards.
ATTCCTCCTTGTTCTAGAAGAATCCTGGTGGCTTTTCGGATGTCAACATAGGGAATCAGTGAGTCAAACTGTCTCACGCATGAAGGATGAAGATTGTGAAATGAGATTGCTGATTGTTTGGGAAGAGTAAAGCAGCAAGATCCCACTGAAGGTCCCAGAACAACAATAATGTCTTCCAGATCACAGCCATATTCTGCTATCATAGCATTCACAGTAGCCTTTCCATTCACAAAGTACCTTTCCAGCCAGAGTGAGCAACCCCACATACTTTTTTCACAGGATCTGCAAAGACTATAGGTATACAGTCAGCACCTAGAGCTGTGATTGTGACTCCTCTCTGATTTGTGACTATCCCATCATAGGATTCAGGCTCCTTCTTGCCCATAATCCATACTTCATTGGCGTGATCAGTCTTTATTCGGTAAAATTTCTCTGCATCAAATCCTGCAGCATTTGCCAACCTACAAACATTTTCTTCAACACCTACTTTGGGATCTCTTCGTTTGGAACTACTGAAAAGACTGAGTGAGTTGAGAGTGAGTATATAAGATATGCCACCTTCCCTTGTAGTAAATCCATGTAGGAAGATGTCTGGGATCAAAGGAGATGTGACAATAGTTAGGTCCCCTTTCAGTGCTGGCAGGCTTCTCAAGTATGTTTCTATTTCACTCTGGATGTCTTCCAGTTCATGAGTTGTGGTCAAGTTTATTTCAGTAGACAGTTCCAAAAGGCTATCCTTGCAAGCTACCTGTAAATCTTCAAACTCAAATGTATACACCTTGGTGAAGAGTTGGTCAACGTAAGACTTCACTAACAGTTTCCTGTGTTCAGGTACAATCACCTTAATGTGGGTCAGATTTTTTTCATCAATATTTTGTTTAATTGTATACAAAGAGGCAGCCAGGCTGGGATTGCTAACAGTCTCGAATTTTCCCACGAGATGTGAAAAGCCATTTCCTGCTTCTAATTCACAGAGGCCATACTCCCCATCGTTTTCCTGATCAAATGAAAAGCATACATTAGTCTTTTAAGTTAGTATGGACTGAATGACCAAGCTGTCTGATAAACTATTGCCTTTCATTATTCAGAAGATCTCTTGTTTGAATCTAATTCTTATCAAGTTTGATGTTATCCACAAGCTATCAGACACAGCTCTTCCACACTTTTTTGGGCGAGGGGCAGGGCCAGATCACTTGAGTAGAATTCAGCTATTTCCTCTGATGGGTTTTTCTTCAGTGCTTTCAATACCTTGTTTTTGTTCTGTGCACTTAATTTTAACTGTAATGTTCCATGGAAACTTTAATTTCTAGTCCTCTCTATTTGGTATTCTGTGTGCTAACTGTATCTATTTGAGTGTGCTTTTCCTTCATTAGGGGATCTTTTCTCCTAAGAGCCTATTGAATATCTTATAAATGCAATTGACCTGGAATTCTTGTTCATCTATATTTGTATTTCATAGATTTAGTTTTCTCATGACATCTACAATTTTTGCATATTCTTTTTGCATGTTTAAAAACTTTATTTTTATTTTTTTTCTTAGAGTTGCTTAATTCTTTTACTTAATCTTTAAGTCCAGTTATTCTGTGTTTTACTTGATTGATTCTACTGGTAAGCCTTTCTCTGAGGTTTCCAGTTAGGTTATTTAGTTTTTAATTCTGTCTCAATTTTAGCTTGGTTTTCTTGAGTGTTTTCATCTTTTAAGTGAATTCAGTTTTCAGATCCTGAATTTCTTTGTCATTTCATCCAGCTGTATGTTTGTGTTTTATTGATCTTTACTCAAAAATTTGTTCATGTCATCTTTAAGTTCATTAAGGTGTTTGTTTCTATATTTTATATTCTCTAATCATGTTTATAACTGTCATTTTAAATTATATGTCCTTGGTTAATATATGTAATTCTCATTGAACATTTCTATAGGATGGGTGAGCTTTTGTTTGTGTGTGTGTGTGTGTGTGTGTGTGTTTGTGCATGCCTGGTATGTATGTATGTGTGTGTGTTTGTGTATGCGTGTTTGTCTTGGTCATGTGTGTTAGACATGCGATTCTATCCCATCTCTATTGAATGGGAATTCTAGTTTTGTTTTGGTTGTTGCCCTGCCTTGGTTGATTTTTTATATAGTTGAAGTAGAATGACACCCATTGGTTCATATATTGAATGTTTGGACCCCATTTGGTAGAACTGTTGGGGGAAGGATTAGGAGGTGTGGCCTCGTTAGAGGAGATGTGTCACTAGGAGTGGCCTCAGAGAATTTCAAGGCTCATACCATTCTCTGTTAATGTTTTCTGCCTTGTGCTGTAGATCAGATGTAAGTTTTCATCTACTGCTCCAGTCTCATGCTTGCAGGCCTGTTGCTATGTACTTTTTCATGATGGCCATTAACTCTAATCATCTGTAACTGTGAGCCCTCAGATTTAATTCTTTTCTTTTATAAATTGCTTTGGCCATGGTGTTTTGCCATGGCAATAGAAAAGTAACTAAGGCAAAGTATAAATATCTGAAATGTTATTCTTTCAGATACTAAGTGGTGGTTTTTGATTGGGTAAATATGGATAATTCCAATTCAGTGGTACCCAAGGCAGTGTATGAATAGGAAAAATGTCTGAATTTATTTGGACTGTGTGCAAGTGTTGGACTTAAAGATCCAAAACCAGGGGACTCGCTCCCCCAGAGACACTCACGGATGGGACTTGCTGCAATAGCATGAGGTTTATTAATGAATTGAATTGATGAATTGATAGTGGCTGGTGCACCAGGGCTCTTCTGCTCATAGGCAAGAACCTGGAACTGAGGTTAAGGGTAGCTTATGTACAGAGTTTACAAGGACAGTTAATTTCTTCTTAGACAATATCAAAAAAGATTTCAAACAGCCGTTCCCAGGCTCAGATTTCTGTTTCCAGGCCCGAGTTTCCATTCCCAGGCCTGGTTTCTAAGCAACTGAAGTTTACACCACAAAGAGGATTAGCTTAGGTGACTTCTGTTTACCCAGGTTGTGTTAAGGGCTCATCTCCCTGATAAGACTCTTATCTTGGGTCCCTCTTCCTGGAATGTTTGTTTGAGTTTTTGGAATGTGCTCTTCCCAGGATGTGCCTTGGGGTCAAACTAATATTTGAGTGTAGACTGAAACTCAGACTTATGGATCTTTTAATCTTAAGTTAAAACCGAGATTCAAAAGTCCTACACAAGCTGTGCTACCAAGCTATATCTAGGGACATGAGAATGGTGTGGGTAGACTTCCTAAATTATGAATTTTGAAACATTTTTTTGTCATATCATCACATGTATTATTGTAGAAGGCTAGTACAGAGTGAGCCCCTTAGACATATTTATTAATTTAATGAATACATAGATGAGTTAACTATCTGTAAGCCATTAATTTAGATTTCATGATATTTATGCAGGTTATTTGTTATACTGTAGGTTAAGCATAGTTTTAATGGATATACAAAAGACTATGTGTGTGTGTCTATCTCAGAATATTATTCAGATTATAAAAAGAAGAAAATTTTAATATTTATAACAACTGAAGTAGACACAGATGCTCTAACAATGATTTCCATGTAGTCAGATACTGTATGACTCTATGATGATGATGATGATGATGATGATGATGATGATGATGATGTGTGCATTTGCACTCATTTATCTCTCTGTCTCTCCATCTCTCTCTCTGTTTATGCCTATCTCTCTCTATATATATGTTTCTGTGTGTTTGTACAGTGTGTGTGTGTCTGTTCAGAGGTCATTTCTCATCACTATTTTTTGAGACAGGGTTGTTCTGATTTGAAATTCATCAACAAGGCTACTTGGATAGCTGTGAGTCTCAGGGATCAGCCTGTGTCTGTCTCCCAGTGTTTGGACTACCAGTACACCATCTTCTTTTGGAGGATTCTGTAGCCCAAACTCGTTCTGTTATGCTTACAACAGGGACCATTTTACCAACCAAACTATCTCCCATCTTCATGATTCCAACTTATATGAAATGTCCCCAGCACTCAAAGTTATAGAAGCAGTGAGTAGGATGACAGTTTCGTGGGCCTGGGAGATGAGAAAACAGGTAATTGTTATTTCTTGAGTATATATGTTTTATTGTTAAAGAAGAAATTATCCTAGAGGCTTGCCATATTACACAGTATCAGTCGTTAAAAATATATTGTATACTTTAAAATATGTGAAGGGGATATACTTTATAAGATTCTTACCACCAAATCCTTTTATGTTGGGGTATAGGAGTGGACAATTTTCAAGTTTTTAACTGAAATAGATGTTACTTTAAAATATATAATTATACAAACTTCTTACTTTGGTAATTTTATCTATATGTTTATTAATTGCTCTAAACAGTATATTTGTGTGCAGCAAGGGTCTCATATTTATCATATCAATGATTTATTCTTCAGTTTTAGAAAATTCCCAGTCATTACCCTCTACAATAATGCTTCTGGATTGTCCTTATTGTTGTACATCCAATTAAAACATAAATAGGGCTGGGGATTCACTCAGTAGTGGAGCATTTAACTGTGAGATAATATGACAGCCACCAGAGGAACTATGGGCATAGATGTGTATGCAAGCATATCAGATCTTGATATGTCTTGTGAGATCTGCATTCTGTATATAATGTTAAGGAAACAAATCAATTGGGTCTACACGATGTCTCATTAGGTCAAGGTGCTTGTTGCACAAGCCTGAAGATCTGAGTTTTATTCCCAGGGAAACTCATGGAAGGTTTCTGAGAGAAGAAGAACTGTCTCATCTCCTTCTTTGAATCTGCCTTCTGACTTGCACATACATCCTGTGGCACAATCTACACACTCACACACAGTTAATGATGATGATTATGATGACAATAATGACATTATATGAATGTTTAAAGAGAAACAAGTCAGTAAGTATTTATTGACTGAGAAAATAAATGTATCTCCTCCTTTGTTTTACTTTAATGTACTACAGGGCTATATAAAATGAGGGATTCTTGGTCTAGGCAATATCATCCCTTACATGCTCACTGTGCAAAATAATCTTCCTGATAGACACTGTCCTCCTTCTAGTCTTCTTTTCCTCCTTTTGCCCTATCCACTTCATTCTTCTCCTTCTTTCTCCTCCTCTTTCTCCTTCTCTTCCTTCCTTTACTCTGCCTTCTTTTTCTTTTCCTTGCTTTTCTACCTCCTCCCCGTCATGTAACCCATTCTCTTCTTTCATTATACACTTCAGAATCAGTCTGTAGCTATTCTTTTATGTCTATCATATGCTCCATGAATCATACTGGCAATATGAATCATCCTCTTTCTTCTGTGGTATTAGTCATGAGCTTCTTAAGATATTTTTATAACAATTCTAGGCAAGATAACATAAGAAACATTTTAAGTGCTGTGTGAATTCCTTCTGGTCTGTTTCTTATTCATGGTAAGATATTTTGTCTTGAGAATTCCCAACCATACCATCCTACAAATATATTTTGGTATGGATTTGTGTTATTTGGTGCATACCTTTGAAGTATGATGTTTGCATACACTGTTTCCAGATAGGAAATCTTTGTTATATTTCACTAAAGAAAGTAGATATACTTCATAGAGCAGACTAACATTTAAAATATTGAATGTATGTGTTCTCATAAATCACTAAGAAGAAGAGCAGAGGGGAAGCCTCAGTACAAATGCATTTTCTGTAAGATTATATTAATGTCTAATCAACTATGAAAAACCTGCCATTTTCTCACTAAAATTAGAGAAATTCAAATTGAAACAATGAGAAACTATTAAACCTTTTTCATTGGCTATAAAAAAATCTGAAGACCCTAAATGCAGACATGCATAGAAAAAAATGAGGGCTTTTATACACCGTTATTAGGATCTTGAATCAGTACCCAAAACTAGGGGAGAAAATTAGTTCTTATCCACAAAAGTTGTTAACATTTGCATATCCCTTTATTCAAGTATTTAACTGTTGTTTTATAAGAGACTTTTTTTGAGAGGATACAGTAGTTCATGTGTACTTACTAAAGACAGGTAAATACATGACAGTAATGTTTGCATGAAAGTCATACTTTATGAACCAATGAGTTTGCATTGGGGACAGGAGTATGGCTTAAAGATTACTTACAGGAGCAAGGATAACTCAACTGCAGATGCATATCTAACAGCCCTCCCCAACACAGATGATGCCTCATGGCACACAACCCTGATGCTCTGTGCACAATGTTCTGAGAAAACTTTCTGCAGCTTGGCTATTTAAAGTGTTAGAGCTTTCTCCTATGCATAATGTGATATAATATGACATGTTATAATTACAATATAGTTTTAAATATACACATACATATGCATGCATAATTAAAGAAATTGAGGGCACAAAGTGAGAGAGAGCAAGGAGAGGAGTTCATGGGAAGTGTGGAAAGTAGGAAAAGGGAAGAAGGAAATTATATATAATATAATAATATAGAATAATAAAATATTTTAATTAAGAAAATGGGTTGATGATGGACCTTTTATAATCTCTCAAGTTTCAGTTTTCCCAGGCATGTTAAGTGGGTTTTTTTTTTTGTTCTTTTGGTTTTTGTTTTTTTGCCTTCTATGCTTTCACATTTTTTTCTAACCCCCCCATGCCCCCTTTTTCACTGTTTTCTGAAGACTGGAGCTTGTTCTCAGAAAATTCACTATACACCATCCATGGTATAGGATTTTGTTTTCCATGATTGGTTGAGTCTGAGAGCAACAGTGCATAAGCCCAAATGTAGAAGGCATTTTGACAGGCACATGACTTCCATGTAATACGGTAATCATAATGGCTTCCCACTGGGGCTAATAACCTAAGGGCTTATTGTTTGTTTTGTTTGTGTGTCCTGCCACAAGAGGTGAACTCCATATTTTGAGCAGGTCTTAAATTTAATTTGAAAGCTGTGATTGTTCCCTAGATTGGATTAAATGGCTTCCATCTGAGGGTATCTCCTTCCACTATAAAAGGTGCATTATAGACCATTCTTGTGGGAAAGAACTTGCACTTGCTGTATGTGGTAATAAACACAACTTCATTTGTTGGAGTTAGACACTGATTTGTTTCCTACCTTTTTGCCTGTTTACTCTGTGCCTTGAAACCTAACACCTTCAATGTGGAACAATCATCAGAGTGCTTTGGTAGAAGGGATCCATGGGTTCCACCACAATTCCTTGCAAATTATTTGTATAGATTTGATGTGGATGACAAACCCTATTGACACCACCACTGAAAACAGCCCAAATCCAGTCTCAGGTCAGCCCCTCTCAAAGGGCTCACTTACACCTTGACCTGGGATGCTCTGGGGAATGGATCACAATATTCCTTCATGAGGGTGGTTGCTGTGGGTACCTTGGGAAGCGGAATAGAGGACTCATCTGATGTAAAAATCCCATATTGTGTCTGTCATCAGTGTCTATATCATTACAACATCATCTGTGCCTGCTGAGTTTCACTGTGGTCCAAATGATGTGTTTGAACTCTCTACAGTAATAGACATGTCCATCTGGTGGCTATGTGATTTCTGAACCTGTGTGCCTTGTTGGAGTAAAGGCATTAGCTTGGAGAGTCTAAGAACATTCACTCACTACAAAGGGTACATCTATATGGAAATGAACTTAACTAACAAAGCACTGAAACATGCAAACTACACAATCTAGTTTAACAAGAATAGTTTGGGTGTCATCCCAAGCACTTTTCTGTCCATGAACACATCAATAATGCCAAATTAGAGTATTTCTGTCTCTGTCTTCTCAATACTTTAGGCTGAATCATCAATATTGAACTGATGATTGGCTTGCAGGGGGCTGTTAAAAATAATATTGATGTCTTTTACTTCTGCTGCCTTATCCCACTTGCTATGCTTCTATAGAAGATAGAAAAAGGAAGTCAGAGAAAAGGAACTCCAGTTTCAGATTATAGCATGCTATTTAAGTGCTGATCATGTTTCTAGAAAGTTTTAAGAAAACATATATACTGTTGGGAAAATTTTGGAAAGGTGAGGTGTGCTGGACCAACCCCTACAACTTACTGATGCCATTTGGAGCATGAATGACCTACACATCCATCTAGGAAAACTCAGTTATCCTGTGTTGTTGGAGTTCAATGCTGCTTTCAGTACATCTCTCTGCTTTATGACAGTATTTTGAAAACCTAAGAAGCTAGTCTTGTACCTGCCATCTTGAAACTGGTATAAACCAAGGATTTTTAACTGAAAGAAACTACTTTTGGGTAAAATATGATGCCAAACACACTGTACCACCCACTCAGGTAGGACACAGTCTACCTGTGCTGTCATTAGAGTTCACTCTGGAACAATAGTAGCTTTGTGCAATCATGGGCTTCCTACCTACTTCCCACTTCTTGCCATCTACTGCTCTCAAATTTTCCTGTGGGCTTTTTCACTCTGCGTCAATGGCTGGCATTTTCTAAAGCTTCCTTTGAATGTAGTTTTGCATTTCGTAATCATCAGCTCATTTCAAAAGCATAAAAATTTAAAACATAGTAAAGCAAGGAAAGTGTTTTGTTGTTTGTACATATAACTGTAGGGGAACTATCCCAAACCATTACGTTTAGTTATATTCTGTGTTGTTAGTGGGAACCCCCACTATCTTTTTTTAATATAAAGAGCCTCAAATTGAAGAATCTTTGGTGTGCTATTAAATTATGTTTGTGTAAAGTAAGTCTGATTAATGTATTCAATTTAAGTAACTTACATGGCAGAGGGAATTAGAAGAGGTTTCTGAAGAACTGAATGATTAATGACTGATGCCACAGGCTCAGCAGCCCCAGGCACAGCCCACCTACTATTCCATATTTGATTAACAGCACTGTGTTCAATTAACACTGGTTTTATATTATGAGAAAGAATGCTTGTAAAAATGATTAATGTCAATATAGACGATGTCTAGTGATGGAGATGTAATAATGATAAAGATGGACTTAGACTTCAGAGTCTTGTCTAGGAAAGTATAACTCACACAGCAAATAGTAAGTAGAAATTTTTTCTTTCTGCTTTTCTACATTTTTCTGGATTATAGGATAAGCTTATTAATAACTGAATATCTGGCCTAAATTTGATAGCAAAGTATGGTGCTGGAAACACAGTACAGTTCACAGTGATTCTTGAAGTTCGGTTGTTGTATATACTCTTTTTATCATTCATAAAATGCTTGATAGATGTAGAAATCAAGGAAAGCAAATCTAAGTCCTTTGTCTAATGTCCTACCACTAATAAATTGCTGAAATTAATGTCTATCTACTACCAAAGTTCTATGCTAAAAATTTGGGATGTATTCTGGTCCATTTGAATTACATTTGCAGCAGCTTTTGTTCGATTTTCTTTTCTAGGAGCAGAAAATTCCTTAGGCCATATCCTTTCACAAATTGGAAACCTGCTTGGATGGAGTCTTTTCTTGGGGGCATGCTTCACTTTATTTCAAACTATGTTTAGCCCCTCCTTGATGACACTAATGTCCTTTAACAATTATAAACCTTTCTTCCAACAAAAGTGTTGGCTATAACATTAAGATTCCAGCATCCTTTTCTTCTCCAAACTATATTATATATTATTTTCTGATCCTCCTGCTATTTTTCATTATAGATCTGCTTAAGTGTGGTTACTAATGACCACATGATGAGTCCAATATTTCTTTACTTTTCTTCCACCAAGGAAATTTATCCACTAAGTTTAAATTTAGTCTCAGGCAAGTTCTTAGGACACAGGAAGAAATTAGACATATTATTCCATTTCCTTTATTCAAAATATCATAAGAACCCTCACTAACCTAATTGTAAATATTGTTTTTCTGTGAAACCTGTTGAGCTGGGACTCAATAGCCCAAATTGCTGTTATCACTGGCTTTGAGGTTCCTACTATGGCCCATTAATTTCTGTTTATAGGATTTAACTGCTCTTATAGTCCAAAGTCCCAAATTCTTCCACATTCCTAAAACAAAACAAAAAAAAAAGAAAAGAAAAAGATAAAAAGGAAGAAAGAAAAAAAATCAAAATCAAAATCAGGCATTTTACAGCATCACCTCACTTCCTGGTACCAAATTTGATATTAGTTATTTTTCTACTGCTGTGATAAAAGAATTTATCTAACATAGTTTATAGAAGAGTTTATTTTGTGTTAAGGTCCATAATGAAAGGGACATCAGTCAGCAGGCTTGATGGATGGATCTAGAAGCTGAGAGTTTACATGTTGAACCACAAGCAGAAGACAGGGAGAGCTAGTGAAATGTCAGATGGCTTGCTTTTGAAACCTCAAGTCTGCCTTGGTGGCATACTTCTTCCAGCAAGGCCTCTCTAGATAGTAGCAATGACTGGCAACCAAATATTTAATGCCTGAGAATTATGGGTGGCATTTCATTCAAAGCACATTGTCCTTTATAGAAAAATTTCTAATATTAAACATTAATTTTTCCTCAAAACTACATGATTACAAACATAATCAAGAAAGCATGTTCTAAGATTAGCTAAATTATATGCATTGTCACTACCAATTTTTTTAAATCAGTGTTTCACATACACCATTTAATTTTGATCACATTTAGATAGTGTTCTATTTTTATAACATATGAACATAAATAGGAATATTTGACAGAGATAAATACCACTTTTCAAGTTCCTGGGCCTTTCTTCCAGACTGAATTCTGAATTCCTTTTTCAAATTTAGTAGTTCCTCTAGTATTACTCTGAATAACTTGTAGAAACTGTCTTTCCACACAAAAATTAATGCACTGTTCAATTGTTGTTAATTTCCCCCTGGTTTTAGGGGAAGACAAGATAGAAATTTCAATGCTTAGCATTCAGGCCAAACCATCAACAGCGTTTCCCTATGCTACACTGCCAGCCCTAAGTAATCCTCTCCAATATTAATCTTCAGTGCCCAATTAAAGCAATTAGTGTCACCTCTGCAATCATATATTGCACAGCATGCTTAATAGGGTGGTAATTAAATAGATACCAACATCATTGATTTGCATTAGTGAGGACTCTCTTTTCCACTAAATTTCTCTAATTTCATTAAAGCAAATTTCAGCTGTCTAAATGCCTAGTCCTTATTCTGTGCAGAAGAGCTGAGGTACTCTGCCCTATCTTAATTCACATCAAAGATGCAAGTTTTCAGAATCAAGGATAGTAAAATGCAAACCATTAAAAAATTGGAACCACATCCAACAGTTCTTATATGGTGTGTTGCTTTAAATGGGATCATCCCCCCACCCCCATATTCTTGGGAATCTGAATACCTGATTTTCAGTTGTTTACACTATATGTATAGGTTTATGTAGTGTGATCTTGGTGGAGATGAGCTTTAAGTCTTGAGCTTTCAAAAGCCATATGTTGTTTCCAGTGTGTTTTCTCTGCTTCCTATTTGTGGTTTGAGATGTGGGCTCTCACCTTCTGCTCCAGCTGCCTGTTATCTGCTATCTCTGCTCTGCCACCATATACTATTATCCCTGGGATACTATAAGCCAAGGAAACCTTTTCTTCCATAAGAAAGGTTGCCTTGTTCATGATGTTTTATTGTAGCAACAAAAAAATCCAAAGACAGAGGTTGGTACCACTCTCATTAGGATGTGGCTATAAAATTGTGGAGGCCAAGGAATGGGATATGGTGGTTTAGATAAGATATCTTCCCAAAGTCTCAGAAATTTAAGTACCCATTTATTGTCCCCAGTTATTGGTAGTGTTTTGGGAAGCATAAGGGGGATAGTCTTGTTGGAGGAAGTGTATTACTAAGAATAGGCCTATGTTGTTTCAAAATCTACAAGCCACTCCCAGTTAGTGCTCTCTGTTTCCTGTGGCTTAGGATGTGAGCTCTTAGCTTCCTGCTCTACTGCTGGGTCTGCTGCCTACTGTCCCAATTACTATGGACTTTAATCCTCTGGAACTGGAAGTTCAAAATACATGAGTTTTTCTGTAAATTACATTGGTTCTGGTGTTTTATTGCAGAGCTAGAAAAGTAGCTAACACAGAGTCTAATGGGATAGTGAGCTTTTTAAACATTGTGCTTAAATTTACTCTTATATACATATAATAAAGATATACCCTTAACCTTTTGATGCATATTTTGTCACAGAAGTAAGTACTTTTCTCATTTTGTATTTAGTTCTGACTATGCTGAAATGAGAATACAGAGGGCCTCTTTCAGCTATGACCTTCCTCATGCATGTACCTATTTCTGTTGGTTTCTACTTTGAGCAAACAATATACTCAAGCAAACATGATCCAGTGTTGACTGTGTGTATGTGTGTGGTGTGTGTGCATACGTGTGTGTGTTTACACACATGTAAATACATGTGCTTTTTATTGAAACAGGGAAGGTTTGGAGCACTATCTCCAAACTATCTATCTAGTGAAGACTTGGTTCCTGTATTCTGCCCATGACTAGAGAAGGTCGTCTTTGTTGAACCTAGATCTTAGCTAGTGAGGATTGTCATAGCAAAGACCACAATAGGTGTCTAAGTGTCAGAGATACATGTTTTTCAGAGTCCTGAAGGCACTTCTGGGGTGGTACTCATGAGGGCCCATTTCTAGCTGAGAGACAGCTGTTTTCTCACTGTTCAGAGGCCTTAGTCTGGAGATTTTTTTTCATTCATCCTAGAGGAAGCAACAATAGTGATGAGTAGCCATGGAAGAATTTTAGTCATAATGGACATTTTAGGAAGACAGAAAATAGGCATTCAAAAGGGATCTATTTATTTTTATTAGATATACATGAATACGTCATATATATATATATGCACACACATATGTATGTGTGTGTACATGTGTTTGTGTTTCCTCATGTCCATATGTGCACTATGTAAATGCTTGCATCCAGCAGAGACCAGAAAATGTTGTCATATACCTTTGAATTGGAGTTACAGAAGGTTGTATGAAGGTTGTATAATTCCTTTTGAGTACTAGGAACCAATCCTGAGTCCTCTGAAAGAGCAAAAAGTTCTATAAACTGTTGGGCTATCTCTTCAGCACCCCCAAAATAGACATTTATTTTGTGTGAGATTTTTCCTGGATAGATACAACACGCGCGCGCGCGTGCGCACACGCGCGCGCGCGCGCGCGCACACACACACACACACACACACACACACACACACACACACACACACAGAGCTCTACTCATCTTAGAAATATCTTGGAATTTTCAGCTTTACCAGATAGGCAATCTGGGATTACTCAGCCCTCCTGGAAAAGGAATGCTTCATTTCAGAGGAAACCGTTATACAACAGCATCTCAACTCATGTTAAGATATTGACAATAGATTTAGGTTCAAAGACTTAGGGGAATGGTGAGAGGTGTAGATAGGCAAACATCTGGGTGGTCTAGGTGATCTTTTTCAGCCCTTCTACAAATGTAAGGAGAAATCCTTGTTGCTTTTAGAGATAAATCTGGTCCCCAGGAATAGTCTCTTCTGCTTGGTGGGGACAAGTACTAATCTGTCTGTGAGGCTCTGCTCTTCCAGGAATTCTAAGGCACTGCAGGTTAAGAACAATGATGGGAACTTTAAGCATTTTTTATTAGCTTTGGACAGAACACTGAAAAAGCTAACAATAAGATGCCTCAGTTGCTCTTTGTGCATCTAGCCTTAGAGAGGGATGAACCAATATTTACATAGGCTTTTGAGTGACATTCCTACATGCAGTGTCAGGAGACAGAAAATGAAGGCAGAACTATGCAGCTTCATCTTGGGCTCAAGTGAGGTGTCAGTGAATTTCATCAAAAGCTTCTAAATGCCTAGCATAGGCTTGTGTGGTGGAGACACAGTACTGATGTCCTTTTTCTAAGGACACAAATGATTGGATCAGGGATCATCCTATGATCTCAGTATAATAGCCATTTCCTTTCAAGCCCCATCCCTGATGAGGAACCCAGCTCTATCACTAGAAGCCCAAGTCTATTACTTTGGGAAGCCCAGTTCTCTCTTCTCTTCTCTTCTCTTCTCTTCTCTTCTCTCTCTTCTCTCTCTTCTCTTCTCTTCTCTTCTCTTCTCTCTCTCTCTCTCCTCTCCTCTCCTCTCCTCTCCTCTCCTCCTCCTCTCCTCCCTCTCCCCTCCCCTCCCCTCCCCTCCCCTCCCCTCCCCTCCCCTCCCCTCTGTTCCTCTTTCTTTCTTTCTTTCTTTCTTTCTTTCTTTCTTTCTTTCTTTCTTTCTTTCTTTCTTTCTTTTTCTTACTTTCTCCCTCTCCCCAGGGAGTATCAGCTTTAATGTGTACATAGACACCCAAAGATAATGCAGGGTCAAGTCTTATGTTCTCCATTCCATTCCATGATACCAAAATCTGTTTGTTCCTTGTGTATCAGGCCATTTCATATTAATATAAAAGAATGGAGGCAGAGTGTCTTTATACAACTAAGAGTAGGTCAAGACAGGGGAATTTGTCATTGTCCTTGGTAATGCAGATGTCATGATGACAATAATTCATATTAGAGAAATATATTATAGTGCCAAGAAGGAAGTCCAATATGGAATCAGACAGTATTTACTAACAAAAACTTGCTTTTAGGAAGTGCACAGGTTCTAACAAAGCTGTTTCCCTTCCAATGTCAGATTACACTGTGACCTAATGAGATCCTGATAGGGTCCCTTACTGAAGTCTTAACACCTCTCAGCACTACCTTGCTCTAGGATACTCTTTTTCCATGGCCAACTTTATATTTCTCCCACAATCCAAATAAATTGTGAAGAACCAGAACCAACCTTAGAATATTTACACATTACAATATGTTAGATAACAATTTTAAATTTACTGTGTTATTTTATGCTTAAAAAGTAAGCTAAGTAGATTACTTTCCCTCCCTTATATTAAACTAATTCTTTTCTACAATATAAGCTGAATACAACTTCTCTTCCTGTATTCCTTTCAGTTTCAACCCATCTCTTCTCCCATCTGTATCCCTTCTCTTTCTGTTTCTCATAGAAAAGAATAGGCTTCTAAGAGATAAAAACAAAACAAAAAGTATAACAAGATAAAACAAAACCAAACATTTTGAAGTTAGACAAGCCAAACCAATAGGAAAATAAAAGAGCTCCAAGAGAAGGCAAAAGAATCAGAGACCCACTTCTTCACACATTCAGGGGTCATATAAAAGTATTAAACTGAAAACTATAGTATACACACAAAGGACCTAGTGCAGATCTGTGAAGGCCCTTTGGTTGCTTCTCTGTGAGTTTATATGAGCTTTGCTCAGTTGTTTTAGAGTTCCTTGTTCTCCTGCTATCTGCGATCCCCTCTGTCTCCCCCAGCTCCTTCGTCTTTCTCTTCCTTGGAGTTCTCTAAGCTCTAAGGTTTTGATGGAGACATCTCATTTAGAGCTACATGTTCCAAGGTCTTTTTCTGCATAATGGCTGGCAGTGGGTCTCAGTATTTCCCATGTTCTTATCTGATGTAGGAGAAAGCTTTTTGATGATGGATGAATAAGGCACTGATCTATAAGTATAGTAGAATATCTTTAGGAATAATTTTATTATTACTTTTTTAAAAATCAGCAGTATTTGGCTTTACCGTATTTCCCTAGGCTATCTAATATCTGTTTCTTGGTCAGCAAAGCAGTGTTGCTTGTAGGTTCCATCTCATGGAGTAGACCTTATGGCAAAACATTGGCTAGTTACTCACACTAGCTTTGTGCCATTTCTCTAGCATATTTTGTGGGCAGGACAGATTGTAGATCAGAGGTTTTATGGTTGAATTTGTTTTTACATTTCTTTTTTTGATAGCTCACAGAGTAGTGGAAAGCCCAGTTCTAATGTCATTGTCATACAAAGCCAGAAAAGAACTAAGGCAGATCACCAGGAAAGATGTTTCATAGTTATATCAGACATTTGTCCTGGATCTACCATGTCATTAGAGCGAAAGTTCAAGTCACCTCTAAGTGTACTTCTTCCTGTCAGCTCTGCCTTTGAGGAAACATTGATTCTTGTCCTGAAATCCACTAGACTGTGAAGATACTAAATAGAGAATGTGTGTGTGTGTGTGTGTGTGTGTGTGTGTGTGTGTGTATGTGTGCATGTGCTGGAGATCACAGCTTCTTAATTACCAGCTTTCCTGAGCATTCAAACTTTGGAGCTATCCAGCTCTCATATTCACTTGCTTTGAATCTCTTTTCCCTTTCACTAACATAAGAAAGCTCACATTTCCTTAAGTGAGGGAATCACTTAATGAGAAAGTAAAGGGGAATCAATTTTATTTCAGTAAAATACCACATGATACAAGTGGCTATGCTATTCACTTTGGGAGGCAACAGATAATGGACATACCACTTCTTTGGCCTGCAAATGACTGTCTTTAAGTATCTCACTCATTGAACACACTTAATATGTAACAGGCACACCAGAAAAAAAAAATACAATAACCCCAAGAAAATGGAACCATATAGCAAAGCACAGGACATCATGTATGTGTTGTGGACTTAGGATTTATAATTTAAATAAATCTGTCATATGTAATTGATTTTAATACAGGCAATGGAAATTAATTCTGGGGAGATGGCTTGGCAGATAAAGTGCTTATCACTGCAAATAAGAAGACAAAGGGTTGGATCTTCAGAACCCAAAGACAAGCCCTGTAGACTCAGATGCTTCCTGTATTTCTAGCACTTAGGAAGCAGAGATGGGGGAATCCCAGGATCAAGCAGTTGACTAGACTAAATGTTATTGATGAGACCTGAATTCCAACATTTGGCACTCCAACTCATGTCACAAAGTAAGACGCGATCATATTTGGTAAGTCACCTGGGAAGTTGTCAAGGAGAGATTTAAGGATGGAGAATACCATAATACAAGGTGCTATGATGCTGTATAGTACTACTTTCAGTGGCTTGAAAATAGAAGCAGAAAATAAAAAGCTAAATGACTTAATTGGCTTAGTATCAATTTTGATTATTATCATTTTGGTATTTCACATTTTATATTTAATAGCTATACATTATCAAAGAAAAAAGTTGTAGGGATAAATACAGAAAAATAAAAATATATAAAAGGTACTGATAAAATGCAAGCCTTTGAAAGACTTACAAATGAAATAAATAAAGTACTCAGACACAGAGGGGGGATTTAGAAAGAATCCACTGTGCTACCAAATGGTGAAACTGAAGAAGGGTTGCCTAAGGTTATTAGTAAACCAACCTTACTTTACCCAGTTAATATATAAGGCCTACCAGGAGACAATAGGCACATCAAAGGTTATGAAGAAATTAAATGGAATCCTATAGACATACTAGAGGAGATTCAAGGAAGTGGTGTTTCATATGGCATACATTTATCCTATATGAAGCAGGTATTAAACTCTTGGGCAACTCAGAACAGTATTATCTGCAAAGACTGGAAACAATTGGCAACAGCAATATTGTAAGCTTTTCCTCAGTTACAATGGTGAACATGGGGGAAAGAGGAAGCAAGGGCCATAGAAAATGACAAAGGACTAGAGGTATTACTATTTCACAGGATAGTTGCTAGGCGAAGGTCAATATTCTGAGTTACAAAGGCAGGTTGAATTTGATGCTATGTCATTTAACAGCTTTAAATACTTGGGACAAAGTTGAAAAATCAGGAAAGATATCTGAATCATTTACTAAGGCCCATGTACACGTTTATCTCCAAAGACTAGTAAAATCCAGAAATTGATAATATAGCAAAAAGTCATATGAGCGAGGGAGGGAGGGAAGGAAAGGAATGGAAGGAGAAGAAGGGGCGGAGGGAGGGGGAAACTGAGAACCGTTTTAAAGGAAGAGGATAGAAGAACATATCGGGTATGAAAGTGGAGAAAAATACTGGAAACAGAAAGTTCTAAACAAAGAATGGTGGGAAGGTAGAAAAGAAGAGATGGAAGGAGGAAGCACAAAATTTAAGATGTCTGAAAAAGTCATGTGGAACCCTGTTATTTTATAAATTTTATTAGATATAATATTAAAAACAGTTTATATGGAGGTACTATGAAACTTAAAAATAATGTAGACCTATGGAATATTGCCTGTTGTATATATCCATGAGTTACAATGCCCATGTCAGTTATGAGTTAGTTTTAATTGTTTTTTTTTTTTTTTTTTACTTCATTAAGAGACAAATTTGTGCTTAGCTTTTGAAATTTGCAGCTGATATTCAATACTTTTCTGGTATGTCTTTTTACATTCCCAAACATCTCTATGAGCTTTGATTTGACATGTAGATAAATTATTTGGAAATATTTGACCCTTTCAGCACCAGTCTCCCTACTGCTTATCCATTTAGAAGATGTTTCATTGTGATTATTCAGCTACAGTGGAAGGTGATTTCATCTGGAAAATCTTCAAACTATGAGCACATAGTGAAATCCAGACTATGTGAAGCCAGTTAGTTAGTGACTGATTATTTCTTGACTGAGAACATAAATAAAATGTTTTATTGCTTATTCTTTGTACCAAAAAGTGACTTTTAAAAATATATGTTTTACTCTTGTTTTACTTTGAATTATCCAATGATGGCCCCAAAGAATAGTCATTAATAATGGAAAATAATCAAAGAATACATCATTTTTTATGTATAGCAATGAAAATATATTGCCAATATACTTATATTAGCTTAATAATCGTAATTAGACATACAGATGGTGACATTATATTTGTTAGATTTCCTGAGCATGATGCTCAGATTAGTCACCATTCCTTTCTTCCATATAGAGACAATCTATGAAACAAGAGGTTTAAAGGATCCACTAGTGACACACTGCTGCTTAATGGTAAATCCTAACCTAGATTTCAGTGCTCTTTTTACTGTACTGTACTCTGTTAGCAATAAATTGCTTAAAGGTAATAAGATAATTGAAGGTATAGTTCTGTCAGCTAACACAAACATTCTACATCATGGTAACATGTCTTTGCTCATAAATGCATTTGTTGAATCAAGAAGATATGAAAGAATAGTGTAGTCTGCATTTCTAAGACATACATTGAGTTATGCTGCTTTGTGTGATAATGGATAAGAAATTCCACCCACTGGTTTAGTGTGTCTCTTTCAGATACTGAGTAATGCTCAGGAAAGCTAGGCTAAATATAATTTTGTCTATTTCGGCATTTGTTTTTTGGTAGTTATTTCCCAATCCTTGGTTGATTAAACCATAAATTTACTCTAATTCTATATGTGGATGTGTGGTATGTGCTGTAATTCTTGTCAATCTATATCCTAAATTTAACTTTGAAGTGACTCCTGAAAATATCACTCTACATTTTTCTAACTGGGGACTAAAGGATGCAAATTAAAAGCTGACATCCCAGTTAGCAATGCTTTCAGAGCCTAAGTAAGCGGTTACAAATAACTGTCATTCATGCCACACAATGAACCTGCTGACCAGATGCCACAGTAGCCCGAACAATCTTCTCCTCCTCTTTGTAAAACATTTCCTCTAGAAGAAGGGAGCCCTGACAAAATGTGCTATCATCTTTTCTGGCCATGAGAAACAATCATATCTCTCTAACTGAAGTTTGGAGGTTTTGTTAGGAAATCTACAGTCAGGCAGACTATGTTCACAGCTCATAGCTAATTCCATGACATTTTCTAGGACTTGTCTCTTCATTTGGATAACCTAAATTAATATTCAAGACAAAATTTCTTCTTGCATATTATTGCAAGGATTGGTTTTCAGTCAACCTGAGAGAAAAATGCATTGATATCTTTATGCATTCACTCTTTATCATTTATGAATTCATTAATCTATTTACCATACAGTTTCTAAGTGGCTTCACTATGCAAAGTACTGTTCCATTTATTTATTTTTAAATAATAGATAATAAATTAATCTGTATTTTTTCTTGGCAAAATCCACCTCTACCTAATCTAATCCATCAATCCATCCATTCATAATTTGTCAACAAATGTTTATTAATGAGTTATATACCAAAGCATTTGGAAGTTTATATAATTTCTGAATAGGCAGAATTTCTAGATACGTTTAAGACCATGATACAAAAGTTTAAAAAAAAATTTACTTCACATAACACTCAAATAAACATTCTGTTTAAAAAGAAGACACAGCTGTCACTTGAATTTATAATGAGACCAGTGATGACATTAGAATTGTGCATGGAAGTAGATATGAAGAAGGTTATACCATATTGAGTTTAATTGGGGCAGATTGCATGTCCATGGATGTGGCCTATTTACTGGATTCTGAAGTTTACCAGGGCTTTGCCACCCAGAAAACTGACACCTTTTCAGCATCCATTAGCTGGATATAGTGCCTCAGCTAGGGGAAGGTACTGCATGATGGAATGTTGGTAGGCTCAGTCTTTTGCATCCATAGCTACTATGCATTCTTGAGTGTAATGGCCATATCATGACCAGCACTTCAGAGCACTCCTCCCCATCCTTGGGCTCTTAAATGATTTCTACTCCCTTTCAGTAACATTTCCTGAACCTTTGGGAAGACAGGGATATAGATGTCCTACTTAGAGTTGAGAACTCAGGAACTAATTATCAGGACTTTGACCAATTATGAGTCTCTGCATTAACTGTTGCAACAAGAGCCTTCTCTGACTGTGGTTGACTATAAATATAAATACTGTAGAAGTCACTTTGACAACATGTTTATATTTAATGAAACAACAGCAGTAGGTTCTTAGCTAGGGCTCAAGTTAAGGATAATTGCATGTAATATAAATTACATCATGTGTTTTAAAGTAAAGTGTAGCAGTTGCAGACCATAGAAAATGATTGAGGGCGGTGTGGAGGAATTTCTGTATCAGCTATGTTTATTATTCAAATCTGAAGACCCACATCTCCAGAAACCACAGGGGCATGGTGGCCTGCCTGTAGTTCTAGCCTAGGAAACCAGAGACAGGGGATTTAAGACATTCTACAACCATGAGCTCTGGGTTTGACTGAAAGATTCTACCTCACTGAACAAGACTGATGGGTGATGCAGAATAAATACTGACATTCACCTATGGCCATAAATGCTTATGAACTACTCACACATGTACCTGACAAAATGCATGCACACACACACACACACACACACACACACACACACACGCACATACACTAGACAAAGAAAGTGACAGAGAAAACATCTTCCTACAAGCTTTTCTTCCTTCAGCCTACACATTGATTGTGTCCTGAGACAAAATCTAAAAAAGCTTCCTGTGGTCAAAACTGGTGGAACAAGAGGCATTATTCTCTCAGTACTCTGCTGGTTGGTAGATAAGCTTCTGGGAAGTTTCCTGAGGCCGTTGGATGAATTCTTTGACTATAACCCTACAGTCCACCATTGGGCTGCTGTCCAACTTGGCAGTACATGTGCCATCCCATTGGCTGGGGATCCACAAAGGTGATTTCAATAGACTTAATGGAAATAGAATTAAGCTTATGGAAACCTGATTCTTAATATTGAAAAAAGAGGATCTTCCATAGAATAAAGAGCCATATAATAGCCATGTATGGGAGGATAATTCAAGGAATGTCTGTTTCGTGACTGTGCCTGGAAGCAGCAGCCCATGTCTTTAATGTACTTATAGTGATATGAACCAAAGTTACACCTACAAATGGTTCTAATGTGTGTACCCATTAGCTTTTACAACAGTCTTTTTGGTTTCTAGACTTTATCTTGCTCCTTAATTCTACAAAGTCCCTAACATTTACTTGGCATTTGTAGCTTTTTTGGTAAAAACTTACCCTCAGTATGGGGCAAATTAAGACATGAAAATACTGTTGAAGAAAGCCAGACATGAAAACAATAGGTTGGAGAAGCCATCATTTTCATTGCTAAGCAGAAGTTTTGAAGGTAGTGAGAAGAAGTACTAACAAGAAAAGATAGAGGGATGATAAACTTTGAAGTACTCTGGATGCTGGAAGCACTCTGCTGCTGCCAAAGCAAGGCTGTTAGAAGTGTTATGAACATGAAAGAGTGAAGTACAAGAAGATAGGTGGGGATTCTAGACACATGGGTAGCTGTAAAAGGCTCTGCAATCAATGGAGAACAATTGATGATTTATAAATAATATGGCAAAATGATTTGCTTTCTAGCAATAAGCTTCCCACAATTATTTACTAGAGGTGTTAGGTCCATGAGGACACATGAGAGTGGGCCATTCAGACAGGAAGATGTAGCATTCTGAGAAGAGTGCTGAGGACTCAGTAGTTACATGGATGGCTGGGATCAGAGAGAGAAATTGGCCCTGGACTTCTGATTTTGATATTTGAGTAAAAATATGGAGTTCACGCTGTGCAGAGAGGCAGGGATACTGTAGATTTGGGAATAGATGAGACTCCTCAACACTTCTGTCTATTAAAAAGTGAAGTGAGTGGACAAATATTATGCATGGAAGATCTGGAAGTATATCAGCAATCTATAAGGTAATCCAGAGAGAGGCTTTTCAAAGAATGCTGATTATTGTTTAGAATAACAGAATACTGACTTGGGAATACATGAGCCATAGCAATCTACAGGCATATTCAAAAAGATTGAGGCAAAGTAAGGCAAAAGAAAATAAAAGCATTATGGCAGACATTTTAAAACAGTAGTCTTTGGCCAGAAGGAACAATATTAAGGATTACCAAACTATTGCTGGACAGATATCCCACTGGGGTGTTGTTTGTGTGTATATCCTTTGAAATAATTTAAGACAGTTGCTATTAATGATAGTCCTTTTCCTCAACCTCTGATCTTCATTTACTTTCTGAATACTTAAAGCAAATGACTCTATTTTGAGTTGAGAACATTTGTATTCTTTTCATAATATCCAAGCAAACAGCAGGTACTTGGTACATCTATATATATACATGTGTCTGTTTCTATCCATATCTGTATTCTGTATGGGTGTTGCTTTGTCTATGTATAAGTATGGAAACACATATGGTTCTTTATCCTTATATGGTCTTCTGAGATTATATATATATATCCAGAAGAGAGAGTGTGTATATTCAAATTCCATTAAAGGGCAGGGAAACCAGTGACTACTCAGTTTGTAAACTGTACCTCTATGACTCATGCATGTCCTATGTAATCCTGACTGATGGAAGTGGGAAATGGGGAAGGAAGCTTGTGGTTTGTGGTATCTTGTGAAAATAATGTAACAGAAATCTTGAAAATGATTTCAGGGACTTCTGGTCTGGGCCCAGGCACAGAGCAGATCCCGTGTGCCAACTCTGCACCAAACCTCACAAAACCCGGCAGAAGTGGGGCACCCAGGAGTTCTAACCCAGGCAGTATTTCAAGTAAGGAGACAACAACACCCACCCCAAACAGGGAGTAACTGGGACCCACTGGGACCCACTGGGACCCACTGGGACCCAGGTACTCACTCCTGGCCCAGAGCAATTGTTCCTTCCAGTCTGGGCCTAAGCACTCAGCAGATTCTGGGCCTCAGCTCTAACCTCAGCAGCAACACCCAACCTAAACAGTTCTGACACAACCAAGAGAATAGGAAAGACAGGCTCCAGTCAGAGACAGCATAGGTAGCACCAAGGAGATCCAGATGGCACAAGGCAAGCGCAAGAACATAAGGGCCAGCAACCCAGGGCACTTGACATCAACCTAGTTCTCCCACATTAGAAAGTACTGAACTCCCCATATCACCAGGAAAGCAAGAGTCAGATCTAAAATCACTTCTAATGATGATGATAAAGGACTTTAAGAAGGACATAAATAACACTCTCAAAGAATTTGAGGAGAACACAGGTAAACAGGTGGAAACCCTTAAAGAGAAGACAGAAAAATCCTTAAAGAATTACAAGAGAACACAACCAAACAGGTGAAGGAATTGAACAAAACCATCCAGGAAATAAAAATGGAAATAGAAACAATAAAGAAATCACAAAGGGAGACTACCCTGGAGATAGAAAACCTAGGAAAAAAATCAGGAGTCATAGATGCAAGCATCATCAACAGAATACAAGAGATAGAAAACAGAATCTCAGGTGCAGAAGATACCATAGAAAATATTGACACAACTGTCAAAGAAAACGCAAAATGCAAAAAGTTCTTAACACAGAACATTCAGGAAATCCAGGACACAATGAGAAGACCAAACCTAAGGATAATAGGTATAGAAGAGAGTAAAAATTCCCAACTTAAAGGGCCAATAAATATCTTCAACAAAAATATAGAAGAAAACTTCCCTAACCTAAGAAACGAGATGCCCATAATCATAGAAGAAGCTTACAGAACACCAAATAGACTAGACCAGAAAAGAAATACCTCCCATCACATAATAATCAAAACACAAAATGCACAAAACAAAGAAAGAATTTTAAAAGCAGTAAGGGAAAAAGGCCAAGTAACATATAAAGGCAGACCTATCAGAATTACACCAAACTTCTCACCAGAGATTATAAAAGGCAGAAGATCTTAGACAGATGTCATACAGACCCTAGGAGAACACAAATACCAGACCAGACTACTATACCCAGCAAAATTCTCAATTACCATAGATGGAGAAATCAAGATATTCCATGACAAAACCAAATTTACACAATATCTTTCTACAAACCCAGCACTACAAAGGATAATAGCAGGAAAGCTCCAATACAAGGAGAGCAATCATAACCTAGAAAGAGCAAGAAAGTAACTCTCCTCCAACAAACCCAAAAGAAGATAGCCACACAAACAATGCCTCCATTTTTAGCAAAAATAACAGGAAGCAACAATCTCCTCTCCTTAATATCTCTTAACACCAATGGACTCAGTTCCCCAATAAAAAGACATAGGCTAACAGACTGGATATGCAAAAAGAATCTAGCATTTTGCTGCATACAGGAAACCCACCTCAGTGACAAGGACAGATACTACCTTAGAGTAAAAGGCTGGAAAACAATTTTTTTTAGCAAATGTACTGAGAAACAAGCTGGAGTAGCCATTTCTAATATAGAATAAAGTTTACTTTCAAATTAAAGCTATCAAAAAGGATAAGGAAGGACATTTCATGTTTGTCAAAGGAAAAGTCAACCAACATGAACTCTCAATTCTGAACATCTATGCACCAAATGCAAGAGCACCCACTTTCATAAAAGAAACCTTACTAAAGCTCAAAGCACACATTGCACCTCACACAATAATAGTGGGAGACTTCAACACCCCACTCTCAGCACTGGACAGATCATGCAAATGGAAACTAAATAGAGGCACAGTGAAACTAACAGAAGTCATGAACCAAATGGACTTAACAAATATCTATAGAACATTTCAATCCCAAAACAAAAGAATATACCTTTTTCTCAGCACCTCATGGTACCTTCTCCAAAGTAGACCATATAATTGGTCACAAAAAGGCCTCAACAGATACAAAAAAATGGAAATAATCCCATGCATCCTATCAGATCACCCTGGTCTAATGCTGGTCTTCAATAATGACAAAGATAATGGAAAGCCCACATTCACATGGAAACTGAACAATACTCTACTCATTGATAATGGGGTCAGGGAAGAAATAAAGAAAGAAATTAAAGAACTGTTAGAATTTAATGAAAATGAAAGCACATTATACCAAAACCTATGGGACACAATGAAAGCAGTGCTAAGAGGAAAACTCATAGCTCTAAGTGCATTCAAAAAGAAACTGGAGAGAGAACACACTAGCAGTTTGACAACACACCTGAAAACTCTAGAACAAAAGGAAGCAAATACACCCAAGAGGAGTAGACAGCAGGAAATAATTAAACTCAGGGCTGAAATCAACCAAATAGAAACAAAGAAAACTATACAAAGAATCAATAAAACAAGGAGCTGGTTCTTTGAGAAAATCAACAAGATAGATAAACCTTAGCCAGACTAATCAGAGGGCAGAGAGACAGTATCCAAATAAATAAAATCAGAACTGAAAAGGGTGATATAACAACAGAAACTGAGGAAATTCAACAAATCATCAGATCCTACTACAAAAGCCTATACTCAGCAAAATTGGAAAATCTGGATAAAATGGACAATTTTCTAGACAAGTACCAGTTACCAATATTAAATCAGGAACAGATAAACCATCTTAACAGTCCCATAATCCCAAAAGAAATAGAAGCAGTCATTAAAAGTCTCCCCACCAAAAAAAGTCCAGGTCCAGACAGTTTTAGTGCAGAATTCTTCTTCAAACCTTCAAGGAAAACTTAATACCAATTCTCTCCAAACTATTCCACAAAATAGAAATGGAAGGAACACTACCTAATTCATTCTATGAAGCCATAATTATGCTCATACCTAAACCACAAAAAGACCCAACAAGAGAAGAGAACTTCAGACTAATCTCCCTTATGAATATCAATGCAAAAATACTCAATAAAAATTTTTCGAGCCTAATCCAAAAACATCAAAACATTTATCCATCATGATCAAGTAGGCTTTATCCCAGGAATGCAGGGTTGGTTCAGTATATGGAAATCCATCAATGTAATCCACTATATAAATAAACTCAAAGAAAAAAACCACATGATCATATCTCTTGATGCTGAGAAAGCATTTGACAAAATTCAACACCCCTTCATGATAAAAGTCCTGGAAAGATCAGGAATTCAAGGTCCATACCTAAACATAGTAAAAGCAATATACAGCAAGCCAGTAGCCAACATCAAACTAAATGGAGAGAAACTTGAAGCAATCCCATTAAAATCAGGGACTAGACAAGGCTACCCATTCTCCCCCTACCTATTCAATATAGTACTGGAAGTCCTAGCCAGAGCAATTAGGCAGCAGAAGGAGATCAAAGGGATACAAATTGGAAAGGAAGAAGTCAAAGTTTCACTGTTTCCAGATGATATGATAGTATACTTAAGTGACCCTAAAACTTCCACCAGAGAACTCTTAAACCTGATAAACAACTTTAGCAAAGTGGCTGGGTATAAAATTAACTCTAACAAATCAGTAGCCTTCCTTTACACTAAGGATAAACTGGCCAAGAAATTATGGAAACGACACCACTCACAATAGTCACAAATAATATAAAATACCTTGGTGTGAATCTAACCAAGTAAGTAAAAGACCTGTATGACAAGAACTTCAAGCTTCTGAAGAAAGAAATTGAAGGATATCTCAGAAGATGGAAAGATCTCCCATGCTCATGGATTGGAAGGATTAATATAGTAAAAATGGCTATCTTGCCGAAAGCAATCTACAGAGTTAATGCAATCCCAACCAAAATTCCCAGTCAATTCTTTACAGAGATAGAAAGAGCAATCTTAAAATTCATTTGGAATAAAAAAAAAAAAAACCCAGGATAGCGAAAACTACTCTCAACAATAAAAGAACTTCTGGGGGAATCACCATCCCTGATTTCAAGCTGTACTACAAAGCAATAGTGATAAAACTGGCATGGTATTGGAACAGAGACAGGCAGGAGGATCAATGGAATAGAATAGAAGAGCCAGAAATGAACCCACACCTATGGTCACTTGATCTTTGACAAAGAAGCTAAAACCATCCAGTGGAAAAAAGACAGCATTTCAACAAATGATGCTGGTTCAACTGGAGGTCAGCATGCAGAAGAATGCAAATTGATCCATTCTTATCTCCTTGTACAAAGCTCAAGTCCAAATGGATCAAGGACCTCCACATAAAACCAGCTACACTGAAACTAATAGAAGAGAAAATAGGGAAAAGCCTTGATCACATGGGCACAGGGGAAAAGTTCCTGAACAGAACACCACTGGCTTATGGTCTAAGATCAAGAATCAACAAATGGTACCTCATAAAATTGCAAAGCTTCTGTAAAGCAAAGGACACTGTCAATAGGACAAAGTGAGAACCAACAGATTGGGAAAAGATCTTCACCAACCCTACATCTGATAGAGGGCTAATATCCAAGGTATACAAAGAACTCAAGAAATTAGATTCCAGACAATCAAATAACCCTATTAAAAAATGGGGTACAGGGCTGAACAAAGAATTCTCAACTGAGGAAACTCGAATGGTTGAGAGCACCTAAAGAAGTGTTCAGCATCCCTAGTCATCAGGGAAATGCAAATGAAAACAACACTGAGATTCCACCTCACACCAGTCAGAATGGCTAAGATCCAAAACACAGGTGACAGCAGATGTTGGCGAGGATGTGGAGAAAGAGGAACACTCCTCCATTGTTGGTGGGATTGTAAGCTTGTACAACTACTATGGAAAGCAGTCTGGAGGTACCTCAGAAAATTGAACATAGTTTTACTGAGGACCCAGCTATACCACTCCTGGGCATATACCCAGAAGATATTTCAACATACAACAGGGACACATGCTCCACTATGTTCATAGCAGCCTTATTTATAATAGCCAGAAGCTGGAAAGAACCCAGATGTACTTCAACAGAAGAATGGATACAGAAAATATGGTACATTTACACAATGGAGTACTACTCAGCTATTAAAAACAATGAGTTCATGAAATTCTTAGGCAAATGTGTGGAGCTTGAAAATATCATCCTGAGTGAGGTGACCCAATCACAAAAGGACACACATTGTATGTACTCACTGAAAGTGGATATTAGCCCAAAAGCGCACAATACCTAAGACGCAATGCATTGACCTCATGAAACTCAAGAAGAAAAAGGAAGACCAAAATGTGGGTGCTTTTGTCCTTTCAGAAGGAGTATCAAAAAATTCAACCAGAGCTCCTAGGGTCTAAACCTCCAGCCTGAGAACAGGTAATTGAGGGTGGCCTTGTCAGGCATCAGTGGAATTGGAGGACCATGGTCCCTGAAAGTTTGAATTCCCTAGTGTTGAAGAATCCGAGAGCAGGTAGATGGGTTTGGGAGGATGTTCGGAGCATACTCTCATAAGATTAGAGGAGGGGGTATGGGATAAGGGGTTTAAGGGGAGAATGGGAGAGGAGATAACATTGAAAGGTAAAGACACAAAATATCCAATAAAAAAAATAATGGGTCTGACAAAAAAAAGATAGCTTACTTATTTCAAATTACTTTCAAAAGTTTCTAGGAGATGCTAATTGGCTAAGATCTTCTTTTTTTTTTTTGTTGTTTTTTTTTTTTTTTTGTGTTTGTTTCTTTTTTTTTCCGAGACAGGGTTTCTCTGTGTGGCCGGGGCTGTCCTGGAACTCACTCTGTAGACCAGGCTGGCCTCGAACTCAGAAATCTGCCTGCCTCTGCCTCCCAAGTGCTGGGATTAAAGGCGTGCACCACCACTGCTGGCTAAGATCTTCTTTTAAGCTCTCCATAAAAGAATTTAAGTCTCTAATATTCTTGAGAGAGATGTAAATTCTAATTTCCCTCAACAATTAATTGACAAAAGAGGAGTAATTTTTAAAAAAGTAGAAGAAGCTATTATTAATCGACATATTATATAGACTGATTAGTTGTTGGCTGTTCTATAACAGTCCTTTGATAAAAGAGATTATTAATGTAGATTTATATTTCTTTGAATAGTGTCTTTATGACTCTCTGAGTGTGGAAGAAGTGGCTGCTAGCGCTTCTGCCCAGATCTCACAAGAACTCTGAAAATTGTGTTTTAAAAATAAAAGAGGGGGAACTGTTTCCCCCAGAAGGAGTCTACTGAAACACTCTCCATCATGCCTTTTTACTTTTAACTCTCTAAAACTGAAACCTCATGGCAAATCTGCTGCTGACTGCCTCTGGCATCGCTGAGACCAATAAAAACTATGGCATAGCTATGTGGAAGGATCTCTTACCCTTAAATGTAATGGCCCAGACCCACTTCTAATATGGGGCTGAGAACTGATATGCCTGTTTGATACCACAGAAGGCACAGCTAAATGGCTACCAAAAAGTTTAATGAAATAAATAGATACCCCCACAAAGCCAGGCCCAACTATAAATAAGATGAATAACAACTGACCTCCAGGGAAGAGAAATCTCCCTGAGAATTCCCTTTTTCTTTTCCAGGTAAAAATGAAACACCCATGATGTCTGCTGGTAGAAGCTGTAATCCTGATGCTGGCCTCTAGCCTTATACTACTCAGACCTTTGATGGGCCATTGACAAGGACACCAAACAGCTAGAAATTGACATCACTAATCTGAAGAATTCCTCTTCTCACTGTCTGAAATGATCTCCAAAAATTGCAAAGGGCTTTATTGGACTTGATTTACTCTTTTACAATAGAAAAGACTGTGTACAGCTCTTGACTGTGTACAGCCCTTAAAGAAGAATGTTGCCCTTACATAGTCAAGACAGGGATGGTTAAAGAGAACATGAAAAAGGTCAGAAAAGGCCCAGAGAAAAGACAGAGTGAGAAAGAGAAAGATGAGAGCTGGTACAAGGATTGGTTTTCAACTTCTCCATGGTTGTCAACCCTACTTCCTCCCATCTTGGTACCATTAATTGGGTTATTTTTGCTGATTTCTTTTGGGCCCAGGCCTTAAATAGGCTGACTAACTTTGTGATACAACAGATAGATAATTTGGTAGCAAAACCTATTCAGATACATTAGCATAAGTTATGCTAATAAATTATAATAGCATAAGTTATAGCTATGGAGGACCACGGGACTCAAGATGAGGTTGTTACTCTATTCAGGGTGTTCCCAAAACCCATCTCCACCCAATCTAAAAGAAGGGACTTCCACCCTAGACCAAGCAGAGAGGGGCCACCCATAACCCCCTCTGACTGGCGATCTGAATTCTTGCTAAGCACTGCAAGAGAATATACATAAAAGTTAAAAATATCTCTCTGGGTTCCCTGAGGAACAAGCCTGACTGCATAGGGGTTGATGTCAAATGTATCCCCCTCTCCAGGAAAAAGACAACAGGATGGGTTTGGCCCTCATGCCTCACTGGACAATGACAGGAGGACGGAGCCATTACAAGGTCCCCTTCAATTATTGGAGGTCAGGCCTCTATCCCCACCTTCGCAAGATTAGAATCGCCAAGGCCCTTCTATACTTAGAGAAGGGAGGAGATGTCAGAGGCAGCCTGCTTACACACTGAAGGCCTAAAATCAGCCATAGGCCTAAATTCAGCAATAGGCCTGACATACATACATGCTAACACAAAGTTTAGGGTCTCTGTGGAAAAACACTGAAACAGAAGGCTATAAGCTATTGTAAACAGGCAGCTTCTGTGGAAATTTACCAGCCTGAGTAGTCATAGATCTTATCAAAAGGCAGCCTCAGTGGACAGTACCAACTTAGATAAGGACAAGTGAATCATATGCAGAGTCATAGTGACCTGTCCCCTGAACCTACACCCAGCTGATACCCTGTTCTGAAAGGTATCTGTACTCCCCCTGAACACCTATGCTCCAGTGTCATTCCCTTCCTCACATCTTGCCTTTTGTGTTTATAACCCTGTGTGAATAAGTAAATTACGATGTGATTTAAATAATTAAATAAATTTTAAAAAAATTATTTCAATTTAGATAAAATTAGAACTTCCTTTTATTGTTGGCATTCAAATAATAATATGACACACAGCAAAAATGTTAAATGATCCCAAAATACTTTGACTGATGGAAGTAGAAGTCCCTCAAAGATTGCCAAACCGTGTGAGAGCCCTGACTATTGTGACACCTGCTGTTTCTGCCAGATCTTCTGCACATTCCCAAGAGCAAAGTGGCCAATCTCTGAAGATCTGATTTGCAGCATTGTCTGTGTCAGATGAAACATAATTCCCAACATTTGAGGAAATGTGGCAGTGATACCAAGCACAGATTTCTGTTGACAGTAACCATCTTGATTAATCTCAGAGTAATGCAAGTCTAACAATTGGGCACTTGTTCTTTTTTCTATCAAATGATTTTAGTTGAGAAGGAGTGAATGACTTTTTGGAAGTATATTTCACTAGCACAAAGCTGATATTTCTTTACAGATGATAGTGCCTCTCCTATGGAGCTAAACTGAAGCTGACTCCACATTCACTTTGCATTTCTAGTGTTTTCTATTTTATAAATTATGAACTTTGGGTCTCTCATTGTAGTGCTATCCTGTTTAACTGAATACACTGTATTAACATACAGGTGCTCTGCCAAATGCAAAGACATCCAGAGAAGTTTCCTGCTCCTAAGTAGTTTGCTAACTAGCTGTGGTGTGTGTGTGTGTGTGTGTGTGTGTGTGTGTGTGTGTGTGTGTATGTGTGTGTGTAGTGTTGTAATTAAGAGGTGACAATGTAACAGCCAAAATGCATTGGTACTGGTCATGCTCTATTGCCACATGTAAGGCACTGTTTTAAAATTTTTGTGTGAATTTAGGCATCTAATAAATACTCTTGTGGGCTTATGGTGAAGGACTTTTAAGAAGTCAGAGGTGTCTAAAGTTGCTGAGCTAGTTAGGGTTAGAGTTAAGGTTAGGATCTACTTTTCTTACACTTAGGAACAGAGAAGAGTCCAGGGTGTGACTGCAGACATCTATCCCTGGCATGTAATAAATAGACACAGAGGCTCCTGTGAAATTCCAGCATGACCGCTAAGCCTATTACTAACAATGAAAGGTACTCAAGGTGGTAGCAGACATTAGCACTGTATAGCACAGTTGCCACAGGCTATTTGCTTTGGTCTCTGGACCTTTGACTTTACGTGGGTGTGACAAAAATAACACAGGGGACATTCCACGGAGGATCAGCATTGCACAGACTTGTAGGGTACAAACAGGTTGTTGGCAAACTTTAGTTCCCCACACACTGGGGGTCTTGGAAGAGTGTGAGAAGTGTAACGATGGAGTTAGGTAAGAGCCATGGGATAGGATCACCTTTATTCACAAGGATGCTGCATGGTATGTGGAAGTGCATCTGACTCCTGGTAAGCCCTGATGTGATATAAATAGCTGGCAACCAGGTATGTGTTGGAGGCTGGGGGGGGGAGGGGGATCTTTTCCTCTATACTAGGACATAGTGGCAAACTAGTCAAAAACTAGATAAGGGGATTGTAATAACCAGAATAAATAGAGTGCAAGATAAAATAGAGCCATGTCCTGTTGAAGATCAGCTCCATCAGGTATGTTAAGTGATCTCAGGAGGGGACGTGGGATTGGCAATAATGTAAAAAGCAGGTGCGCGTGGCACGCACCACACACACACACACACACTACACACACACACACACACACACACACACTTGGTGGATGAAGTACACTTCAGTGAGAAAGCTCCAACCATTTTACATATATGCATTTGTATATACATGCGTACATACATACAATCATAAATGCATATATACTCATTTGATGGATAAAACAAAGCTCCAACAACTTTACACACGCACATACACACATACTTACATACATACATGCATATGTACACACATTTACACATTGAGTGGATGGAGTAAAGTTTCAACCACTTTACATGTATACATATACACACATTTTCGGTGGATGAAACAAACTCCAACAAGCTGACTCCAACAACTTTATTTTTCCTGCCACAGCTTACATAGCACTGCAAAATCTTTCAAGCAATATAGAAATTACAATGTGACTATATTCCATTCTTATTTTTAGTGAATAATATTATTATTATTATTTTTGGTTTTTTTTTTTTTTCGAGACAGAGTTTCTCTGTATAGCATTGGCTGTCCTAGAACTCACTCTGTAGACCAGGCTGGCCCGAACTCAGAAATCTTCCTGCCTCTGTCTCCCAAGTGCTGGAATTAAAGGCGTGCACCACCACTGCCCGGCTAGTGAATGATTATTAAAAACAGTATGTTTCCTCAATAACATTACATGAAAAACTTTATACAAGAAAACTTTTTATAGTTCAGGTAAGCAAAACAAAAATGAAAACTAATTTCATTTTCCAAGAATGCACATACATTTTTAACTAAGCAACTTGCTATAGGTTAACAATGTGTGAGCAAGCAAGATAATTTTTACAGCCAGGTTTTCTTATTGGCAGGGAACAAATTGGAGATACAAAGAAAGGATCAATTATTTTATTGATCTTAAAAAATTATCTTAAAAAGTAATCGAATAAAGGTCTTAAATCTAAACTTTTATATAAAGAAACAATCAGTCATTTTACTTTAAATTCTCAGGTAACTCTACTCATTAACAATTTTTTTATTAAATCATATCAGGAAGCTAAGGGCAAAAGTAGGTAGAAGAAATTAATTATCACCTTGATCTTGCTTTAGAAAAATGAAACCATTGCTATTTGGGATCCGTTGTTATTATTCCACAACCTTAAAAAATTTCTAGCTCAACTATTAAGAGTGTGCCTTTCTGAACTTCAAATTGTTCCCTAAGATTTTTCCATCAGAGCCACTAACAAAGCTATCTTAACTTAGCTTCACTAACAATCTAATTTTCCAAATGTGTCCTAAGGGTGTTGTCATTCCTAATGATCAACATTTCTAAATTCTTTGCAAGGGCGGTGATTGAGTCATTAATCTTCTCCAGCAGTAATGCTTGAGGAAGTTCAAGCACTATTATTGTAAGTGCCAGTGATACTGCCCTGTGAGGGACTGAAGCCCCTTAGAGCTTTCATGTAATTCTTCTAAGGGGTATGGGAAGGCAACAAGTAGAGCAAAACTCCACAACAGCATGAACTCCTCAGGACATTCTACTTTGTGTGAGCAGTTAGTTATTGCTGAAGTTATATACAAAAGTATCAAATATGATAGAAAAGAAGAAAAAGGAAGAACTAGGCTCACTGACATTTGTGAACATCCGTCTCAGCAAGATTTCTGTTTTCTTCCAGAAAACTGCATTCTTGTGTGTGTGTGTGTGTGTAGTAAATTCTAAGGAGCTGGTTCCCATTATTGTAGATCTGGGAATTCTTATAATTGCCAATAGAATAGAGCCACAGGGAATTTCTGGGGTTCAAGACCTAGGCCAGTCTGGGAGCAGATTTCCTTATTCTTGGGGGCATCTGTCATTTTTCTTAGTGTCTTCAGCAGTTTGGATAAGATCCATCACTGTACAGAGGACCATGAACTTTACGAAGACAGTGATTTAAGTGTTTACTGCATTGACATAATACTTGGAGAAAATATCTAGCTTGGAGTTTTGTCAAATCTGGGTACCTTTCCTTAGTGTCACAATATTAAGCATCACTTGGGGTTTCTGCTAGGCAGATGGGCAGCAGCAGAAGAGCCTCAGACTCCAGGGGTGTGGTTGTGGTTGGCTGGATTTAGGCTCTAGCTTGGGACATGGTTGGCAACAAATGCACTGGAGTTTAATTGACAAATCCCACAAGCATTTTCAGCTGACACATGAGTCAGGGAAGACTCACACTAGCATGTTCCTCCTATTGTGGAGAATCCACCAGAAAAGACCATTCATCATGGGTTCAAGACAATGAAAAGTCTTTATTAGCCTGCTGGCAACTACAGTTGCTGGTGTCTGGGACCTGAGTATAGTCCTAAGCCTTTCTCAGGGTGAGCTTTTACATACAAAAATCTCATCCTTGGTTAACACACTTCAACTACCAAAAACAGTTGACCCAAAGCAGAATTACAGAAGTCAAAAGGCAAGGTTAGTACATTTTGGGATTTCCCCAGACATATGTATTTAATGGATCAGTTTTTTGTTCTCATTTTGGCAGGTGTTGCTTCCTATGTGTGCTGGATTCCAAGGACTGAATGGTACTTCTATCCAGACATCGTTGTGCTAAGGATTTGGGGCTTGGTATACTCTATAGTGGTTCTCAGCCTTTCTAATGCTGCTACCTTTTAATACAGTTTGTCATATTGTAATGACTCCCAACTATAAACTTATTTTTGTTGCTACTTCATAACATTCCATCTTCTCACACACACCAATCCAGCTGTGAAACTCAAAGATGAGACTTTTGTGTTGAAGCAGTGGGGAGAGATGTGGATAGATGCTGTTTGGGTGGTCACAGAGGGACAGTATTCAAAACTGTAGATAGGTGCCATATAATCAAACAGTGGCTAAGGGAAGAAGATATGGTGTGCTAGTGGAGAATAATTGCCAGAGCTGGATTGGATGGAGGGAGCAGAGTCTTCCTGTCTATGATTCTCAAGGCAACCATCTATGCAGCAGGAATGTATAAGTTCTTTGCCAATAAATTTCTGGCCCAGTTGGTAGGAGTCACTTTGCTTCTTGCACATTTTGTAGAATCCCAGGGAAGGAGGAAATAGCTTCTGTTTCTTTCAGAAACTGTGTACTTTCATTATTATAATAAGTTAGTCATATCCCATCTGCAACAGAGATGCTTTTGGCTCATGAATACATCTCTCTATCTATCCTTATGAAGGTAGGCATTTTTCATGAAGGAATATTTCTGGTTTTAAGAAAATAACTACCTTTTAAGCAGCAAGATCTAGTAAGATCAGTGCCAGAGGCTTCAGCTCACTGATTTTCCTCTGGGAATGGCAGATTCTTAACTACAGTGGTTAGCATTCAATTTCAACCTGTCCAGAGACAGTCAGCCTTGGACATTGGTAGGTTTGTACCAAGTAGGCTCCACTGTGTAGACCTTATTGTCACCTTCTGAAAGTTTACTTAACCTTAGACATTTTAATAATCTATTTGTGACAGTATGCATTGGGTCCCCAATGTTGTGAGACTAGCATTGTTCAAGGGATTATAGGTATACTCTTATTTATCTGGACAGCATTGTTCACATCACACTCATCATTTCAATGAGCTCATAAATGAACTCATTATCACTTGATATACCTACCAAGTGAATGGGTATAAACAATTTGTTTTCTTTATATTTTAAGTGACTGATAATTATTAATGGGAAATGTATCTTAAGTTTTGGCATTTACAAAACATACTGTGAACCTCAGGACCTACACAAGGCCTGTGCCTCTGTGTCTGTGCAGATGATATTATGGAGGTGTTTGTACACTTACAGGTGTAAGTCCATGTACATCTCTGGAGGGTGAATAATGGGCGTGGTGTGTCTGCTGTGCACTGTTACCTGATGGAATGCACATAAGACCTGAAGCCAGCTGCTGTATGTTACTCTGTACCCAGACCTCTGCTGTCCTGTTTGTAAAAGGGACTCTTCTGGAAAAAAACTTTCCTGAAGAAAGTTAAAGCTAAAACCTATTTATTATTAGTTAGAAATATCAATGGCTGGATCTGCTTCTGGACTCAGTTCCAGTGAGCAATTCGATGAAAATTAAATAGATGGTCTTATCTATTATAGCTTATAGCAATAAGAGCAATTGTGGAGTCTGTTACAACAATTCACTTTTCATGAAATTGTCAGCTTTCTGTTGCTGTGACAAAGAATTCTAAGTTAACTATTTATAGGAAAAAATAATTATCTATATATATTATTTAATTATATATTACATAAAAATTATATATTATATAATTATATCTATATAGATTATATAGAATTAATATTATATATTAATAATTATATATAATTATATTATATATTATATAATTAAACATAATTATATAATATATGTACACACACACAACACAATATATATATATATTCATTCTTATTGCTTTGGGACAGTGGTGAATTAGGTGTACATGATGGCTGCTCACCTCTTAATAGCCAGGAAGCAAAGGGAGAGGAAGGGACTAGGTTTCCAGGAGGCCCATGGACATATGCCTAATGACTTAATCACTTTACACTAGGTCCCACCCCCTAAAAGTTTCACAGTCTCTCAGTAGCATCATGCGTGTCAAGTTTTCAACAATACATCTTTATTAAAAATTGAATATCCAAACTGTAATATACTGTAGCTAGGAAAATATTAAAAATGGAATGCTACACTTTAAGTAAGAGAAATGTGGTGGTTGAATATGCTTGGCCCAGGGAATGGCACCATTAGGAGGTGTGGGCTGCCTAGAGTAGATGTGGCCTAGTTGGAAAAGTGTGTCACTGTGAGAATGAGCTTTGAGACCCTTCTCCTAGCTGCCTGGAAGCCAGTCTTCTCCTGTTTGCCTTTGAAACAAGATGTAGAACTCTCAGCTCCTCCAGCACCAAAGCCTGCTTGGATGCTGCCATGCTTCCCACCATAATGATAATGGATTGAACCTCTGAAATTATAAGTGAGCCCCAATTAAATGGTTTCCTTTATAAGAGTTGCCTTGGTCATAGTCTAGCTTGACAGCAATGGAAACACTAAGAAGTTTTATGAAAATGAAAAATTTTGAATAAATTATCACTTCACTTATTATATGTCTTAATTAGGGTTAGTATTGATGTGATGAAACACCATGACCAAAAGCAACTTGAGAAGAAATTATTTCATTCACAGTTTACCATATGATAGTTTACTATTAAGCAGTTGAGGACAGGAACTCAAGCAGTGAGGACAGGAACTCAGCAGAACAGGAACTGAGCAGACAGGATCGATCCCACAGACCACGGAGGAGTGTTCTTTACTGTTTTACTTACCATGTGTTTCTCAGCATTTTTTTTTTTTTTTTTTTTTTTTGTAGAACACAGGACTGTCAGGCCAGGGGTGGCCTTACCTGCAAAGGCTGGATCCTTCCACATCAACCATTGTTTTGAAAGTGACGTTCAGATTTGCCTACAACTCAATGGAGGGATTTTCTCAACTGCCATTTCCTCCTCTCAGATGAAACTTGACAATACATCTGACCTCTTGTCAATTTGACTCAGAAACACATTACTTTTCATTTGCAATCTTTCCTTTCTCATTATCCCTAAGATGGCATTTTAATATTAACATCACAATATAAATCATAAATTTAAAAGTTCCACAGTCTTCAAAATTTTAAACACATTAAATATTCAATCTCTTTAAAATATGCAATCTTTTTGAAAACCCAAAATATTTTTTAAAAATTCAAAGTCTCTCAATTTTTGGGAACCTTTAAAATCAAAATTAAGATAAAAATTTTCTTACTTTAAGAGGGAAGAACCAGGGCACAGTCATAAGCAAATCAAAGCAAAACAAAACAACAGTGTAAATTGTGTAATACCTAATATCTGGGATTCACTTAAGCATTTCTGGACTTCTCTCAAAGGCTTGGGTCATTTTTACTGCTCTGCCCATTGCAGAACATATAAATTGTCTTCTAAGCTCCACTTTACCACTGCTGCTGTTCTTGGTGGTTGCCCCAGGATACTCACATCTCCAAAATGCTAGAGCCTTCTGCAACTGGGCTGCACTGGCATCAATGGTGCATTGTGGCTTCTCACACTGAAATGCCTCAGCTACTCTAAATGTCTGCTTTATGCTTTCAAAATGAGTACCAACTGGGTTAGTCTTACACATTACTGTAGAGGAATTTTAATTGAGCAACATAGCTGCTTTGGCAAGGGATCACATCCAAAGACATTCTAGGTCTGTGTGATCTGGATGAAATACAGACATGCCTTTAATCCTAGGAGAGAGAGGAAAGCAGATCTATGAGATCAAGGGCAATCTGGCATAGAGCAAGTTTCAGGTAAAGAAAGCTTAGGCCCAGGTGTGGTGGTATATGCCTTTAGTCCCAGCACTCAAGGCAGTGAAGCAGGTAGATCTCTGAGTTCTAATCTGTGAGTTGGGTTGAGTCAATGAGTAAGAAGCAGTGGAGTGGAGTTTATGGCAGTTCTGTTCATGGCATTCAGAGGCAGTTTTTACAGGGACAGTTTTACAAAGACAGGTTGCAGAGAGGACAGGTGAAAACATAGAAAATTGGCGACTGAGAATGAGCCAGAAAATCAGAACATATGGCCAGAGTTAGTTTGAGACTAGGAAGAACTATTCAGTGAGAAGTTGAGAGAAGTCAGATCAAATCAGTCAGCTTAGAGTAGTTTGGGCCAGAATAGCTAAGTTTAAAGAGCCAACCAGAGATCAGAAAGAACTAGAAAGGGTGAGCTTTTCAGCAGAACGCTTCTAAGATGACAATTATATCAGGCAATTAAAAGTTACTTTTACAAGTTACCAATTTTGACTGCCTCTGGAGCAGAGGTTCTGTGTGCTGACTCTGAGGTAACACTTCCCAAAAGACTTCACCCTAGTGATGCTGCTCTTTTCTTAATCACTGCTATTTTCTTGCTTCATCTAACCAGCATTAATTATCCATGTAAATGGCAAAGATTTTAGTTCTGTCTTATTAACCACAGCTGAGTCTTTAGCTTCAGCTAACTGGAACTAATGATTCTCAACTCAAAATACCAAACAGCCCTGATAGAGATTTTAAGTAACTCTCTAAGTTCCCTCTGGAACTTCACAACCAGGCCTCCATTATGTGCATTACTCTCAATATTCTTATCTTCCAAGCTCCACAGAAAATCTCACCAAGCTTTGAACACTCAAAGGCTTTTCCGTCCCTATGTTCCAAATTCTTCCACAATCCTAATCAAAGCAACACTGTCAGATTTATCACAGCAATACTTAATGATCCTGCTAATTAAACAGAAATCCTTCATGATCTCTCCTGCCTTCAAGTTCCCTCCCTGTCTGTTTTCCTGTCCTGACTTCTGTCAGTGATGAACTGCGATGTGGAAGCATAAGCCAAATAAATGTGCCATCCCCTGACTCCAGCTTGCTTTTGATCATGGTGTTTTATCATAGCAATGATAATTCTGATTATTACAGTATAATACTTTCATGTTCATCTATTTTTCTACAAATTTTATTGCTTTATTTTTTTCTTAACAGCTGAAAAAATTTCTTTGTGTGTCATATTTTCATGATATGTTCTGTTGATGGACATCTAGTTTGGTTCCATTTCCTGGCTAGCATGAATGTAGAAGCAAATAACCATGGATACATAAGTGCCTCTGTAGTAGATTAGAGTCCCTAGAAAACATTCCTCAGAGTGATGTATCTGAGTTGTATAGTAATA
Source organism: Mastomys natalensis (assembly GCA_021653895.1). Classification (NCBI taxonomy): domain Eukaryota; kingdom Metazoa; phylum Chordata; class Mammalia; order Rodentia; family Muridae; genus Mastomys; species Mastomys natalensis. The sequence goes on along the minus strand of JAJTUV010000471.1, from coordinate 575,749 downwards.
TATTTTACATTTAGGGGAACTTCTGTAGGGAAGTGGTTCTGATGCTTTGATTTAATCAGGAATCTGAGTGTACTGATGCTGAAGGTTCATTTGGTTTTTGATTGATTAATAAAGATGTCAGTGGCCAATGGCTGGGAAAAGGGAGATGGGATGGGACCCTTAGAGTTGTTCAGGCTATGAAGCAGGGAGAGAGAAGAGATCACCACACTTGCGGAGGAGAGAGATGGACCAGACTGAGAGTTGCAGGGGAGATCATCCAAAATGTATGTGAAAAGGAAAAGTGGCCCAGGCAAGGGCAGCATTTTGGGCAGGAAAGACAAATGGGCACCACAGAAGGTAACTGGACAGCAAAGTTAAAGGTAGATTAGGAAGGCATTTAGCCAAGAATACCAGAGGGAAGGGCACACTAGCTGAAGAAGGCATAGAAGTGTCCAGCCACAGAGCCAGTAAGGCATGTTTAGGATAAATTAATGTGTGTGTATGTCTTTCATCGGTGGATCCAAATAGACTTTGGGCAGGTAGCTGGTAGCATGGCCCACCAAGGACCATAAAATAGGGTAGAAAAAACTATATGCTACAAACTTCCATAATAATTGCTGTAAGGATTGTGTGAGTAGGAGATGGTCAGTCCTAACCAGATGGCACTGTGTTATTGTGTGCTCTATCCCAGTCAATTATTGACAATTCCCACAAAATACTTAGACCTTTGTGAGAGCTCCCAGTGACAGCTTAAGAAACTTAATATGGTACAAAGCATCCCTTAAGAGCAAAAGACCTTTCCCTTGAAATGTCTGTGAGATCCTAGTGGCCTGCAGGCCAAATAAGAATAACGTAATGGTGTTCCTGCTTTCTGTCTTTGTAAACTTGTTTACTACTGTGGGATTTGGATGAAATGGTATTTTTATTGCTGTACAACAGGAAAGAGAAACAACTGATGGAAGTAAAACAATTTTTTTTACCCAGCTATTGTTTATATTATATAGATATTATATAGATAACTGTAATGTACACCTTTGATAATTGTAATATACAACTTTTATAAATTCTTCCTTTTTCTCCCTTCAGCATAGCATGTTATTTGGCTCTAAAGGTTTTGTCCTGCATCATCAAGAATACATTCATTTCATCTAAATTTAAATTGAGTATGTGTTTGGTCTTTCTAGTTGATTTGAATACCAAGACAGTTGCACTAGTTCAAACTCCCACAAGCAGTGTATAACTGTTCTTCTTCCTCCATATTCCTGCTGAATTTTTTCTTGACCATAAAGAGAATGGATGAATTGCAAAATTAGGTTAGGCATCACAAGAAGTAAACAAGGGATGCTAAGAAAGAGTGAGGGAAAGCAAAGTTACAAATGTGAAATAAAAGTAGAAAGGAAACTACTCCAGAGCTGGGTCCATAGAAGAATGAGTGGGGATGGGGAAGAAATGGGGGTGGGGAGAGAAACAACAAAAAGAAATTTTATTGAAAAGTACCATAATGAAACACATTTCTCTATAAGGTTATAAAAATTTAAAACAGATAAATTGCCAGTGAACAATTTTGAATTTGATGTAAGAAATTATATTCTGGCATAAAATGTATCCAGAAGTAAGCAGGATCCAAATTTGGTGGACCTTTGAGTTCAAACCATCTAATTCTGAGTTTAATGATACAAAACATATTTAACTTATTCTAGATTATAAATTAAAAGCTATCCTGAATGTCATGAAGTACATGGATTAAAATGATAGAAAGTGGCTTTCCTAGCTGGTCTGCCCCCCTGAAGACACCATATCCTACCCATCCTAGAGGAACCACTGTACTCAGAGCAGTGAGTAAGAACCCTCCCCCACAACCCTATGTCTCAGAGCTGCAGGTGGGAGCCTGAGGCACTTGGGACCCATCATCCACCCAAACCTCACCCTCCTCTGGAATACAACTTCCCTTCCGCCTCTCATATGGTCCTTTCTGCTGGGGCAGACTCCTAGCTGATCTGCTCCTGTGAAGACACCATATCCTGATCCAACCCAAAGGAATCACTGTACTCAGAGAAGCAGAGGAATCACTATACTCAGAGAAGTATAGAATCTGCTGCACTCAAAGAAGTTGAGGAAGCTGGATTCTCAGGAGCTCAAACACACCAAGGATCATAAGATTTCAGGATCCCAGAGGCAGACCAAGTCCCAGGAGCTCCCTCACCCAGGATCTCAGGATCACAGGATCACAAAGACAGCTGAGGACTCTGAGGAGTTCTGACACAAGTAAGATAACAGTCAGAGACAGTGAGTGCAGGGAGCACTAGAGATAACCAGATGGCAAAAGACAAGCACAAGAACATAAGCAACAGAAACCAAGAGGACCTGGCAGTATCAGAACCCAGTTCTCCCACCATAGCAAGTCCTGGATTCACATTTAAAATCACTTTTCATGATGATGATAGAGGAATTTCAGAAGGACATAAACAACTCCCTTAAAGAAGTACAGGAGAACACAGGTAAACAGGTAGAAGCCTTAAAAAGGAAACACAAAAATCCCATAAAGAATTGCAAGAAAACACAACCAAACAGGTGAAGGAATGGAACAAAACCATCCAGGATATAAAAATGGATGTAAAAACAATAAAGAAATCTCAAGCGGTGGTGGTGGCGCACGCCTTTAATCTCAGCACTTGGGAGACAGAGGCAGGAAGATTTCTGAGTTCGGGCCAGCCTGGTCTACAGAGTGAGTTCCAGGACAGCCCAGGCTACACAGAGAAACCCTGTCTCGAAACCCCCCCCCAAAAAAAAAAAACAAAAAACAAAAAAAAAAAAAACCAAAAAAAAAAAAAAAACAAAAAGAAATCTCAAAGGGAGACTACCCTGGAGATAGAAAACTTAGGAAAGAGATCAGGAGTCATAGATGTAAGCATCAGCAACTGATTACAAGAGATAAAAGAGAGAATTCCATGTGCCATAGAAAACATTGGCAATTGTCAAAGAAAATGCAAAATGCAAAAAGCTCCTAGCCCAAAACATGCAGGAAATCCAGGATACAATGAGAAGACCAAACCTAAGGATAATAGGTATAGATGAGAGTGAAGATTTCCAATTTAAAGGGCCAGTAAATATCTTCAACAAAATTATAGAGGAAAACTTCCCTAACCTAAAGAAAGAGATGTTCATGAATATACAAGAAGCCTACAGAATGCCAAATAGACTAGACCAGAAAAGCAATTCCTCCTGTCACACAATAATCAAAACATCAAATGCACAAAAAAAGGAAAGAATATTAAAAGCAGTAAGGGAAAAAGGTCAAGTAAAATAAAAAAGCAGACCTATAAGGATTATACCAGACTTCTCACCAGAGATTATAAAAGCCAGAAGATCCTGGACTGATATTGTACAGACCCTAAGAGAACACAAATGCCAGCCCAGACTACTATACCTAGCAAAACTCTCAATCACTATAGATCGAGAAACTAAGATAGTCCATGACAAAACCAAGTTTACACAATATCTTCGCACAAATCCAGCACTTTAAAGGATAATAGACGGAAAACTCCCACTTAAGGAGGAAAACTACAAACTAGGAAAAGCAAAAAAGTAATCTTCCAACAAGCCCAAAAGAAGATAGCTACACAAACATAATTCCACCTCTAATAAGCAAAATAACAGGAAGCAACAATCATTTTTCCTTAATATCTCTTAACATCAATGGACTCAATTAACATATAAAAAGACATATACTAACAGACTATATATATAAATAGAACCCAGAATCTTGCTGCATACGGGAAATACACCTCAGTGACAAAGACAGACACTACCTCAGAGTAAAAGGCTGGAAAACAATTTTCCAAGCAAATGGTCCCAAGAAACAAACTGGAGTACCCATTCTAATATCGAATAAAATCGACTTTCAACCAAAAGTTATCAAAAAAGATAAGGAAGGACACTTCATACTCATCAAAGGAAAAATCTACCAAGATGTACTCTAATTCTGAACATCTATGCTACAAATGCAAGGGCACCCACATACATTAAAGAAACTTTACTAAAGCTCAAAGGAGTCATTGTACCCTACACAATAATAGTGCAGACTTCAACATCCCGCTCTCAGCAATGGAAAGATCATGGAAACAGAAACTAAACAGAGATACAGTGAAACTAACAGAAGTTATGAACCAAATGGATTTAACAGATGTCTATAGAACATTTCATCCTAAAACAAAAGAATATGCCCTTTACTCAACACCTCATGGTACCTTCTCTAAAAAAGACCACCAGACAGTTGGTCACAAAATAGGTCTCAAAAGATAGAAAAAGAGAAATAATTCCTTGCATTCTATCAGATCACCACGGACTAAGGCTGGTCTTCAATAATAACAATAATGGATAGCCCACATACACGTGGAAACTGAACAATGCTCTACTCAATGATAACTTAATCATGGAAGAAAGAAATAAATTAAAGACTTTTTAGAATTTAATGAAAAATAAAGGGTCTTCATACCAAAAGTTATGGAACACAATGAAATCAGGGCTAAGAGGAAAGCTCATAGCGCTAAGTGCCTACAAAAAGAACCTGGAGAGAGCATATATTAGCAACAGCACACCTGCAAGTTCTAAAACAAAATGAAGCAAATATACCCAAGAGGAGTAGATGGCAGGAAATAATCAAACTCAGAGCTGAAATCAACTAAGAAGAAACAAAAAGAACTGTACAAACTATCAACAAAATCAGGAGCTGGTTCTTTGAGAAAATTAACAAGATACATAAACTCTTACATAAACAAGATACATATACAGACTAACTAAAGGGCACAGAGAAAGAATCCAAATTAATAAAATCAGAACTGAAAAGGGAGACATACCTACAGAAAGAGAGAAAATTAAAAAAACCATCAGATCCTACAACAAAAGCCTGTACTCAACAAAACTGGAAAATCTGGATGAAATGGACCATTTTCTAGACAGATACCAAATACCAAAGTTAAATCAGGAGCAGATAAACCATCTAAATGGTACCATCACCCCTAAAGAAATAGCAGCATCCATTAAAATCTCCCCACCAAAAAAGCCCAGGACCAGATGGTTTTAGTGCAGAATTCTATCAGACATTCAAAGAAGACCTCATATCAATTCTCTATAAACTATTTCAGAAAATGGAAACAGAAAGAACACTACTCAATTCATTCTATGAAGCCACGATTACACTTATACCTAAACTACACAGACACAACAAAGAAAGAGAATTTCAGACCAATCTCTCTTATGAATATTGATGCAAAGTACTCAATAAAATTCTCACAAATGGAATCCAAGAACACATCAAAACAATCATCTATCATGATCAAGTAGGCTTTACCCAGGAATGCAGGGTTGGTTCAATATTTGGAAATCCATCAATGTAATTCACTATATTAACAAACTCAAAGAAAAAAACCACATGATCATCTCACTAGATGCTGAGAAAGCATTTGACAAAATTCAACATCCTTTCAAGGTAAATGTCCTAGAAAGATCAGGAATTCAAGGCCCATAGCTAAACATAGTAAAAAGCAATGTACAGCAAGCCAGTAGCCAACATCAAACTAAATGGAGAGAAACCTAAATCAATCTCATTAAAATCAAGGACTAGAGAAGGCTGGCCACTGTCTCCCTACCTATTAAATATAGTACAGGAAGTCCTAGCCAGAGCAATTAGACAACAAAAGAAAGTCAAAGGAATACAAATAGGAAAGGAAGAAGTCAAAATTTCACTATTTGCAGATGATATGATAGTATACTTAAGTGACCCTAAAACTTCCACCAGAGAACTCCTAAACCTCATTAAAAAACTTCAGCAAAGTGGCTGGATATAAAATTAATTTAAAAAGTCAGTAGCCTTCCTCTACTCAAAAATAAACAGGGTGAGAAAGAAATTAGGAAAATGATACCTTTCACAATAGTCACAAATAATAGAAAATACCTGGTGTGAATCTGACCAAGCAAGTGAAAGATCTGTATGACAAGAACTTCAAGTCTCTGAAGAAAGAAATTGAAGAAGATCTCAGAAGATTGAAAGATTCCACATGCTCATGGGTTGGCAGGATTAATATAGTAAAAATGGCTATTTTGCAGAAAGCAATCTACAGATTCAATGTAATCCCCATCAAAATTCAAATTCAATTCTTCATAGAGATAGAAAGAACAATTTGAAAATTCATTTGGAATAACAAAAAATCCAAGATAGTAAAAACTATTCTCAACAACAAAAGAACTTCTGGGGGAATCACCATCCCTGACTTCAAACTATACTACAGAGCAATAGTGATCTGCTCTGTAAAAACTGCATGGTATTAGTACAGAGACAGGCAGGAAGGTCAATGGAATAGAACTGAAGACCTAGAAATGAACCCACACACCTATGGTCACTTGATCTTTGACAAAGGAGCTAAATCCACTCAGTGTAAAAAGAGTAGAAGAGTGCAAATCGATCCATTCTTATTTCCTTATATAAAGCTCAAGTCCAAGTGGATAAAGGACCTTCACATAAAACCAGATACACTGAAACTAATAGAAGAGAAGGTGGGGACGAACCTCGAGTACTTGGGCACAGCAGAGAAGTTCTTGAACAGAACACCAATGGCTTATGCTCTAAGATCAAGAATTGACAAATGGGACTTCATAAAATTGCAAAGCTTCTGTAAAGCAAAGGACACTGTCAATAGGACAAAATGGCAACCAACAGATTGGGAAAAGTTCTTTATCAATCCTACATCTGATAGAGAGTTAATAACCAATATATACAAAGAACTCAAGAAATTAGACTCCAGACAACCAAATAATCCCATTTAAAATGGGGTATTAGAATAAATGAAGAATTCTCAACTGCAGAAACTTGAATGGCTGAGTAGCACCTAAGGAAATGTTCAACATCCTTAGTCATCTGGGAAATACAAATCAAAATGACCCTAAAATTCCACCTCAAACCAGTCAGAATGGCTAAAATAAAAAACTTAAGTGATAGTAGATGCTGGTAAGGATGTGGAGAAAGAGGGACACTCCTCCATTGTTGGTGTGATTGCAAGTTGATACAACCACTCTGCAAATCAATGTAGCAGTTCCTCAGAAAATTGGACATAGCATTACCTGAGGGCCCAGCTATACCACTCCTGGGCGTACATCCAGAATATGCTCCAACATATAACAAGGACACATGTTCCAGTATGTTCATAGCAGCCGTATTTATTTATTTATTTATTTATTTATTTATTTATTTATATTGGATATTTTATTTATATTTCCAATGTTATCCTCTTACCCCATTTCTCCACTCCCCTGCCCAGCAACCCCATAACCTATTCCCCCTCCTCATGCTTCTATGAGGATGTGTTCCCACCTACCGCCCACATAGGGAGGGATCCATGGCTCCAGCTGTATATGTAGGGGAGAAAGACCTGTTTGGGCATAAGTTGGAGAGGAAACCCTTGATCCTGTTTAGGCTGGATGCTCCAGTATGGAGAAATTCGAGGGCAGTTAAGTGGGAGTGGGTGGGTGGGGGCACATCCCAATATAAGCAGGAGGAGGGGGGATGAGATGGGGATTTCTGGGTTGGCGGAAAATGGGGTAAGGGGATAACATCTGAAATGTAAATAAAATATCCAATAAAAAATTAATAAAAAAAACCCAAGTGTATTTATATATAGACAGACAGGTAGATCAATGGAATAGAATTCAAGACCCAGAATTAAACCCATACACCTTTAGTCACCTGACCTTTGACAAAGAAGCTAAAACTATCCAGTGGAAAAAAGACAGCATCTTCAACCAATGGTCCTGGTTTGACCATCATTTAGAAGAATGCAAATTGATCCATTCTTATCTCCTTGTACAAAGCTCAAGTAAATGTGGATAAAGGACCTTCACATAAAACCAGATACACTGAATCTAATAGAAGGTAAAGTGGGAAAGAGCCTCAAACACGTTGGCACAGAGATACATTTTCTGAAAAAGAAAACCAATGTTCTCAAGCTCTAAAATCAACTAGAGACAAATGGGACCTCATAAAATTGCAAAGCTTCTGTAAAGCAAAGGATACTGTCAATAGGACAAATGGCAACCAATAGATTGGGAAAAGTTCTTAATCAATCCTACATCCAATAGAAGGCTATTATCTAATATATACAAAGAACTCAAGAAGTTAGATTCCAGAAAATTAAGTAACCCTATTAAAAAATGGGGAAAAGAGCTTAACAAAGAATTCTCAACTGCAGAAACTTGAATGGCTGAGTAGCACAGAAGGAAATGTTTAACATCCTCAGTCATCAGGAAATGCAAATGCAAATGACCCTAAAATTCCACCTCACATCAGTCAGAATTGCTAAGATCAAAGACAGCAGATGCTGGCAAGGAAATGGAGACAGAGGAACACTTCTCCATGCTGGTGGGATTGTAAGCTGGTACAACCACTCTAGAAATCAATGTGGCAGTTCCTCAGAAAATTGCTCATAGCATTACCTGAGGACCCAGCTATACCACTCCTGGGCATGTACCCAGAAGATGCTCCAACATGGAATAAGGACACATGTTTCACTATTTTCATAGCAGCCATATTTATAATAGTCAGAAGCTGGAAACAAACCCAGATGTCATTCATCAAAGGAATAGATACAGAAAATATTTTGTATTTACACAATGAAGTACTTTTCAGCTTTTTTTTAAATGACTTCATGAAATTTGAAGGCAAATGGAGAGAGAGAGAGAGAGATCTGGGAGGAAAACAGACAGGGGAAGCAAATGGGGGCAGGATCAGGTGTGGCAGAGGATGGAGGAGAAATACACAGGGTTAGGAATTTGAATGTCGGTATGTAGCAGTGGGGGATGGGGAACAGAATGTACTCACTAGAAAGTCCCAGATGACAAGAAAGAAAGAGGCTCCCAAGAAGCAACAGGGATGACATCAGCAGAAATACCCAACAAAGGAAGAGAGAACTTGTAGAGACCATATTCAGAGGCTAGACACGGCCATGGGTTGAAGTATGGAGCCACCCACCCATCTCAAAAATATTAACCCAGAATTGCTCCTGTCTAAAGGAAATGCAGGGACCAAGAGTGGAACAGAGACTGAAAGAAAGGCCATCCAGAGACCATTCTACCTAGGGATCCTTCCCATCTGCAGACACCAAATCCAGACACTATTGCTAACGCTGACAAGAGCCTGATATAGCTGTCCCCTGACCAATACAGATGCGGATGCTCACAGCCAACCATTGGACTGAGCACAGGGACTCCAATGGAGGAGTTAGGGGAAGGACTGAAGGAGCCGAAGGCATTTCCAACCCCATAGGAAGAACAACACTATCAACCAACCAAACTCCTCCCTCTTTACCTCCCTACCCCCCCCCCCCCCCCCAGCTCACAAGGACCAAACCACTAACCAAAGAGTACACATGGATAGACCCATGGCTCCGGCTGCATGTGTAGCAGAGGATGGCCTTATCTGGCATCAATTCCAGGGGAAAGCCTTGGTCCTGTGGAGGCTTGCTATCCCAGTGTACTGGAATGCTAGGGCAGTGAGGTGGGAGTGGATGGGCATGTGGGGGAGCACCTTTATAGAAGCAGTGTGGTGGGGTTGGGACAGGGAGGTTGTGGAGGGGAAACTGGGAAGTGGGATTACATTGAAATGGAAATAAATGAATTAACCAATAAAAACAAACAAACAAACAAATAAATAAATAAATAAATAAAATTCACAATTAGGCCTCGTATACTCTTAAATAAAAAGCCTAGTACTAGGAAACAAAATGATAGAGGTGGTCTTTTTTTTTCCTATGATTTAAGGCCTGTGCCACTGGGGGTGGGGATGGGGGTGGGGGAGCAAATGATTTGGGAACTCCAAGGTGAAACTACTACCATTATTCTGCTAAATTGATGTAGTATGAAATTGCTATCTAAATTCATATCTCTCTACCCATAGATTAATGCAGCTCTAGACCTTGTCAGAGAAGTTTGTGCAGTGGACAGTGATTAATGCAAAAAGTCACAACTGATCTAAGTGCAGAAAACTAGTGTCCATGGAGTGGTCAGCCACAAATGGGATGTCTACTTCACCACCTCACTCGCTACCCAAGCCTAAGAGATCATTACTGTAGATGGGACTGAAAGACAGTAAAAGAGATGTCAGGGAGGATCAGAGTGGATCATTGGTTTCTGGGTATGATGGGACTGATGAATCCAGAAACTCAAGGTAACTGTGGTCTGCCTGCTCAAGACCTGTACAGAATAAATCCAGTGAACATTCTAAGCAATGAAAAATCTCCACCCTTAACTGAGGAAACAGTGACAGTTGATGACTTATTGGGGAGGGAGATTCAGTTTTTTTCTTAGAGTGTGTTTCCTGGTATGTAACTCCAGTGGGTGGCCCTACACCCAGAAGTACATGACAGCACAAATTGGAGTCCATGGGTTATTAGCAGATGAAGAAAATCTGTATGAAGTTGAGAGTGGGTAGGAAAGTGGGGCTGGATCTGGGAGGAGTTAGAGGAAAGAGGAGGAGGTGACTATGATCAAGATACACTGTAAAACAATTCTCAAAGTATTAATAAAATGCTACTTAAAAGAGAAAATGTAATATGCACATATGAAATAATAACCCAAGCTGATTAAATGATTCATGGCATGTAAGAAGGAGATACAGTCACTGAGTTATTTAATGATTTCTATTTTAAAAACAAAAGCTTCTATGAAACTGCACATTTCACTCAGGCCAACTCAAGAGGAACTTCAAAGTATTAAGACTGAAAAGCCACCCTGTAGAGATTAAAGGTACAAAAGTTTTTCATGGTGGTAAAGCATTTTATTTTGAGAAACTGAGAGATGTGGAGAGACTTTTCTAGTACAGCAAAGAGTAGTCCGTGTTTCAGTTTCTTATGAGCACTCTAACACGCCGAAAAAAAACCTCTGGGATACGGGTCCCCTGAGCCTCACATTTCCAAACATATTGTTCCATTTCTATTGTGTGCTCTCTATTAATTCAGTTCATATTAATTTATCACAGCAACTACTTAAGGCATTATGTTTCTGACAGTAAGGGATGGTGTTAGTTACAGGGTGTTTCTCATTGTTCGAATCTTAACATGAATTAGGATTGTACAGAACAAAATAAAGGCAATGCTTTAACTGTCATGTGGGAAGTTGTGGTACCCCTGGGCCTGCACAGCACACCAGGGGTACTCCTGGAGCCCTGTGGCTACACAATGTTCCTGTATGCTGTGCATTAGTCCCTTTCAGCTGAGTTTCGTCTGATAGTATTTGACGGTTGGTTGAAAGGATAATTAGCTTCTAGGATAAGGGCTTTTCATATGACAATCCTTTTTTTCTCATTTTGTGTTCCCAGAGACTTGAGGTTTAATAACATAAGAGAGACTCCAGGAGTGCCTCCAAGAAACTACAGAATCTGAATGAAAGAGTGTTTACCGCTAAGCTGTGTGTTTCTAAAATCTCCAGCTAGGTAACAGGCTCACAATTTTCCATGAAAATCATTTACACACACACACACACACACACACACAAGAGAGAGAGAGAGAGAGAGAGAGAGAGGAGAGAGAGAGAGAGAGAGAGAGAGGAGAGGAGAGAGAAATGAAAACTTACCAGGCCAGGCCTTCTTCAATCAGCATTTGGTTGCTTGTCTCTTTCATGCCTTCTGGTTTTGGAAGATGCTCTTGTTTATCAGACTTCTGATTGTAGTCTGTTTGTTTAGAAAAGATTCACATGATGAAGACATTAAAAGTAAAGTTAAATAACTTGTCTATGGCCCCTAGACAGAATCCCACAGAAACAGAGTGAATATATGTGAATGAATATATATATATGTTATGAAAGGACACCCTGGGATCTTCTGCTCTATGCTGTCAAAAATCTCACAAAATCATTTGAAAGTGTGGCAGTTTTGTGGCGAAGAACTGATAAAAAAGTGCAATATTTGAAAACACTTCCTTTTATTTGTTTGTTAGACGTCTGTTATCTGCTGTCTTTATCAGTGTTGGTTTTGTGTTCAGACCCAAATGCACTTGACCCTGGTGTGAAGTAGACTATATTTTGATGTTAGGAGTGCAGTCAATAAGCCATCCTGGGTTCTTAGATAATTTGAAAACTATGCTCCATCTTGTAAAACAAAGGAAAAGAACATTGAGAGCGGGTTGACAGATGGCTGGAGTATGGATTGTGAAACTTTTGTTTCAGACTCCATTCACTTTAGCTCTGGTAAGCACCCTTCCACAGTGTGCATCTGCATTTTTGTCATTTATGACACTGCCAGGACAAGTTTTAGACTTCCCATCTGCATGTCAGCTAGGCCAACTCTTTTAACTCCAGGACTGCTTGTACTTTCTCAACTGCATTTTTTCCAAACACTGGTAACCAAATATACATGTTCTTGCTTTTGTATGTTTCTGTGATAATGTGAGAGCATACAAGTTAATCAGGGCTCCTGTTAAGGAAAGAAATTATCTTTACTTAACAAAAAGGCAACTCTATTTATATATTTATTTATTTACTTTTATGCCATTTCAATTACATGCAAATATTAAGGTTAGTTCTAGGTTAAGGAACTAGCAATACAATAGATGTACATAGTCAATGAACAGGCAAGACAATAAACACAAATAGTCAAAGAACAAGCAAGGCAATAAACAAAGTCTAGTGATCACTCCCTTGATCACTGTTTCTCTTTTATTTTTATTGGAGCATCTTCTGGGTATATGCTCAGGAGTGATATAGCTGGGTCCTCAGGCAATGCTATGTCCAATTTTCTGAGGAACTGTCAGACTGATTTCCAGAGTGGTTGAACCAGCTTGCAATCCCACCAACAATGGAGGAGTGTTCCTCTTTCTCCACATCCTCCCCAGCATCTACTATCACCTGAGTTTTTGATCTTAGCCATTCTGACAGGTGTGAGGTGGAATCTCAGGGTTGTTTTGATTTGCATTTCCCTGATGACTAAGGATGTTGAACATTTCTTAAGGTGCTTCTTGCCATTCGAGTTTCCTCAGTTGAGAATTCTTTGTTTTTCTCAGTACCCCATTTTAAATGGGATTATTTGGTTGTCTGGAGTCTAATTTCTTGAGTTCTTTGTATATATTGGTTATTAACTCTCTATCAGATGTAAGATTGATAAAGAACTTTTTCCAATCTATTGGTTGCCATTTTGTCCTATTGACAGTGTCCTTTGCTTTACAGAAGCTTTGCAATTTTATGATGTCCCATTTGTCAATTCTTGATCTTAGAGCATAAGCTGTTGGTGTTCTGTTCAGGAACTTTTCCCCTGTGCCCAAGTATTCAAGATCTCCCCACCTTCTCTTCTATTAGTTTCAGTGTATCTGGTTTTATGTGAAGGTCCTTTATCCACTTGAACTTTAGCTTTATATAAGGAAATAAGAATGGATCGATTTGCACTCTTCTATATGCTGACCTCCTGTTGAACCAGCACCATTTGTTGAAAATGCTGTCCTTTTTACACTGAGTGGTTTTAGCTCCTTTGTCAAAGATCAAGTGACCATAGGTATGGTGGTTCATTTCTAGGTCTTCAGATCTATTCTATTGATCTTCTTGTCTGTCTCTGTACTAATACCAGGCAGTTTTTATCACTATTACTCTGTAGTACAGCTTGAGGTCAGGGTTGGTGATTCCCCAGAAGTTCTTTTGTTGTTGAGAATAGTTTTTGTTATCTTGGGTTTTTTTATTATTCCAAATGAATTTGCAAATTGTTCTTTCTATCTCAATGAAGAATTGAATTGGAATTTTGATGAGGATATTGCATTGAATCTGTAGATTGCTTTCTGCAAGATGGCCATTTTTACTAAATTAATCCTGCCAATCCATGAGCATGGGAGATCTTTCCATCTTCTGAGATCTTCTTTGATTTCTTTCTTCAGAGACTTGTAGTTCTTGTCATACAGATCTTTCACTTGCTTGGTTAGATTCAATCCAAGATATTTTATATTATTTATTAATATTGTGAAGCATGTCATTTCCCTAAATTCTTTCTCAGCTTGTTTATCCTTCGAGTATAGGAAGACTACTGATTTGTTTGAGTTGATTTGATATCCAGCCACTTTGCTGAAGTTGTTTATGAGGTTTAGGAGTTCTCTGGTGGAAGTTTTAGGGTCACTTAAGTATACTATCATATCATCTGTAAATAGTGAAATTTTGACTTCTTCCTTTCCTATTTGAATCCCTTTGACTTCCTTTTGTTGTCTAATTGCTCTGGCTAGGACTTACAGTACTATATTTAGTAGGTAGGGAGAGAGTGGGCAGCCTTGTCTAGTCCCTAATCTTAGTGGGAATGCTTCAAGTTTCTCTCCATTTAGTTTGATGTTGGCTACTGGTTTGCTGTATATTGCTTTTACTATGTTTAGGTATGGGCCTTGAATTCCTGATCTTTTCAAGACTTTTAACATGAAAGGATGTTGAATTTTGTCAAATGCTTTCTCAGCATCTAGTGAGAAAATCATGTGGTTTTTTTCTTTGATTTTATTTATGTAGTGGATTATATTGATGGATTTCCAAATATTGAACTATCCCTGCATTCCTGGGATAAAGCCTACTTGATCATGATGGATTATTGTTTTGCTTTATTCTTGGATTAGGTTTGCAAGTATTTTATTGAGTATTTTTGAATTGATATTCATAAGAGAGATTGGTCTAAAGTTCTCTTTCTTTGTTGGGTCTTTGTGAGGTTTAGGTATGAGTGTAATTGTAGCTCCATAGAATGAATTTGGTAGTGTTCCTTCTGTTTCTATTGTATGGAATAGTTTGAAGAGAATTGGTGTTATGTATACCTTGAAGGTCTGATAGAATTCTCTACTAAAACCATCTTGTCCTGGGCTTTTTTTTTGGTGGGGAGATTTTTAATGACTACTGCTATTTCTTTAGGGGTTGTGGAACTGTTTAGATGATTTATTTGCTCCTGATTTAACTTTGGTATCTGGTATCTGTCTAGAAAATTGTCCATTTCATCCAGATTTTCCAATTTTGTTGAGTATAGGCCTTTGAAGTAGGATCTGATGATTATTTTAAATTTCCTTAGTTTCTGTTGTTATGTCTCCCTTTTCAGTTCTGATTTTATTAATTTGGATACTGTCTCTGTGCCCTCTGGTTAGTCTGTCTAAGGGTTTATCTATCTTGTTAATTTTCTCAAAGAACCAGGTCCTGAGTTGTTGTTTGTATAGTTGTTTCTTTTATGGGTGATTTAGTCTGAGTTGTTGATTGTATAGTTGTTTCTCTTTCTACTTGGGTGATTTCAGTCCTGAGTTTGATTATTTCCTTCTGTCTACTCCTCTTTGGTGTATTTACTTCTTTTTGTTCTAATGCTTTCAGGTTTGCTGTCAGGTTGTTTGTGTATGTTCTCTCTAATTTCTTTTTTTAGGCACTTAGAGCTATGTTTTCCTCTTAGGACTGCTTTCATGGAGTCCCAGAAGTTTTGCTATGATGTGTCCTTATTTTCATTAAATTCTAAAATGTCTTTAATTTCTTTCTTTATTTCTTCCTTGACCAAGTCATCATTGAGTAGAACATTTGTAAGGAGCAGGCCCTTACACAGGATGAACTCCATTTTGTAATATGAAATTGTTAGGACATGTCTGGTACTTGTAAAGACATGTCTGGAAGTAAAGTTGTGCAGTAATAACCAGCTGTGATGAGATCAGAGCCCGTCGATAACCAGACATGAGAGGTTATCTGGTGTGCATGTCAGGAGTAATGCCAAATCCAACATAAAAGAGAAGCCCAATCAGAGAACTTCATCACACTTGTAGCAATGACTGGTCAATGTGATCCTCTGGACAAAGCCTCCTCAGCACCCAATCATCAAAGAGACAACTGAGAGACCAATGCCTCCAGCTTCTTCGTGGTCAAAGCACCCTGCAAGGTCAAATTATCAATGCAACTATCTGAAAGACGCAGCCTGACCCTACCTTCTGGGACTCTGGACCTATAACCCGAAACCATAACCCGAAATCAGAAGGACTCAGGTCATATAATACATGAATGAATGATGTACTTATTGATATGCTTACTTCTTTGGTAATTAGCAATTTATAATTGGTGTTCATTGTGCATATTGTTAGAGGCAATACATAGGAAATGTAGCAATACTTCTTTGGTAATTAGCAACTTATTATTTGTGCTCATTGTGCATATTGTTAGAGGCAATGCACAGGAAATGTGACAGTATCTTGTTGTAGCAATTGCTTTAGCATTGATAATAGTATATTGCTTGCTGTACATCATTAAAAAGTAACTGAATTCCAAAACCTATGTTTCTCTGGCGTACTCCTCTCGAGGAGCTGATGGTCTCACAGTCAAATCCAGTATATGATCCCTGAGTGGAGCAGGACCTATCACTCCTCTCCCTTGGGGGATTCTAACCCCTTATCAATAGCCTGCTCCTAACAGATAAAAGTCCCATAGCCTGCTCCCGACAGCTTGGTGTAGTTGGCAGGATTTGAATGAAGAGAAAGTTCCTCAGTAAGAGAGCGGAGAGACAAGCCGAGCAGAGATTTGAGGAGTTAATGAAAAGTAAGGGACTCAGCAACCTCCAATGGTATATTAGAAAAAAGGAAATTAAGCTTCTGTATTGGCTGGTGGATCTTTTATATTAAGCATGCAAATGCTTGTTAACACATTTAAAAGGATCAAATTACACCATGTTACTGGCAAAGAGCCACAAATGGAGGAAAAAGTAAAATAGAAGGATGTAGCACAGGCAGTAAAGGGCAGAATTGGCATGAAACCTGTTAATATAGTGCATCCATTAACTGATCCTAATTCAGTTTAAATGTCAGTGGAACAGGTCAAAAAGGACCAGGTACTGGCAGTCATTATGAAAACCATACAATACATAGATAAAGACAGATTGATGGGCAAAAGGCTAGCTATGAATGTTGTCAAGTCCAGAGGAGGACTGATCACCCCCAAGGACAGGCAGTTTCCCTCCCGATAACGACTATACATAAAAAGACTCCCAAATTGGATCTCAAAACCCCTCAGAAAAGAGGAGGAAGTGGTCAGTTTCCACCACCCCCAAATTTAGACAGGATGGAAATAGAGGAGTCCAGACCCTTTACACAGTCTGAGCTTTTGGATTTAAGAAAACAATATGCCCAGAATGGCACAAAGGATGCCTCATATATAGTTAGATTATGGGAACAATGAGCCGATACAGTCATGTTACATGAAAGAGAAATGAGATGGATTAGGAATATTATTGAGAACTTCAAATATGGCTGACCATATTTGAAGCACTAGAACAAGTACTGGAGGCAGGTAAAGCAGAAACAAAACCTCTCCTAGATTGGGTCACATCTGCTTGGAGATACACCTTCCCCACCTTAGACCTAACACAGTTTGAAGCAGCAGGCAAATGGACAATATACCAAGATGCAATTTCCCTGGCCAGGAAATAGGCATCCTATACTTTATCTACATTGAGGTAGACACCCCACAAGCAGCACCCATGCTACCTGGGTTTGCCAAAATAATACTGAAAGGAGCACCACCCCACCTTAGAGTAAGCCTAGCAGGACCAATACATTCAGTAAACAGAAGTGCTAGATCAATTGCTCAGGAGCATGATTAGTTGCTACTTAACTAAAGACAACTACCCCCATTATGAGTTATGCAGAAGACACAACACTTGGAAAGCACTGCATCTCCTAGATGGAGATTGGCACTGTGCTATGAATTACTTAGATAGAACACATTCACCCAAAAGCTTAGAATCATTTGCTAGCAGAGCACTGATTAAACTGTTTATCTATCATTTATTGTTTAAATTTGCAACATATTTAGATTGGTACTCAGCTTAGAGAACATACAAAATAGCCAAAAAAGCCAATAATATACCAGAACACCCCATAGATTGTATAAAGGGAGACAATGTAGTAATAGATATGATGGATGGAAATTATCAAAGAGCCTTGTGCCAAAATCATGTAAATCCCCCAACTGCGATTGCTGAGTGATACCTTTCAGGTTGACATCATTACAGGTATCAGGGGATGGAATGTAAGGAGCAGGCCCTTACACAGTACCAACTCCATTATGTAATAGGAAACTTGTAAAGACATGTCTGGTACTTGTAAAGACAAGTCTGGAAGTAAAGTTGTGCTGTGATAACAAGCTGTGATAAGGTCAGAGCCCGGTGATAACCAGACACGAGTGCTTATCTGCCGTGTACATCAGCAGTAACACTAAATTGAACATAAAATGAGGACCCGGTCTAGAGCACTTGTAGCCATGACTGGCCAATGTGATCCTCCAGGCAAAGCCTCCTCAGTACCCGATCATTCAAAGAGGCAACCTAGAGACAACACCTCCAGCTTCTTCATGGTCAAGCACCCTGTGAGGTCAAATTATCAATTCAATTATCTGGAAGCCACAGTCTGACCCTGCCTTCCTGGACTCTGAACCTGTAACCCAAAACCATCATAAGGACTCAGGTTGCATAATTCATGAATGAATGATGTGTTTATTGCTATACTCATTTCTTTGGTAATTAGCAACTTATTATTTGTGCTCATTGTGCATATTGTTAGAGGCAATGCATAGGAAACGTGGCAGTATCTTGTTGTAGCAATAGCTTTAGCATTGTTAATAGCATATTGCTTGCTGTACATCATTAAAAAGTAACTGAATTCCAAAACTTCTGTTTCTTGGCGTATTCTCTCTTCCCTCTCGAGGAGCTGATGGTCTCACAGTCAAATCCAGCATAGGATCCCTGAGTGGAGCAGGACCTGTTGCTCCTCCCCATGGGGGATACTAACCCCTTAACAATAGCCTGCTCCTAACAGATAAAACTCCCATAGTCTGCTCATGACAGCTTGTTCAGTTTCCATGTGTATTTGGGTTTTCCATTGTTTTTGTCATTATTAAATACTAGCCTTAGTCATGGTGATTTGATAGGATGGAAGGAATTATTTCAATCTTTTTGTATCTTTTGAGGCCTGTTTTGTGACCAATTATATGGTCTATTTTGGAGAAGGTACCATGAAGTGATGAGAAGAAAGTATATTTTTTTGTTAAAGATGAAATGTTCTATACATATCAGTTAAATCCATTTGGTTCATAATTTCTGTTAGTTTCACTGTATCTCTGTTTAGTTTCTGTTTCCATGATCTGTCCATTGCTGAGAGTGGTATCTTGAAATCCCCACTATTATTGTGTGGGTACAATGTCTGCTTTGAGCTGTAGTAAAGTTTCTTTTATGTATGTGGCTACCCTTGCATGTGGAGGATAGATGTTCAGAATTGAGAGTACATCTTGGTAGACTTTTTCTTTGATGAGTATGAAGTGTCCTTCCTTGTCTTTTTTGATTACTTTTGGTTGAAAGTCGATTTTATTTGATATTAGAATGGCTACTCCAGCGTGTTTCTTGGGACCATTTGCTTGGAAAATTGTTTTCCAGCCTTTTACTCTGAGGTAGTGTCTGTCTTTGTCACTGAGGTGCGTTTCCTGTATGCACTAAAGTTCTGTGTCCTGTTCATGTATCCAGTCTGATAGTCTACCTCTTTTTATTGGAGAATTGAGTCCATTGATATTAAGAGATATTAAGGAAAAGTTCTTGTTGCTTCCTGTTATTTTCTTATTAGAAGTTGGAATTATGTTTGTTTAGCTATCTTTTTTGGGGGTTGTTGGAATGTTACTTCCTTGCTTTTTCTAGGTTGTAGTTTCCCCCCTTGTGTTGGAGTTTTCCATCAGGTATCCTTTGAAATGCTGGACTTGTGGGAAGATATTGTATAAATTTGGTTTTGTCATGGACTATTTTGGTTCTCCATCTATAGTGATTGAGAGTTTTGCTGGGCTGGCATTTGTGTTCTATTAGGGTCTGTATATCAGTCCAGGATCTTCTGGCTTTTATAGTCTCTGTGAAAAGTCTGGTGTAATTCTTATAGGTCTGCCTTTATATGTTTACTTTACCTTTTTCCCTTACGACTTTTAACATTTTTTCTTTGTTTTGTGCATTTGATGTTTTTGATTATTATGTGGACAGGAGGAATTTCTTTCCTGGTCGAGTCTATTTGGCATTCGTAGGCTTCTTGTTATATTCATGAACATCTCTTTCTTAGGTTAGGGAAGTTTTCCTCTATAATTTTGTGAGAATTCATTGCCCTTTAAGTTGGGATCTGTACTCTCAAGCCTATTACCTCTTATCCTTAAGTTTGGTTTCTCATTGTGTCTGGATTTTTTCTGGATGTTTTGTGTTATGGAGCTCGTTTTGCATTTTGCATTTTCTTTGCCAATTTGCCCAATGTTTGCCACGGCAGTGGAATTCTCTCTTTTTAATCTCTTGTAATCAGTTGCTGATGCTTAACAATCTATGACTCCTGATCTCTTTCTAGTTCTTCGATCTATAATCGAGAATCAGTTAACAGTTTCTTGTCCCGTATGGTCTGAGAAGTCCTGATGTTCTGCTATAATGTGATGTTGCTACGTGCAGCCCCAATCCGCATTGTCTTTCCCTCCATAAGCCCTCGTCCAGCGCAGCATAAGCTAGTTACAACAGATCATACCCCTCTATCCTAATTCGCATTTGACCAGTACTTTGTTGAATGACCCCGCCGTGCTCCGTTGTCACCCATCCCATTCCGCACTTCCCTTGTACTCACCAAGGTATTTTTGACTCGCTCGCTTTGTTCCCTCCTGTAGTTGACTATATGTAGCTATTCTCTACAGTGTTTCTCCTGGACGCTGGTGCGTACGCCGTGCGCTCTGACGTCTTGTCTCGTGTGCAGCACACGTGCGCTTCACATCGCCGACACCAGTGTCTGTAGTATCCCAGGTGTCTCACCGCCTGCTCTATCATGGAGATCAGTGAATGTTTTACATATTTGCTGCTAATGTCCTGCTTCTATGACTGGTCCAGTAAGCTCCCCCCCATTCACGAGTACATTGTGTACTTCGCTTGTAAACTGGTTAGATGTGAACGTTGCGACGCCTTTGAATGTGCATAAAGTAATTGTTGTTGTGTGTAATCATCCCATACCCCAGTACTGACTAGAGGTGTTCACTATGTTTGGAACATCCTTATGTGCTACTCTTCGGTGATGAACCTCCTATATCTACCCAGAACTCCCATTATACTAGATGTGTGATACTTCTATTTGTCTATACAACCTTCTCCTTAATTGTTATATACGCCCGACCCCGCCCCTATGTACAAATAGAGTAACTGCACTCGCGAGCAGTGTACCGTTTGCCATCGACCTTCATTTCAGTACTAAGACCCCCCCCCCCCCCCCCCCCCCCCCCAGCCCCCCCACCCCTCCCCCCCCCTTTCTATCTACCAAATACATATCTCCAACCCCTTGCCCTCCGCACACTCCATTCCTCAGTAGTGTACTCTCAGTCAAGACACCCCCCCTCCCGCTGTTCCTCCGTCCCCGCCCCATCCTGTAAATGCATTCTAGCCCTAGTAGCTCCTGTGCGTCACAGAATACCACACATTCGCCACGTCCACCCATTGCATCCCCTGCAAGCAGCTGATTATGTCACTAATAGTCGTACTAATGTACTTGCTCCAGCTCCCTCTGTCTTTCAACAATCAATGCCTTTACTTGATGTTCCAGTGTGCATACCACTCACCTGACACCCGCCAAGAAGAGTTTGACTGCGAGTGGATATGGTGTCTTCAGGGACGCCGGAACGCCACGTACCTACGCCCTCGACTGTCACAGCCATCGCCATCGCGTCCAAAACACTCCGGTACCCTACAGTTTGCACAGCCCTTGCCGCACCCCCCCCGCCGCATCTGCTGCTCCCCGAGGCTTCCACCATCACCCATAACAACAGGAAGGCCGGTTTGCCGCACACCGTTACGACCACTCACTAGAGAGAGATACCCCATGTATATACCCCTGGCGTCGTAGCTACACCTCTCTGCCACACTCAGTACGATAGCGTCCCCATTCAGGACACTCCCTTGCCAAGGAGTAGCGCCAGCGAATTGCCCCCACCCCACCCTCCCCCACACTCCCCCCCCCCGCCCCGTGTGACCCCCCCCTACCCCCCCCCCCCCCCCCCCCACCCCACCCCATATAATAAGACAGGTCCCCCCTTCTCCTCACTGCCTATATTGCAGAAGTAGACCTGCGTTGTTTCCTTAGAAGTGCAGTCCTCAGAGTATACTGTAGTCTTATCCGCATTTCGAATGCACGCAATATGCCAGTCCTAAGTGATGATTACAGACTGCCTCATGCTTTGATAGAATTGCCCCAAGCGAGACTTTTCTCAGAAGCGATGTGCGGTCGAGGCTCAAGTCGCTGAGTCTAACAGATCATAGCTCGCCCTTGCGCTTCTTCTGTCCATGCCGTGGTGAACTACATATAACTTTATGTATCTGGAGCCTACTTCCCAGTCGCCATCTTCGATGATATATAGAAGCCGTTTCACTGTCCTGTCTCACTGATGAGGTAGCCTACTATCTTTAGTTCCTATGCCTTAAATTGTTTAAGCACAGCTTTACATGATGGCGGAAAATAAAAATATTGTTCGCCCACGTCTCAAACAGCTGAAGCCTACCTCCTCGGTGCTTGAGTCTGCTCTAAAGATTTATGATATACTCGCCATCACGAGATTCGCCGACTTCGACTCTCAAATCCTGTGAAGTAGTAGTCTGACGTCTCAGAGTAGTTTAGCTTAATTCTCATGCACTTCTCCGAACACATCTACTTTCACTTCCACTCCGTCTCATCCAGTCCTCCGTCGTAATATTTGTCAAGCTAGCGCAGCACTCCTCGAATAGCCACAACACTCATATGACCTACCTCTAGCCCGTGTCGAAAGCAGTCTATCGGCTACACTTATGTCTGATGATCCCTGCATCACTGCACATCTCCCACGAAGAACGCAGTACACCCTACTAAAAATCTCTGTCTACGTCATCATCTGCCAAACATATTGATGTTCTTGTCTCCCCATATCTCTACGTTAGAGAAGAGAGATCAAGAGCACACTCATCTAAGCCATGCGCCCTATTATGTCGTGCCTCCGTCATCTATGTTACCTACCAAGAGAATGCCAATCTTACCTTCATGTAACTCTCGAGTATGCCGGACAGTCATCGCTCAGCCTACCGCCAAATATCACACCCCCCTCCCCACACACCCACCAACATAATGCCCTAAATCACAAGACCCTTCTGCAATTTGCTATCACAAAAAAATGCAGAAGAGAGTAGTAAATCATATAGTGCAGACTATGCACTTTAGAACTGCTCTGCCCTACTTCATACATATACTAAAAAAGCTTCTGTGGACTCAAAGTCCGATCCGAGCGCGAAAGCCGACTTGCTACGCCTCCGTTGATACGATGTGACCATGCCTCGTGCACTCCCTATCCCAGCACAAACTCTAGAATGCCATGTCCTATGCCCTAGATGAAAAAGGAAAGAGAATTAAATACTTCCATTACCATCCCTGTCGGCATTCCATATCCCCCCCGACATGCAACCCTTCCATTGTCCAGCCGCAAAAACTCCTCTTGCCCAATCCTTCCCGGACACGAGCAGACCAGAGGTGCGTGTCCCCCCCATCCTGTCCCTGCCTATGGTTGTGATTGTTTTTCTTTCCATAACTGTGATCTCTGAGTCGTGTTCGCGATGTATTACCCCCCTCATCACGCCGCGCCATTTGCCCGTTATCGGCCCCACCCCACTGCACATCGGCTAAACTGCCTACGCTGCTTATACACCGCCGATCTAAGCCGAACGTCGCATGAATCTATAAATGCTATGTCGCCAGAAAACACGCCATGTCTCCGCCAATGCCCCTCCCTCCTCTATGGGCCATTGTAATGCCTGCCATAACCATTACGCACAGTTATACTGAGTCGACCCATGACCACTCACGACCCACTCCTGGATCGCCAGTCGCGGGATAAAGAACCATGTATGCTACGTGTATGCCCAACATACTCTAAACCGCCTGTCCCAACTCGCACCATCACTGTACATGTTAATAACGACTTCGCCCCCATTGTCAAGCCAAGAGTACAGTACTCATGCCGTCATTGCAAGTCGAGCCCCCCACTCTCCATAGTCTGTGAACGTCCCACAATACCTGACGCTCCCACCCCTTCAAGGACCTTTTAGTGACCATCTCGGTATTGTGATGTCTCGGATCTCCGACTACGATCTCAAATCGGACAGTAGATTTGTTTTTGAGGGCAAGACAAGCTTTGATCCTTAGGCAGAAAGACAGCTTCCTTTACGAGCTTGAGCAACTATGTCTCGTGGGATATCGGTGGAAAGAGCAGAACATACCAGATAGAGAGTGGACAGATAGAACCCCACGTTGACCGACACAGTCCCCCTCAACATACACCCACACTGGGCCACCGAAGCCAAACTGCCCAGAGACCCTCAAACAGATCCTTTCATTTTCCACCACCCTCCCCCAATACCCGATCCCACCCCCCCGACACAAAAAAGTCAGATGTCCTCATTCTTCTCGATCAACCTCCCCGCCACACTCCAGCACTCAACCCCTCGCTCTCCCTCCCCCCCTCTCTTCTTAACCCCCTTGTGACACCCCGTCGTATTTGGTTCCCTATTTCATCACGTACTGATTTAGAAATCAATCCAATGTGGGAAATAACAGTCTTCATTTGGAAGGCCAGGATCTGGATTTTTTCAGAGACATATTTGAAGTTAGCTGTATAGGTTTAGCTGTATTTGCTATGATATTATTTAAGAGATAAAGTTGGACAGGATTTGAATTTCAAAACAAATGCCAGTGCATGTGTTAAGGCTCTTTTAATTGTCAAGTTAAAATTACTTTGTTTCTTTTACAGTATTTACTGTAAGTTGCTTTGATTGTACACTTTCTAATTGTGTTAATGTGTTGAAACCTGACTGTCAGTTATGGAGGCCTATCAACAGGTTTTGTTTGTTGCCCTGAGTATTAGAGAACCTTGGTTTTCTGAAAAAAGTCTTGCAAATACTGGAAGAAGTGGAGTCAGGCTTTAAGCAGAAACAAGAGGGTAGTGGGCTTGATTATTGCTGTTATAGCAGCTTTAGTTACATTAATTGCTAGCACCACTGCTTCTGCAATTGCTTTGACACAAGAAGTTAAGACAGCTACTTTTGTTAATCATTTAGCAAAAAAGAAAAAAAAATGTTAACTAATGTGTTGAGTATACAGAGGATTTAGATAGGCGTTTGATACAATGGATTGATGCTCTTTATCCTATTCAAATTATTGCAAGGAGGTTCAGAGTTTTAGAATAATGTGCCATTTCGAGTGTCATGCCAAATACCAATAGAGTTTTGTTACTTCTAAAATTTACAATGATAGTCATTATAATTGGAAAAAAGTTTAAAGCATTTGCAGGGTATCTATCATAAGTTTAACACTTCTCTGGATATTTTAAGTTTGGCATAGTGAGATTATGCATTTAAAAAATGCTGCTCTGCTGAGCTTTGATGCTGCAGATACTGCTGAAAAAAAAATTATCCATGACCTGAAGTCAGTATTTCCATTTTGATCAAGCTTCAAGAATGGCATATATATTTAATCATGCTATGCCTGTTTGTCCTGGGATATTTATTATTCCTTCCCATCATGTTTTTAAAGCTTGTCTTAACAATATCAATATGTTGGCAGCCAAGTACATGACTTGAAACTGAAAATGGGCCCCCAGACAGAGTTATTAATTTAACAAGCTGGCAAGCCAAGGGCGACTAAGATTCTGCACAGAGCCTTACCAACCTAAGAAAGAAGGCAATTCTTATCAAAGCACAGTGTATCAAATGGTTTGCTGTTGGATGGAAATGCTTAAATACATTCCTAGGCTGCTTTAAGACCCTGGTTACAAATGCAAAATCTAGTCCTTTTTCCAGGGATCCCAACTCAGGGACTTTGTCATTGTCTATAGAAAACATGGAGCAGATGGGTGAAGTAATATCTTATTCATGTGTCAAATTATTATTATTAGATATTTTCAAACCTGCTCATTTGTTTTATGGAGATTGTGACATGGTCTTGGCTTTGTTGGGGTTTGGCCTTTGTTATAATAATGGCTAATAAGCCTATCCAGATATCCATTTTGTAGGAAACTATGCCTTCTGTTTATTGGTACTCTAAACATATTAACTATAAAGTCACAATAAAATAATTACTGATGATAATTAGAAGGTTAGTGACAAATTTTCTTTTCCAGTTGCTCAATGTGTGTCTTTCCATTTTTTTGTCTCTGTGCTTATATTTGATGCAATTACTTTCATTACACACAGAAGAGACTGAATTTTATGGCTATATTACAATTTGTCTCAATTCCTAAGGCTACAAGAAGAAAGAAGAGAGGGACTGAGCAAGGCAAAAAAAGACAATTCTTTGTTCAGAAAATTAACTAAGAATTGAGAATAAAGTCACCTAGGACTGTAATGTGCTTATGTTAGACTTGTCCAGTGAAGTGCCAAGGACTTTCTCTAATGTATTATTAATAGCAAAAAAAAGTATGGGTAAAGGTTATTAAAGTAAATAATTTCAAGGAAGAATACTGAACAGTTTTGAGCACAGGACTCTCATATAGCACAATGCAAACACAATCAAGAAGAGCATGGTGCACCTGGGGCTCCCTTTTTTTTCTGAGCTGAACAGACACCCTTTCACTCTCTCCCAGTTTTAAAACAAGCACAATTCACATTTGTTCTCATGTTATAAAAGGAGGGTTTTGGGGGTGGGGAACAATTAGCACTTTGGTATTACACCAAGAACTCTCTATGAAGGTTGTGGTTTTGTTTCTGTAGCTGGTATGTGGAAATATTATTTGTTGCTGAAGCCCAAAAGCACCAGGACATGCTCAGACCATACCAAGAAACCTGTTATGGATTCCTTGGTGAAGAATAATACTACTCAGATTTAGACCATTAAACATACAAATATAAACACAATAGAATCATGAGCTTACATTGATGCTTCTTGTTTTTTTTTCCTTTTTTTTATTGGATATTTTATTTATTTATAATACAGATATCATCTCATTTCCCCATTTCCCCTCCCTAGAACCCCTTGTCCTATATTCCCTCTTCCTTTATGCTTTTATGCCATTTTGATTACATGCATGTATTAAGGACAGTTCTAGGCTGAGGGTCTAGCAAAACAATAGCAGTTGCATTTGAGCAGATTGCTAGACTTTTAGTATTAAAAGTTCATTTACTGACTCCAAGGAGAGAGGCAGGTAGGCTAACTGCAGATCTTTACTTATCCTTCCTCTCCTTCAAATCCAATCACCTAGTCTCATTCCCAGCTCTTTAGTAGACCTTCTATTGTGGCCTCTCATCACCATTGCCCCCAGTCCTAGGGGTGGGAGCATATCCTAGTTTGCTTGCTTCCCTCCTGAAAGGGCTCCATGGCTCTTCCTCCCCAATACCTGGCACATCTCATTACTAAGTGTCTGGAGCACTAAGAGGAGACCAAATAATAATAGAAATAATGAAAGGACAAGAAACATAGGTCAAAGGCAAAGAAAATATTTTCAACAAAAATCATAGAAAAAATTCCAAACCTAAAGAAGGATATGCCTATCAAGATAAAGATCAAGGTAAAAGAAGGATATAGAACACTGAATAAACTGGATCAGAAAAGAATGACTTTTTGGCAAATCATAATCCAAACACTAAATTAAGGAACAAAGAAAGGATATTAAAAACTGCAAGAGAAAAATATCAAGTAGCACATAGAGCAGACCTATTAGAATAACACCTGATTTCTCAGTGGAGACTATAAAAACCAGAAGAACCTGAGCATATGTTCTACAGAATCAATGTGACTACAAATGCCAGGATAGACCATACCCAGAAAACCTTTCAATCACGATGGAAAAAAATGAGACAGTAATGATAAAGCTAAATTTAAGTAATATCTATCTGCAAATTCAGGCCTACAGAAGGCACTAGAAGGAAAACTCCAACCAAAAGAGACTAAACACACCCAAGAAAATACAAGGAACAAATAATCCCAGACCAGAAAATCAAAGGAGGGGAAACAGACCCATGTGCATACACTTACACAAATGTAACACCACAACCAAATAAAGGAATAACAAACAATGCTTACTTATATCTATCAAAATCAATGGTCTCTGTCAAAAAACACAGAGTCTAACAGGATGCTCATGAAAACACGATCCACCCTTCTGCCATATCCAAGAAACAATTTAACTTTTGGATACATCCTCGGATATAAAGATAAATAATGATATGGATCTAAGAAGCAAACTAGTGTATTCATTTTAATATCTGAAAAAAATAGACATCAAATGAAAACTAATCTGGAGAGATAGGGAGGACACACCATAGTCCTCCAAGGAAAAAAACTCACCAAGAGGACGTTGCAATTCTTAGTATCTATGCACTAAACATAAGGACACCCATGTTCATAAAAGTTACACTCCTATAACTTAAATCACATATTGACCCTCACACACTGATAGGAGGAGACTTCAATGCCTCAATTTTATCATTGGACAGCTCATCTAGTCAAAATGAAAACTGGAGCTAACAGATGTTATTATAGTCCATATGAATCTAACATATTTATAGAACAATTCATTCAAACAAAAGAACTTTCTCCAAAATTAATGACATACTGATATATGAAGCAAGTCTCAAGAGATACAAGAAAATCAAACTATCACTCTGCATCCTGTCTGACCACCATGGATTAAACCTGGCTATCAATAATAACAGAAAGCTTATGAGCTCACAAAAACTAAAGAACTCTCTACTGAATGAAAAAGTGTGTCAAACAGAAATTAAAACAGAAATTAAAGACTTAATATAATTGCATATAAATGAATACACACATACTCAAACATATGGACAGAGTAAATGTTGTCCCAAGAGGCAAGTTCATTCACAATAAAAGCCTACATTAAACAATTTAGAGATCTCATATTAGTAACTCAATGTCACACCTGAAAATTCTAGAATATAAGAAAGAAATTTCACCCCAAAAAGAGAAGATCATAAGAAATAATTAAACTTAGGGATAAATAAATAAAACAGAAACAGACAAAAAAATCAATATAAAGAATCAATGAAACAAAAAGTTAGTTCTTTGGGAAGAACAATTAGTTTGATAAACATCCAAATTAACTAAGAGTTTGAAAGAAAATATCTAAATTAACAAAATTAGTAATGAGCAGTAGGACACAACAACAAACACCAATGAAATCCAGAGAATCATAAGGACATACTTTAAAAACATATACAATACTAAATTGGAAAATCAAAAAGAAATTAATAACATTTTTATATATACCACTTACCAAAGTTAAACAAAGTTCAGATAAAAAATTAAAACAGATCTATAGCCCCAAGTAAAATGGAAACAATTATTAAGTCTTCCAACCTTTCCTCTCCCCAAAAAGCCCAGGGCCAGATGGTTTTAGTGCAGAATTATGTGTGAATTTTCAAGAAGAATTAATACCAATAGCTTCAAATTATTCTACAAAATAGAAAGCAAAGGAACATTGCCTAATTTCTTTCTGAAGCCATAGTTACACTGATAGTTCAATTATATAAAAGCACAACAACAGCAAAAAAGAATTTCCTACCAAATTTCCTCATGAACATAGATGTAAAAATTCTCAGTAAAATAACTGCAAACTGAATCCAAGAACATATCCTTATGGTCATCTACTGTGATCAAGTAGAGATACAGGAATGATTCAATATATATAAATTGATAAATATGATCTATTTTATAAACAAAATCAAAGAGAAAGATCATTTCTTCAGATGCAGAAAAGACCTTTGATAAAATCCAACACTTCTTCATGAAAAAAATTCTGGAGAAACTAGTGATAAAACAGACATACCTTAACATAGCAAAGTAGTTTTTACAGCATGCACAGGGTCAACATCAATTTGAATGGAGAGAAATTCAAAGCAATCTACTATAATTAGAAACAAGAAAATGTTGTTCTTTTTCTTCATACCTATTCAATGTAGCCCTTGAAGTCTTAACTAGAACAATAAGACAATCAAAAGAGATGAAGGGAAAACAAATAGGAAAGGAAAAGAGTTATCATTATTTGAAGATGATACGACAGGATATTTAAGTGACCCTAAAATTTCTACCAGGAAATGCCTATTGCTAATAAACACCATTAGCAAAGTAGCTAGATAAAAGATTAACTAAAATATATCAGTATCTGTCTTATATAGAAATTACAAATGAACTAGGAAAAAAATTGGGGAAACAACACCCTTCATGATAACCTCAAATGATAAAGAATATCTTGGAGTAACTCTAACCAAGTAGATGAAAGACTTGTATGATTAAAACTTCAAGTCTTTGAAGAAATAAATTGAAGATATCAGAAGATGAAACATGTCTCATGCTCATGGATTGGAAGGATAAACAAAGTAAAAAAATCCTATCAAAAGCAATCTTCAGATTCAATTCCCATCAACATTTGAACACAATTCTTCATATCACTTAAAAGAAAAAAATTTCAGTTTCATGTGGAAAAAAACAGAATAGCTAAAACATTCCTGAATAATAAAAGAACTGCTTAGCTGGTCTGCTCCTGTGGAAACACCAATCCTGAGACATCCTAGAGGGACCAACTGCATCCAGAGCAGAGGGTAAGATACCTTGCCCACCACCCCATGCCCCAGAGTTACAACTGGGACTTAGGTGGGGTTAAGGAACTAGCAGGCACCCAAACCTGCCCCTCTCGAATACCACCTCCCTTCTGCCCGGAACCTGTTCCCTTTGGTGGGGCAGACCCTTAGCTGGTTTGCTCCTGTGGAAACACCGATCCTGAGACTTCCTAGAGGGTCCTAATGCATCCAGAGCAGAGGAACCTGGTCCCTTTGCCTGGGTCAGACCCTAAGCTGGTCTGCTCCTGTGGAAACACCTGATCCTGAGACAACCTAGAGGACCTACTACATCCAGAGCAGAGGAATACCACCTCCCTTCTGCACGGAGCTTGGTCTTTTTGCCTGGGGCAGACTCTTAGCTAATCTGCTCCTATGGAAACACCTGATCCTGAGACAACATAGAGGATCTACTGCATCCAGAGCAGAGGAGGACCTACTGCATCCAGAGCAGAGGAAGCTTAGGATCACAGGAACACAGAGACATCTGGAATCTGAGGAGATCTGACACAAGCAAGATAACTGGAAAGACAGACTCCAGTCAGACACAGTGAGCACAGGTAACACTAGAGTCAACCAGATGGCGAAAGGCAAGCGCAAGAATACAAGCGACAGATACCAAAGTTACCTGACATCATCAGAACCCAGTTCTCCTACCATAGCAAGCCCTGGATACCACATCACACAGGAAAAACAGGATTCAGAATTAAAATCACCTCTCATGATGATGATAGAGGATTTTAAGAAGGACATAAGTAACTCCCTCAAAGAAATACAGGAGAACACAGGTAAACAGGTAGAAGCCCTTAAAGAGGAAACACAAAAATCCTTTAAAGAATTGAAAGAGAACACAGGTAAACAGGTAGAAGCCCTTAAAGAGGAAACACAAAAATCCTTTAAAGAATTGAAAGAGAACACAGGTAAACAGGTAGAAGCCCTTAAAGAGGAAACACAAAAATCCTTTAAAGAATTGCAAGAAAACACAACCAAACAGGTGAAGGTGTCGCGCCCAGCTCCGCCGAATAAGCAGACGCGGCAACACAGGATTCTTCCGACAGCATCTTTATTGTTCAGCTCTGTTCCAAGATGGAGAAGGACCACGAGCTCGGGAGCTCGTCACTTAAATAGGGCTTGGTGAGGCGTGTGCGTCTCCTACTGGTGCTTTAGCAAGAACCAATCAGACGAAAGCAGCTTGCATCACTCTGTGGACAACTGCGCATGCGTCAACTCTCGAGAAGAACCAGGAAGTAGGAAACCGGCGCCATCTTCTAATGGCGGAGCGGCTCCCGACATCCCCCCCTTTACTTTATAATAAAATGTCAAACGGATGCACCACTACGTCACTGATCAGCCAAAAGCTTCCTCAACTTCCGGCGTTCGAAGTGATCGTGTGGGCGAGACTCTGTACACCTTAATCCCGTGCAATGGGAACACGAGCCCTGGGAGATGTACAGATCCGCTCGACCGCACTCTGGTGCAATGGGAACCTGAGCCTCAGAGATGTCTGGTCAGAGCAGAGTCTCAATGTCTGAGCATATTAAGCCAAGCTTGGGGGATGCTCCCTGTTCTACCGCAAGTAATGCCTGCGCGATGACCACTTTGTCATGTCGCTGTTGTCTTTTCAGTTTGCTAAGCATCCAAAGAGAGAGCACTAGTCCACCAGCCAATAGTATACCAAATAATCCTACTCCTACCCACTCCTTAAAATAGGAGAAGGCTGAGGTTATCCAGGTGGAAAATCCTTGGGTAAAGGATATATCTAGACGGGTGGAATTAATTTGAATAATAGCCAATCGTAACCTTTTCATGGTATCATCGAATTCTGTCCTTTTCTAAATGTGCATAGGAATAGTTTCCCAAGGGAATACAAGGATAATCGAGGGTCTTATTAACAGTCTCAGTAGCAGTAAAACAAAGACTGCCGTTAATCTTCCAAGTGTCATTGGTAGGGACTTTGGCCAAATTTGTGTCCATAGGTAAATATGGTAAATCCAAGGTCTCATTAGTGGTGAAGAATCTGGGAAACACTTGTGCGTTATGCATGATCGGCATAGGTCTCGGGAACGTTGTCATAATTCCCCATCTCAGCTGCGGTTGTGGTGGTGGGTGTGTGGTCGCACATAACAGCGTCAGACTCAGCAGCCACAGGATCAGGCTCAGGGGGCTTCCCATCTTGTTTTACCAGCCGGGTCAGTCGTGCCGGGACCCAAATCGGATTGTCTTGATCCTGCGGGAAAACACAAATAGCTCCCTGGATCTTATAAGAACGGGATCCGGGCCTTTCCATATATTATTAATGACATCTTTCCATCTAACCTCCTCTCGCAAAGAACTGGGAGAGGCATGTCTGTCTGCTGCGGATTTGCCAGCAGAATCCAAATTTAAAAATTTAAGGTAAATAAGGCCAGGGAGGTGGAGATCTTAGGTCCTTTGCCAGGGCCTATCCCCCTTTCTGTTTTTGTAACATCACTTTGAGGGTGCCATTGGCACGCTCCACAATGCCTTGTGCTTGTGGATTATATGGCATCCAGTGATATGGCGCACACCCATACGCAGACAAATTGTTGAAAAGTCTTGGACGCATAGGCTGGCCCATTATCTGTCTTTAACTGTTGGGGTTTTCCCAGGCTGCCCATGCTTCTAGGCAGTGGGTGATCACATTGGCCACCTTTTCTCCTGAGAGAGGCGTGGCATGAATGATGCCAGAACAAGTATCTACTGATACATGAACATATTTAACTTTCCAAATGATGGAAAATGAGTAACATCCATTTGCCAGATGTGTAGTGGTAGAAGTCCTCGAGGATTTAACTCCCAAGGACACAGAAGGTCTAAAATCTGCACAATCTGTGCATTTAAGAACAATATCTCCAGCTTGAGCACGAGATAAATTAAATTTGATTTTAAGAGTGTTTGCTGGCACATGATACAGCTGGTGAAATTGTGTGGCTAGCTGAACAGGATCTTGACTCAGCATGATCTGCCTGGTGGCTTTATCTGCTAACTCATTAGCAGCAGCCATAGGTCCAGGTAGTAGAGAGTGTGCTCGTATATGAACAATGCAGAAGGGATGTATCCTACCTCTAATGATATGTTGAATCTCAGAAAACAGGTGGCTACAGTACTTTTAGACTGAATGACACCCACCGTCTCCAATATTTGAACTGCTTTCACTACATAATGGGAATCTGAAATTATATTTAGGGGTTGATCAAATCGTTTTAAAACCACTGCAATCATTGCACATTCTACCAATTGGGGAGAGGTGTAATCAAAAGGAATTTTAACAACTTCGCCTTCCACAACGTAACTTCCTATTCCAGTATTAGAGCCATCGGTATACACATCTGTTGCATTTTCAATGGGTTCAACTTTGGTTATGGTTGGAAAAATAATAGCATTGTTTAAGACAAATTGTAACAAAGGGTGTTTTGGGAAATGATTATCGATGGTGCCCGAATATGAGCATCTTAAAATGGCCCAAACATCAATAGTAGAACACAGCACTTGTACCTGATGTGCTGTATATGGAACAATAAGAGAATCTGGGGAACACCAAAATGAGTTATAGCTTGTTGGATACCTCTTAGGGCCAGGTCTCCAACTGTAGAAGGATAATGGCTCAACACTTTTCCTGGAGAAGTGTGGGGATGTATCCAAAGCAATGGACCATTTTGCCACAACACAGCAGTAGGCTGTTGTGGGGAAGAATAATACATAACTGGTAGGGAGCATTTAAATCAAAGCGAACAAGCATAGCAGTTTTCAAAGACTCTTCTACCATATCTAATACTTTAGCTGCCTCGGGAGTCATCGCAGTGGCTGACATTCTTTCTATTAAACTTGTAGTATAAGCTGCGCTAACTCCGTAAGTTTGTACTGCTTCTACCACAGCTTTAAGAGACTTTAAGTCTAATGCTTGATATTGTCTCACACCATTTTCCTCCCACACAGGAAATGCTCTCGAGATCTTTTTCCTCTCTTTCTCTGATATATAGGAAGTGGATGTTGGTAGCCAAGTTGGCTTCCTCTCCGACCTGGCTGTTTCCGCCCTTCCCTCAAGGGGGGGGTTGAAGGGCGGTACCCCGGAGCACATGGAGGATCTGGTCTATACCGCTCCGCCTCATATTTTGCGGCTTCCTCCTCTAATTCTGCCTGCTCTTCGGGGTCTAGATCTCCCAACATCGAGTCATCATCGTCAGAGGACGTCTCCCCTTCTGAGGATAACTCGGCCCTGGGTTCTCGAAATCGCGCCAAACTTGGATATATTTTTGGCGGTTTCTCCTCTTTTTCTTCTCCAACTGGCCTCAAACTCTGCCTTGTTTTACTAACCCTATCTTTTACCGTCTTCTTCTGAGATCTCTCTTTCCCTTCTAAACTCTTTTTCTTTTCTGCTTCTGATAGACTGTCTTGGTGGTCATCTAAAAGTCTCTGCCCTTCTTTAACTTCTTTCTCACATCTCTCGTCTGAAATGCAGGATTTAATCAGTTTGAATAATGGCCAAGTACCCGGCCGCAGCTTCCCTTTCTCTTTCTCATTTGCCAGATCCCTTCCTAATTTTGTCCAAGACCCCATAGTCAAGGACCCAGATGTAATAAACCAAGGAGCGATCCTATCTACCTCCTTCAAGAAACTTATGATAACCTTTTCTGGAACCTTTAAATGTCTCCCTCGAAGCAGCGCCCGCACCGCTTCAGACATAGGCTTCAGTTGTTGATTTCCCATACTTCCTTTATCTACAGGAGCGGGAGTGCTTGCTCAGTTATCTGCCTGAGACTTACAGCTGGCTATCACAGAAAGGGTATGTGCAGATCTTGTCACGCTTCCCACAATTCAGACAAAAGCAGCAAAACAAGCCGAAAATGAAAGTGAGCAATATAATCAGAATGACCCACACAAAACTAATCGTACCTTGCAGAAAAGCGCCTAGGCTCCTCACGCTGCCGTCAGTTCTGAACCCTCTCCAGACGAGCAGTCTGGGGTCCTTCGAGTCGTTCCTTCGCCCGGGGTTCGTCCGTTCCCGGGTTTCCGGCACCACTTTGTCGCGCCCAGCTCCGCCGAATAAGCAGACGCGGCAACACAGGATTCTTCCGACAGCACTCTTTATTGTTCAGCTCTGTTCCAAGATGGAGAAGGACCACGAGCTCGGGAGCTCGTCACTTAAATAGGGCTTGGTGAGGCGTGTGCGTCTCCTATTGGTGCTTTAGCAAGAACCAATCAGACGAAAGCAGCTTGCATCACTCTGTGGACAACTGCGCATGCGTCAACTCTCGAGAAGAACCAGGAAGTAGGAAACCGGCGCCATCTTCTAATGGCGGAGCGGCTCCCGACATGAAGGAATTGAACAAAACCATCCAGGATTAAAAATGAAAATAGAAACAATAAAGAAATCTCAAAGGGAGACTTCTCTGGAGATTGAAAACATAGGAAAGAGATCAGGAGTCATAGACGCAAGCATCACCAACAGAATAAAAGAGATAGAAGAGAGAATCTCATGCGCAGAAGATACCATGGAAAACATTGACATAACAGTCAAAGAAAATGCAAAATGCAAAAAGCTCCTAACCCAGAACATCCAGGAAATCCAAGACACAATGAGAAGACCAAACCTAAGGATAATAGGTATAGATGAGAGTGAAGACTCCCAATTTAAAGGGCCAGTAAATATCTTCAACAAAATTATAGAGGAAAATTTCCCCAACCTAAAGAACGAGATGCCCATAAACATACAAGAAGCCTACAGAACTACAGAACCAAACAAACTAGACCAGAAAAGAAATACCTCCCGTCACATAATAATCAAAACACCAAATGCACAAAACAAAGAAAAAATACTAAAAGCAGTAAGGGAAAAAGGTCAAGTAACATATAAAGGCAGACCAATAAGAATTACACCAGACTTTTCACCAGAGACTATAAAAGCCAGAAGATCCTGGTCTGATATCATACAGACCCTAAGGGAACACAAATGCCAGCCCAGACTGCTATACCCAGCAAAACTCTCAATCACTATAGATGGAGAAACCAAGATATTCCATGACAAAACCAAATTTGCACAATATCTTCCCACAAATCCAGCACTTCAAAGGATAATTGATGGAAAACGCCAACACAAGGAAGGAAACTATAACCTAGAAAAAGCAAGGAAGTAATCTTCCAACAACCCCAAAAAAGGTAGCTACACAAACATAATTCCACCTCTAATAACAAAAATAATAGGAAACAACAATCATTTTTCCTTAATATCCCTTAACATCAATGGACTCAACTCTCTAATAAAAAGACGTAGACTATCAGACTGGATACATAAACAAGACCCAGGATTTTGTTGCATACAAGAAACGCACCTCAGTGACAAAGACAGACATTACCTCAGAGTAAAAGGCTGGAAAACAATTTTCCAAGCAAATGGTCCCAAGAAACACGCTGGAGTAGCCATTCTAATATCAAATAAAATCGACTTTCAACCAAAAGTAATCAAAAAAGACAAGGAAGGACACTTCATACTCATCAAAGAAAAAATCTACCAAGATGTACTCTCAATTCTGAACATCTATCCTCCACATGCAAGGGTAGCCACATACATAAAAGAAACTTTACTACAGCTCAATGCAGACATTGTACCCAACACAATAATAGTGGGGGATTTCAAGATACCACTCTCAGCAATGGACAGATCATGGAAACAGAAACTAAACAAAGACACATTGAAATTAACAGAGGTTATGAACCAAGCGGATTTACCAGATATTTATAGAACATTTCATCCTAAAGTAAAAGAATATACCTTTTCTCAGCACCTCATGGTACCTTCTCCAAAATAGACCATATAATTGGTCACAAAACAGTCCTCAACAGATACAAAAAGATTGAAATAATCCCTTGCATCCTATCAGATTACCACGGCTTAAGGCTGGTCTTTGATAAGGACAGAACCAACTGAAAACCCACATGCATATGGAAACTGAATAATGCTCTACTCATTGATGACTTTGTCAAGGAAGAAATACAGAAAGAAATTAAAGACTTTTTAGAATTTAACGAAAATGAGGAAACATCATACCAGAACTTGTGGGATTCCATGAAAGCAGTGCTAAGAGGAAAACTCATTCCTCTAAGTGCCCACAAAAAGAAATTGGAGAGAGCACACATTAATAACTTGATAGCACACCTGAAAGCTCTAGAACAAAAAGAAGCAAATACACCCAAGAGGAGTAGGCATCAGGAAACAATAAAACTCAGGGCTGAAATCAACAGAATAGAAACAAAGAACTATACAAAATATCAACAAACTCAGGAGTTGGTTCTTTGAGAAAATCAACAAGATAGATAAACCCTTAGCCAGATTAACCAGAAGGCACAGAGACAGTATCCAAATTAATAAAATCAGATCTGAAAAGGGAGACATAACAATAGAAACCGAGGAAATTCAAAAAATCATCAGATTCTACTACAAAGGTCTATACTCAACAAAACTGGAAAATCTGGATGAAATGGACAATTTTCTAGACAGAAACCAGGTACCAAAGTTAAATGAGGAGCAGATAAACCATCTAAACAGTCCCATAACAACTAAAGAATAGCAGCAGTCATTAAAAGTCTCCCCACCAAAAAAAAAAGCCAGACCAGATGGTTTTAATGCAGAATGCTATCAGACTTTCAAGAAAGACCTAATACCAATTCTCTTCAAACTATTCCACAAAATAGAAACAGAAGAACACTACCAATTCGTTCTATGAAGCTACAATCACAACTCATACCTAAACCTCACAAAGCCCCAACAAAGAAAGAGAACTTCACACCAATCCCTCTTATGAATATCGAGCAAAAATACTCAATAAAATTCTAGCAAACTGAATCCAAGAACACATCAAAACAATCATCCATCATAATCAAGTGGGCTTTATCCAGGAATGCAGTAATATAGTACTGGAAGTCCTAGCCAGAGCAATTGCACAACAAAAGGAAGTCAAAGGAATACAAATAGGAAAGGAAGAAGTCAAAATATTACTATTAGTAAATAAAAACTTCTTAAAAAAAAAAGGGATTCGGAAATCCATCAATGTAATCCACTATATAAACAAACTCAAAGAAAAAAAACCACATGATCATCTCACTAGATGCTGAGAAAGCATTTGACAAAATTCAACATCCCTTCATTGTAAAAGTCTTGGAAAGAACAGGAATTCAAGGCCTATACCTAAACATAGTAAAAGCAATATACAGCAACCCAGTAGCCAACATCAAACTAAATGGAGAGAAACTTGAAGCATTCCCACTAAGATCAGGGACTAGACAAGGCTGCCCACTCTCTTCCTACCTATTCAATATAGTACTGGAAGTCCTAGCCAGAGCAATTGCACAACAAAAGGAAGTCAAAGGAATACAAATAGGAAAGGAAGAAGTCAAAATATTACTATTAGTAAATAAAAACTTCTTAAAAAAAAAAAAGGCTATATGTCTAGCCCCTTTGGCTTTGCTAACTTTACTAAATTTAAACCATTTGAATGAACTGAGTCATGAAAACAAAACAAAACGGTGATATTCTGCAGCAGTATTCTATGAAATAATAAATAAATAAATAAATAAATAAATAAATAAATATGTTAGCTCCCAATCTCTGTGTGGACTACTGTATTTATGCTTTAAATTTTTATTTTGATGTGAAAAGATTTTCAGTTTAAATCATCAATCACGATTTCAAGGCTCAAAATTAACAAAATAAAATTGTAAAATCCTAACCTTATAAAAGCTACTAATCTGTTATAATGTGTTACAAATAATTAAAACATGCCAATTAATGGTCACTCACCATTTAAATAATCAAATTATATTTAATCAACTTAAAATTATGTTTATAGTCATAATAAATACAATCATAATTCATTTACAAACGCAAGCTTCATTTAGCCTTCTGTATATGTTTGCATGGTTAAGCCTAAAACAATAAGTAAAAATAAGTAAAATTTTCACAGATAGCTTATCTTGCCAACAGGATTCACACTAAAGGAGATAAAATCACAAAACAAATTTCAGTGTAACTTTTACTATTCCTTTATTTAAAGGAACTTGTTTTACAGTAAGGTAAGTAAAAACAGGAAATCCTACCATACTGTAGCATGAGAATTATACTGAACATTTGGCAACTCTGTCTCTAGAGAACACAAGCAGAAAGAGTCTGCCTCCTACTGGAGGCAAAGCAGAAGCCACTTCCCAGCTGGCAGGATGCTGCTCCAAAGGTTCCCTACAGTGAAACGTCTGTTACTGAGACTACAGATGCTGTGTTTGCTGATGCTTGTTTAAATTACACATGCGTCTAATGGTGTGCTTGTAATGTTAGAAAAATAAGAAAATTTATCTGGTCTTATACATAAAAAAAATGGGGACTTCTTCATTTCGGGCCTTTCGGGTAATGAGAGCCCAGATACCACCAGATTCCTTTTTATGATTACTAAAACTTCAGTTTTTTTGAGGTTATATCTTTGTACAAACATAAGCAAAATTTAAAAATAACAACACAAACAAGCTCAGGAAGAATAAAAAACAGGAGTAAATTAAAATGGAAAACTAAGTTTTAAAAACATTTTTTCTGGATGATATATAGTGGCAAAAAAATCAAACATAATTTCATGTTTCTCAAATTCTATTAGAGGCCAAAGAGGTTAAACTGAAGGCATAATTATTAGAAGTTATGTTATTTTAAAATTTCACTTAAAATTATTTTTGACACAGCATGAAAATATGTTACATCAGCCTGTCTGGAAAATGTAGTGAAACCTAAGGCTTTCCAGCAAGTTCTTCCTTCATTAAAGTGTTATGCTTGGATACTGTTCATATTTTTGTTTTATTTACAGCATCAGGTGGATGGAAATGTTCATGAGTCCATGGAAAAACTCAATTGTTTTTCCTTCAGAATTTTCTGTGATTATTTTTCAGGTATTTCTAATAGAAG
Organism: Mastomys natalensis; assembly: GCA_021653895.1. NCBI lineage: Eukaryota > Metazoa > Chordata > Mammalia > Rodentia > Muridae > Mastomys > Mastomys natalensis. Next base: position 535,187 of record JAJTUV010000471.1, on the reverse strand, counting down.
AGACTTAAGCTCAAAATTAAAAATTGCCCTAAATTTTAATGATCCAAAAGCTTAAATTAACAAAGCCTCAAGACTAAATGTTTAAAAGTTAATGATCATTGTTAATTAAATAGATTTTTTGATTTTTAATTATTATGCTTGCCTTGGTCTGATAAATGATCAGGCACTGGCAACGGAGATAACTGAGGAGGTTCCAAAAGACTATTCTCTATTAAAGGCATACATTTTGTTACACATTATGAAGACATTATTTCATTCCAAGCTTCCAGTGTTTAATTAGTAGTAAATGGACATCAGCATAACATCAGAAACTACATTTGTCTATGAATGAGACCTTCCCAGATGTCAGATATGTCAATATTTGTGCTAAAATTCATTACATGTTTATACAGTGCCTCTTCATAACTAGTCAGCTATAGAGTACAACTCCAGGCTTGGCATGGTGTCTTTGGAGCTTCAGGAAAATAGTCAGCTATAGAGTACAACTCCAGGCTTGGCATGGTGCCCTTGGAGCTTCAGGAAAATGCCATTATGTCTTATCTGAAACTTCACATGGTCAAATAACTCTGAGCATATTCTTCCGAGGACTCTCATTACAACTAAATGCTAATAATGGTTCTGCTTAAACTAGCAAATAATTTAAGGAATTTTAATATTAATCATGTTACTAAAATTCATTACTATTCGCTGTGTAAAGCTATTATAAAACACCACCAAATATTTAATTGACAGATTTTTAAAGATTACAAAGGATAGAAGGGGCTACGACCATCTGTATCCCCACATAGTATCCTATATGTAGTTATCCTAACTCAAAATTATTATTTTTTCACTTTAGAGGCTATTGCTTTTTCTGCTGCTCAAAAGGATTTTGCCTTAATGGATGGTTTTGATTGTTTCCTGGCATGTGTTGTTCTAATGTGTTATATTTTTCATATACTATTGATAGTCAAATTGATGATTTGTACAAAGAGATAGACAAAATATCTAAAGTGATTTTTGAATGGCAATCAATCCTGTCTGAAATTGTTTTCCCCTTTCCTTGACCATCTGACTTGCTGTTCTTATAATTCTTTTAGGCTTGTGCAAAATTAATATTAGATTAGCAATACAGGCAAGGCAACCATAGCTTTTATTATGGTTACTTTTTTTTAAACTTATTAATGGTGAAATTTTTAACCTGTTGTCCTCCTGGAATGCTGGGAATGGATGTAGTTTCTACCCTTGGATCCTTTGTTGTCTGATGAGCCAGGCTCCACTTTTTTTATGTTTTATTTATTGCAGATCCTTTCCCCTTAAATCCATGAACATTACTTCTAGACCATAAAAGTCATGTTTGTGGGAGTTATCTTTTGTACTTTACAACAGCTTAAGTGACTTCGATGTTATCTTAGGACCAGGACAAATAATGACTCCCACAGGGATTATGTTTACCTCAGTCATTCTCACTAGACCCTTATTTTGAGCACTGTTTCTAAGTGAACAAGAATACACCTTAGGGACAAATCCATATATACTTTGCAAAGAACTTCAATGTAAACAGTTTAAACTTTTTTGTACTTATAGGACTGTAGTAGAAATTATGTAAATTGGTCTCTGGTGTTGGGCACCAATTTGTAGTAGAGGAAATTATTATTTAAGCAGCCAAATTTGTCACTGTAGGATCTCCTTCCGAATGAGACCAGTCAAAGAAAAACACAACTCAATAATTATGGTATAAATAACACACCTAGATTGGGCAGGTTTACCGCTACACTACTCTAATCCCCGGCTATGAGATCCCTTATAACTTGCGTTTATCCCAGGTCGTGTGCTTGTCCTCCGAGCTCCGGCTCCTCCGTTGTAGGCTCCCTTCTACCACCGACTTCCTTCTCCTTGCTTCTCTTTTTGCTTCTGCCTCCAGCTTCTACTTCTACCTCCTTTTATATTGAATTCCTCTCACTCTCTCCTCCCCTAAGCCTTTATCTCCACATCCCCTTCTACTGCCCAATCTCTGGCTCTAGCCTTTATTTTACAGGTTTTAATTGGACAGAAGGTTTACAAGACGTCACCTGTGTACAGATTCAATCATCCTCTGCAGTCCCTCCCAGAAGGGTAGAACTAGGATAAAAATACAAGGCTGGGGCTATCCACAACATTGATTCAGTCCTCCTCTGCAGCCCCTCCCAGGAGGGTGGAACTAGGATCAAAATACAAGGCTGAGGCTATCCACAACATAGGACTGAGTTTAATTATTATCTGAAAACCTTTTCCAAAAATTGTGCTATACACAGTTATGGCAAAAGTAAACAAGATGATATCAGACTCTTAAGATCTTTGACCAGCACAGGTTACCTAAATTGTGCTGAACTGCGTTTTGTTCTTACCTCACCCTGATCATTTTCCTAATGGTCATAAAACCTGTAGGGACCTTGCATACATAGGTTGCTTTCCGCAAACTGATGACAAGCTCCTGTTGCTGAGGACAATACCTATGCAACTCATTGAACATAGAGAAATTGAGCTGATACCTAAATCAAGACTTCATCTCTAAGGTCTAGTATCTTTTTTACAAGGAGGTACTCTGCATATTACCAAAAGAAACACAAACACTCACCCAGCCACAAACAATAACATACAATCGTGTCCTATTTACAAGATATGCTAGGGCAACAGTGGCCCAAAATTTGTGGGAATAACCAACTAATACCTGATTTGACTCATAGCCCACACCATGAGATGGAACCTATAGTTGAAACTGCTTGGGTGATCAAAAACCTGACACTAGATTACCCTGAGACATAGGGTTTAACTATTTAATACTGGTCTTAGAAATGAATGAACAAACAAATAGTAAAATGACTCAGTGCCCTTCTGCTATTCTTATACATTAGTGCCTTGTTCAGTCATCATTAGAGATGCTTCCTCCTCCAACAGAGAAGGACAAATACAGAGACCTAGCATGTTATGTGGAGAGTTGAGAGACCTTTTAACACTCAGTCTTAAATCTCTCCCATTAGGGAAGAGGGAACCCTGAAGAGGAGACGTAGGCAGAAATACTATAAGATCCAGAAAGGATGGAGGACACTAAGAAAATAAAGCCCACTAAATCAACATGATCAGAACTCATAAGGACTCACAGAGACTGATGTAACATGCATAAGGCCTTCATGGGTCTATATTAGGTTCTCTGTGTATTTATTATGGCTTCTAGTTTTTATGGATTTCTGCATGTGCAAACAAGTAGGTCTCTGTTCCTTATGCCTTTTGGGGGGCACTTTCCCTTCTGTTTGTCTTGAACAATTTGACTTGTTAAATTTTGTGTTATCTTATTATATCTTTATTGTATTTTATTATATAATACCTTAATTTATTTTCTTATTATCCATTTACAAAACAGTTCATATATATTCTTAGAGAAAAAAGATGTCACAACAGAAAAAATTTAAAAAATATATTGCTAAAATTCTTTATTAAAACTGTGGCATATTTATTGGAAAGTTTTGGAGTTCCATACCAGACATGTGTTTTTGACTGACTAGCACCTACTTATCTTTCTAGTTTATTTGGTTGGTCTCAGATTCAGCAAAAAGTGTTAACTGTAACAATGCCAGATCCTGTCTGTGTACTTAAGCTGCCAAGATTTTATTTGAGGTGTCTTGTCTGAACAATTTTTATTATAGTTATCAGGTAGAGATATTTCTTTATTCTACAAGACTGTTTTTCCATGTAGAGGTGTTACTGTTTTCTTAATGTTAAAACATCCTTTGCATATTGAAGATGACAAGATCAAGGCTATGCTAATACTGTCTGTCTCATTAGTTGCACATCCCAAGTAGTAAAAGAAAAAGGAAATAAAGTATACAAGTAAGAAAAGTTTCTTCATATCAAAGGGTACAAGTATTTGTAATCCTTTCTCACTTGAAAACTTTTATTATGGCTTTAAATGTGATTTTACTCAGTTTCTAAGTATAGTAAAACATTTTAGTAAAAGCACATTAACCACTCAACAGTAAACCTGTAAACATAAAGAATGGTGGCTTCAGGACTCACTGACTCATGTTAGTGTTCCAGTTCTAAATTTATTGGTATGAAGTACTAGTTTCTCTGCCAGTAATAAAAAGATCACACCAGTTCTTTTAATTTAGTCAGTAGTTAAGCAAACTATCACCTGTAGTGAATTCTAGGCAGACATATTCATTTTCTAGGGCTGCTGCAATAAATTACAAAACTGGACTGATTACCTACACAAGACTCTATTATATGCTCTTCTGTAGCACTGGTGCCTAGAATGCTATCCTGGATAAAAAAGTATTTCTGTTTTTGTTTGTTTGTTTATTTGTATGTTTGTTTGTTTTTTTAGCAAGTAGTGTTCCTTGCTTAATGTGGACATTATTGGACATTATTCTAGCATCTGTTCCACTTGTCTTCATGTTGCTTCTCTTTTGTTGTAGGAGGCTCAGCTTAACAAAAGCATTGAAAGATGCTTGTCAAACATGCAGACAGACATTTCTTTCAATAGAAGGAAATGAATGATACCTTTTCACTGGAAGAGTGGTGTGAATTTTGTCTTACCTGGTGTTTCTGTCTTTTGCTCTTCTATGAAGTCAGACTTCTTGAATCATCCCTAAATTCTGGGCATTGTTTAGTCCCTAATCCAGAGTCTTTCAGTGAATAGAACTCATCGATATGAAAGAGGTCCTATGGACTTTGCACCCACCACCTATAGAATCTATCCTTTGTCTTACTATAAATCCTTCCTCCTTAAGTTCTTTCCCTGAGCATAGTTTATCAAGCAATGGAATTCATTCTTAGTGTAAAGATTATAGGTGCTTTGCTAACTTACTAGTGAGTTTCTATGTAGTGATGCCTAAAGTTTTGTTGCGATAGTTGTCACATAAAAACATTTCCTCAATAGTTCTACTATGTTTAAATATATAAGAAGAATAAGTCATGAGGCCAGACTCTAGAAGTTTTGACCCAGTGCCCATAAAGATAGTATTCATTCCAATTTCATCGTTCCTTTTGCATGAATCATCTCCCCACCAGCTGCAAGGTTTGCAGGGTCCTCAACATTCTATGATCCCTCCTCTTAAAGATACTGTGTTTGGCTTTAGGAATCACTCAGGATCATTTTCCACTACCAGATCCCAATTTAATCACATTTCCAAAGATGCATTTCCTTTTCAGATAACACTGAAAAGATTTGAGAAATCAGGACTTGACATTTTAAGTGATCATTATTCAGTCTACAATGGAAGAAAGGCTTAAGATTAGTTACCATTGATGATAGAATATACACTCTAATGATGTTACAGTAGAAATTGTTCTGTCTAAATAAATCCCAACTTGAAATGCTAGAGGAAAATAATGCATGAAAAGGCTATATTGTATGGTTTTTTGAAGAAAATACTATGAAAAGAAATATTATAAAAAGCCTAATATATCATAGTTTTCAGGAATAACATATTACTTTAATAGTTCTCCCTTTAATATTCAAAAACCCCTCCCCAAAAAAGTGAAATAAAGCTCTTATTGCCTAGTCCTTTCTTATGAATAATAGTGTCATAGTGATACTAAATAATAATAATAATAAATAAAGCTGACATCATGGGATCAGAGTTCTTTGTGAATTCTTGTGTTATTCATTTAATAATCTCTAGGAAGCACTCTTATGATCCCTATCTTACTTCAGAGTAGACTAGAACACTGGACAGATGACTGACTTGGTTGCTTTTGCAGGAACTATCAAAGTTCATGTTTACAGCTGTTTCTTCAATTTTTCCTTTCCACTCCAGTCTTTGTTTCTGTGTCAGTTGGGGGTTGCCATGTGTAAAATGATTGCAACATTTCTATCTCATAGAAATGTAGGACTTCTAATGCGGTCCAATAGACATGGGAAACACTCAGTAGAAAAAAAGTATTTGTTCCCTAACTGGTTGTGGAGTTTTCCTGGGGCAGATTTAAAACTCTATTTCCAAATACAGTTCATATGACTTCAGAGCTTCAGAATATGAACCCAACAGGAACAGAGATTTTTCCCACTAATTCACTTAGTCTTTATTTTCTTCCCAAATGCTGGATTATACTTCCTGGATTTCTTTTATCACTCTGCATTTTAGGTGCAGTGGCTACATGCTTTGTGCCCAACTCTCTCCTCTCCTCTCCTCTCCTCTCCTCTCCTCTCCTCTCCTCTCCTCTCCTCTCCTCTCCTCTCCTCTCCCTCCCCTCCCCTCCCCTCCCCTCCCCTCCCCTCCCTCCCCCTCCCCTCCCCTCCCCCCCTCCCCTCCCTCCTCTCTCTCTTTTCTCTCTCTCTTTCTTTTAACTTCCCTTACTTTTGAGCATGTCCAACCCATTGGTTTCTAACAGCATGATTCCAAATGAATAGTTTCATTATGACTTACTTCTTCCTCCCTCCCTTCCTCTCTCCGTCTTATTTTGAGATAGGTTCTTAGTAGGTAGCCCTTCCTTGCTCTTTGAAACTTGCTTTGTAGGCCAGGTTGGCCTTGAACTCATAGCCACCTGTCTCTGCCTTTGAAATGCTAGGATAAAGGCATGTTTTACCAGACCCAGCTTCATTTATTTCTTTTAACCTTGACTTTATGTAGCTACACAACATCTAATGGGCAGCCTAAGCTCAATACATACAATATCAAACTTTTGATTTTTGTCATTCAATGATTTGATTCTTGTAATGTTCTCCATTTCAGATTATGGGACTTTTATTTGATCAACTGTTTGGTCTGTTAGTTCATATTCGTTCTTGTCTCCCTTTTTCACATCAACATTCATTAACATATCTGTTTTATCATTTTATGCTATTCTCTTTTTAATATTTTCATTGGAGCATATTTTTTGGTATTTAGTTGCAACAGCACATTTTCATAGAGGTTTATAACATACATTAAACATATTCTGATCATAGCCCCATCCATTTTCTTTTCACCTTACTCTCCTGTTAGTTCTATTATTCTCCTAAAGAATTTCACACCTATATTCATAGCATATCTGCACATATAACTTTTTGTAGGTATATTAAATGTGGGAACCAGAAATTAGAGAAAACATGCCTTGTGCATCTTTCTGAGTCTGGCTCAATATACCTAATCACCTAATATAATTACATTTGGTTGCATTTTATTGAAAACAATATAACTTTTTCTCAATAGATGAAATTTATATTAAGCATATTTCTTCATTCACTTCTATGTTGATAGATACCTAGGTTGGTTCCATAATGTAGCTAATATGAACATGACTAGTACAGCAGTATCATGGATGTGTAAACATCTCTGCCATACACTGAGTTGTATCTGTGTTCTATGGTAGATTCTTGGGATAATCCCCTTGTGCACTGTGTAAAGGTTGTCTTTATATTATTCAAATGCTGATTTATTAGCAGAGAGTTGAGTACAGGCTGGACTTTGATATTGTTATTTTTATGAAGCATCACCTGTCTCAGTGTTTTGTAAATATCCTCTTCTATCACCTGATTGGTCAACAAAGAGCTGATTAGCCACTTAGCTGGACAGAAAAGAATAGGGTGGGACTTCCGAATCAAATGTGTATATGGGTAGTCCAAGGGAGACCAGAGAGAAAGGAGAAGAGAGAAAGAACCAGGAGGAGATAAGGATGTGGCAAACCCATGTAGATAGAACAAGAGGATGTGTCATGAGATCATGATGAGAGAGCAAACATGAGGATACACATGGACCAGACAAGCAAAGGCTAGATTCATATTAAAGGTTAAGGGCCAGGTAAATGGAAAATAGGGCAGCCTTAGAAGGTTAGAATAGCTGAGAACCTGTCCAGTTTATGCTTGTAGCTTGTTAATAAAAACAATAGGTCTCAGTATAGGGACTGTCCAGGTGTTCAGCAGTCTCTATAAATTGGCTAAGTTTTAGAAGCTACGCTTTGTGCTTTCCATAATTTCAGTTAATTCAGTCATTCTGGATTTCTGACGAGGTTGAAGACTTATAGTCTCAAAGCCAATCCCGGCTATTTACTTTGAGAGAAAAGACTTGAGAGGATGGTTTTCAGCTGACATTCATTCTAAAGCCAAGAAAAAAGCCAGGTTCAGAACTAAGTCTTTTAGTTAGGAGGGATGACAGAGGTTCTGGTTAGTCAACAAAATGATGGACTGGGTATTAGGTCTATCTTGTACCTTACTGATACAAATTGGTATAGTTATGCTCTGATTGTATTTTGAGAGAAAAGTTTTATCTTAACAGGAAGGGTGATATGTAGGAGGAGCTAAGGTGGGGAAGAGGATGAGGAAGGAGAAGAAAAGGAGGAGAGGAGAAGCAAGGAGATGAGAGAGGGGTGGGGAGGGGAACATGGAGGCAGATGTTCATGTGTCTCTACCAGTCAAAGACAGTATATCTAGGTTGGGTATTGGGTTACACTTCTGTTTGTATGGGTATCTTGTTATTGAGCATTACCAAACTTATAAATCCTTTGATTAACATTTTTAAAAAAAGTTACTAATAAAAAAAGAAAAGAAAAACCAAAACAAAACAAACAGACAAAAATAAAACAAAACAAAACAAAACAAAAAAAACCTAAGAGGTCTCTATGTCTGTTATATGGGAGCTAGAACAAGTTAGATAAAATATGTCAAAGTGTCCTGCAATTATTTGAGTACAAAGTGGGTAGAAAAAAGCTCCCTAAGAATTACAGTTACAGTAGATCTATTATTTGGTTTTTGGTTTTAGAAATCTTCATACTCCTGTCCTTAATGGCTGAATTTTCTGCAGTATTGAAGGGCCCCTTTTTGTCCACATCTTTGTTAACATTTGTTATTTTCTTTCTTAATGACTACCATTATCATTAAATGAGATTGATTCAAAATATAATTATTAATTTGCACTTTTCTGATTGCTTCAGTGGTTGCGTACTGTTATGTGTTTACTGGGCACTTGAATTTCAGCTCTTGAAAAGTATCTACAGTTGTTTAGCCTGCTTATTGGCTGAGCTATTTACCTTCTTGTTATTTAGGGATTTTTGTTATTGGTTTGAGTTCTTTGATTAGGATTTTTTTCCAGATGTGCAGTTAAAAAAAGCTTTTATTCCATTATGTGCAATGTCTCTGAACTGAATTGTTTGTTTTGCTTTAAAGAAGCAGTGTTAATTTCATGAGATCTTATTTGTCAATTATCCCTATTTCTTGAGTGATAGGAGTCATATTCAGAAAGTCTTTACTTATGCCCATATCATGAAGTGTTTTCAATTTGTGGTGGTTTAATGAGCATGACCTCTAGAGGCTCCTATGTTTGAGTACCTGGATTCTTCCAAAACAATTTCAAAAATGCACTTGAAAACAGTAATTAACTAGTTATATGGACATATAGGGAATTAGTCAACTTGACAATTAAAAATAAAGATTATGTCAGGGATAGTATTGAATAAATGACTAAAAAATACATTAACTCTCTAAAGTATTACTGTTAATACCCTTAGAGAGGCTCAATATTTTTATATTTTCTGTGAACACTATGACCAAGGAAACTTATAGTAGGAAGAGTTTTCATTGGGCTGTGGTTTCAGAAGGGAAAAGGTTTCATCATGGTGGGGAAGCCTGGGAGCAAACAGGAGACATGGGAGGCTAGAACATGAAGCTAAGCACTTACATCATTAACCACAGCATGAAACAGTAAGAATGAATTGGAAATAGTGAAAGTCTTTTTTTTTTTTTTTCTTTAATGGATATTTTCTTTACTTACATTTCAAATGTTATCCCCTTTTCTGGTTTCCCCTCTGGAAGCTCCCATCCCATCCCCTCCCCTACTTTTATGAGGGTGCTCCCCCACTCACTCACTGACTCCCACCTCCCTACCCTGGCATGCCCCTACACTGGGGCATCAAATCTTCACAGAACCAAGGGCCTCTCATATCACTGATGCCAACAAGCCATCCTCTGCTACATATGTGGCTGGAGTCATGGGTCACTCCATGTGTAATCTTTGATTGGTGGTTTGGTTGGAGTTCTGTAGAGGTGGGGGTCTGGTTGATTGATATTGTTGTTCTTCCTATGATATTGCAAACCCCGTCAGCTCATTCAGTTCCTCCCCTAACTCCTCCATTGGGTTCCTGTGCTTAGTCCAATGATTGGCTGTGAGCATCCAGCTCTGTATTTGTCAGGCTCTGGCAGAGCCTCTCAGTAGACAGCTATATCAGGCTCCTGTCAGCAAGCACTTCTTAGCATCAGCAATAGTGTCTGGGTTTGGTGATGATATATGGGATGGATCCCCAGGTAGGACAGTCTCTGAATGGCCTTTCCTTCAGTCTCTGCTCTACATTTTTAATCCATATTTGTTCCTGTGAGTATTTTGTTTCTCTTTCTAAGAAGGATCAAAGCATCTACACTTTGGTCTTCCTTCTTCTTGAGCTTTATGTGGTCTGTGAATTGTATCTTGGGTATTCTGAGCTTTTGGAGTAATATTCACTTATCAGTGAGGGCATACCATGAGTGTTCTTTTGTGATTGGGTTACCTCACTCAGGATAATATTTTCTAGTTCTATCCATTTGCCTAAGAATTTCATGACCTCATTGTTTATAATAGGTAAGTAGGCTTTGCACCTTTTAACTAGAGAAATTATATTTAGTGATATATTATTGAGTGTGTTTTGCTGATTCCTGTAATTTTCACACAATTTACTTTATAGGCATGAATATTTGTCATATTGTGTCCTACTTCTCCACTGGTGGTGCCTGGGCATCACCTGCAACTGCTCAGGGGAGGCAAAATGGAGTATGAAATAGAATTTCACTGTCAGTGTCTTCCTTAGTCAGGCAGGAAGAGGAAACAATGGAGTCTGGGACAAATACTGTGGTTCTGTTCTCCTCTCTGGATACCCAGGCGCTGCTGTTGTACTGCTGGGAGTCAGAAACAGGAGTTTACAGGTTTACCTTTCCCTTTGGGCAGTAGACTGAGAGAGGGATGGCAGAATCAAGACCAGCAGAACCTGGCCTGATTGGGAGTAAGTGTTGACAGTATCAAACAGGCTGGAGGAGTGAAGGCCTTCCTTGGTAGTTTTAGGTACATCTCTTTAATAGGAAGGCCTTCCCCATGGTGATCTGTTGAATTAATTTTTATATAAATCCTGGGAACACATACACAGCTTTTATATTGTAATAAGCCTTATATAACACAATAACTGGTTAACTGCCTAACCTCCATCTTGTTAAAAGTCTACCTCCCACCTATAATTAAAGCTACTACTTATGAATTTCTATGTTCCATCTTGGCTGCTCTTAACTTCAGTTAGCTATCTGGCTCACATTTTCATGGTCTAGAGCTCAGGACATTCTCCTTGTTTCTCTACCCCATGGTGGCCTCTATGTTTCTCCTCTTTCCACACTGCCCTACAGCATGGAGGATCTCCTTCTTCTTCTCCTCCTGGTCCCAAGCCTGGGAATTCTAAAATCCTATCTCCTCAGCTATTGGTTGCTGGCAACCAACTGAAGCAGGTTCTCAGAAGCCACATGCAAACCCTCTCATGCAAACTGTGTTTTGGGTGACTCAAATAGCATTTGAATATAAGTAACTATGTTTCCCCTTTTTGTCAAATTAAAAAGGCTCTTTTCTTTCAGATATACATTGAACACAATTATAATAATTATGTAAATTGTAAGGTATGATATACACTTATAACTTTTAGTCCATCATATTTGACAATGTAGATAAAGTATTTGATCTTAACTTAAAGAATTTGCAATTCTGTACCTCAAATATGTTTGATTTTAACTTGTATTACCAACTGAAAACCATCCTTTCAAATTTGGAGCATCTTCCTTAATGTCAGAAAACTTAAGTTTAATTATGGGACTATAACTAGTCTCAACCTGTCAGAGATCTGAGAAGGAATTAAAGACCTGAATGTGTAGGAAGTACAAAGGCAGAACTTCCAAAAGGTATACAATTTGTAGAAACAGCTGAATTTCTTGACAGTCTCCAATATTCCTTATAATGTTGGAGCATCTGTCTTCAGTCTTCTGGCCCAGAGCCATCTAACAGATGTTAAGTGAAGTAGGATTTATGAAGGACTAGGTTATCCTGTCTTGGCAGAACTTAGCAGTTGACTATCTCATATATGTTTGTTATTTCTGGGCAGTATTTTTTTTTTTTTTTGTCTGTAGCTGAAGTTAGGGCAATTCTTGCCTAGTGGCTACCTTGCCACAATTGGAGCAACTCCATATGGAAGTTATGATGCTCAATATCCTCTTTGAAGTGCGATGGGGGATACTGTCAAAAGCAGACATGTCTCCTAGTCAATCGATCTATTAATAATAAAATGATTTTAAATATGATATTTTGTGGATCTCAGATGTTTTTGAAGACCATCTATCTATATGTAGTATAACTGGGTTGTTAAACATTGACTACTCTTAGCTATCTACTACTTGGATACTCTTGAAAAAATTTTATTGTAATTAAATCAGAATATAATATTACCATGAGTTTACTATCTGACCTTTAACTTGTGTTACTTAATCTTCCTAAACATTTGTAATAGCAGCTATTAGAAGGACTAGGTCTAAGTCCTGTATTCGTAAATGAGTTGTATAGGCACAATGCCTAACTAAGAGTAATAAATTAATTTTAAATGATATATCAATATACAAAAATTAATGTCAATGAAAACGTTAAACCTGTATCAATATATAGATTCTATACCAATGCAAGAAAATATCAGGTTTCTGAGATGAGATCCTTGCTTGTTCATAATGGTTTATTTGATGGTGGATGTAAATGCATACACTTTATTTGGGGTGAACTAGGGATTAAATACCTTTTGTGGGAAGAAATAACCAGGAAGGCAAGCTGAAAGGCTAAATTCTGGGGTTATCTAGATACCTCATTTCCATGGAGAAAAACTTTAGAAGTTTGTGCAACATGGCCCAGTGCTCATGATCCTCAGAGGAGTGTTGTGGTTACATGTTCCAAAGCGGGTAAAGGCAGGTAGGTAGGGGTATGTAGCAAATGACTCTACTGCTATTTTCGATTCTGAGGTTCCCAGGGTTTGAGCTCATCCAAACTTACCATTTCTTAAGCCGGTCTGGTAATATGGTCCCACATACACTACAAGTATTGTTTGATCTTTCTGTTTTTTCCTTTTTATTAATTTTAAATTTTTTATTGGATATTTTATTTATTTACAATACAGATATCATCTGCTTTCCCCATTTCCCCTCCCTAGAACCCCCTATACTATACCTCCTCTTCCTTTATGCTTTTATACTATTTTTTCATCTCTCTAGCCATTTCTTTATTAGTTCATTGTGAATGTCACATCATACACCCCAATCCCACTCATCTCTCCCTCGCATTGTACAGGCCCTCCACCCTTGTAATCGTCCTCTCAACAGAAGAAAAAAAAATCTCATCTTCATGGGAGCTGCAGTGTGTCACTCTGTGTCCCACTCTGTGTTTACCCTTTTGTCCACACTTCTTTGCTTGCAAATGCACTGCAATGAGTCATTGGTCTAGTACGAGGCCTCTGGCTTCTGATACTGCATCAGTACTGGATCATCACTGGGAGTCCTATCAGGTATTGTTCCATTGTCGGGCCTGTTTGCCATGCTCCAGCCAGTGCTTGCTGTACTCCGGCTTGTATTTGTGTGCTCCGGCCTGTGCTTGCATGCTCAGGCCTGTGATTGCCATGCTCCAGTGTGTGCTTACCTTGTTCAGGCCTGTGCTTGTTGTGCTTGGTCCTGTGCTTGCCTTGCTCGGGCCTGTGCTCGGACCTGTGCTTGTCGTGCTCGGGCCTGTGCTTGCCATGCTCTGACCTGTACTTGTCAAGCTCGGACCTGTGCTTGCCTTGCTCGGGCCTGTGCTTGCCTTAGTCGGGCCTGTTATTGTCGTGCTTGGAGTTGTGCTTACATTTCTCGAACATGTGCTCGGGCCTGTGCTTGCCTTGCTCAAGCCTGTGCTCGGACCTGTGTTTGTCATGCTTGGGCCTGTGCTTGCCTTGCTTGAGCCTGTGCTCGGGCCTGTGCTTGACTTGCTCGGGTCTCTGCTTGCCGTAGTCGGGCCTGTTATTGTCGTGCTTGGAGCGGTGCTTGCCTTGCTCGGGCCTGTGCTTGGATCAGTGCTTGTCCTGCTTGGTACTGTGCTTGTCATGCTCGGGCCTGTGCTCGGACCTGTGCTTGTCGTGCTTGGGTCTGTGCTTGCCTGCTTGGCTGTGCTCGGACTGTGCTTGTCTGCTGGGCCTGTGCTTGCCTTACTAGGGTCTGTGCTTGTCTGCTCGGTAGCGGCTGTGCTCAGGGCTGTGCTTGTCGTGCTCGGACCTGTGCTTGCCTTGCTCGGATCTGTGCTGGCCTAGTCGGGCCTGTTATGTTGTGCTTGGAGTTCTGCTTGCCTCTCTCGGGCCTGTGCTCAGGCTGTGCTTGTCGTGCTCGGGCCTGTGCTTGCCTTAATCGGGTCTCTGCTTGCCGTATTCGGGCCGTTATTGTCCAGCTTGGAACTGTGCTTGCTTTCTCGGGCCTGTGTTGGATCTGTGCTTGTCCTGATTGGTACGTGCTTGTTGTGCTCGCCTGTGCTGGACCTGTGCTCGGACCTGTTCTTGTCGTGCTTGGACCTGTGCTCAGACCTGTGCTTGTCATGCTCGGCCTGTGCTTTCCTTACTAGGGTCTGTGCTTGTCTTGCTGGGCCTATGCTCGGTCCTGTGCTTGCCTTACTCGGGTCTGTGCTTGTCGTGCTCGGGACCTGTGCTTGCCTTGCTCGATCTGTGTTGGCCGTAGTCGGGCCTGTTATTGTTGTGCTTGGAGTTTGCTTGCCTCTCTCGGCCTGTGCTCAGGCCTGTGCTTGTCATGCTCGGGCCTGTGCTTGGATCTGTGCTTGTCTGCTTGGTACTGTTGCTTGTCGGCTCGTGCTGTGCTCAGAACTGTGCTTGTCGTGCTCGGGCCTGTGCTTGCCTTACTAGGGCCTGCGCTTGTCGTGCTCGGGCCTATGCTCGGGCCTGTGCTTGTCATGCTCGGACCTGTGCTTGCCTAGCTCGGGTCTGTGCTTGCCTTAGTCGGGCCTGTTATTGTCGTGCTTGAGTTGTGCTTGCCTCTCTCGGGCTGTGCTCGGACATGTGCTTGACATGCTCGGGCCTGTGCTTGCCTTACTAGGGTCTGTGCTTGTCATGCTCGGGCCTATGCTCAGGCCTGTGCTTGTTATATTCGGACCTGTGCTTGCCTTGCTCGGGTCTGTGCTTGCCTTGCTCTGTCTGTGCTCAGGCCTGTGATTTCCTTGCTCAAGCCTGTGCTCAGGCCTGTGCTTGCCATGCTCCAGCCTGTGCTTGCCGTAGTCGGGCCTGTTATTGTTGTGCTTGGAGTTGTGCTTGCCTCTCTCAGGCCTGTGCTCAGGCCTGTGCTTGTCGTGCTCGGGGCTGTGCTCGGCCTGTGCTTGCCTTGCTCGGGCCTGTGCTTGGATCTGTGCTTGTCCTGCTTGGTATTGTGCTTGTCATGCTTGTGCCTGTGTTTCAGAACTGTGCTTGTCATGCTCGGGCCTGTTCTTGCTTACTAGGGTCTGTGCTTGTCGTGCTCTGACCTGCGTTTGCCTTGCTCGAATCTGTGCTTGCCGTAGTCGGGCCTGTTATTGTCATGCTTGGAGCTGTGCTTGCCTTTCTGGAGCCTGTGTTCAGGCCTTTGTTTGTTGTGCTCGGACCTGTGCTTGCCTTGCTCAGGTCTCTGCTTGTCGTGCTCTGGCCTGTGCTCGGACCTGTGCTTGTTGTTCTCAGGCCTGTGCTTTCCTTGCTCAAGCCTATGCTCAGGCCAGTGCTTGCCTTTCTCAACCATGTGCTCGGTCCTGTGCTTGCCTTGCTTGGGCCTGTGCTCGGGCCTGTGATTTCCTTGCTCAAGCCTGTGCTCAGGCCTGTGCTTGCCATGCTCCAGCCTGTGCTTGCCGTAGTCGGGCCTGTTATTGTTGTGCTTGGAGTTGTGCTTGCATCTCTCGGGCCTGTGCTCAGGCCTGTGCTTGTGCTCTGGCCTGTGCTCAGCCTGTGCTTGCCTTGCTCCGGCCTGTGCTCGGACATGTGCTTGACATGCTCGGGCCTGTGCTTGCCTTACTTGGGTCTCTGCTTGCCGTAGTCGGGCCTGTTATTGTCCAGCTTGGAACTGTGCTTGCCTTTCTCGGGCCTGTGCTTGGATCTGTGCTTGTCCTGCTTGGTACTGTGCTTGCCTTGCTTGGGCCTGTGCTCGGACCTGTGCTTGTCATGCTCGGGCCGGTGCTTGCCTTACTAGGATCTGTGCTTGTCGTCGGGCCTATGCTCGGGCCTGTGCTTGTCATATTTGGACTTGTGCTTGCCTTGCTCGGGTCTGTGCTTGCCATAGTCGGGCCTGTTATTGTCGTGCTTGGAGTTGTGCTTGCCTCTCTCAGGCCTGTGCTCGGACCTGTGCTTGTCGTGCTCGGGCCTGTGCTCGGGCCTGTGCTTGCCTTACTAGGGTCTCTGCTTCTCATGCTCGGGCCAATGCTCGGGCCTGTGCTTGTCATATTCGGACTTGTGCTTGCCTTGCTCGGGTTTGTGCTTGCCGTTGTCGGGCCTGTTTGTTAGCATTCTGTTAAACTCCACCTCCACAGTTACCTAGCAACAGCTAGGTATACTCCTTCCCAAAGCTACCTGGGAACTGCCAGGTAGCCCTGCCCACTATTATAAGAGGTGCTGTCTGGCCCCTCCTCTCTCTCTTGCTCTCTTGCCCTCTTGCTCTCTTGTGCCTGCAGGTCGTATCTGACCCTTTCCCCTTCCCCTCCCCCCTTCATGTGGTCATGGCCGGCCTCCACCTTTCTCTGCTCTCCCCTCTGCCCTAAATAAACTTCTCCTCCTGGAACCCTCTGCCGAAGTCGGTTTTTCTTTTTTTAAACAACACTGTTATTGTTGTGCTTGGAGTTGTTCTTGCCTCTCTTGGGCCTGTGCTCAGGCCTGTGCTTGTCGTGCTCGGGCCTATGCTCGGTCCTGTGCTTGCCTTACTTGGTCTGTGCTTGTCGTGCTCGGACCTGTGCTTGCCTTGCTCGGATCTGTGCTTGCCGTAGTCAGGCCTGTTATTGTTTTGCTTGGAGTTGTGCTTGCCTCTCTCAGGCTTGTGCTCAGGCCTGTGCTTGTCATGCTCGGGCCTGTGCTCAGCCTGTGCTTGCCTTGCTCCGGCCTGTGCACGGACATGTGCTTGACATGCTCGGGCCTGTGCTTGCCTTACTTGGGTCTCTGCTTGCCATAGTCGGGCCTGTTATTGTCCAGCTTGGAACTGTGCTTGCCTTTCTCGGGCCTGTGCTTGGATCTGTGCTTGTCCTGCTTGGTACTGTGCTTGCCTTGCTTGGGCCTGTGCTCGGACCTGTGCTCGTCGTGCTCTTGCCTGTGCTTGCCTTATTAGTGTCTGTGCTTGTCGTGCTCGGGCCTATGCTCGGGCCTGTGTTTGTTATATTTGGACCTGTGCTTGCTTGCTCGGTCTGTGCTTGCCGTAGTCGGGCCTGTTATTGTCGTGCTTGGAGTTGTGCTTGCCTCTCTCGGGCCTGTGCTCAGGACTGTGCTTGTCATGCTCGGGCCTCTGCTCAGCCTGTGCTTGCCTTGCTCGGGCCTGTGCTCGGCCTGTGCTTGCCTCGCTCGGGTCTGTGCTTGCCATTTCGGGCCTGTTATTATAGTGCTTGGAGTTGTGCTTACCTTTCTTGGGCCTGTGCTCAGGACCTGTGCTTTTCGTGCTCGGTACTGTGCTTGCCTTCCTCTGGTCTCTGCTTGTCGTGCTCGGGCCTGTTCTTGAACCTGTGCTTGTTGTGCTTGGGCCTGTGCTTGCCTTGCTTGGGCCTGTGCTCGGACCTGTGCTTTCCTTGCTTGGGCCTGTGCTCGACCTGTGCTTTCCTTGCTTGGCCTGTGCTTGCCTGGCTGTGTCTCTGCTAGTCGTACTCGGGCCTGTTCTGAGACCTGTGCTTGTTGTGCTCAGGCCTGTGCTTGCCTTGCTTGGGCTTGTGCTTGCCATGCTCCAGCCTGTGCTTGCCTTAGTCAGGCCTGTTATTTTCGTGCTTCGAGCTGTTCTTGCCTTGCTAGGGCCTGTGCTTGTAGTGCTCGGGCCTGTGCTCAGACTTGTGCTTGTCGTGCTTGGGCCTGTGCTTGGCCTGTGCTTCCCTTGCTCAGGCCTGTGCTCCGACCTGTGCTTGTCGTGCTCCAGCCTGCTCTTTCCATGCTTGGGCCTGTGTTTGCAGTGGTCGGGTCTGTGCTTATCGTGCTTCGGCCTGTTCTTTCCATGTTCGGGCTTCTGCTTGCCATTCTCCGGCCTCTGCTTGCATTGCTCGGGTCTGTAGTTGGCATGCTCATGCTTGTACTTGCTGTGCTCAAACCTCTACTTGCTATTCTACAGCCTATTCTTGCGTGCTCGAGCCTGTGTTTGCTATTCCCGCTTTTATACTATTTTGATTACATTAATGTATTAAGGTCAGTTCTAGGTTGAGGGTCTAACAATACAATAGATGCAAATAGTCAAGGAACAAGCAAGACAATAAACACAAATAATCAAAGAAAAAGCAAGGCATTAAACTCAATTACATGAACGGTTCCATGATCACTGTTTCTAAAGGCTTTAATAGGATGACCAAAGTTTCTGAGCCTACTTCCCTATCCTAGCCCAAGGTTATTTTCATGTATGAAGCCTACTTCCTAGTTCTAACCTAAAATTTACATTCCTGTCTGAAATTACTTCTTTGATCTAGCCTAATATTTAGATTCCTGCCTGAGATTACTTCTTTGTTATAGCCTACAATTTAGATTCCTACCTGAAATTACTTCTTTGTTCTAGTCTAATGTCAGATTCCTGCTTGAAGCCTACTGCCTTGTCCTTGGCCCATGTCAGCTTCTTGCCAAGCAGCCCCAAATTCTCTCCACCTCTCCCCGTTTTTTATTTTGCTAACAAGACTGAGCTTGTCTTAGGTCATTCTGACAAGAATGCCTTCCTTACCCATCATGGAATATCTATTATCAAAGGTAATGCACTTCTGTCTTAGGTTGGTAAGGCTCTGTGCAGAATCTTACCTGTCCTTGACTTGTCAGACAGTTAATTTAATAACTGTCTGGGGGGTCCATTTTCAGGTTTAAGTCATGTATTTTGGCTGCCAACATGTTGATGTTGTTAAAGATAAGCTTTAACATGATGGGCAGGAATAAAAGTATTCCCAGGACAAGAAGAGCTAGCCTGATCAAGCTATATATGCCATTCCTGAGGTTTGACCAAAATGGAAATACTGACCTCAGGCCATGGAAAATTTTATCAACATTGTCTGCAGCATCAAAGGCCAACCAAGCAGCATTCTTTAAATTTATAATCTAACTATGCAAAGTTAACACACCCAGAAAGGTGTTAGGATTATGCCAAATATCCTATAGGTGTCTTTAAACTTTTTTCTAATCATAATGACAATCAATGTGAATTTCAAAAGTAACACTACTCCAATGATATTTGTCATGATACTTAGGATGGCTTCTAACTCTTGAACCCTGAACCTCCTTCAAATAATTTGAATGGGTTATAGAACTTCGTTAGTTGTTCCAGATACCTATATAAATCCTTTTTCATACTCAATACATTAGTAACATTATTTTGCTAGATGGTTAACAAGAATAGTTGTCTTAACTCCTTGTGTCAACACTATTGCAGAAGCAGTGGTGCTAGCAATTAATAGAATTAAAGCTGTTATACCAGCAATAATCAAGCCTGCTACCCTCTTTCTTCTGCTTAAAGCCTAAGTCACTTCGTCCAGCACTTTCAAGCTTTTTTCAGAGAATCAAGGTTTTCTAATACTCAGGGCAGTGAGATGAAAGCTGGTTGATAGACCCCCATAACAGACATGCTAAGTTTCAACACACTAACATAATTGGAAATTATACAGTCAATGCAATTTGCAATAAATACTGTAGAAGAGACAAAACCAATTTTAGCTTGACAATTAAAAGAGTCTTAAAACATGCACTAACTCTTGTTTGGAATCCAAATACTGTCCCAACTTTATCTCTTGCTATTGTATCATCATATCGAGCTACAGCTAGCTTCCAAATATGTCTCTGATAAAGTCCAGATCCAGTCTTCCAAAGGTAGACTGTTACTTCCCATACTGGGTTGACTTCTAGACCAGTACATTATTGAGTCCTAATAGCTGGTCACCTTTAAGAAGAATAAAAGAGACATAATTTCTCTTTTTGATTCTCTATCCTACAAAGTCTAAAAACTTGAGGCAAGGCAGCTTGTCCCATGTGGGATATAGTCAACCAAAGGTGGGTCAGGAACATATGTCCAATACGCTCCCCAGGCACCCTTGTCAGGGCACTCAGCAAGCTTACAGATTGGCATCATTCTTTGTCTCAGCACCAGTATGTCTCACCAACCTTTTTAAGTTTCACGGTCCTCTTCCACAATACCTTGTTCTTGAGGATTGTATGAAATCCCCGTAATAAATTGTTGACAAGAAGTCTCAATTGTTCAATTACAATTGCCAGACCCATTTTCTGTTTTTTTAATTGTATATTTTATTTATTTACCTTTCAATGTTATCTCCTCTCCCATTCCACCCCCAAACCCCTTATCCCATCCCCCCTCCTCCTATTTCTATGAGGGTGTGCTCCCATTATCCTCCCATTTCTGCCTCCATGCTCTCAAATTTCCCAACACTAGGGATCCAAACTTTCAGGAAACAAGGCCCTCTACTTCCACTGATGCCTGACAAGGCTACCCTCAACTACCTATACTAGTGGAGCCATGAGTCCCTCCCTTTGTATTCTCAGGCTTGAGGTCTAGACCCTGGGAGCTCTGGTTGAGTATTTTGGTACTCCTTCCAAGAAGGACCAAGGCACCAAAACTTTGGTCTTCCTTATTCTTCTTGAGTTTCATGTGGTATATGCGTTGTATCAAGAATCGTGAGCTTTTTGGCTAATATCCACTTACCAGTGAGTGCATACCATATGTGTTCTTTTTTGATTAGGTTGCCTCACTCAGGATAATATTTTCCAGTTCCATCCATTTGCCTAATAATTTCATGAACTCATTGTTTTTAATAGCTGAGTAGTACTCCATTTTGTAAATGTACCACATTTTCTGTATCCATTCCTCTATTGAAGGACATCTGGGTTCTTTCCAGCTTCTGGCTGTTATAAATAAGGCTGCTGTGAACATAGTGGATTATGTGTCCCTGTTGTATGTTGAAACATCTTTTGGGTATATGCCCAGGAGTGGTATAGCTGGGTCATCAGGCAATGCTATGTCCAATTTTCTGAGGAATTGTCAGACTGATTTCCAGAGTGGTTGGACCAGCTTGCAATCCCATCAACAATGGAGGAGTGTTCCTCTTTCTCCACATCCTCGACAACATCTACTGTCACCTGTGTATTTGATCTTAGTCATTCTGATTGGTGTGAGGTGGAATCTCAGGGTTATTTTGATTTGCATTTTCCTGATGATTAAGGATGCTGAGCACTTCCTTAGGTGTTTCTCAACCATTCTAGTTTCCTCAGTTGAGAATTCTTTGTTTAGCTCTGTACTCCTATTTTTCATAGGGTTATTTGATTGTCTAGAGACTCATTTCTTCAGTTCTTTGTATACCTTGGATATTAGCCCTCTATCAGATGTAGGATTGGTAAAGATCTTTTCCCAATCTGTTGGTTGCTGCTTTGTCCTTTTGACAGTGTCCTTTGCTTTACAGAAGCTTTGCAATTTTATGAGGTCCCATTTGTCAATTCTTGATCTTAGAGCATAAGCCATTGGTGTTCTGTTCAGGAACTTTCCCCCTGTGCCTAGGTATTTGAAGGTCTTCCCCACCTTCTCTTCTATTAGTTTCAGTGTAGCTGGTTTCATGTGGAGGTCTTTGATCCTCTTGGACTTGAGCTTTGTACAAGGAGATAAGTATGGATCAATTTGCATTCTTCTACATGCTGACCTCCAGTTGAACCAGCATCATTTGTTGAAAATGCTGTCTTTTTTTCCACTGGATGGTTTTAGCTCCTTTGTCAAAGATCAAGTGACCATAGTTATGGTGGTTTATTTCGGAGTCTTCTAGTCTATTCCATCGATCCTCCTGTTCCAATGCCATGCAGTTTTTTTTAATCACTATTGCTCTGTAGTACAGTATGAGGTCAGGGATGGTGATTTCCCCAGAAGTTCTTTTATTGTTGAAAGTAGTTTTTGCTATCCTGGGTTTTTTGTTATTCCAAATGAATTTCAGGATTACTCTTTCTATCTCTGTGAAAAATTGAGTGGGGATTTTGATGGGGATTGCATTGAATCTGTAGATTGCTTTTGGCAAGATGGCCATTTTTACTATATTAATCCTGCCAATCCATGACCATAGGAGATCTTTCCATCTTCTGAGAGCGACTTTGATTTCTTTCTTCAGGGACTTGAAGTTCTTATCAACAGGTCTTTTGCTTGCTTGGTTAGATTCACACCAAGGTATTTTATATTATTTGTGACTATTGTGAAGGGCATCATTTCCATAATTTTTTCTCAACCTGTTTATCTTTTGAGTAGAGGAAGGCTATTGATTTGTTTGAGTTAATTTCATATCCAGCCACATTGCTAAAGTTGTTTATCAGGTTTAGGGGTTCTCAGGTGGAAGTTTTAGGGTCACTTGAGTATACTATCATATCATCTGCAAATAATGAAATTTTGACTTCTTCCTTTCCAATTTGTATCCCATTGACCTCCTTTTGTTGCCTAATTGCTCTGGCTAGGACTTACAGTACTATATTGAATAGGTAGGGGGAGAGTGAGCAGCCTTGTCTAGTCCCTGATTTCAGTGAGATTGATTCAGGTCTCTCTTCATTTAGTTTGATGTTGGCTACTGGTTTGCTGTATATTGCTTTTACTATGTTTAGGTATGGGCCTTGAATTTCTGATCTTTCCAAGACTTTTATCATGAAGAGTTGTTGAATTTTGTCAAATACTTTCTCAGCATCTAGTGATATGATCATGTGGTTTTTCTTCCTTGAGTTTATTTATATAGTGGATTACATTGATGGATTTACAAATATTGAACTCTGCATTCCTGGGATAAAGCCTACTTGATCACGATGGATAATTGTTTTGATATGGTCTTAAATTCAGTTTTCGAGAATTTTGTTGAGTATTTTTGCATCGATATTCATAAAGGAGATTGGTCTGAAGATTTCATTCTTTGTTGTGTCATTCTGTGGTTTGGGTATGAGCATAATTATGGCTTCATAGAATGAATTGGGTAGTGTTCCTTCTGTTTCTATTTTGTGGAACAGTTTATACAGAATTGGTATTAAGTCTTCTTTGAAGGTCTGATAGAACTGTGCACTAAAACTGTCTGGTCCCAGACATTTTTTGGTGGGGAGACTTTTAATGACTGCTTCTATTTCATTCAGGGATATGGGACTGTATATATGGTTTATCGACCCTAGATTTAGCATTGGTATCTTGTATTTGTCTAGAAAATTGTCCATTTTATCCAGGTTTTCCAGTTTTGTTGTTTATAGGCTTTTGTAGTAAGATCTTATGATTTTTTAAATTTCTTTAGTTTCTGTTGTTATGTCACCCCTTTCAGTTCTGATTTTATTAATTTGGATACTGTCTCTGTGCCCTCTAGTTAGTCTGGCTAAGGGTTTATCTATCTTGCTGATTTTCTCAAAGAACCTACTCCTGGTTTTGTTCATTCTTTGTATAGTTCTTTTTGTTTCTAGTTGGTTGATTTCAGCCCTGAGTTTGATTATTTCCTGTCATCTAGTCTTGTTGCTTGTATTTGCTATCTTTTTTGTTCTAGAGATTTCAGGTGTGTTGTCAAGCTGCTAGTGTATGTTGCTTCGAGTTTCTTTTTATAAGCACTTAGAGCTATGAGTTTTCATCTTAGAACTTCTTTCATTGTGTCCCATAAGATTTGGTATGATGTGCTTTCATTTTCATTAAATCTAAAAAGTCTTTAATTTCTTTCTTTATTTCTTTCCTGACCACTTATCATTGAGTAGAGTGTTGTTCAGTTTCCATGTGAATGTGGGCTTTCCATTGTTTTTGTCGTTATTGAAGACCAGCCTCAGTCCATGGTGATCTGATAAGGTGCATGGGATTATTTCAATTTTTTGTATCTGTTGAGGCCTGGTTTGTGACCAATTATATAGTCTATTTTGGAGACGGCACCATGAAGTGCTGAGAAAAAGGTATATTCTTTTGTTGTTTGGGTGAAATGTTCTATAGATATTAGATATCAGTTAAATCCATTTGGTTCATAACTTCTGTTAGTTTCACTGCATTTTTGTTTAGTTTTCTGTTTCCATGATCTGTCCAGTGCTGAGAGTGGGGTGTTGAAGTCTCCCACTATTATTGTGTGAGGTGCTATGTGTGCTTTGAGCTTTAATAAGGTTTCTTTTATGAAAGTGGATGTTCTTGCATTTGGCTCATAGATGTTCAGAATTGAACGTTCATGGTAGTTGACTTTTCTTTTTCATGAGTATGAAATGTCCTTCCTTATCCTGTTTGATAGCTTTAATTTGAAAGTTTATTTTATTTGATATTAGAATGGCTACTCCAGCTTGTTTCTTAGGACCATTTGATTGAAAAATTGTTTCTAGCCTTTTACTCTAAGGTAGTGTCTGCCTTTTTTCACTGAGGTGGGTTTCTTGTATGCAACAAAATGCTGGGTCCTGTTTACATATCCAATACATTAGCCTATGTCTTTTATTAGGTAGAATTGAGTCCATTGAGGTTAAGAGATATTAAGGAGAGGAGATTGTTGCTTCCTGTTATTTTTGTTATTAGAAGTGGACTTATCTTTGTGTGGCTATCTTCTTTTTGATTTGTTGGAAGAGGATTCCTTTCTTGCTCTTTCTAGGGTAAAATTTCCCTCCTTGTATTGCAACTTTGCTGCTATTATCCTTTGTAGTGCTGGGTTTGTGGAAAGATATTGGGTAAATTTGGTTTTGTCATGGAGTATCTTTTTTCTCTATCTATGGTAATTGAGAGTTTCACTGGGTATAGAAGCCTTGGCTGGCATTTGTGTTCTCTTAGGGTCTGTATGACACCTGTCCAGGATCTTCATGCTTTTACAGTATCTGGTGAGAAGTCTGGTGTAATTCTGATAGGTCTGACTTTTTATGTTACTTGGCCGTTTTCCCTTACTGCTTTTAATAAAATTTCTTTGTTTTGTGCATTTGGTGTTTTGATTACTATGTGCTGGGAGGTATTTCTTTTCTGGTCTAGTCTATTTGATGTTCTGTAGGCTTCTAGTGTTTATGGGCATCTTGTTCCTTAGGTTAGGGAAGTTTTCTTCTATAATTTTGTAGAATATATTTATTGGCCCTTTATGTTGGGATTCTTCACTCTCTTCTCTACCTATTATCCTTAGGTTTGGTCTTCTCATTGTGTCCTGGATTTCCTGGATGTTTTGTGTTAAGAACTTTTTGCATTTTGCATTTTCTTTGACAATTGTGTGAAATTTTCTATAGTATCTTCTGCACCTAAGATTCTCTTTTCTTTCCTTTTTTTTTTTTTTTTTGGTTTATCGAGACAGGGTTTCTCTGTATAGCCCTGGCTGTCCTGGAACTCACTCTGTAGACCAGGCGGGCCTTAAAATCCTCAGAAATCCTGGAAATCCTCAGAAATCCGCCTGCCTCTGCCTCCCAAGTACTGGGATTAAAGGCGTGTGCCACTACCGCCCCGCAAGATTCTTTTTTCTATCTCTTGTATTCTGTTGGTGATGCTTGCATCTATGACTCCTGATTTTTTCCTAGGTTTTCTATCTCCAGGGTAGTCTCCCTGTGTGATTTCTTTATTGTTTCTACTTCCATTTTTTATGTCCTAGGTGTTTTTGTTCAATTCCTTCACCTGTTTGATTGTGTTCTTTTGTAATTCTTTAAGGGATTTTTGTGTTTCCTCTTTAAGCGCTTCTACCTGTTTACCTGTGTTCTCAATTTCTTCTAGAGTGTTATTTATGGCCTTCTTAAAGTCCTCTATCATCATCATTAGAAGTGATTTTAAATCTGAATCTTGCTTTCCTAGTCATATGGGGAAATTCAGGACTTTCTAGTGTCAGAGAACTAGGTTCTGTTGATGCCAAGTACCCTTGGTTGCTGATGCTTATGTTCCTGTGATTGCCTTTTGCCATCTGGATCACCTTAGTACTACCTGTGCTGTTTCTGACTGGAGCCTGTCTTTCTATTGCCTTGGTTGTGTCAGAACTGTTGGTGTTACTACTTGGGTTAGATCTGAGGCCCAAGATCTGCTCAGTGCTCAGGCGCAGACCGGCAGGAACCAGTGCTCTGGTCCAGGAGTGATTTCCTCGGTCCCAGTGGGTCCCAGTTACTCCCTGTTTGGGGCAGGTGTTGCTGTCTCCATACCTAAGATACTGCCAGGATTAGAGCTCCTGGGAGCCCTGCTTCCTCTGGGTTTTGTGAGATTGAGTGCAGAGTTGCCACCAGGGATCTACTCAGTGATTGGGCACAGACCAGAAAGGTCTTTCTTTTATTCTTTTTCATGTTGCTTACATTTGTACTAAGTTGGATATGTTTGATTTTTTCCTAGTTACACTTTGATCATTTGTTATTCTTATTAATTTTCTTCTTTCTTGCACTATAGTTACTGAGACTTCTTTTCTTTTTATTGTATTTAATATTCTTTTAGGTTTTTTTCTCCAATGTTATCTGATCACCATACTTTGCTTTTATTTTATGCAGTGTCCATACTCAAATATATTTTTCTTCATTGATTTTAAAAGATGAGACTCCTAAGAGTGGGAATGAGTATATCTCCAGCTCTTTTGCCTGCTTTTAAGATCTTTTCCTCATTATGGGTTGCTTTACTCAGCCTTGATATAAGAGCTTCCAGCTGTGCCATATTATGTCTTGTTCTGTCCTGTCATGCTGTTTTCTCATGGAGGCCTACTTTTTTCTGGATTAAACAGAAGTGGAGTGGATCTGAAAGAGAGAGGAGGTTGTATGGGAGATAGAGTGGAGGGAAGGACAACTATGGTTGAAATGTGTTATATGAGAGATGAATCTATTTTCAGTAAAAAGAAAACAGAAGAAAAGATAACATTGCTCAAAGAGGTTATCTTTTTGGAATGAACTCTGAAGGCTTGAAATCTATTACTCCATGCTGTCATGGTACTTAATGTTTTTGCTAAGACCTCTGATATTATTATAAGATTTATTCCTTTAATTTGGTCATCACTGAAGACATGGTAATATTTACATTAGTAGTATTTATACTAATCTAGAGCCATTGGTAGATGATTTAGGAGGAAATTTAGAATGTTAAACATCTTTCATATATTGTCAGTTCATAATCTTTTGATTAATGCTAATTTTTCATGAAAACATGCCATTTATGATTAAATATTTAAACATTTCTATTCAAGTATGTATTTTCTTTGCCAATATGAAATAATTTATTTCTTGGAATGTGTTCTTGTTAGGTTTCTGTGCTGGCTAGATTAATGTCAAAATGACATAAACTGGAGTAATTTTGCAAGAAAGAACTGCAATAGAAAAAAATGCCCCCACGATACTGGCGATTTGGAAGATAATGTTAGTTTTCTTGACTGGTCATTGACCTCGGTGGGTGCAGTTCACTGTGGTTGGTGCCTTGGCTAATGATCTTGGGTGCTATATGAAAGTAGGCTGAATAAGCTACCAGAAAAAGCTAGTAATTAGTACTCCTCCACAGCATCTGCTTCAGTGTCTATATCCAGATTCTTGATCTGATTTTCCTCAGCAATTGAGATTTATAAGCTGAAATAAACTGTTTCCTCCCCAAGTTCTTTATGGTCATTGTGTTTTATCACAACAAGAGAAACCCTAACTAAAACATTTACTAATCTCTATTATGAGAAATTCAAGGATTTGGAGTACATATTACCTAGAACTCTAGCCTATAAAATTTGTTTCTGTGTCTGACTCTTCATGAGAAAAAGATGTAAAAAGGGATGTAGAGATGGCCCAGCTGGTAATCATGCTTGCTGCTCTTCCAGAAGATGGGATTTGGGTTCCCAGAACCTAGGTTGTCCAGCTTACTTCTGTAACTTCATCTCCAAGAGATTCAATGCCCTCTTCTGGACTCCACAGGAACCATAACACACATGGCATATACAAATGCATGAGATACTGTCTGTTGGATGGAAGATGAGTCTGCCTCTTGGATTCTTGGAGATGACCATTTTCATTGTCAACACAGTATTGTCTAGACTCTAATTGTTGGGAACTTAACTATGCAATGTGTAAAGGAAACTTAGGTTACTAAATTGGTCCAGTCTGGATGATGACAGCCTTAATTCTTTCTGACACTGTTTACCATGTAACATTTTTAGCATACAAGCAGTCTCTTTCATTTAAAATGAAAAACAATGGCTTATATAGAAAGTTATATTTAATCCTTACTAAGCTCATAGGTTTAAATATCTGAACACTTACCTGAACAGAACTGCCTCTTATGTACACAATGAGTAATTCTGAAGAAGTTATACTTACATGCTTTGCTATCACATGTTTTGAATGCTTAGTAACATGATGACATCTGTTTGTCAGGTGCTATCAGGCAAAACAAAGGACAGAGATATGGGAAATCTGCTTGGTGGTCTTAAGCAGAGCCTTGGCCTACTTGGGAAAGTTATCAAAGGCATATAATGGAGAAAGGTATGGTCCTGCAAAAAAAGAAGGAAGAATGACCAATTGTCAGTCAGCCAAGCAAGAGCCTACCAGCCAACCACCGTTTCATCATTCTTGAAAGTTTTAGAAAGTTACTGATGTAGGATATATGTTGTTCTAGGAGAACTTGAGTTTTATATCCATACATGAGAGATAACACAAAGTGACTTAGAGATTTGTACGGATATAGAGATAGGTTACTACAGCTCTAAGTGGTATTATAACAGTAGAAAATACTGTGTTCATTGGGGTTGTTATCTATGATAAAATGCCTTTTAAAAAAATTCTATGGACTTTCATTTATTTTTAAAGCAGAAGCAAACTCTTTTCAACATCTGTATCAAAGGTCTTGGTTTGTAGAAGGCTTCTAAGAGTCTCAATGTCATCGCTCTCACTGCTAGCTACAACTTAGGAGAGGAGGGAGAAGGGAAGGGAGGGGAGGGGTAAATGGGGAAAGGAGGAAGGGAAAGCTGTGATCTAGATGTAATGTTAATTAATTAATTAATTAATTAATTAAAAAGTATATAAAATCCATATAATACCTTATAATTTGTTAGTCAATTATAATTTGTTAAAATAAAAGTTTAAAGGGACATATTTTGCATTGCTAAATTAACAAAAAGTTTTGAATAGGTAGATTACACAGTTGTTGACGTACTTTTTGATACTGTTTTTTCTTAGTTTAGGTGATTTGAAGGTGATGATCATTATATTTTTAGTACATAATCTAAAGCATAGGCTTTACTCTGTTACAGGCATTTGGCTCTCAAGACCTTTCTTTGGTGGTACAGTGCAATGAAATTCTAATTTGCTCATTATTTTGAAATGGCTCAAAGACTGCAGGATTTTCAAGGAAAAACCTCATGCCTTTGAGGAACTGTTTTAGTAATTCTGATTACAAGATGAAAGAGTGACAGAACTGCAGGCCACAGTTTCTTTCCTCATGAAACAAAAATATATTAAATGAATATTTTAAAGACAGGCAATTATTTTGCTTTTTCCTGGAAGTCTTTTCTGTGCTGACATGGTCCCCTTTCCCTTTTTGTACTGTAGTGTGACTGTGTCTGGACATCCTGACCTCCCTAGCTTAATAACTGAATTTTTTGTAAGTAGTTCCAATGGTACATTTATCCTATGGTGATAAAATTATATTTTACTTGCTGTTCACTTTCCAGACCACAGCACAAAATCTAGACATTGACATTTGCAAGTCTATATAAGTAGAATTTTTTTGTTCAGAAGGAAGTTATTGTGTGTTTGGTGTTTTGTGCTGGTTTCTAATTTAAGGCACTCAAGAAATTTACTCAGTGGTTATATGATTTATTCTTGATTAGAGATTAATTATGTAGTGCTTGTCTTTAGAAATATTGATGGAAATGGCATTTGGAAGTCCAAGGCTGAGAGATAATTCATAAAAATCATGTTTTCAATAACATGCCTATTGTTTCCACCATGAGTGTAAGAGAATAACTTGCTTTAGTCTTTTCTAGAAATTTTCAACTTTTGATAAAACAGACATTATTATTAGAAACAAACATGAGGTGGTGATTTAGGCTAAGTACAGTAGATAGAACTTGTTACTCATACTCTAGAGTCAAGAACTTTTCCTACCAAGTACTTGTATTCCTTGGTACCATCTATGATATTTATAGGTTTCTGAAAAGTATTATTTTTATAATACCCTACTATTTATGATTATCTTAGACATGGTAGATAATTTTTCATAATTATAAAATATTAAAATGGTTTAAAACCTATGACTCAGCTATTCATCATTTACATTTTAAAATTATTATTTAAACTCTTCTTAATAAGATCTCAGCCCAGTGATGGATGAGGCATGATAATAATTATATATATAATAACTGCTTTATTTCAACTAATATCAGATTTATGTTTAAAATAGCATCTTAATTCTGACTTTCCAAGTGGGAGACCTAGTACACTTTTATTCCCCATATAGGACTTTATTTAATAATGTTGAGTACAGTCTTGAAAAAGGAGAATATGTATTATTATGAAAATCATGGTAAGATCTAGTAGGCCTTAGAATTTCACTTTTCACATGATTTATGATTGTCTTGTAGCCAGTTTAACCATGTACTCTTTTGGAGGCTGGGAGTGTAACTGTGTGGCCCAAGGCCTGACTAACATGTGCATAGTCCTGGTTTCTTTCCAGTGCTGAAGTAAAAAAAAAAAAAAAAAAAAAACCAAATAACCATAAAAACAAAACAAAAACAAACACAACAACAACAAAAAACCCAGAAAGAATGTCACTGAGAATGAGGTAAGAATTGTCTGTGGTATATCCTGTGATGTCTGTGACCATGATGCTGTGCTAGTGCTGGTCCCGAACAGTTTTCATAGGCAACACCACCAAAGCAGGATAGGCTTCTCTTGTGGTCAAAATAGGAGGAAACACTGACATTGGATTTTTCCTTATGTGTATTTCCACAGTATATTTCTATTTTCACAGACCAAGGCACCTGTTTAAGAGGAAAGCCATGGGTTTCAGAAACTCAACTGCTACAGAGATGTGTTGTTCAATTGCTTGGTGTCAGCAATTTTCCAAAGACGTTACGCTCATGGGGCTGATACCATTCAGACAGGAAGATTTACCCCATGTGTTTATCTCAGTTGAAGTTCCAGACACTGAGCATTGGTTCTGATATCTTTTTTCTAATATCAGAAGGAGTAAAAGTGACACTGCTTGTGAGGGTGAGACTCAATTGTGGTTTGTCTGTGTTGAACAGCTTATCCACCTGCACCTTTAAAAAGCTCTTATGAGTCTCTGGTGAGCCACATTGATTACAGGGTCTCCTGTCATCTCCTAAAATTTGGATGAGGCAAAGAACATGCGGCTGATACTAATTACCTGCCAAATAAACACACTCATCACAGGTACAGGTGTACACACACACCTATCGGATGCAAGCAAAACAACCTGCAGTAACAAGAGAACAGCCAGGACTAATGAAACTGAAACTTTGTAAATCTTGTGTATAGTTAATCTTTTTAACATCCATTAAAACACTGGTGTTACTGGGGGAAACTGGGGCACAGCTTGGTGACTTGACAGCAGAGAAGTTTGGTGGTTGGGCTGAGCATTTGGCAGAAAGAAACTGTACTGCAAACTCTGTCCTCTGTCTTGGTGCATGACTCCATGATGCAGAATGGTGGAGATTTTTAATTGTAGTGTCTATAGAGTTTGTTCAGAGGGGAGACTTTACGTAATATGGGTAAAAAAATGCAACTTACAAAAAGCTTCAGCAGATGTTCACATCAAGAAGAGTAAGAAATCTTGAATTTCTTATTAAAGAAATCTTTAAAGCAGTATGCAGAGCCAAGCAGACTGGACACAGTTATGCAATGGAAATTCAGAAATCTCTTTATGTTTCTAGGATGCTAACTGTCCTCTTTAGTGCATTCTTCCTGATTGAGGTTGGGGTGATCTTGACACATCCAGTGTTGGGCACGTAAACAAAGTTAGGCAGTGTTAAAGGGGCCCAATCTAGGGCACTTAAAAGAATAAAGACTGCTTTGTTATAAATGATTAGGTATAATTTAGACTTGTGATAGCTAGTTTAATGTCAAGTTGACATAAGCT
Source organism: Mastomys natalensis (assembly GCA_021653895.1). Taxonomy (NCBI): domain Eukaryota; kingdom Metazoa; phylum Chordata; class Mammalia; order Rodentia; family Muridae; genus Mastomys; species Mastomys natalensis. Next base: position 502,999 of record JAJTUV010000471.1, on the reverse strand, counting down.
AGAGTCATCTGAAAGGAAGGAACCTAAATTTACAAAGTGCTTCTATAAGATCTGGCTGTAAGGCATTTTAGTAATTAGTGATTGGTGGTGGAGGTCCCAGCTCATTGTGGATGATGCCATTTCTGGGATGGTAGTCCTGGTTTCTATAAGAAATCAAACTGAGAGGCCAGTAAACAGCAGCCCTCCATACTTTCTTGCATCAGCTCCTGCCTCAAGGTTTCTGTCCTGTTTGAGTTTCTGTCCTGACTTCCTTCAATGAAGGACTATGATGTGGGAGTGTAAGCTGAAACAAACCCTTTCCTCGCCGAGTTGCTTTAGGTCATGGTGTTTCATTATTGAAGTAATAACCCTGACTAAAACAAACCTCAAATTCCTTTGGAGAAGCCAGGGTCTGGGCAGGCTGTCAATGACCTTTCTGCAAGAGAGTCAATGCAAAAACCTTATCCCAATGCATCATTTGAGGCTGCCTCTATCACAGTTTGATCATTTGGCCATCATCCATGGCTATTATGTTTATTGTCATATGGTCACTTTTTATGATCCCTTTCCATTGTGTTCTAACATGATTTCTAACAACACAGATTAGTATGTAGATTATTAAGACTTTATTACCAGGTATTTGTATAATTTGAAAGTACATAAAATATCTCTTTGTATATGTTTTTATTTTAAACATAGAAATTCCAGTGTCTATAGTAGTTGTATCACAAAGTCCATGTATTAGGCTGCAGCCCCATGGGCTAGATCTGTCAGGCTTTTGCTCTGTTTTTGATGACTGGGCTTTCATCTGGAAGCCCTTTGGAATCTTCCACATCCAGTTCCATCAGATTTTGGCAGGGATCAGTTCTTGAAGTTGTACAATTAAGACTCTCATCCTTTTGCTGGCTGGTGTTCAAGGTGGTTCTTAGTGTCTTCCTTCCTCACTGGCCATGGAAGATAATCTCCTATATTTTGAAAGCAGCTAAAACTTACTAGAACTTTCTTATATTTCAAGTCTTTGCTTCTTTGGCTAGTAGGATAAAGAAATTTCAACTTTTTAAAGACTTCTAGAATTACATTAGGATAATCAAGAAAATGTCTATCAAAATCTACAAAATAGATATATACATGATGGATCAAAACTATGGATCATTAGATTCAGTCCCCCTTCTTACAAGATAAATCTTAGGATGGCATCCTATGATTTTTTTTTGTCTGTCCTATTGTTCTGAGTCTCAATTTCTGCTATACAGTTTTATTCAATATTATATTCTCAGAGTGTTGTGATATTTTTTCTGTGAATTCATAGTACTTTCCTTATTAGGAATTTAGTTATGACAACATGAGTAGGTAATTAATAAAATACAATTAAGTCCTTTTGAAATATCACCTTATTTCATTTTCCATTTCATAATATTTTCCATTTTATAATATATAATATGTTTATATTTAATATAAAACAATCAAATGCCATCTACAACCTAGAGATTAGAACTTTCCTTATGGTATGTGGAAAGGTACCACACATATTATTCATGAGAGGAGAGAAAATTGGTGAGTAATGTTTACGCAATCCATTGAATTAAAATATACTTGATGTATATGCATATCAAATTTTAAAAGGCAGAATTTATAATATTTAAAAGTACTTTATTTTTCTCTGTGTTAGTAATATATTTCAGTTCATGAATTACTTTGTTACTGAACTCTTGAAAGTTAAAGTATGTTGTTATTTAGTAATAAAATTTACCTTTATTTTGCAGCTGACAAACAATACTTTCCTTTAAGAAATTATTCTGATGATTTACACTATCAGAGTTGGCTTTTAATGAATGCTCAAAAGATGCTGGGGGCTTTATTTGAAGAATTTCACAATCCCTAGTAAGAAACACAGCAGTGTGAAGTGTCGTGTTTCTTGTACGTTTCCAGAAATATTTCTAGGCTTGAAAAAACTTAGACATTGTGGTCAATAACACAGATTAGGCTGATCTGAAGCAAGGCAACGGAAAATGAAAATTTGGACACATGAAAATGTTACAATGGAGATTCTGGATAAAGTTTGTCACTGAACAGAGTCAAACCTGAGGACAGGATGACTGTACTATGCTATCAGATACCCCCAAGGGATTGCTAGCTCAAGGATTCGTAAATGCTTCTAATGCAGGACAGTGAAAACTCACCGTGTGATGTCTACTGTCTTGGGAAAAACTATTTTTATTTCTGAAAGTAGTATGATGCATTCTTCCTTGTTTGTACAATGTATCTTGATTATATCCAATCCAAATCCCTGTTTCCCATTCTACTGAATACGTTTCCCCTCCTGCTTTAATGCCATCTTCCTTTTGAAAGAGCCCAATTTGTGCTGCATGCAATTGCATAAGTCTGGGGCCATCCACTTCATCCAACAGCCACACTTTCCATGAAAAAATGATTCATCCTCTTTAAGCAACCATACATTTTTAATATGCCCTAAGCTAAGAGTGCATATGGATGAGCTCCTCTATCACCTGCGCTGGAATGTTGACTGCCTAGGACCAATGCAGGTAAGCATAGCTGCTGTGCGTGCCTGCCCATCTTCTAGATTTTACTCATTCTGTCCCTTCTTCGACAATGTTCTCCAAGCCTTGGATCAGGATAGGGGTTGACATAAGTGATCCATTTATAAGCCATACCTACTGGTACAACAGTAACACCAGTGTTAATGAATAACCAACAATTTTAAAATTATTTGGTAAGGAAGGCCAATTCCATGGAAGCCTATACTTGACACATCAATGAGGTGAAGAACTTATGTTGAGATATAGTGGTCCCCAGGGAAAAATTACTACTATTATTCTGCTAAACGGACATTGCAATAAAATGAGTCTTTGATGACTCATTGCCATACAAGATTAGTGCATTGCTCAACGATAATCAGAGAAGCTTCTTCTTGAAGTAGATGTCAATTAATACAGAGACCTCAATTGGTCAATATAGAGCAAATAGGAGAGGCCAGAGTGTTCAGAACCAAATGAAATGTCTATATCCTAGTCCTCCCTTCAATGTTTACATATATGGAGAAGAGGAAGCATAAATATGTCAAGGAAACAGGTTTTTTTTTTCCAGATACAACAGGGCAGATGTACATATGAACACAGCAAACATAGTGGCACAATCATTAAAGTGGTACAAGTTCCAAAATGGATAAAATCCAAGCAGGAAGGAGGGGAGGTTAGCACACAGTATACCCTAACTGAAGATCTCCTGGCATTTGATTGTTTCTGGGAGATGAACAGTTAGGTTCCTTTTATCTTGTGAGACTTGGTTTACCAACAATGCTCTAGAGCAAGACAGAGTAATTAGCCAACACAATCCAGACTCAATGGGTTTAATAAAAATGAGGAGAGAACATGTATTTGGATTGTTAGAGAAGTAGGAAAGGATTTGCGAGGAGTTGGAGAAAGGGCATAATAGAATTAAAATACACCATATGAAATTCTCAAAAACCTGATAGCATTATAAGAACAAATTAAACATGTTATTTGGGGTGGAGAACTCAGCAGACAGTTAACTCCTGAACACTCAAGACACTACTTCACTGGTGGGCACACTGGTATATCAGTAGTACAGCATGCATAGTCCACCAGTTGGTAAGACCAGTGATGACTTTTCTCTCTCAGTTTCCAGCATAGCAGTTCCTGCCTATGAAGTCCAACCAGCAGAAGGATGTACAGAAGAATCAGTAAAATCTACTTGGAATATGTAAATGGTAACACTTACCCAGAGAATTAATTATAAGAAAACAGAAATGAGGAAGAAGTTACAAGAAAATGCCGTGTATTATCTACCCCACTTCCTACACCTATGACAGCAAACCACACCTTTGTACTTACTAAATGTGGACATTTCTTGATTTCATTCATCACTCAGTTTTACACTCTCCAGCATTAAAATTATTTGCAAATCCTTGTGCCAACACTCCCTTGGGGATATCTGATGAGCATGGTGCAGTCATCCCATTCTCAGCTTTGACTCTCTTTTCAGTGAAAAACTTTATCCAGAATCTCCACTGTAACATCTTCATTCTATCCAAATATTCTTACTTTGTTTCACATCAGATTGAGTTGTGTCACAGACCACATTGTCTAAACTGTTTTCGAGCCTAGAAATACTTTTGGAAAAAAAAAAAAACCAAATTCATAGCTGCTGTTGAAGACCCTCCACTCAGGGGAGACCCCACTCAAGTCTCGGGTAACTTGACCACCCAGTAACTCTCAAGACTCTGGAACTGGATGCAATCAACCAGAGGTTTATTCGGGTGTAAACAGTTGGCTGTGGTCAATTCTTAGCTCAAGCAGGAGTAGAGTTGGCCTGAGGGGAGATCTTATACCCACAAACTAGGGGTGGGGAGGGGGCGAGGGTTGCTAGGGAAGCATAATCATAAGAATAGTGCAACATTCCAGAGGAACTCAACCTAAGTGGTCAGGGTCATCAGAAACACTCTGTACACCTGGTTTTCTCAAGAATGCGGTCCTGCCCTGTCATTGTGGTCTTGCCCTTGGAACACAGAGCCCAGAGCCTGTGAACCAGAGATGACCTGCATTCTTGGTTCTGCCCTTTTGTGATCAGCCAGGTAGCCTGTTTCAGAGACAATTTTCCATGCCCTTTGAAGGAAAATCTAAAAAAGAACATTACATATACATATATATAATAGGATTTCTATAATTTTTCATTCTTCACTGTGTGAAGGGCTGTTGCACAACTGAAGAATTGAAGTACTGTAAATCCTCAGAGTATTTGCTTATCAAAAATAGTGTTTTCCTTTCTATACAGGGTAGTCCTGCATATGGCCTTGAAATTGGAGGGTGGTTGAGTCCAGGGAACCTAGTTCAATTCTTACATCCTGCCTCTGTATGAATTGTCAATGTCCACGTGCATCAATGACAGCAGAATTTCCAATCATCTATCTTCAGATCTTTCTTTCTCTGGACGAGGCCTTCAGTGGGACATCCTGTCAGAATTAGAATCCTCAGGAGCGTCCATCTGAAACCAACATCACCATGAACTGACAAACAACTGAAGCAAGATAATTATCAGCTTGTGATATCTGGAGATTACTGTACAGTTTACTTGTAAAGAAAAAGGGTTTCCAAATAAATATTGTAGGTTTTGGCATCTGGTTCTGTGATAACAGCTATACCCTGGTTCTTCCACAGCCAGCCTGTCACACAAGCTTTTGTTTGGTTCTTGCTGCTTGTGCACATGTGCCAGCACCTGCAGTCTCCTGGCTGCAAGTCCTTCATGCTTGGGGCTTGTTGGCTTTACTATTCTATCCTCTTTTTGCTTTGTTGATTGCCTCTGCCATTAGCTTTTGTCCTGCTGCTTCTTTATGGAGGACCCACATAACTGGCAAACCTCTATAGAGAGGCTGCACCTGGGGCCCTGAGGCTCATTTTAGTTGCAGAATCACTCAACAGGAAGCTACAGCTTAGAAGGCTGAAAAGCATCTGTGAAGCTCAGCTTTCTTCAAAAGAGGATTTTTATCCACTTGCGCACCTTTGTAAATGACTACTGCTGTTATAGGGGAACTGCTTATAGTGTGTGTATAGGGTGTGAGTGTGTTTTCCCAGATCCAAGAAAAGTGAAAGAACCCTTGACTTTCATTTCTTTTTACATTGCTAGTGGAGGAAATAAAACACTGGACATTTTTCATACAAACATGTCACTTTTTTATATTGGTTTAAGAATTTATTATAGTTTAAAAGTTAATAAATATTTGAGTAAGGGTTTACAACAACACCTGTACCACTCTTAGTTATTAATTTATATTTCAACTGTGTCTAGGTATTGATAACAAATTAACAGGGGAAAATGCACATTTTACACACCGCGAGCGCGGTGCACCACACACAACAACAACACACACACATATACACAACACCTTCACAGAGAGTGAGGACTGAAAAGGAAGGACCAAAGTAGATATTTTTCTGCTTTTTGAATACAGACTCATGTCATAAAAAATGATAGGACAAAATGGTCTGGACTACAGATAATAAATTCCAGGACCTCAGTATGAATGGTATAGGGCATATAGCTAGCGGGACTGTCTTAGGGTTGCTATTACTGTGATAAAACACCATGACCAAAAACAACCTGGGGAGGGAGGAATGGTCTTTGCAGCTTATATTTCCACATCACAGTCTATCATGCTGGAAGTCAGGTCAGGAACTCAAGGCATAAGTTTCTGTTGAAACTTGGAGGCAGCATCTGATAAAGAGACTGTAGTGCTGCTGAGTGACTTCTTCCCCACGACTTGCCTGAGGCTTATAGTATGGTGACATTATCTCAACTAATTTTTTCATCATCACAGATATTCTCTAGCCTGGACCAAGTTGACATAAAATTAACAAACAGGGAGTGAGGGCTATTTAATAAACTTGTACACTTCTTCTGAAGAATCAGCTTGACAGAGATTGGTGACAGGTATTATCTTCTTGTGTTGGTTCAGGGAAAGCATTTGTTTCCTTGGAAGTTCTGTCAAGTATAAGAGAGAAAGAGAGAGAGAGAGAGAGAGAGAGAGAGAGAGAGGAGAGAGAGGAGGGGGGAGGAGGGACAGGAGAGAGAGGAGGAGAGAGAGAGAGAGGAAGAGAGAGAGAGAGAGAGAAGTTGGAAGAAAACTATTAATTGCTTCTCCTCTAAGACCTTCAGCTCAGATATATTTATCTCAAAGAGACATATTTTGGAGGTGATACCTACTACTTTCTTCTACTGGCTACAGAAATCTTATCAGATACTTATAATCTGAACATCTACGGGAAAATATTTGAACATTAACAATGAAATCTAAAACAAATTCTCAATAGTCAGAAGAGTCTTAAAAACAGTGCTGGCTAATCTTGGTTGTCAACTCATTAAAATTGTAATAACCGTGGAAACAACCCTTCGGGCATGCCTGAAGGGCTTTCTAGGTTAGGAAAATAGAACTACAAAGACTGACTCTAGCTGTGGGAAACAGTTCTTGCAAAAGCAGAGGTGAGCTGAGAGTTGAGTTCTAACAGTCACCACTGTCTTCTTGACCAGAATGTAAGTGGCACCTGCAATGGGCTGAGAGTCCAGATAGTATATTAGGAGAAAGAAAAAGTCAGCAGTGATGCCATTTCACTTCTTGCTTCTGCTTAGCCACTGAACAAAGAACTCCCTCTGCCTCATCTTCTCTTCAACATGGTATTCTATCCAAATTCATGGGAGCCAAGTAATCATGAGCTCACCCTTTGGACAGGGAGTACAAATAAATCTTTTCTGCTAATTTGTTCTTGCCAGGTATTTGTCACAGTGTTGCAAAGGTAATCAATTTGTTTATTAAATGATATCAATAAAATACTGATAATAACCATAATTATTTTAATGATGGATATACATTAAATAAATAAATAAATCCAAATAATATATGTACTTCATTAACTCTCATACTCAGTGTGATAGGCCAAATTCTGGTAAGATACCCAATAGTCCACAATTACATTCAAGCATCACTCATACTATCAATTACACGTGTACAGTGTATATAAGTACTTGTGTGACAAAGAACACTAATGGCAACAGTGGGTGTAGTGGTTCACACTTAATGAAAGTCTTAGATCAGCTCAGTTTGAGTTACACCAGAGGGAGAGTGTCCCTTGTGGTTCTAGCCTGATCAGAATGACTCTTTAAAGAATCTATCAACAGCAGACACCCTCATTATTGCCTAGAAGAAAGGCAACCTGCAGTGAACTGTCCTAGGAGAGGGGAAGTTGTAAATTATTGTAAATGAATGCTTTTCACCAACAGGGCTTTGAATTCCAAAAACAGCCAGAGAGATAGAGAGACAGAGAGACAGAGAGATAGAGAGATAGAAAGATAGAGAGATAGAGAGCAGAGAGGAGAGATAGAGAGATAGATAGGAGAGAGGAGTTTGGGAGGTGACCTTGAGCTCTGGGAAAGTCTTTTTATTAATTAATTGATTAATTAATTAATTAGTTTTTCTTCCTTACTTCCTGATCACTGCCCCCTCTCCTGCTCACCCCTCCCACAATCCTTTCTCCCCTTCCCCCAGCCCTTCTCTTTTAAACCCTACTCTTGCTTTTATTTCAGCCTAGAGCAATTTAGCTCAGAGTCCAGCGGGGCTGTGCCCACACACTTGATGTATGAAAACGGAGATCATAAAGGAATGCTGTTTTTAAGTCACCAAATTGACAGTAATTTCTTAAATAGCAATAGAAAAATGAGAGACTATTAGCAACACCTGAAATAGTACTTTATTAAATGTCTTCCAAAATAGTAAACTATTAAAGGAAGAAAAAAAGAGTGGTTTATGTATTAATAATAGGAAGTTCAGTTCGGAGAGGGAGCTGAATACCATTTAAATTAATCCAGCAAGTATTTGAAAATTTTACTTTGTATTCCATTTAAAATATGTATATTATTAATTTATTAGGAATGCAATACAGGGTCTGGTGAGATATCTCAGTGGTTAATAACCTTTTCTGTTCCTTTAGAGAACTAAGTTCAGTTTCTAGAATCCACATTAGGTGACTCACATCATCTGTAATCCAAGCTCCAGAAGATCTGACATCTTCTTCTGGCCTCTGGGGCACCCACACACATGCACCTACTCATGTAGATACATATATAAATAAAAATAAAATAAATAACATCTTTTAAAAAGTGGAATCCCAATGGATTATCTTTGGGTGTATATAATATATGTATATACCAATACATATATGCATGAAATAACAATTGATAAAGAAAAGAATCCATGAATTGGAATGAGAGAAGGAATGTGCTAGCAATTTCTTTAGGCTCTGCCCAACAGTTACCTAGCAACAGCCCGCTTCTCCACCAGGTGGAAGCCAGAAGCCAGCTATATAAGGACTGCTTGGCTCCTTTTTTCTTTCTCTTTTTCCTCCATCTTCTCTGTCTCTGTCTTAATCTCTGTCTCTGTCCTCTCTCTCTCTGTCTCTCTCTCCTCTCCCATGCTTTATGTCCCCCAGCTAGCTTATTCCTCCCTTCCCTTTTCCTTGAACTTTCTGTCCTTGCCTATCCCCCTTCCTCTGCATCTACACTTTTCCAGATCCACACTCCCTTCCCACACTAAACTTCTTTTTGTAGTAGGTCAGTCTCATGACTGATTGTTCAGAGGGACAGATTGGCAGGGCTTGCTGAGGGTCCCCCCCCCCCCCGCCGCTGCTACATTATGCTGTGTTTCATCAAACACAATAGGATGTGTTATAGAAGAATTTAGAAGGAAGAGAGAAATGTAACTAAAATGCAATCTCAAAAATTAAGTACTTAGAAGACAAAACAAACAAATACACAAACAAAACCAAAACAATAAAGAAATGGAATTCATGTAATCACAGGGATGGCTACTGAGAAGGACATGAAAAAAAAATCATGTTTTATCCAATGTAGAACCACACTAGTTTGTGTCTAATGGTTTATGAGGAGAGAGGACAGAGGCATAGAACATGGATCGGAATTATGTTGTTTGGGTCCTTGGCATCAGAGTCAATAGATGTGTCTGTTTAGGGCCACCAACTTCAAGGGACAAAACCTTTCAATAAACTTAGTATTCTGTCTAAACTCCACATCCACTGTTATCTGGCAACAGCCAGGTAAGCTCCTCCCCACAGTTACCTGGCAACAGCCAGGTAGGCCTGCCCACTATAAAAGGGGCTGTTTGCCCCCTCCTCTCCCTCTTAATCTCTTACCCTTTTGCTCTCTTGATCTCTTGTCTCTAGATTCTCTCTGATCCTACCCCTCTCCCTTCCCTTCCCCCTCTCTCCACGTGGTCATGGCCGGCCTCCACTTCTTCTCTCTCTACCCCTTTAACCTCTCTGTGCTCTCTCTCTCTCTCTCTCTCTCTCTCTCTCTCTCTCTCTCTCTCTCTCTGCCTCTACTACCCTCCTGGATCCCCTCCCCATGCCTTGAATAAGCTCTATTCTATGCTGTACCATCTTGTGACTGGTCCCTCAGGGGAAGAGACGCCTCGGCATGGGCCACTGAGACATCCCCTTCCATCATTTCATAAGCCTTGCATTTCTCTTTTCAAAATGAGAACTGAGTACTGAAAATTCTAAGACATGATTGAAGGATGCACAAGCTACTTTACTACTTGCTCTTAAGGCAAATGCTCACAAATAAGTGTCACACTGGCCATTAGAGAATGTACTTGCTAGTGAGACAGAAGGCCTTGACCCTCCACCATCAAAAGCAAGCAAGCAAGCAAACAAACAAATAAAACAACAAAACCAACCAACCAAAAACAAAACAACAATAACAAAACCAACCAAAACAAATAACAACAACAACAACACCCTCAGAGTGTCTTGGTGTGATGGCTTTCACATATAGATGACAGAACTTATGCTTTGTATGATCAAAAATTTGAGAGATTACTCAGTTCCACAAGGAACAAGTTAAAATAAAAGAACCTGAAGACCCCCACTCAGGGGAGACCCTCACTCAAGTCTCAGATGATGCGACCACCCAGTAGCTCTCGAAGACACTGAAACTGGATGCAAAAAACCAGAGGTTTATTCAGGAGAATAGCCAGCTGTTGGTCAATTTGTTTGCTCATGCAGGAGTAGTATTGACCCCGACTGCTGTCTGAGGGGAGATTTTAAAGGAGAAAACCACAAACCAGGGGAGGGGGCGAGGGTTGCCAAGGAGACATAACAGAAAAATAGTGGAACATTCCAGAGGAACCCAACCTATATGAGTCAGGGTCATGCGGAAACACTCTGTACACCTGTTTTCCTCAAGAATGCGATCCTCCCTGCCATTGTGGTCACCAGTTTCCTGGTTCCACTAGCTGACTAAGATCAGTTCTAGGTTGAGAAATAGCAATACAATAGATGAAAATAGTCAAGGAACAAGCAAGCAATAAAACAAGATAATCCAGAACAAGCAAGGCAGTAAACAAAGTTCTGTGATCACTCATTGATCACTATTTCTAAGGGCTTATCAGGATGACCAAAATTTCTGAGCTACTTCCCTGTCCTAGCCCAAAGTTATTTTCATGCCTGAAGCCTACTTCTTTGTTCTAGCCTAAGATTTAGATTCCTGCCCCACCCCAGTCACCTCTGTAACCATATTGACCATAGGGCTCTACTTGCTTGTGCTAGTTGCTTCTCATCTTTCCCAGCTTTCATGCTTGTTGATCAATTCTATCATCTAATCTGTGAGAACTAAAATTATAGGCTACCACAACACCAAAACTTCCTCTATATCTGTTGTATGTCATCCTTTGTTAAAAATTTCATTTATTAATGCATGTATGTATATATTTATAATTAAATAAGTATACGCCATGCATTTGAAAGCAAGAACAAGAAGGAATATAGGAAGAGTTGGAAGATAAGATGTTGCTAAAATTCTTTCCCAGGGAGAGATGAAAGTCACATCTCCTTCATCCTAAGGTCTCAACAATGGAGGTTCAGTTCTGCCAAAGTTCATTCTGGGGAAGTAATGAGTTTATTGTGTTTCCTTACAAAGTACAGGTGAGGTGCTGCTTACAGGCTTGTGGACACTCTCCTCTAACCTGTTACACAAGGTTTGACTCACAGGGAAGAAGGCTGCCCTGTAGCCATATAAGTTGAGGCCCTCACCTAGTCACTTAGGGTCTATATACTTTAGCCTCTTCCTGGGCTATATTCAACTAAGGCTGCATACAAGTGGTGGGATTGAGCATCTGGATACTCAAGGCAGTGTCTAGTGGTCATTCCTGTTTCTCCATTTGGTAGTATAACAGTCAATAGGCCCATTTGCTATGACCTTTTGTAAGAGGACACAGCTGAACTCCCCAGAAGATGATGCTTGCTCAACTTAGAGAATAGTCATGACAGTATGGAAAGGAGTAACATGATGCAGTCAAATTTTAATTCAAAAAATATTTTAACAGATTCTCACTGAAATCTGAGACCTAAGGCTGGTGTTATGCCCAGTTCTAGCCAACCACAGGAGAACACCAGGGACCACAACTCTGATGCAAGCACACAAGAGTCTTTTTATTCAAGTTCAGATCAGGACACAACCTTTCCTGCACAACAGGTTAGGAATCAAAGTTCAGGTCTAGGGGTTTAGGGTTTATATAGGGAAAATTTACAAGCTGGGACTTTCGAGCCTTGGTGTTACATGATTGAGTAAATGGGAAAGGAATGCTATCCTTCAAACTGATAACATTTGTTCTCTCAGCAAGGAGGCACCATACATCTGGAAAAGGACCTCTTTGACCTGGGAAGGAATAACTAGTCCTGTTATCATTGACTAGTTCATTTTTCCTGTTGTTGCAAGCTGACCACAGATGTTATGTCTCCTTTCAACTGCTGGGAATGCTTGGTCGTCCTTTCCCATAAAGTAGGGACCTTATCACTTAAAGGAAATTAATTTTATGCTTTCTTCAAGGACAGGAGATAAATATGCCAGGGGGAGTGATGCTGCTAAACCTGGCTCTGGGGCCTGTGCATAGGGGAGTGCTGGTTATGCTGGGGGGAAGTGCTGGTGCTTTTTGTCTTAACCCAGGGATGGTAAAGGGTCCAACTGATCAAACCCCAGACTCAGTACAGTGGTTCCTAGCTAAGGTAGCTTCTGTAAGCCCTGCAGGGAACAGGAACTTCATCAGCTAGCAGGAAACATCAGTAGTGCTGCTCACCATCCAACAATCAGCAAGACTCTAGAATGTAGTTCCTTAGTTTCAAGTATCCATAGCACGGAGACCAAGACTCTGGTCTGCTGGACACTGTCATCTACTGGGCTCTGTGATATACCTCCCAAGGGAAACACAGTTCCTGTGTAAGATTTTACTACTCACTTCATCCTCTAGAAATAATCATTTGATTTCCTTCTAACTTTCTACTTTTCAAGACATAATATAGTTATGAATCATTGGAAAAAGGCAAATTAGTTGCTACTATTGCTTTAAAAAGATGAGCAAAGTTCAAGCCATGAAACAATTAATATATACTCAGGATTTGACCACACAACTTGGAGGTTTTAACTAGCACATGTTGCAATAAAATGGTATCTGTTTTTCAGATTATTATATACTTGAAAAGAACCACAAATGCTTTGAAGATGGCTTCCTTAGAACAAGGAACAGCTAGCTCCAGAAATGTCCAAAGATTCTAGATTCATTTTATTACAATTAGGAGGGAGTTGGGGAATTTTATTGAAATGACTTCATGAGGAACCTCAGCATCTGTATTCTTTTAAAAATTATCTTTGGAGAGAGAAGTAACAAGGGTAGGGGCAGACATGGTATGACTGGGAAATGAGTGGGATTGTGGTGTGCGGTGTGAAACTCCAAAGAATCAATAAAAAATATTATGTAGGAAAAAAGTAAACAAACAAAAGGGTCACATAGAAAAAGAGGTTTTAAGTAGAGAAATGATTTCCATTGTGCCTCACGTTATCTAATACTATTTATCTTCTTGTCAATATTTAGTAGAATTATAACAGAAATATAAAAGTCAATAAAAGGAGGATTATCACCATAATCACAGAAAAGTTGCAGCTCTGACCACAAGAACTTTCCTTCTCTTCTACCCTTCTATTCCTTCTTGCCCATCTTTCATTAGAAGAAATTACAAGCAGTATTTCCTGTCTTGGTATTTCACACTAGCCATGCTTTGTCTCCTGCCCTTTGTGCAATTTTCGTCTCTTCTCTTTCTCCCACATTAGCTCCACTGTATTTCAGTGGACTATATCCACAGAAAGACAGTGTATCTTTCCATATCCCTAACATCACACACTGACAGTTAAGACTCTAGTCCACAAACCTTTCCCTAAAGGAAGTTTCTTGTTTGCCAGTGACTCCAGAAGAGCTGAATCCAGACCAGTGACAATGGAAAGCAGTGTTATCTGTCACTTTTATCAACAATAAATGCAGAGTTATCTGAGTTTTGCTTAAGGCTCCATTGGACATAGCTGTTAGCAAAAGGAGTGCTCTTATGCCCGTTTCCAGCTCTTTTCTGAATCTTTGGCTAACGTTGGCTGTTTCACTGGTAATTCTGTACATTTTGATGGAGCATGCAAGATAGTGCTTTGGAGATTGGCTAGTTCTAGTGCTCATTCTCTGAGACTTGCATATCATATTTCTCAGACCTAGACCTCCAGGCATGATTGTTAATAATGAGCCAGTTTCCCATGATGGAATCTGGTAAGGTCGCTGCAGTAGTTTGGAAGGTCAGACACCCAGAGTAGTGTAACAGCACTTGTGAATGTCTGGTCTCTCCTGCTATGATGGCACATAAACTTCAGATAATGAGTACCTGAACTGGGATGGTATTCAAGTCTTGATGGCAGACACATTTACTTGCTGAGCCATTTTGCTGGCTGAGAGATCTCCTGGATGCTTGCCGTGGTCATATCTGATTATTATCAACTTGGAAGGTATTCACAATTTTTCTATGGCTTTTGAAACAAGTGTTAAAATCTCCCCAGTGCAATATATTTCCTGACCTCCATTCTGAGGTTATTGAATATATAGGCTGATCTAATTCATCAGTCCTTTCTAATCTCCAGTGTGTTACAACAGTTACATTACCTGTCTCATTGATATTTAAAAAAATTAAAGACAATAAATCATTATTTAGACTATCTTTGGGAGATTCCATATCCCCCTTCTGTTCCTTGAGCATTTTTAAAAGTCTTGTTATGTCTTTCCATAATTGTTTGAACTGTAGGATTGTAAGGTATATATCTATAATAGGTTTTATGCTGTAATGTCTAAAAAAATGTTTTATTCTATTGAAAACATAAGTCAAAGCATCAGCTTTAATCTGTAAAAGTGTTTCTAAAATAGCCATCATCTCTAATAAATATGTAATCTCAGAATCATCCTTTTCAGAAATTAAGGCCCACTGAAATTCTGAGTATGTATCAATAGTATGATGTGTTAACACACACACATATCTTAATTCTCTACAAAGTGAAACATATAATCTATTGTATGACAGTTGCTATAAGGTGACTTCATTAAACAGAATTTGTTTTTTTAACTCAGCATGTAGACCTCCATCAAGTAATTGTTCCTTGACTAAATAAATATAATATCCAGTCTGACCATGTGGGTTTATAGCTGAACCTCATTTATCTAGCATCTTTACAAGCTGCCATTCTGTATTCTCCTCAAGCCTTTGTACATCTTTTAAAACTGGATCTACTTTTTTTTTTTTTTGCTGTTGCTTTAGATTCCATATCCTCTAATCTCTATTCTATTGCCTCTAATCTAGCATATAAACTCTCAATCTCTTCTTTCTCAATGTCTGCCTTATTTTGATCTCTCATAAAGAGGATATCAAAAGTTGTAATTGTTATTGAAGAAAAAAAACCCAACCACATTTATGATCTGGAGCAGGTTGTTTTAGCATTCTAAGCTACTGATATATTGTGCAAATGCTGAGGCACATGTGTAGTCACTGTGGCTGTGATTACTGCATTGATAGAGTTTGAACATGCCAGCATGATTCTGTCAGTGTTCTGTTTCCAAGTTTAGCTGTACACTTGTTTGGTAAATTTTTAATTAAATTTGCTCATTGATAATTCCACACATGCACAAAATGTATAGTGACCACTCTCAACTCTTCTCCAATATCCCTAACACCCTCATCTACCCAATTCTTTTCTACAAATGTCTTTCTCATGTTTATGTTTATGTCTAATCACTCTGATTTCTGACCCACTGAGTTTAACTAGGGCCATCTGTGTGACTACAAGCTAAAGCCGTTTGTAGTGGATACATAACTGAAAATGATTATTTTCCTTCTTTCAGCATCTATCAACAGATAACAGTTCATGAGCATAGGGTAGGGCCCCATGAGCCACTACCCATTCCATGACTGTTGAAAGGACCAGTCTTGTGAGGGTCCAGTGCAAATAATCAGTTTTGATTTTATGGTTTCAGTGGTTATGTTGATTCCAGATGATGGCATTTACCAACCTCTACCCAATATTTTGGCTCTTACATATTTCTTGTCCCTTATTCTACAGTGTGCCTTGATCTTTGGGAAGAATAGTTTAGCTACCTTGTTTAGAGATGAATACTCAGATGTTCCTTTTTCTCATCAACTTTATACAGTCCCGAGAACTTGCATTTACCACCATTCTCTGAAAATAGCCTTCTCTAGTTAAGGTTGAGAATAACTGTTGTCTGTAGATCTAAACACAGTGTCACTATATACTATATACACTTGGTCAAACAATTGTAATAAGCTATCCACTGTATCTTATGACCTCACGAGTCATAAGTTGTTAACAGGAGTTACAGTATCAGGCGTACACATCCTCTGATGGAGCAAGCCTCCAAATCAATCACAAAGCAGGTAGTTACATCCACAGCCATCATGTCACTATCATACATGTCAGCAAATCTTGCCAGACAGTTTGGCTTTGAGGTGTCCAGGGTGCAGAGCTGGGTAAGGTCATTGATGCATTTTGCCCTTCAACAACCAACATTATACCTTATAGCATGTTCCAACAGGTGGAAGTTTCCAGCTCAGTTTCGGTCCTTTTCTCTATGTCTTTGTTTCACATTAGGTGATGTTTTCTGTAATCAGCTATACTCTAGTTCTGCTAAGAAATAAAAACAACAAAATGCTATATTGTTCTGGAAGCCTCTATGATTCCCAGACAAAGTGATGTTGGTTTTGTATTTTTTATTTGTGTTACAAGATATTAGCCTTCCATATGGCTTTTTAAAAGAATGATTAAATTCCAACAT
Source organism: Mastomys natalensis (assembly GCA_021653895.1). Taxonomy (NCBI): domain Eukaryota; kingdom Metazoa; phylum Chordata; class Mammalia; order Rodentia; family Muridae; genus Mastomys; species Mastomys natalensis. The sequence goes on along the minus strand of JAJTUV010000471.1, from coordinate 486,276 downwards.
CCCCAAATTGCCTAAATTCCAACATCCCAATCCTCCCGATTTCTTCCCTACTTAAGGCTCTCTACCTCCACTTTGCCCTTCTCTACTTTCCTTTCACCTGTACTGTACCATCTCCCTTTTCTTAATGCAATCCTTCCTCAGTGTTCTATTTCTAAATTCCTGGTTTCTATAGGCACTCCATATTAAATGGAACAGAAATTGGGAGCCCTGTATGAGAAAGACCATGTGTATTTTTCCTTGTGAGCCAGGGATAGATAAACATTAATTTTTATACTCACAGCCAAATAATATTCTTTTTATTATTGGTTTGTCTTTTGGTAATTTTTATTAGTTCTTAGAGAATTTCATATAATGTAGTTTGATAATATTCACCCCCTCTTTTACCTCCCATTTCTATCCCCTATTATTAACTTGTAAATCATCGAGAAAATTGAGTGTTTTATTCAAAAATAATCATAATGCATAGGTAACTTGGACCAAAATATAAAAAGGATTAACTACAGAGGAATAAAAGATTTAATATTAAATGGAACCACAATAGCTTAAGAAAAAATATAATTGTAAATTTTATTTTAGATTTAGCAAAATACAAGTAGTATGAAAAGTATGAAAGCCATAAAGTAAATAAAGAATTCTATTGCAAATAAATTTTATTTATTTTTAAATTTAAAGTTTTAATATTTAACATATTGCACATGGTAGTGTAATACTTAAGGACATTTTCATAATGTAAACATTATATGTTTGGCATATATACCCAATGCCTTCCTCCTTTCCACCATCCCTCTTGTTCCTCTATACAGATTGCACAAGCAAATTTTGAATGTCCTTATGGGGATGGAGAAATGGCTCAGAGGTTAAGGGTATTTCTTGATTATCCAAAGGACCTGAGTTTGGTTCTCAATAGACACATTGGGAAGTTCAAAAGAGCTTACAATTCTACCTGCAGCGAATTGAATGACCTCTTTAGGCCTCTGTGGTTACCTAAACTCATGTGCTCAAGCATTCACATAAACATTCATGTATGTATAAATCAAAATTTAAATAGTAAACCTTAAAAAAAATCTTTGTTTTCAGCAATAATGAAACTGACAGTATACACTACATCAATCTTAAAAAGATTATTATATATGTAAGCAGAAACAAATGTTTTGTGTACCCAAAAATTATTATTAACAATGAAAAAAAAATAAGCAATGAGGTTGAAAGTTGAGACAAAGGGCATTTTCAGTTACTTACAGAGAAATGTATAAATAGTTATTAGCATAAAGTTTCAGAATAAACACTGAAATTCTGAAATCTTAGAATTTAAAGGGGTAACAAGGATAACCTTTCTGCTAGCGTTATTAAAGGTTTTACTCGGAGGCCGACTTAAATCTCCCGCACCTGAGGCCGCCTCAGTTCCTGCGAGTTTCTTCCTGCTGTGGGGCTCTGGCCTCTGTCTTCCGGCAACCTCCCTCGCGCCATGGCCCCGAAGCGCAATCTGCGATCCTGCCTCAGCCCAAGAAACCCAGACCGGCTGCTGCCCCGAAGCTGTAGGACAAGTCGGCCTCTCCGGGCCTGCCGAAGGGAGAAAAAGAACAGCAAGAAGCAATTGAACATATTGATGAAGTACAAAATGAAATAGACAGACTTAATGAACAAGCCAGTGAGGAAATTTTGAAAGTAGAACAAAAATATAACAAACTCCGCCAACCATTTTTTCAGAAGAGGTCAGAATTGATCGCCAAAATCCCAAATTTTTGGGTAACAACATTTGTCAACCATCCACAAGTGTCTGCACTGCTTGGGGAGGAAGACGAGGAGGCTCTGCATTATTTGACCAGAGTTGAAGTGACAGAATTTGAAGACATTAAATCAGGTTACAGAATAGATTTTTATTTTGATGAAAATCCTTACTTTGAAAATAAAGTTCTCTCCAAAGAATTTCATCTGAATGAGAGTGGTGACCCGTCTTCAAAGTCCACCGAAATCAAATGGAAGTCTGGAAAGGATTTGACAAAACGCTCAAGTCAAACGCAGAATAAGGCCAGCAGGAAGAGACAGCACGAAGAGCCGGAGAGCTTCTTTACCTGGTTTACTGACCATTCTGACGCAGGTGCTGACGAGTTAGGAGAGGTCATCAAAGACGATATTTGGCCGAATCCCTTGCAGTACTACTTGGTTCCTGATATGGATGATGAAGAAGGAGAGGCAGAAGATGATGACGATGATGATGAAGAGGAGGAATGGGTTGGAAGATATTGATGAAGAAGGAGATGAGGATGAAGGGGAAGAAGATGACGATGAGGATGAGGGGGAAGAAGGAGAGGAGGATGAAGGCGAGGACGACTAGCACAGAAGATCGATGGATTCCAACCTTTTTTATTTTCTTTTATTTTTTAATTTTCTCCAGTCCCTGGGAGCAAGTTGCAGTCCTTTCCGCCCTGTCCCTCTGTGCTCAGTCGCCCTGTTTTTGAGGTCTCAACATCATGGTTCTCAACTAATTTGGGGGAAAATATCTTGAGCAAATACAACAGGAAAAGAATCTCCACGTTTCTGTTCTAAATTCATTTTTATCCTTTCTTGTCTCAAAAACTTGTGGATCCAACACCACCACCATGCTCTGTGGGGAAAAAAGAAAAGCCCTCCAGTTTCCTTGGCTCTGCTGGGGGCTGGAGGGTGCTAGGCCCCTGGGTAGTAGTGTATAGAATTCTAGCTTTTTTTTTTCTTTTCTCTGTGTATTGGGCTCAGAGATTACACTGTGTCTCTATGTGAATACAGACAGTTAGCATTTACCAACACATACCTGTCTTCTTTCTCTTGTTTAATAAAAAGAAAAAAAAAAGAAAAAAAGGGGGGGTATAGACGGTGAGCAAGGGTGGTTTGAGGTGTCGGGGGTAGGTGGGCATCTGACAACATGGCTTCTCCTTTGGCATGTTTAATTGTGATGTTTAACAGACATCCTTGCAGTTTAAGGTGACACTTTTAAAATAAAATTTTCTCCTGACGATGAAAAAAAAAAAAAATAAAGGTTTTACCCCTTGCAGATAGTTCACATGTAAATCTATATCCTGGAGTAATATGTGCAAGGAAAAACTAATGATATATTATATATATATATATATATATATATTATATATAATATTTATGTTTTCTTCCCTTCCAAATCTTTATCTAAAACTATCATAAAATTATTTCTTTTTAAGAAATTACTATAATTACACCATTTTCCTCTTTCTCATATATCCTTGCTCTCTTTCAAATTCATAGCTTCTTTTTCCATTAATTCCTGTTGCATGCATATACATATATACATAGATGTTTCACAATATAAACTGTTCAGTCTGTGTAATGTTACTTGTATGTATATTTTCAGAGCTGACCATTTGATATTGGATAATCAATTGGTGTGCTCTTTCTTTTTTTTTTTTTTTTTTTTTCTTTTTTTTCTTTTTTTGTTTGTTTTGGTTTGGTTTTTTGAGACAGGGTTTCTCTGTATAGCCCTGGCTGTCCTGGAACTCACTCTGTAGACCAGGCTGGCCTCGAATCAGAAATCCGCCTGCCTCTGCCTCCCAAGTGCTGGGATTAAAGGCGTGAGCCACCACCGCCTGGCGATGTGCTCTTTTCTAAAGAAGAGAAACTACATCTTTTACTCTTAGCATTCCTTGGTTGTAGTAGTTCTTTGTGTAGGACTTAGGTCTTGTGGGTCTTTCATTTTCTCATGTCTATTGTCTTTGCTCAGGTTCAGACAGTCATGTTGATGAGACTTTACGGGTGTAGCTTCAGATATTAACAGGAGACAGTCTCACAACATACTTCCTGATCCTCTGGATCTTATATTTTTGTTTTATCTTCTTCCATGCTCCCCGAGCCTCCAGTACAAGATAAAAATCTTCCAGACTTACTGTAAATTTTAAGGGTAAAATCTAGATAAAATTTCTTCTGCCTTAACAAACTGACTTATTTTTATTTTCTGTGCCTTGATTTGGAGAGGGCGTCTCGAGGAAGGAGTGTTTGGAATTGGCTGAAGAAATGACACAAAATCAATGATGCAGTGCAAGCTGACAGCTATATAGTCTGCTCAAGATAGCTCCCTAAACAGCTCTGTAGCTAGCTCATGGTTCTGTTGTCTGCTTGAGAGAGATCTCAAATCAAGACAGCTCTTTGCTAGAGACAACTCTCTATGCTTGAGATAGCTCTTGAGTTTAGGTAGCTCTCTGCTCAAGACAACCTTTAGGTTTTCACACCAAAGTCAGAAAATCTGTTAGAAAAATTCTAAAATTGCTACACTAACTTTTCAAGGAGCTTTTTGGTTTTCCAAGCAATATCAAAAAATCTGCTAGAAAAAATTCTTGAATTTTCCTACCAAAGTCAGAAAACCTGATAGAAATTTTCCAAAAAGAGTTGCCATAGCTGTTCAGATATCTCAGCTCTAGTTAGCTCTCTCTTGTAAACCAAAGCACAGTCTTTTATTTATTAATCAATTCAGTCAATTACTGTAGGTTCCCAAAATCAGAATTTTAAGACCTTAACCCTTAGATTCTTAACTAAGACAGCAAGTACATTTTTTTTTTTTTAATATCAAATTGAACTCAGAGATCTGCCTGCATTTGTAAGCACAAACAATACGTTTGCTGAATGGGATCCTGCTCTGGATCGCCTTTTCTACCATGCTTGGACTAAATTTGCTCTGTTCTAGGCTGGTCTTGAACTTAGAAATCTGCCTTTCTTTGTAAGCACAAATAGTAAATTTAGCTGGGTAGGATCTTGCACTGAAATGACACTTTTTAAATCTCTTTGTCTCCTTCCTATCTTTCTGAAATTTGGCTCATTAGTGCAGCTGCCTCTGTTCTTTTTGGTACAGGAAGCCCATTATACAATTGATATTACATCCTTTAGAGAAATCCTGTTTATAGATTCTTGAAATCATGTTTTCAGAGTTCTTATTCACAGCATTTGCTAAGGAATACCAGGTACCCTCTCACTTCCTGGACTTTTGCTGTTTCTAAATATTGTGGAGTCATTAACCTTGGCAGGGAGATTATTCCCCAACAATCTTAGCAATAAGAGTGCTTCCCAATGGAGGAATATGAAGTGAACTGACATTCTGGTTGGCAAGTTGAGATATGAGTACTAGACAAGTCATCCTACTACATTTAAACAAAGTAACCGATAAGAAGAGAATACATGTATCACGTAGGGAAAGTTCCCTAGGAATGTTCCCTATTCTTGAATTCAGATTGGCAGAATATTTTGCTAAGGTGACATGGATATTTATGATTTTCAGGCTTAACAGCTCTGTAACATTCTGGCTTGGGATCACCCTTCAGCTGACTAGTCTGTTCTGCATCTCTGATCAGATAGTAGCAGCTTGATTACAATAAATTTTTGTTATATATATTGTCTTGGAGTTTGAGTTGTGCTGGATTTACGTGGACCCAATAATAGTAAGGTTTCTTTGTTTCTGACTGGTCTGGAACTCATTTTGTTGACAAGGTTGTCTTTGACCTCACAGAGATTTGCCTTCCTCTGTCACTCTAGCACTAGAATTAAAGGTATGAACCTTTAATTGTGACTAATTGTTGGAATTTTTAAAATACTGTTTTAAAAGACTAGTCTAAAGACTGCTATATGTACTAATGAAAATCATGAATATTCGACAGCCATTTGGTGGGACATTCTGGGTTCATGTCTGGCTTTGTTTGTTTTGTTTTGTTTTGTTTTTTTTCCTTGTTTTTGTCAAGTACTGGGAATTGAATCTATGGTCTTATGCATGGTAGCCAAGAACTCAATGACTGAGCTGTAACCTCAGCCTTTTTATATTTATTTTTAATAGAGGGTCTCACTAACTTGTATGGACTGGTCTTGTATTCATCCTATATCCTAGGGTATCATTTTTCACCTTGAGGTCCTCTTCCTTTAGCCTCTCATATAGCTGAGTTTACAGACCTGTACCACCAGACTTGTAAGTTCTTCAGTATGTAGTACAGTTTAATTCTCATGTTTCTAATTGAGTATTCTATTACTATAAAGACATAGATTTGTAGTCATTACACCTTCCTGTTAAACTTATTTCTCCATCATCATATATTGACCTGCTATGTTTCTCCTCTTGTCTTAAAATCTGTTTTACTAAGAGTAATTGTATGTATTCATGTTCAATATAGATGTGGTTTTCTTGGTATAGAGTTACATTATTCCCCCTTAGTTCTATGTATGTCTTTTTAGTGAGATGAGTTACTTATGGGTGGTATATTTCCTCTTCTTCCTCCAACCAGTCTGTATCTTTTAATTGGAGAATTGTGATTGATAGAAAAGGGTTTTATTCACACCATTGTACTCACTTTTATCATAGTTGTTTTTAATAAATTGTTTTCTTTTCATTTGTCTGGGTTCATCCATCCACTTTGATGATCTCCTGTGCTAATGACGTCTTACATTCACTTTTATGTATCTACTGTACTTGTAGGATACATGCTTTCATGCTCTCATCTGCCTTACTTTGACTTCTGTTGCAAACTCCCTTGTGCATCTTTTGTAAGATTTGTCACAGACTCCTTAGTTTTTACTTGTCTTAGATTGTCTTTAATTCTTCTTTATTTTGGAAGCATAACTCTGATAGTATAATGCTCTTGGTTGTTGTTTAGGATTATTCAAAAGTTTGAATATACGATTCCATTTCTTTTTGGCCTCTAAGTTCTACTGTGGAATCTGTAGTTATTCTCAGAGAAATAATCTTAAATGCGACTTGTCATATTTTCATGCAAATTCTATAGCCCCAGAAGTGGTGAATGGCTTATGAACTTATCTTCCAGTCTTGGAAGACATCATTGTGAAACTATAGCACCTGCTTTGTGGCACTAAAATCCAGACTTGAAAGTAGTATGAGTAGAGATCACACAAGGTATTGAGTGATGGTTAGCTTTGGAAATTTTTTTCTCTAGTGCTTCAGGAGGTAGGCTGGCAGCAAGAACTATGGTATATCTCTTGGCTTTCTTTTAGTCTTTAGATAAGAACAGAACTGTGGCTGGAACTGAGCAAAGTTCTAGTTGTCTTGCCTATTATACATGTGCTTCTGAGAATAGAGTGGAAGCCAGAGCCACAGAGTTTTCAGGACTTGTTTAGCATACCCATACCCTCAATGGGTAGATCAAGAGTGGAAATCAAGGTGTTTCTTCCCTGCTCTGCCATTAGCAAGCAATGAAGTACAATGAAGGAAGGAGTCTTATGAAAATTGGATACTTGCCTTCAGTTTGCAAGTTTACATAATGCTGGCCACACCTTTGCATTCAGAGGACACTTAGTCCTCTGTTCTTTATGGTGTCACCCTCAGTGCTTCTTGGCCTTTATGATGCAGGACAACTCCCAGGTTTACTTCACAACCACTCTGTTAGATCAACTTGTTTTCCTGAGGCAACTTTGGTCACTGCCAGCATCATAAAATGTCAGTGGAGTCTTAGAGATAAGAATATTACAGGGATTCTGATATAGTAGCCTAATTGAGATACTTCTAGTTATAGAAGTCCAAGTGCCTGCTGGAAGATAGGCAGATTCTATTTCCAATGCCAGGTTAGTATACAGATATCAGATACCTGAAAGCTGGTGAGAACAGTGACCATTTCCAATTGCTGAACTTCAAGTACCCACACTGATAGAGTTTGCTCTCTCTTTTGCACTTGTTCTGCAAAGAAGTAATGCCCCCTCTGTGGTAGAGATATGGTTATGGGTGTCAAGATATTTTGTTTTTCTTACTATGCTGCTGTCTCAAGACTGACTCTCATGAGGTTTCAATGCCTTTCTTTTTTATTACAACTTGGCTTATCCACAAGGAACTCAACATAGATTTTTACAGCTGAGAATCAGTAGGAAAGACAATACACACATAGACATACACTTTTGTGTATTTACATATTTTGGGCCTATACAAATGTATAATATGTGATAGGAATTATTTTGGTAAAAATAAGTCATTATTAAGAAATGTAAAAGTTTTTGAATAGCCATAGATTCATAGAAAGGCAAAAAATAAGTAAATAGGGACACATGTGCATATGTGCAATGGGCAAGCTTGTGTTTCAGCAAAATGATAGAGCTAATAAGATAAGACATGGTGTCTCAGACACTGAATATGTTAAAGAATGTTTGGCTGTGATTGTATAGTGGTTTGTATTCTGCACTGTGAGGAAGTTTAATTGTAACATGTATACTTTTTTCCGTTGTCAGTTGTGGTTTTAGAAGAGTACAAAATAGAGTCCTCTGAATATCCAATGTAAAAAACATTAATTAAGCCATATTTTCTTGATACTAAGCCAGGTAGAATTAGGAAAATAGCCACTAAAATTGCTTCCTGTGTTATGTGGTTCACCTGAGAATAGGAGGCAGAGAGAGTTTATATACACATATCCACATATCAGAGTAGATGTGTGAGTGAGACATACATGTATACAATACATATACACTTACATATACACTTTGTTTAATGTATATTGGATTATATATTTAATGGAATGAGGGTACAAAATTAATCATTCTTCAATAAGTGAATTAATTGATTTTGAACAATATAGATGGCTGAAACATTTCTTCTACACATGATATCCTGCAAAATTCATTGGCTTATTGACACACACTGAAGTAGGCATGCACAAAAATATTCTCCTGTGAGTACCCACATTAACACCAACTGTCAGTGGATTTCTCTGCCCTTCTGGTGAGACTGGGAAGTCAGAGATGTTGAGAAGTAGCTTTGGTGACTTTGTTGTGATGCTAACAAGAGATGCTAGAAAGGCCTGTGGGGTGCAACCTACAAGCAGGTGAGTTAGGAATCTCTAAGGCTTTTGGAAATCATGTTAATGGCTATTACAATGTTTTGATCCAGTGTCCAAATATTTCTTCTATATCATCAGTCAACAAATGAACAAAACACATATTCTACAATACACCTAAATGTAAATTCTTTGGCCTTGAATCTGATAGTAGTAGCTTCCAAAGGTTTAGGTGTTTACTACAAGTTGTTAGGGACATGTGTGCCAACACAGCTAGCATATTTTTCATTGCATTTAAGTATGACATAATAAGTTAAAATGGCAATAAATGTCAGGCATTTTTATATGAAAAAATCTTAAGTTTTATCACAGTGCTCTCTCTGATACTTTCTAGACTACAGAGTGCTCATTTCTCTGTAATTCATTTTCCTGTTCAAATATAATTTGTTACTATTACCTGTTACTTTTCCCCCAGGATTTTTTAGAGGATGTTTTTGGACCATTTGATGGTACCATATAGTCAGAGCCTTGCATTTTATGGTGTAATTGACTCACAGCTAAACGAATACATGATGAAAGTCCATTGTTTGCCAATAACAGTAAAATTTATCTGTCCAAGGAAGATACTTAAGCTCCTGTGTTCAGTATTTTCTATCTGTTTGCTGAGAAATTCACCTCTTTGTTATTGTTACTGTACTAATAAATTTCCTTTGAGACAATAGGCCTTGGGAAAACAAAAATTTTGTCCCTGAGGTGCTAAAGTTGTTTCCTCAATAGTTTGGTGTTCGAAAAAAAAAATAGTTTGGTGTTAGTCTGGTAAACAAAACTTAAATTTGAAAAGTTTTATGTTTCAGTATATATTTCTGAAGTAGAAAATTCTAAATTTCTTATTTTATTGAGTCATGGGAGCAAATATGTTTTGATTTTATGAAATACTTCATTTATACAGAGCTGTTACACTATCTTCAGAATTAATTTCTCAGTCTAGAATTCTGTCATTTGTTAAATTAAATCAGAAGGATTCCAAGAACTGTTCTGAAGGGCTTGCTCTACCTGTGAGTTGTGAGAAAAACTAGCCATGGCTTATGATGGAGTGTGGAGTGACGTTATGGTGACTGTCTCTTTTAACTGAAGCCATTCTTCATCTTCCTATTAAGTACTGTTGCACTTCCCATACATCACAGAGTTAGTATGTCTCACTGTGGGTTTTAGAAGACATCTATACTGTGTGTTTGAATATTTATACATATTTCTTTCTCTCTAATTCTTTCTGTCTGATACAAAAAATCCATTTTGGAGAAAAATAAAAACAAAAGTATGCATCTAGCAGTTCACAAAAATCTATAATTATTAAATATCCCCTAAATACAAAAGAGACTTCATCCCAGCAATTTAATCCTCTGAGACTTTCCCCTGTCAGTGAACAAATAATAATTAGGAAAATTAAGGAATCTGAGTAAGCAACACATTTTGACAAAAAGCTCAAAATATGACCACTAACAATTGTTGTGCTTTGGTAGATTTGAGGGGTGGACGAATATTTTAAAGAACTATGTGCTTTGACTTGATTGAGACAACAACTCCTGTTGAGGCAGCGAATGGTGAAAGATTGGGACTCAATAAACTTATATTGACAGTAGAAGGGATAAACTGCTTGGGATTAGTTCCTTCTTAGGGATGAATGTGCTGTAACTTTCTTTTCAAATGTCTAAAGGAAATACGAAGACAACTGTGGACCAGAGATTAAGGGACAGGCCATTCAGAGACTGCTCCACCTGGGGATCCATCCCATATACAGACACCAAACCCAGACACTATTGCAGATGCCAAGAAGTGCTTGCTGACAGGAGCCTGAAATAACTGTTTCCTGAGAGGCTCTGCCAGAGCCTGAAAAATACAGAGGCAGATGCTTGCAGCCAACCATTGGACTGAGCATGAGGTCCCCAATGGAGGAGTTAGGGAAAGGACTTAAGGACCTGAATGAGTTTGCAACCCCACAGGAAGAAAAACAATATCAATCAACCAAACCCTCAAGAGCACCCAAAGACTAAACTACCAACCAAAGAGTACCCAAGGCCCCAGCAGCATATGTAGCAGAGGATGGCTTTGTCAACAATGGGAGGAGAGAGGCCCTTGGTCCTGTGAAGGCTCCATGCTGCAGTGTAGGGGAATGCTAGGATGGGGAGATGGGAGTGTGTTGCTGGGTCGGGGAGCACCCTCGTAAAAACAGGGGGAGGAGGGATGGGATAGGGGGGTTCCGAAGGGGAAACAGGCAGAGGGGATAACATGAAATGAAAATAAATAAGCCGGGCGGTGGTGGCGCACGCCTTTAATCCCAGCACTTGGGAGGCAGAGGCAGGTGGATTTCTGAGTTCGAGGCCAGCCTGGTCTACAGAGTGAGTTCCAGGATAGCCAGGACTACACAGAGAAACCCTGTCTCGAAAAAAAAACCAAAAAAAAAAAAAAAAAAAAAAAAAGAAATGAAAATAAATAAAATGTGCAAAAAAAGAAAGAAAGAAAGAAAAAGAAAGAAAGAAGAAAGAAAAGGAAAGGAAAGAAAGTGAAGGGTGGAACTGAGTAACTTGCCTAGCATGTAGGAAACCTGAGTTTAATTTCTCATCAGTACAAACGTATTTTAACATTGTGGCTAATATTACTTATACAAATGGATCTGTTTGTGGATTCATGAAGTCCTTTGATTAAAATTTCAAGAGAATGTACAGTCTCAGCTCCTAACTCCTATGGGATTTCTACATCTCTGAAATTTTTGTGATGCACGATTCTCATAATTGCCCAGCACAAGAGCCTGGGTTGAACTGAGAGACCCTGGCATAAATCACAAGACCTCCTCCAGCCAGTCTCATCATTCTACCTATCTGTCAGTTTCTATTTGGCACCAATCCATTTTATTTGCTGCCCCAATAATTCATAATGGATCTAACATACTTTACAGATATATTCTCTCATAGTTTTCAGGGTTTTATGTACTATTAACCATGCTTCAAATTTGTATGTGGTACATAAAAGTTTATTTCTTCCTAGCAAAAGACCTCAAGTTTTCCTCAAGTTTAATCTCAATCTTGCTCTGTGGCTTTTTGGTAATGTGTCCACAGCTCCTCATAGGAAAACAAATTAATCAACAGACCAAAACAAAACCACGAGCTCTATGATTTTATCAATATGAGGAAGACGGTATCTATATACTAATATCAATATTCAAAGAAGATATATAGTAAAATAGGAGTCATTAATTGAAAATTAACTTTAGTTCCCAGGAACAATAAGTGATTTTAACTATTGATCAACTATATGCACAAGTGTCTTTATTCTATGTAAGGGCAAAAAGATCAGTTAGCACAAATTAACTCAATGCCTTAGTCAATGAAGCCAAGGTTTATCAAAGAAAAGGTAGCCTCTGTATTCCTAGAGACATATCACTAAAAGAAAACAGGGTAGTTTATAAAAATTGCAGGAAGCAACAGGTGATGGACACCTGTCACCTCTCTAATACACTTTCCATATTTCCAGTGACAGTCAAGTAGATATCAAGTAGTCCATCATTTTGTGACTAACCAGAACCTCTGTCATCTCTCCTAACTAAAATACTTAGTTCTGAACCTGGCTTTTTTTCTTGGCTTTAGAATTAATGTCAGTTGAAAACTATCCTATCAAATCTTTTCTCTCAAAGTAAATAGCTGGGATTGACTATGAGACTATAAATCTTCAACTCTGTTAGAAATCCAGAATGACTGAATTAACTGAAATTATGGGAAGCACAAAGCATAGCTTCTAAAACTTAGCCAATTTATAGAGACTGCTGAACACCTGGATAGTCCCTATACTACAAAATGTTGGAGCATCCGATCTTCAGCCTTCTGACCTAGGATCATCTGACAGACCTAGTGATTTAGAATTATTAAGGGCTGATTACTCTGTCTTGGCAGAAATAATCAGTTGACTATTCTGCAAGTGTGTCCTTTTCAGGACAGTAATTTGTCTATAGATGAAAAAAGGCAATTCTTGCCTAGTGGCTGTCTCACCACAACTGGAGTAACACAAAAGATGCTCAATTTCTTTTTAGAATCCAAGACAGGAAGCTGTCAAGATCAGACAGGTCTCTAATAAAAATGAACCTTAATACAGAAATGTTTGTAATGTCAATTATCAATTCTGTGGACTTCTGAAGTTTGAAAAACCAACTATCCATGTAAGGCAATCTGGACTGTTGTAGGTTAACTCCCCTCAGCTATTTCTAAGTAAAATATAGAAAACACCCTAACAATAAACTCAGAGCCATGAATTTGCTATAGGCCCTTAACTCACAGGCTAACCATCTCACATCAGTTAAAAAAGTTAAAGAAGGACTGGGTCTAAGCCTTATATTCCTGAATGTGTTATATAGGCACAATGCCTATGAGAGTAACAATATTAATCTCACTTCTATATCAATAAGAAACTCATACCAATGAAAACCTTAAATTTGAAATCAAAGTAAATTTTGTGCCATTTAAGAAATTATAACATCAGCTTAATCATAATCATACATATTTCTACCAATATGTTATGGCTATGCAATAAATCCTAGCTATTCCTCCCTGTTCCAACAAAACTACTACTTTTCCCTAGAATGACAGCCCAATATTAACCACCTCAGTCGCCAAACCCAGGGAATAGGGGCACTGATCTTCATTAACTTTTTCAAGCTGATTGCAGGCTTTGAGATATTAGAAGAGGGGCGGGGGCAGAGTAAATTAATAAGCCACTGACGTCTGTGTCTTCACTGTACCCAGCTGAGATTCCAGGACCTCAGAGGTTTGAGCAGGTCTGTTCAGCTTGCTTGATAAGTACATACACCAAGGCTGTGTATTATCCAATATACAATTCTCAAAACAAATTTTAGTATCAAGATTTTTTTATTTGAATTCTGGAATCTAGTCTTCTGGTGGCCTGACTCTATCATATCTAATCCATATAATTCTGGAAGTTTCTATGAGGGTGTGCTCCCACCATCCTCCCATTCCCGCATCCCTGCTCTCAAATTCTCCAATACTAGGGAATCCAAACTATCAGGCTCCAAGGCCCTCCACTTCCACTGATGCCTGGCAAGACCACCATCAACTACCTATACAGGTGGAGCCGTGAGTCCCTCCCTTTGTATTCTCAGGCTGGAGGTTTTAGAATGGCTACTCCAGCTTGTTTCTTAGGACCATTTGCTTGAAAAATTGTTTTCCAGCCTTTTACTCTAAGGTAGTGTCTGTCTTTGTCACTGAGGTGGGTTTCCTGTATGCAGCAAAATGCTGGTTCCTGTTTATGTATCCAGTCCATTAGCCTATGTCTTTTTATTTGAGAATTCAGTCCATTGATGTTAAAAGATATTAAAGAACAGTGATTGTTGCTTCCTGTTATTTTTGTTATTAGAGGTGGAATTATCTTTGTGTGGCTATCTTCTTTTGGATTTGTTGGAAGAGGATTCCTTTCTTGCTCTTTCTAGGGAATAATTTCCCTCCTCGTATTGGAGTTTTCCCACTAATATCTGTTGTAATGCTGGGTTGTGGAAAGATATTGTACAAATTTGGTTTTGTCATGGAATATCTTGGTTTCTCCATCTATGGTAATTGAGAGTTTTGTTGGGTATAGTAGCCTGGCCTGGCATTTGTGTTCTCTTAGGGTCTGTATGACACCTGTCCAGGATCTTCTTGCTTTTATAGTATCTGGTGAGAAGTCTGGTGTAATTCTGATATATGTTACTTGGCTTTATTCCCTTACTGATTTTAATATTCTTTCTGTGTTTTGTGAGTTTGGTGTTTTGATTATTATGTGATGGGAGGTATTTCTTTTCTGGTCTAGTCTATTTGGCATTCTGTAGGCTTCTTGTATGTTTATGGGCATCTTGTTCTTTAGGTTAGGGAAGTTTTCTTCTATAATTTTGTAGAAGATATTTATTGGCCCTTTAAGTTGGGATTCTTCACTCTCATCTATACCTATTATCCTTAGGTTTGGTCTTCTCATTGTGTCCTGGATTTCCTGGAGGTTTTGTGTTAAGAACTTTTTGCATTTTGTGCTTTCTTTGACAGTTGTGTGAATATTTTCTATGGTATCTTCTGCACCTGAGATTCTCCCTTCTATCTCTTATATTCTGTTGGTGATGCTTGCATCTATGACTCCTGATTTCTTTCCTAGGTTTCCTATCTCCAGGGTAGTCTCCCTTTGTGATTTCTTTATTGTTTCTACTTCCATTTTTATGTCCTGGATGGATTTGTTGAATTCCTTCACCTGTTTGGTTGTGTTCTCTTGTAATTCTTTAAGGGACTTTTGTGTTTCCTCTTTAAGGGTTTCTACCTGTTTACCTGTGTTCTCCTCAATTTTTTAGAGTGTTATTTATATCCTTCTTAAAGTCCTCTATCATCATCATTAGATGTGATTTTAAATCTGAATCTTGCTTTTCTAGTGATGTGGAGAATTCAGGACCTTCTATTGTGGGAGAACTAGGTTCTAATGATGCCAAGTACCCTGGGTTGCTGATGCTTATGTTCTTGCTGTTGCCTTTCACCATCTGGATCACCTTAGTGCTACCTGCCCTGTCTCTGACTGGAGCCTGTCTGTCCTATTATCTTGTTTGTTTCAGAACTGTGTGGATGTTACTACTGGGGTTAGAGCAGGGGCCCAAGATTTGCTCAGTGCTCGGGCCCAGACCAGAAGGAACCAGTGCTCCAGGCCAGTATTGAATTCCTGAGTACTAGTTGGTCCCAGTTACTCCCTGTTTCGAATGGGTGTTGAGGTCTCCTTACCTAAAATGCTGCCCAAGTTAGAACTCCTGGGAGGCCCACTTCCTCTGAGTTTTGTGATATTGGATGCAGAGCTGCTGCCTGGCATCTTTGACTGCTACAGACACGTGAATATCTGTTTCCATCTCTCTCTCGTTCCTCTCCCTTGACAAAATCATTTCTAAAATCATGTGAAATTCTAATCATTTTGAGTTCAAAATGTCGCACCAGTTCCCTTGGGCAAAAACAAATAGAAGTGTTGTTTTCAGATTCACAAGAAACAGTGCAATTGCCTCTGAATATCCTTAAGAGCTGTGGTTCATGCAAGGTCAGCGGAATTTTAAGCTAAGATACATTGCAGAACAGAGAGCAAAATGTTCTATTCTTTTGTTTTGGCAGAGTAGCTATTAGTAAGAACAATAGGTTTTTTTTTTATTTTTAACTAGCTGAGCTGATGTAATGATAAATTCCAATGATATTTATGTATTCAGAAAAACTTCACATTCCAGTGGTTAAGATCTTATTACTTATATACACTGATAACTGAATGTATTTGTAAAATTATTCGTGCAGATAAACTGTGGCATTTCTATGCATGGTTGCAATAGGTTGTGTTAATGTTTAAAGAAAAAATTATTTGACACTTAGATCTATGGTTCTTTTCTAATTAATGCCCCAGTTTCCTAAATTTCATTTGCTCTTTAAGGTTAAGCTGCTTTTTTTTCCTCTGATGCAGCCAAGGACATGGCTCTCAGAGCATTCTTACCTTGTGGAAGTGCTGGCTCAAGGTGCCCCGGCTGTTGTGTTTACTCTCTCCAGTCTCTTTAGAATTGTTTTGAAATATGTTTTATTTCCTTTGTAACTTGTAGATTAAAAGTATACTTCTGGCCCATTTTTTTTTAAAAAAAACAATTGGCTAGTATGTACAGTAGGAGAATCTACTGTTCAATAGCATATGCTTCACACATAGAATTCCCACCACGTCTGCCTTTTTGAAGTCTTAATTTTAAAGACAACTTTACAAAACCAATTACATTTTCATGTAGTGTTTTTGTTTTTCTTTCATATTCCCCTTTGCTATGTAATGAACTGATGCAATGTAATAGTTTTTTAAAAGAAAGAATTACTATTTTATGCCTTTTCATTGATAGATAAAAAGTTCTATTTTTTGCTGATCAGATCATCTGGACTATGACTGCATTGTAAATGTTCACACATCTGGTAATTAAATAATGACAGATGGAAGTCCTTTCTCCTTGTATGACCTCTTTTTTTTTATTATTAGCTCTGTCATGCGAGTTCACACTGTGATTTAATTTATAATTCAGCAAAAGATGCATGTTTGGAGGATATCTTCTGTTATGTTTTGTAGTATACCATTTGACTGATAAAGACTTAGTTTCCTCTTGTTTACTTCTACACACTCCATTCCAGGTTACCCATCTGTCACTCCATGATACACACACACACACACACACACACACACACACACACACACACATCTATCTATCTATCTATCTATCTATCTATCTATATCTATCTATCTATCTATGTATTTGCTAACAAAATCTTTTGATAGATCTCATGTTTAGTCATTCCTCTGGTCTAATCACCTGTCTGATCCTGTTGTGCTTCCTGTTTGACTTGTAGGTTTGTTTTATTTTCTTAGACCTTTGCATTCACAGTTGTTTCCTAAAGGTTGTATCTCTCTCTTTGATATATATCCATGCCCATACAATCCTCTGGATGCTTCTGGTCTCAAATATTCAGATTTACATCTTGGACTGCTTGATTCTTTCAAATCCACACACCCTCTTGCTCTCAGTATTCCTACTGCTGTGTCCCACGGTGACCTGAAACTGAGTACAATAATTTGAAATTGTTTTTATCCCTTCGAGTGTTCTTCTTATTTTGAAACATGATGATAGATTCATAGTCATCTCATAATTTATATTCATGTAATTGGCTTCCTCCTGCCCCTTCTCCCTGGTTTTGTCTCTTGTCCTGTACATGTTGGCATACTCATCCTTCTTCTTCCTGTCTCTCTCTGCCATGGAAACTTGTATTTAATCCTCATTATCTACCACTTTTCTCTTGCGAAATAAAACACCACAAGGAAGGAAACTTATAGATAACAGAGTTTACTTGACTTTTTGATTCCAGAGGGCTACATTTTGTAATGGCTAAGTGAAGGTATAGAGGCAGCAAGCTGAGAGCTCACATCTAGAACTACAAACAGAACAATAAGAGTGAATATGAATTGACTTAAGTCTTTAAACTCTAAAAACCTTCCTTTATATACATACATCCTCCAGCAAGGTCACACTTCTTACGCCTCCCCAAATAGTGTTACTAATTGTGGGCTTATTATGTGAATGCCTTAGACTATGGGAAACATATCATTAAAACTACCACAGTTACATTTATTAACCAATTTTTCTGTATAGTCTTTCCCTTCTTTCTAGGTTTCTAGTCCTTGACATGATTTTCACCTCATTGAGTGGGCCTTAGGTCCAATTTGGCAGTCACTGCTTAGCACTAATATGTTAAAGCCATTTATTTCACCTTTTCAGATGTCTCTCCATACTTGCTATTGTTGTGGCTCATAGGCGTCACAGCTGGATAGGACTATTAATTGTTCTCCTCCCTCAGCAGATTGCTTAGTACTTTCTGGTACCATGAAAGCTAAACTTCAAGAAGGAGGCTATGTGTGTCTACAATACCAATTATAATCTGACTTGACAAGAGATATTCCTTTACTCATTGACAAGTAGATGAACACAGCTATGCCAACTTTTTTGTGAGTACAGGAAATCTAAACTCAGGCCCATTAATCTACTGAGCCCTCTCTCCAGTCCTGTAAAAGTATTTTCTTACTTTAAAACTCAATTGCAGCCATTTCTATGACACATGCTTAAAGATATTTGGATCTCTTTCCCTTGGGAGGTCAAAATATTCTGTTATGTTATAAAACATATTGACTGATTAACATAGGTTTTTCTCTCCAAACCTTGATTAAGTGTTCCTTAATCCCCCACCTTCAGGACACGACAAGCTGCTGTGCTTTTTAAACCCAATTTAGACACTCCCATGTCAACATCATGTTTTCATGATAATCTCTGGTCTCCATCCTTATTCCCTAATAAAATGTCACATGCTCATCAATTGCATTTGCCCTTGCCCATGAGATTACTCCTCTCCACCTGAGTGAAAAGCATGTCTGTCAGTCACCGTCCTTCTAGAACTCTGGAGCTGGAAGTGTTACTATTAACAATAGCCATTATTTTAAACTGAGTTCTTTATGATGTATAATCTTACAATTTTCATTTCCCTTCTTTTTGCATTTCTCTCATTTTTTTCCCCTGGTATGTTTCATATATAGCATTTTGGTAAATGACTGTAAACTTCCATACCTAGAAAAAAACATTGAATACTCATTCATATCTTGAATATAAAATCCTTATTCCAAATCTCTGTAACTGTGGAGACAAAGCAATGCTGCTGCTGATAAGCTCTGAAAACCAGACTCATGTTTTGTCTTAATGGAACAGTGCAGCACATACCTACTTACTATCTTACTTTAAAATTACAAACTTTGGCTTTCATCATTTTTTCCTTTATGTGAGAAAAAATTAGCTTTTTTTTCACCTAATATATCCTGATTACAGTTTTTCTCCCTCAAGCCTCTCTGTTCCTTCCCACCTCTTCCTACCATCTGTATTCATTCCCTTTCTCTCTCTCATTAGAAAACAAATGCATCTGAGGGATAATAATGCATTTAATATAATAAGCTAGAATAAGACAACACAGAACCCATTGTGATTAGATAAAACAAACAATCAGAAGGAAAAGGCCCAAGAGAAGATACAAGGAACAGAGCCCCACTCATTTGCACACTCAGGAATCCTATAACAACACTAAAATGGAAACCATAAAATATATGTACAGGACCTGGTGCAGCCCTGTGCAGGCCCCATGCGTGCTCTTCCGTCTATTTGAGTTTATTTGTGCTTTGATCATATTAATTAGAGGGATTCTTTTTTTTTTTTTTTTTTTTTTTTTGCCTTTACGAGCAAGATAAAAATACAAATTTGTCAATCTGGCTTTGAAATCTATGAATAATAAATACCAATTATTTCTCTTTACTTTATTTATTACTGTTTTGTTCATGGTGTTTCAATTTTGTGTAACTTTCTTTGAAATGGCTAATTTTAAATGATGTATTCCTAATGTTGATTACATTTATCCTAATGACACAAAATATCACTAACTTAATTTCTTTGACCGTTTATGATTTGCCCAATTTATTTTAAAAGTCCTTCTAAATTTAGCTCTTTATACAAGCTATAACTTCCTGTAAATCTTTGAAAACTCATTTTTAGGAAATTAAAACTGTAAAACTGTAGGAAGTAGAACAAGTCTTTGGCTTACATTGGTCTGTGTGTGTGGGGGGGGATTATGTATGTCATGGGGCATTAGTAGAGGTCAGATAAAACTTTCATTATTTAATCCTGTGGGTTTTGAGAATGGAACTCTGGTGTACTGTCTTGGCAGCATGTATCTTTACCCACTGAGACACCTCACTGGCCTTGGAATAACTTTCTTATAATGCAAAAGTTCTGGACAGGACACTAAGTGTGGCTAAGCTTTCTTTAGCTATTGTCTGAAATGCTTGCATCAGAGATATTTCATGCTTATCCATTTTGTTAGTCATTTAAAAACCAACGAACACACCTATGGTTATATAAACTAAGTAGACCACTCATGTTACTGAGTAGACCCCATGTACATGAAATCACTAGGAATGTTAGAAGTGGTAAGAAGACAAATAACAGGATATGGGTTTTTTTGTTCTTTATTATAATAACTTCTTTATAATATTATCTAGAGGAAGTAGTCAGGAAGATGAGGATATAAATAAAGGTGAAGTTGGTAAGATTTAGCCATTAAAAGAAGATGTTTTACAATTGTATAAATGACACAATGTTTTGTTCAGTTTGAATTGGTATAAAAAGTTTACCACAGGCTTAGAGACATAAGCAACATTCATTTCTCATAGTTCTGGAAGTTGGGAAGACCATGGCCAAGGCATGGTCAGATCAGGATACTGATGTGAGCTACCTCATCTTTTGCAGATATCTGTTTCCTTTTCTGTGGTCACATGATAGAACAGTTGTGTCCCCTCCTACTTGTATACATTAATCTCATCACCAAGGCCAGTCTTTTGATTTAATCTCATATTCATTTTCATTGAGAGGCCCATCTCCAAATAGTACAACATTTAAGTTAGGAGTTAGGACTTCAACACTAGAAGTGTGTGTGTGTGTGTGTGTGTATGTGTGTGTGTGTGTAGGGCAGTGTTTATAAAATTTCAATTCACAACACACAAATAATCTGATTTTCATGAGTACTTTGACAAAATGATGACTCACTGCAATTATTTGCTATGGTTTCAGAATAGCCTTGTCAGATGTTGGAGAAGAATGTCATGGACATTCAAACATTTCTGAGTATTTCAAGATTTCTTTTTTCCTCTTTTCTTGAAATAGACAACATAAGTCAGATTAAAACATAGACCATTATGTCAGTAAACAGTCTTCACTCAAGACTAATTAAAGAAAGCTTCCCATCATGGTGACATTGTAATAGTACAAAAAGAAATTGCTATTTTTATCCTATATTTTAAAAAATCATTAGTCCTTTGAGAATTTCAAACAATATGTTTTGATTGTATTCACCTCTCCCACAACTCTTCCATGATGCATACCTGCCATTCACTGCCTTTCCACCTGTTCTTGGAAATTATTTTTTTAAACCCATAAAGTACACTTTGCTTCCAAATGCTTTTGTATGTGTGTCCTTCCACTGGAGTGTGGTCACCAGGGGCTAAAATCTTACAAACAAAGCAAAACAACCTTGACTTGCTCTCTCTCTGAAGCTGTCAGTTGCAGATGGTCCTGAGCTTGGGTGGAATTTTCTACCTGATTCTTCTATCTGTATGGTGGGTGGTATCTGGTCTGGCTTGAGTTCATATAGCTCTTGTGTGTGCCATTACAAATACTGTGACTTCATAATTGTGTATTGCTCTACTTTATTCGTAAGGGTTGACTTTTGCAGACCTATGCAGAACTGTCTGTGAGACCAGAAATATGAGGAACTGAACAATGTCTAATGTTCCATACAATCTTACTTCAGTTTTAGTGTGCTTTTACACATGAATATAATCAAAGAAAGCAATAATTCAAGGAAAGTTATTTAAATTCAGAACAAGATGATGAGAAAAACATGTAAATAAACACTAGTAAGCACGTACTAAATATTAACAGAGCAGCCCTTTCCCAGAACTTCTTAGAACAGACCAATTTAATCACAAATGCCTGGCACATATTATATATTATATCTTGAAAAGCATGAAAACAAGGTAGAAATCCATATCCAAATTCTAGGCACACTAAATCCTTTCACCAGATTCAGCTCTATAGATATAATCTTAAGTCAATAAGAATAAACATGTCTTATAAATTGAATGTCGATGTTAAACACAGGAAGCAGAAAATGATGCCCAAGAAGAATCCATGAAGCAAAATGTACTTGAGATAAAAGGATCACTGGCTCTTTTTCCTGGAGCCTCCCTCACAATACCCAAAGGCATTAATCACAGTGCATAATTCCTTTGGCTGTGTTCTAACAACACATCTGGTTATTTAGCATCTAGTTAGCATCTGGTTCTGGCTTCTATATCCTTCTATCCCTTTTCATATTGATCTTGAAAAGGAGAGATAGATACAGTTAGCCTCTTTAGGGCTGAGCATTCTGGAGTCTCTTACTCCCTGTACCTTCACCAATTGTAGGTCTCTGTGTTACTCACCATCTAAAACAAATTGAATACTTCTCTAATCAGAGTTGAAAGATCCATTCAACTATGGGTATAGGGACTAAGTCAGTAGGTACTCATTTAATAGTATGCAAATTTAGCTGCATAATAGGAGGAGATTCTTCCCTATGGGTTGTAATATATCTAGTTAGAGGTTCTTGGTCAGTAATGTGCTTCAACTAGTGTGGTACAACTCAAATCTAATCAGAAAGTGATTGATGACTTTCATGACACTTATGTCACTATGGCACTAGTAGGCATGTTGTGCCAGGCCAGTTATTATTATAACTGGCAGGGTTCACAGCTTAATCATATTGTGATTATTTTTCTCCTCTAGTAGCATGGATGGTACATTAGAGCAGTATGAAAGTTAAACATTAGGGATAAATATTTCAAGAATTGCCAGCTTGATTTGTTGGCCCTTTCTTCAGTCTCTGTTTCATCATAATACTAATTCTATCAATCTAGTAGCATAGGAAGTCTTTTGATCTTCTGGTGTCTTCTTCAATTTCTTTTTCTTTTTTGGTGCCTTAAAAGTTTTCATTGTATAAGTATTTTCTTTCCCTTGGTTAGATTTATTAAAGTGCATTTATTTTTGAGTCTAATGTGAATGACATTATTTTCATTATTTCTCTCTAGGTGAGTTTGTCATTTGCATATATGAAGGTCACAACTTTTTGTATATTAATTTTGTATCCTGCTTTTTATCATCTGCAAGAGTTTTCCAGTGGATTATTTATGGGGAAATTTCAGTATTTTCCTTATTCATTAAGGTTTTTTTAAATAACTGTTTGGTTATAAAACACAAAAAAGCACTTGAACATAGTGGTTAAACAAAGTAGACAGTTAAGAAAAAAACATCTCATTCCCGTAAACTGGATCAAAACCAAACAGCACAGTGGGAAAGAGGCTTGTGGTGTTAACCTTTATATTTTTAAACAGCTATATCTAATATGACATATCTTTCTACCAAGATATTCTCATTGTTTCCTTATGAATAAATTATTGCATCATAATTTAAGACTATTGATAAAGAAGAGATATCTATCAGATTGGCTAATGTGGAACATGTAATGGACTCAGTGGGTTTCCATTCCATTCATGCATCTTTAAAAAGCAGTGGTTAGTCATACTCACACCAAATGTACCAGCAAACTCAGCCAATTGCAAAGAAATGCCAGATCACCATGAACATCCATTCTTTGTCAGTCATATGAGTTGTTCTTTGAGATGGTTCCAAATGACTTGTAGTGACATCTGTTTTTTAAGTACACTATCCCTTCCAGGCTTTACAAAATTAAAGGTTGAAAAGGAAAGATTGACCTTAGAAAGACTGAGAATAGGAAAATTCATGTTCTCAACACCAACTTAATTACATTGCTTGAAAGCATTTCAAAAATTTTACATATGCATTTTGTGTTCTGTATACTGAGTCTGGAGGAAG
Source organism: Mastomys natalensis (assembly GCA_021653895.1). NCBI lineage: Eukaryota > Metazoa > Chordata > Mammalia > Rodentia > Muridae > Mastomys > Mastomys natalensis. The sequence continues at coordinate 462,447 of JAJTUV010000471.1, read as the reverse complement.
TTCCATCAGGCCTCAAAAAAGAAGCACCATCAGGCATCCTAAAGGAAATACTTGTGCCAGTCCTTTAAAAGAAGCAAAGGTCTTCAGGTCAGGGCTGCAAAAGCTTCCATCTTTGAAATTCAATGACTGTATAAATGGGAAGAAAAATCCAACTGACAGAAATCTCTGTAGAGCTCCCCTCTCCCCTATTTTTGCCATTTTACCAAATGCAGGTTATGAAGTCAGAATCCACTTTCTTACTTTCTAGAAACAAACAAACAGACAAACAAACAAACAAACAAATATTTTCCTTCAAAGAGTTCACCAAGTTTCTGATTTTGACCATGTTGGAATATGAAAAATCAGATTTATATTCAGCTGGAAAACATAGGAAAAGTCTTTCTGTGTTATACAAGGAGAGCAGAATGTGGTGTTGGATTTGTGTGTGTGTGTGTGTTTTTCCTTTAAAATATTTTTTTATTTATTCATTTTACATCCTAATTGCCAGTTCCCTCCTGCTCTTCCTCTTTGACAGTCCCTTCCCCAATCATAAGACTGGAGAGATGGCCAGATGGCCATGACAATGAATGGGAATCTGCAACTGGTGGGAGTGAGGGTGTGTGTGGGGGCCTCTTGAGGACATGCCAGAGACCAGGGATAAGGAGGCTCTCAAGATTCAATGGGAGTAACCTTTGCTGAGACTCACAACAGTGGGGATATGGAACCAGAAGAGGCCACCTCTTGTAGCCAGGCAGGATCCCCAGTGGAGCATTAAGGACATCAACCCATCCACAAAACTTTTAACTCAAAATTTATCCTGACTACAAAAAATGCAAAGATGGAGATGGAGCAGAACAAGAACTGGTCCAACTGAAAACTCAACCCGTGGGCAAGCATCAATCCCTGACACTATTAATGATACTCAGTCATGTGTGAAAACAGGAGTCTAGCATGACTGTCCTCAGAGAGGCTCCACTCAGCAGCAGCTGACTCAGATGGATGCAGGGACATATAGCTAAACATTGAATGGAGCTTGGTACCTCTATGAACGAGGTGGGGACAGAACTGAGGTCCATAAAAAGGGATATGAACTCTACAGGAAGACCAACAGAGTTAACTAACCTGAACCATTAGGAACTCTGAGAGTTTGAACCTCCAACAAAAAATATATGAGCTGGACCTAGGCGCACTGCACTTATGTATCAGATGTGTATCTTAGTCTTCATGTGGATCTTGAGCAACATGTATTAGGGCTATCCCTAAAGCTGTTCCTTGTCTGTAGAATATAGCTTCTAGCTATGCTGCTTTGTCTGGCCTTAGTGGGAGACCATGCGCTTAGCCCTGCAGAGACTTGATGTGCCAGAGTGTGGGGAGAATACACAGAAAGGAGGGAGGGGATCTATCCTTTTCACTGTTTTTAATGTTTCTAATAAGAGCTTAAAAGGAAACTTTTACAAGGTCTGCAAATGATCACTTTTCTTGAATCATGAAGTCACTTGAGTGACAGCAAGCTTGACTTATGGATGCAATATTACCTCTATAGAAGGAACTGTAATAATACCTATATCATAAGTCTGAGACTCTTGATGGAAGCCAATACTATTGAAACCATGTTCAGGTCAGTTCCCCTACTTGACAATCCTGGCCTTTAGCCTAGGCTTGAGGTTTTTATTGCTTTGATTAATCACATTTTAGTTGCTAACCAGATCTAGGCTTTTTTCTGGAACCCGTGTCTTTTACTGTGATTGATTACTAGCATCTCCCAGACATGTCCTGTATCCTCTGCCACCTAAGTGACACAGATTATTTCCTGTGCTATATGAACACCAATATCCTTTATAATAGCAAGGAACTCATTCTATGGGTCTGTGATAGAAGCTTGCTCAGCACTTTATATGCATATGTAGGACCAGCTTTAGTTGCCATTCATAGGAAGTCATAATGATCTTTATTCCCACAGAGATCCTGAAGTGAAAATGTACCTCACTGAATAAAAGCTGTATTTGACGAAGCTATCAGGTCAAGAGTGCCCACTTCTTCATTAAATGCTGCTCACTATGAGGTTGCAGCATGACCAGAGGTCCCATTTAAAGATTGGAACAGTTGTCTAGCCAGAATTGACTGCCCTGGTGCTGTCACTGCCCAGGTATAGAATGGACAGAAATCTTCACCAATGAGTTTAGCTGTCTAGTTACAAACATTTTTGCAAAATTCACATTGACAGAAAAATACTCATTTTCAAAACAAAATGACAGTAACAAAAACTAGTGAATAAGGCAGAGTATACAGTGTGGGAGAAGTTTTCAGGCCCTGGATAGTGGAAAATAAGAGGCTATAGTTCCCAAAAAAAGGGACATGTAAGGTAATCATGGTTGTTGCCTTCTGCAATTTTAGATATTTATGTAAGCAGCATCTCACTTCCCCATATAATATCTGTCTTTTGACTTTTGGAATTGTCATTGACATACAGTCTTCTCTCCCTGTTTTGTTACTGCGTATTTGAATGTAGAAATTCCAAAACATTGTTAATAGCATGGTTTTAGAAGTTTAACATGGTCTCAAGAGGACCTTATCTCTGAAAACATTAGTAAAAATATTACATAGGCTTGACTGGTTTTCTATTTGAACTGTATGTCCTCAGAAGAGGAGATTGTGAGTTTTGCTGTTTTTCCTACTAAAAGGGATCCCTTGAAACTTAGCTCACTTTCCTTCACTGCTAGCTGACAGTTCATCTTTCATTGAGATTTATGAATCTTTTTCTCAAAAAGATTAGTCATCATTTTTTGTGTTATTTTCTTTGAATTCTGATTTTGACTTTCTTATCCAGCATCACAAGAACTAGATTCAATTGCACCTATTTGCTCTTATAGTAAGTTTATTTTTTGATTTCTGGTTTATTACATTGTCGTATGATATGTACTTTGTTCTCATATTACCTTTAGAAAATGTATAAAAGATGTTTTCTTTTTAAGAAGTTTAGTGTGAATTAAGAATTTAGTGTGCTACTACTCTGGCTTAAATCTTCTTTCTAGAGGTTATGTGTTGGATTCTGGTTTCCAGTATGACAATGTGGATTTAGTAGGACCTTTAAGAGATTGGCAGTGAGGTTATATGGAATCTACCTCCATAGATAAACTAATGCGGCTTAAAGTTTAAGTCCTGTAAGTTGATTAATTCTTACTAGAATGGGCTTTTATAAGGTAGCTGGGCATCTTCTGGGTCCCTATCAACATTCAGTTGAATCATCATGCTCTCAGTTGCCATGAAGCCTGCCCTGAACTGAATAGATGATAATTCTGTTCAGTTCTTTGAAACTTGTGATTAAATAATGTCATTCAAACAGGGTTTTCAGTGACAGACCCAAGGGATAGCTCAAATCTAGTCTAGGTTGGTGACTCAAGTTTATTTAGGTTACTTACAGGAGTAAAGGGTTACTTGCAAGAATATGAATAATTTAAAGACTATATAGTACCAAAAATATGTCACCCCAGGAATTATTACAATTCACTAGGACTCTCTGTTTAGAAGTCAACTCCACTGGAAAGTCTTCTCTCCACCAAAGGTACTGTTTATGTAACCTACCTAGGAAACAGCTTATCCTATCCTATCCTATCCTATCCTATCCTATCCTATCCTATCCTATCCTAAACTGTATACTATGATACAATATAATAAGAGTAAGAGGAATTCCCAGATGTAATTAAGACTAATGAACTTAAAACAAAGGAATATGTGGGATTATTAAAATGGGCCAAGCTGATCACATTTACTTCCAAAAGCAGAGTATTTCCTTCAGTTAGAAGACAAAAAAAAAAAAAAAAAAAAAAAAAAAAAAACCTACACTAGTGGTCAGTGACTCTAAGCAAAAGGTGGGTTCAATGGCTACCTGTTGCCTGATGTTGAAGGTTACATAGAAAGTGAAGCTTTAGTATTAAAGGAGGAAAAAACACATTCTGCTTGAGTCTTGAGAACATATTCTTCCCAGTCTCTTGATAACAATTTAAGAATATCTGATTCCTTAACCACTGATCTTGTGAGATCCACAGAAGAGGATTCAGCTAGACAGTGTTGCAGAATGATCTATAGAAATACACAGAATAAATGTGTAATGTTTCAAACAACTCCACTGAGGTTACAGTCACTTGTTATGTAGTGTCAGTGTTATTTTGGTGTAAAAATAACATGAGCAAAGGAACTCTTACGAAGAAAATAATTTATTTGGGGCTTTCTTAGAATTTCAGAGGTTTAGTCTACTCCTCAGGGTGGGAAGCATTGAAACATGCATGCAAGCAGATGTGGAGCTGGGAGAATTAATTGAGAGTTCTACATCTGGATTCTCAGGCAGCAGGAAGGAAGTGACTCTGGGCTTGGAGTGGGCTTTTGAAAGCCCAAAGCCCACCCCACAGTGACACACTTTCGCTAACAAGGCTACACTTATCTATCAAGGCCATACTTCTTAATTCTTTTCAAATGGTGTCTCTCCCTGATGACCAAATATACAAATATATGAGCTTATGGGGACATTGTTATTCAAATCACCACACATATATATTAAGAAAAACCTACTATAATGAAAAAAGAAGGAACATTCCAAATGTGCTCAAGACTAAATAAAAAAATCAGTAGATTAATTTCTTTGGTTGAGGAGATTTTAAGACAGCCTAATATTGAATCTATCATGTTGCTATTAGTCATCATTTTTATGCAGGTTTAAAATAAAAAAGAACAAGTAGGGAGAAAACAAAATATAAAATAAACAGTATGGAGAAAGAAAAAAGTACCAGTAATTTAATGTTGAAGTCAAAGCTTCTGCTAGAAGAGATAGATGATTAAGGATCACATTGATGCACAATGGAAGGAAGGGAGGGATTTCCTCAGGGAAAGACCTGACCCAGATGAATGTATAATATCTGAAAGAAGGGGGGGAACAACAACAATGACAATGACTATGACTACCATGACAGTGATGACAGCAAGGATGAGAAAAGCAATGGACTTCCGAGCATGTGAATGATTGAGTCTCTGTTCTTATGCCTGCTGTTGGGGCTCTTTTTCATCTGTTGAGTTGGACAGCCTAGATGAGATGATTTTTGTTTTCTCTTATAGTTTATTTTGTCATGTTTGGTTGTTATCTCTTAGAAGCTTGTTCTTTTTAAATATAAGAAAAAAAAAGAAGTAGATCTTGAAGGAAGGGAGGAACTGAGAGGAAGAGAGGGAGAGAAAATTATAATCAACTTATATTGAATGAGAAACTATTCTATTATCAATAAAAGAAAAAATATGGAAACAAAAAAATAACAACAAAGCAATGTTATAACAAATGTTATTTGATGCTACAGGGTTCTCTTCAAATTGGTAGCCAATGTTGTCAGTGTCAACCACATAGTGATGGCTTTAGAGTCATGAAGGACACTAGTAAATAGGTCATTAAATCTTCAGTTGTTTCAGAGAGTTTCTGATGCTAGGCGTAGGCACAGAAGAGTCCCTGCTTAGAGACCCCCAAAAAACATTTCTAGAAGCCATGAAAGTGTATCCTAAATTGCATTGGCAACTCCAGGATATTGGATATGCCAGTGACAAAGAGAATGTTATCCTAATATGCAAGAATAAGACCAGTAGTACATTTTCTTAGCCAAATTTGAAGCAAGTTCTATTAAACACTGTCCAGGACAATGGATACTGGAAAAACTCATACCCTGATTCCCAGAGTATAGTGTCAAATTACCATAGTCAGTGGTTTATAAAGGCAAAACCCACAAGATTATGCCCTTCCCACCTTTGTCCAATCAAGGGCATGCATACATTCTGGCATACTTTGTGCCTATGTACCTCCTACCTATGTGTGATCAAGTACATCCTGTGCACTTGCGGCAACAAAGCTTACTTGCAGAAGTGAAAACAGATGGTTTTTGTTTATATGAACAACAGCCTCCAGCATCCAGGAAGTTATCTGTCTTTAGTCAAGTGGGACTTACAGGTTAGAGGCATTTTGGTTTTATAGACCTCTTAAGCACAGTAATTTAAACTTAAAACACAATGTTAGCCCACACAAGAAGTGTACACAGAGAGTATAACCAGCCTAAGAGTGAAAAGTGTATTGTAGGCAACGAATCTGAAGTGAATAGCCATGTAACTCCTTTAATATTAGATATGGAACTACAGATCTAGAATTTACCCTACTGGCTTTTCATCTTGTTTTGGTCTAATATTCTCTGACTATGCCCCTATATCTTCTTTTTTTATGTAACTATATTTCATTTCAGTTAAAAAAGGAAAATAGGTAGAAATTTTATCTATCAAATACTGTTAGCCTATTATCATTTTACAGTTTGTAGTAATAATAGAAATATTTAGATTTGTTTTTTTTTGTTTACGTACATTTTTATAAATTCAGTGAATGCACATTAATCCAAAAAGCACCAAATACAATAGCAGAAAGTACATTTTATTTCTAGGTGGGCATTAACTTCATTAACACTTAATAGTTTTCTTGGTTTTTGGTAATAGGCATGGTTTCCCTATTATTGAGTAGTTCCTAAGTCTAATTATATAACTGCTGATTTCTGCCAAAGTGTGTGTACTACTGCTGCTCCCTTAGGGTTATTGTGCCATATTGGTTGCTGATATGATTCACAAGTGTCTGTCTTAGGATTACTATAACCATGATGAAACTCTGAGGAAAAGCAACTTGGAGAGAAAAGGGTTTATTTGGTTTACACATTCCAAGACATAGTTGACTATGGAAATCCAAGACTGGAACTCAAATCAGGAAGTCTGGAGGCAGAAGCTGATGCAGAGGATATGAAGAAGTTTGGATTACTGGCTTTCTCCTTTTGGTTTGCTCATCCTGCTTTCTTATAGAACTCAGCATTACTTAGCCAGAGGTAGCACCACCTTAAGTAAGGTGGATTCTCCTCCAATCACTGGTTAAGTAATGCTGTGTGGGTCTGCCTACAGTCCAATTTTGGGAAAGCATATTTTCAATTGAGGTCCACTTCTTTCAGATGTCAAGTTGTATCAAGTTGACATAAAACTATTCTGCACAGCATTATAGCTAGGTAGGATGTTTGCTTGCCTCCCTCCTTTGGAAGCTTGCTTGACCTTTTGATACTAAATAAAAGCCAGTCCTCAGGTACATCATATCCTTTGGAAATGGTAATATATATTCTGTGCTATTGTATATTGAAAGTGTATGATTTGATTTTTATTTCACAGGGAGTTACAGATTGTCTTGAGTCTCAGAAAAGACTTGGACTTTCTAAGTGTTGAGACTGAAAGACTATAGGGATTTTTGGAGTTTGACTAAATTATTTTTTTTTACTAAGTTATAATCCTATGGAGGCCAGGGAGTGGAATGTGGTAGTTTAAATTAGAGTGACCACCACAGGTTCTTATGCTTTAATACTTTGTCTTGAAGGCATATGCCAGTGGGATAAAGCAGAACCCTTCACTCCTCTATTTCTTGTTTGTTCATAGTGCTGGTGACTGGCTAGGACTAGAGAACAATGATGCCCATGTTGACACACCAACATGAACATTCTAGAACAACTTATCCTGAACAGGCCAAGTGTTGGGGAAAATACTGTCCAGAGTAACTGGATTTCTCACACATTTTTTTTTTTAAATTCAAATGGCATCATCCATTGGAAAATGGTTTGGCTTCTCTTTTTTAAGTTAATCATAATAGAAAAGAACAGCTCTACTTTTGGAGATTTCACCTTCCAAAAATAAAAATGTACTTTCACACAAAGATTATTCCTCAAATAATTATAGCAATTCTATGCACAATAATTGCTAACTGGCTACAGCCAAGCTTAGTCACCAACTGCTGAATGGACAAAGATCTGGGATATGCTTATGTGGTGTTACACTGTTCAGCAATCAATGGGAAAGAAATTCTGACAGCTGCTACAGCATGGATGAGTTTCAAATACTTTGCTTAACAAGAGGAGCCAAACAAGCTGTTTTCCATGCTGTTGGATCACATTTGGACAAAACTACAGGGAAGACAAAATTATTGTAACAGAGGGCTGCTCTGTGGTATCTTGGGTTCAAAACTGGGGAAAAAAACTGACTGTGAATGTTGTATAAGCACTATTTAAGATCATGAGAATATTGCATAATACTGTTACTTATAATGACATGCATGGATACTCTGATCACAATGAATCTATACCTAAATATTGATAGGTTAACATTATATATAAAATATATCACAATAAAACTGACTTAACCAAAGAAGGTTAAATATTATGGTATTTTTCTGATATTTACATGAACTTACTGGTATTTATGTTTTTTATCATTACTAGAGCTTCTCATTCTAGTTTACAGTATGCCTTAAAAATCAGATACCACAAGATCAGAAATACTTAATTTTAATTTATTTAAAATTTGTTTAATTTCTATCACTGGTTATATTATAAACATATTCAAACTAGATAGAATGTAGTGGGTTAATTATTTCAAACTATGAATGTTACTTGTTAAAAGATTTGGTTAAAACCACAGCATGTCTTTGTCAGGAGGCAGCCATCTGCTTGTCTTAGGTACAGGCATCACCTTGTCTGGAAGCCAAAAGTTCTGGAAAGCAGAGTTCTATGGTCTTGAGGGGGCTACAACTTGATATTTTCTTCTAATCATAAAGAAGAGTCCACTGTTAATCACTGTTCTAAAAATAATTTGGTCTTATATTATTTAACCTTTATTTCAATGGCTGTGTAATAAGTTTGAGATTCATTTGATAAGAAAGTGGTGATTTAATATTCTCTATTGTTTACTCTAGGCTATATCTTACTCTGGATCATTTCAGGTAAGTTGAAAGTGACTTTTAAAATTCTTTCCAATCTTACATATGAATCTAACCTTTTGGAGATCTCTTGACTAATCTCTACTAATAGCTTCCAGTTTTTTAACAGAAGTAGATGCCAACATCAGGAGTGTTCTGTTATCCTTTAAAGTATTCCGAAGTCTCCTGTGAGAAGTCTTAACCCTGAACATGCCAGTGGGGGTGGAACTGAGTTGCCCCTTTCTCTGTGGCTTGTTGCTTAATCAGTGCTGGTGACTGGCTGGGACTAGATGACACCAATGCCCTGGTCCAATTGTAACTACTGCTGTTTTGAACATGGCTCCACAGAAGACATGGATTAATAGTTTTCAATCTTTTGAGTTGATTCTGTAAGCAGCTACTGCTGCCAAGTGATTTGTATGTGAGTTTTGCATTGAAGTCCCTTTCCTGGCTTGTGTTTTAAGAGGGTAGGGGTCAGATGAATGATAACTTGCCCATTGGTGTCCCTAGACAGAAGCTACACAACTTGGTAGTCTGTAAGCATCTTCCAGGACTCAGAAAGCTAGCCTGCTTACCAATATTTCCAAAGACCAATATTTTAGGGGAAGGATGCCAGTGGTGGCAGTTCTTAATAAGATCCCAGGAGCTCTGATGTGCAAATGGAGTTAGTAATTATTTTTCCTATCTTACAGATTTTACATCTCTTAGAAATGTTATCTGGGTCATACTGGAGGTTTATGTTTCCATTTCTGTCTATGGCCCTTTCAGAAGAACCATTCTCATAATTTATAAAACCTATTATTTCAGGTTTATCTTGATGTGGTATAAAAGCTGTGCCAGGTAACAGCAAAATAAGCAAATAAAATTTGGCAAAAATAGTGTTTACAAGCACATGTAAACATGTAATTGATAGCCTGAAATGTCATCCTATCCTCTTTGTGTGCTTTCCTCTGCCAAGCGGGACTCTGTGTGCTAACATTTCCTCTTCCTGTATGAATTCTTGATATGATTGCATGAAAGCCAATAAGGGAACAGACACATTCCATATTGCCCAGTGTTGTAGAAAATATTCAGATATAAAAGCAGAATAGATTTTTCAAAGAAGAATACAAAAAATTAAAGAATAAATATATTCTTTTTTCATTCTTCTTAAAGAAAAGACTTTGGGATTTTTGTCAACATTTTTTTTTTTTTTAGGCATCTCCACTCTTCTGTGCTCTGTATTGTATCTTTCATGCTGTTTCTGAGCCTTCTTCCTTGTGGTTCCCTCTATGAATTTGTTCCCATTTTATTTGTAATAAGCTGACATTTTCTTAGTATAAAACCACATTTTTTGAGCCAGCATTCTATCAAGTCAGTGATCTACATTTTTTGCTTTTGTATAGTAAGCATGTATTCTCTTTTAAGTGATAAAGAACCCAAACTTGCTTATACAAAAGCAGGTAATCGAAATGAAGAAAGATACCACACTAGGCTTCTCTTGATTGCTCAGTTCTGTATTCTTAGCAGTACTTTTACTTTCATTTGTGTATCTGTTTAGGGATGGCCAGAATTTATTTTATTTTTTATATTATTCTTCTCTCATACAATACATCCCAATTGCAGCTTCCCTTTCCTCCACCTCTTTCAGTCCCCTCCTCACCTTCCTTCTTCCCTAGATCTATGTCCCCACCCCCAAAGGAGCAGGCTTTACAGGGACATCAAAAGGGAACAACAAGACTAGGCACAAACCCTGACATCAAGGGTGAACGACATAACCCAATAAGATAAATAGGATTCCAAGAGCAGCCAAAAGCGTCAGAGATACTCCCACTCTCACTGTCAGGAGTTCCCACAAAATATCAAGCCAACAGCAATGAAGTATCTGAAGACGACTTAGTGTAGACCCATGCAGACTCTGTGCTTGCTGCTTCAGTATTTGTGAGCCCCCATGCACTTTCCTGCTGGCAATGCTTTCCTGGTGTCCTGGACACCATATTTCTTTCTCCTCTTCTGTGGGGTTCCTGGAGCACCTAGGGAAGAGAGCTAATTGGGACCTCCAAGCTGGGCTCTTCTCCACCTAAAGTTTGGCCATGGGACTTTCTTTTTTCTTAATGAGCACAAACTGGAATCATTTTACATGAATGGGTAAAATTTAATTTTTCTTGTCTGAATTTTACTATACTTTACAAATGTTTGCTATAGATTTTGCTCTGATAACTAAGGCCTTGGGGCTGTGATCTGGACAAAGTGCAACATGCAGATGTAAGCTGATCTGAATCACTTGACAAATATTTCAGGGTGACTTTGCATATTCTCATCAGGGAGTCTACAAACAAATAGCATTTGTTATTACAACTTGAGAATCTACCAGAGTGAGAATGCAGAAGATGGCTGAAAGAGTCAAGGCTGCCCTGTGTCACATAATGACAATTCTCATAGAGACCCAGAACTCACAAACCAAAGTTTGATGTTTGTGTCCATTTACCACAGCCAGTGTGCTAGCTGTTAAATATTCTGTTTGAAGTGCAAAGGCCGCAAGGTAGAAACTTACTAGATGCATAAGCAAGGCAGAAACAGGTGAAGTAATGTTATTGGGCAGGGGATAACAATATAGACATCTGAACCACAGTTGACATTCTATATAGGCTGGGCAACTCTGGCCCCATTCTTTCCAAGAGGAGAAAAATAACAGAATCATTCTAGCTTCATCAAGCCAATGCTTCAGTGAAACAGGAGTAGAGTGAAGGAGAAATGGGAGATAGAAATTTCTCTATTAGGATCTAGGTAACAGGAAAAAAGACAGTGTATTCTGAAGAACTGCCATTTCAAGCTGAGGGACAAAGAGTTCATGGCTCAGATGAGTGGACCTTGATAAGAGATTTTGCTCTCTGAAATCCATAACCGTGCCTGGACATCTTTTTTAGTCTGCAGCTCTGATAAGCAAGGATGCTCTGTGTGTCTTGTGAGGAGAGGCCAAGGGCTCTAATAAAATGTCCTATAATACAAATGACAGCCTTTCCCAACAGTGAGCCAGCCCAGACACCAGTAGTAGGTAGCCTAGAAGACATTACCATACAAAATATGAAGAAAAGCAGGTGTGACTAGGGGAGACACCAGGAATTCAGAGATGGTAAGACAGAAAGGAGCTGTCACAAGTTAACTGGAGGTACAGTGAGACAGGTGGTACAGAAGGAAATCCACAACTTGGGTTTCCTTATTGAGGAGACACCATTGAATACAATCTAATTTCCAGGCAGGTGAGATTAGTGAGGGAGAAAAGACACAGCATGGAATCTCTGGCTGACTGGAACACCTAGAGAAGAAAACAGGAAGCACATATGAATTGTGGGACCCTCAGGAAAGTGTTCTAGGCCAGAGGTAACAAAAGTAATTTGAAAAGGGGGTGGGGGTGAGGACATCTGCAGTGGACACTGAAAGCAGGATCTGATGAGAGAAAACTACTGCCATCAAGGCAGAACAAATGCTTGGCTGACAAGGTGAACAGCAATGTCAAGGGCTCCAGCATGTGCTAGAGAAGATGGCTGCTTCTGCCAGGCTAGGTTAGAGGCCTCCGGGGTAGAGGTGTCTGGTAGTCAGCTAGAAATATAGATTTGACAATTAAAGATATGCCAGAAAGTTAACTGCAACCATGTTTGTGAAGAGCATGGCACTTATGAGACCTTAGGGACCATTAGCATCGACATCTTTGAAAGCAAATTAAACAGCAGGTGCCATTAACCATCTAATACTGGAAAGAATAGAAAAAGTGGGAAGGTCTGATGTGTATGGAAATGCAGAGCTTAACATGACAGGAGGAAGGAGTTTGTACTTCATGGCAGAAAGACAAAGATGGAGAAACATTTAGATATTTTTAGCGTGAAGTTGCCAGATGGTCAGTTTCCTTAGCTGTGTGGACATTTCTCCCTACATGCCCCCTGGATGTTTCTGTAACTGAAGCTAACATATGTTTTATAAAATGTTGGACAGTGTTGAATTAGTAGGTTGAATAGTTTCTCACAAATGAATTAAACACACGCAAAATTTGGTTTCTTAGTGAGCCCTGGAGACAGTTCATTCTGTTCCTTCCTATACTGTAATGCCCTTTCTATCCTACAGGTGGTGCTGTTAACCCACAGTATGGCTCCAAGCAGCAAGCCCAGGACTTGAGGTCAGTACAAACTCACTGGGACAATTCAGAGAGCAGATTATAGTGAAAGGAACTAGATAATAATATTTTGGAGACTTATTTTCTCAAAGAGCAAAATTGTATTCATAGCAAATTTTATGGGAAAGAAATATCTGGGTTTCTAACTACATTCTTTTGCCTTTTGGTGTATTGATTTTTGTTTAGCGTTAGGCTTGTCTTTATAGCAGGGTTTTGATTTTCTGAGTCTTAAAAGAACATATTTGTGGATGATAAAGAGCTATGTTCCATTATGTCTAATCCATATTGCGGAGTGTGACAATGGACAGGGAAAAGCACAAAACTTAGGCAGTGACAAAATGATACACAGGGGGCAATTACTGGGTGGTTGAATTATTTTTCTGTGCACTTTTCTGTATTACTTGAAGTTTTCGTAAGTGATATGTCATTTTTTTTTTAAACAATCAGCTTTATCAAAGGTTAATTCACATAATATAAAACCCACACACTTAAAGCAATGCATATTTTTTTTTTAAATCACAATGATTATGTCATTAAATCCATGGCTGGTGAGACAGAATGCACAATTGATTTCACAGACATCGCCTATATTTTCCTATTGTGAAGAAAGTGATAAATGGAGAGAACGTTGAAAGCTGCCTTTGTTTTTAAATAACATGATTTAGGAGCTGTGTTTACTTTAGAGATGTGCTTTTGAGTTCCTGTAGGGAGGAACACAGTCCACCAGACATGCAATCCAACAGACAGGCTCATCACTCGCAGTTCTGGCTTGGTTCACAGTGCTTGTGTTGCTGCTCTCGCATTGCTGTTAGATTCCAGGGTTTCAGATTGCAGCACTAAGGTGGAAAACTCCCAACAGCAATTTCCTATAAAGTTGCCTGTATTATATAGAGAAAAATAGAATTTGATGATTAATTGGGCAGTAAACTAGATACAAACAAAAAGTAAATGAAGCATTTTTATTCATATATCAAATTGACCTATCAGTTTGATCAGAATGATCAAAAGTTACCTCTTAAAGCTAAGTATCCATAAGGAAAACTAATTGGAGTCATTTTTTTGAATATATGGTGAAATCAAGAGAAAACTGTGGTATGAATTTATGTGCTAACCTTGATTCCATGCTGACTCTATGTTGGAAATTGTCATGATCTTTCCAAAAACTCAGAGATTCAATACATTTTCAAAACTCGGATTCTAATGATATTAACCTTTAGGAGAAGAGCCAAGCCATTGATCCAGTTGTCTGTCCCATCCCAGCTAGCTTAAAAAACATTCTGAGCTCTACAATCTGTCTTTCTGAAAAGATAAAGATTTTTAATGCTTTAATAATACATAATATTTATTGAATGCATACTATGTATCTTGATTTTATCTGCTTATATTACAAAAATACTGCATTTCAGAAGAGTAAAATAAAGTTTATGTAAGGGAGATTCTTTTCTAAACTGTAATAATGTGGTTATATTCAACACAAGGTTGCACATCAATTGCTGACTTCCAGTTATGACCGGAAGTCATGAGAACTGAGAGGATACATCCATGTTGGCAGCAGCTTGTCTTGGTGGAGTCACACAACTTTTGCACACACTGCATGGCAGCCAATGCCTATGCTCTTTAAGCATTGAAAATGTATTAAGCTTTTGGGCTTCTGGATTTCAGATATGAGACATGAGACATGAGACATGAGACATGAGACATGAGAGACATGAGACATGAGACATGTTTTTCCTCATTGTTCTCCATAAGCAATTTTATAGTTTTCTTTTTCAGCAACATTTCTTCTGTACTACAACAGGAAAGGTTTTTTGTTTTGTTTTGTTTTGTGATGTTCTTCAATGAGTTGAAAATAAAACATCTTTGTCTAGTTCAACCTTGGACTGATTAAAATTTTTTGGTTGCTTAGGTCTTCGTCTTGGGCTGAGGGACCTCATTTTACAGAATGGTGGAGGCAGAGTAGACCATCTTAACAAGCTCAGAGAGGACACTTGGAGACATTTGACCATTGCAATAAAGTTAAAAACAAATGGCAACTAAGATTCATGGATGCCAGCTTCCATTTTTTATGTGTGTGGTTAATGGAGCTGCAATGGGCTTTGTACTTAATGTAGTTTAATTTTTCCATTACATTTTGTTTTGCAGTTAATACAACTGTTTTTATCTATCAAAACGTTCTAACTAACCAAGCTTCTCAAAACTTAACACATAAGACACACAGCACAAAGTTAGTGCCCAGGTTTCAGATGGCAAGCCACTTGGCTGCACAGACAGCATCTTCAGCTGTGAAAGCTGCTAGTCACCAATATCAAAACCACCCAGATGCCTCATCTGGCCTCAATGGGAGAGGAAGACACTAGCCTTTCAGAGACTTAAAGTGGCAGGATGGGGGATACAGGAGGAGGGGGTACTCAGAAAAGAAGAGTTGGGGAAGGATTGTGGGAGGGGGTGACTGGGACGGGTTATAAAGTGAATAAGCAAAAAAAAAAAAAAAAAAAAATTAAAAAAAAAAAAACAACACCCAGAGCAAAAAGAAGCAAGGCCAAACAGTGAAAGTATAGCACCACTGGCTGTCACATGTAGCAATATTTTGAAATGGACTTCTTACAAAAAAATTTCACGACCTTATTAGAGAGCTATGCTTCACTTGTGCTGTATTTCTCCTACAGAGCAGACTGACTTTTGCAAAGACACATTTTAACATCATAAAGAAGCAGTGTTTCCTTATGATGAAACTTACTCACATGGAAGATGTTGCTATGGTAGAACATCCCATCTCTGGATAAGGGAAACAACCCAGGTAAAGTGCTTCCATTTCTAAGGAAGAAACACCATCAATTAAACAAAAAGATTCCTCTACTGCATTCTGCATAAAGTCTTCTCTTCTCTCTATCTGTCTCTTCTCTGTCCACCCTTCCCTGTTCACTTTCTCATCCTTAATGAAAATTCCAAGGAACATTTTTGCTTTTCTTCCTTCTCACCTATGTAGGCTTCTTTACAAAAGGAGAAGAATCAAAGTTTTTCAACATTGATATATCTGTAAAGCGTAAGTCTATTCCTTATGCTAAAATTTCCAGTTTTATTTTTAAAGTTTCTGACACAAATCTAAGAATCATTGTTATTTTTTCATCTCTTTTATCTTTCCCGTCAGTCTTTATTTCTTTACTTCCTTCCACTTTGTCTTTTGCCATATTCCCCTTTTTAATAAACACCTATAGCTACCTGCCACTGGAGATTTTTACCTCTCCAATCCTAGCTCATTCTTTATCCCTGTCAGACTCATACTTAGCCACCTTCTTTCTCATTGTTATACAGTTATTCCATGTCATGTAACAAGCATGCTTCATCCTCAGGGTACTAACCACTCATGTATCACCTCCTTCTGTCATGCCTGCAGGAAATTAGTGAAGTTAGTTTGATTTATGCTAATATACATGCCATTTTTCTACCTCTAGCCTCTTCATATCACCATCTCTAACATTTTTAAAGATTGCAATATTATTTTTAAAGATGCAATAAAGGTAATAGTCACTGGATAGCCTTTCCTTCAGTCTCTTCTCCTCCCTTTGTCCCTATATTTCCTTTATACAGGAGCAATTCCCTCAAACAGGAAACATGCCTGAGATGGGTAGGTGACCCCATCCTTCATCCAGAGACCTAACCTCTGGATATGGTCTCTACAGATTCTCTCTCTCCTGTTTTGGGTATTTCAGCTAATGCTATCCCTTTTGGGTCTTGGAAGCCTCTTTCTTTCCTGGAATCTGGGACTTTCTGGTGTCTTCACCCAGTTCCCCATTCCCAATTGCTACACATCTCTGTTCAATTTCCTTCTTCCCGGTCTCCTCTCCCACCTGATCCTGTCCCCGCATTTTCCTCTTTTCTCCTCTCTCCTTCCCATGTCCTTCCCTCCCTCTACCTCCTATGATTATTTTTTTCCCTCTTCTAACTAGGACCGAAGCATTCATACTTTGGTCTTCCTTCTTCTTGAGCTTCACATGGTCTGTGAGTTGTATCTTGGGTATTGTGAGCTTTTAGGCTAATATCCACTTATCAGTGAGTGCATACCATGTGTGTTGTTTGTTATCTCACTCAAGATTAATTTCTAGTTCCATCCATTTGCCTAAGAAATTCATGAAGTCATTGCTTTTAATAGCTGAGTAGTACTCCATTGTGTAAATGTACCACATTTCTCTGTATCCATTCCTCTGTTGAGGGACATCTGGGTTCTTTCCAGCTTCTGTCTATTGTAAATAAGCCTGCTATGAATATAGTGGAGGATGTGTCATTGTTATATGTTGGAGCATCTTTTGGGTATATGCAGAGGAGTGGAATATCTGTGTCCTCAGGTAGTAATATGTCCAATTTTCTGAGGAACTGCTAGACTGATTTCCAGAGTGATTGAACCCGCTTGCAATCCCACCAGCAATGGAGGAGTGCTCCTCTTTCTTCACATCCTCATCAGCATCTGCTATCGCCTGAGTTTTTGATCTTACCATTTCTGACTGGTGTGAGGTAGAACTGAAGGAAAGACCATCCAGGGACTGTCCCACATGGAGTTTCATCCCATAAGCAGACATCAAACCCAGACACGATTGCTGATGCCAAGAAGTGCTTTCTGGCAGGAGGCTGATATTGTTGTCTTCTGAGAGGCTCTGTCAGAGCTTGACCAATACAGATGTGGATTCTTGCAGTCAACCATCAGATTGAGTATGAGGACCCTAATGGAGGAGGTGGAGATGGACTGAAGGAGCTGAAAGGGTTTGCAACACCATAGGAAGAACTACAACAACATGGAGAGACCCATGGCTCCAGCTGCATATATAGCAGAGGATGGCCTTAGCTGGCATCAATGTGAGAGAGGCCCTTGGTCTTATGAAGATTTGATGCAATAAGGTAGGAGTGGGAGGGTGGGTGGAGGAGCACCCTCATGGAACCAGGGGGAGGGGGAATACAATAGGGAGGTTTGTGGAATGGAAACCAGGAAGAGGGATAACATTTAACATATAAATAAATAATATAACCAATAAAAATAAAAAAGAATGCCTAAAAATCTAAAAACAAAAACAATAGATCAACAACAACAAAAACAATTATAATCGTCACATCTCTCTTGGTGTCGTTAGCCCAGAAGATCTTAGTTATCAATTAAAGATCTTTGTTTGCCAATCAAAACACCTACCACTAAGCTGTTGGTTTGAAATAGATATTTTATGTAACTGTTTCTTAGAACAGGTTAAATGTTGTCGCATTGTGATTATTTCTTGGGTATAGGTCTTGTCTCTCACAGGTGTTGAGTTCATCGGGAAGAAAAACTGATGGAATTTGACCAGAATATCAGTAGCACATCTGGGGCAAGGTGCCAATAACATAAAATTCTAATTCATTCTACATTACACTTCTATGTGTTTCTTGTTTGTATTTAAAAAGGACCAGCAGACTAGAGAAGCTGATATTGAAAACACAACAAGATCCTCCAGCAGAGGAGAAGAATATTGATATGCAAGCAAAATCTTCAGAAGATGTGTTAGAGGTGTGGCTTTGATATTCCATGAAGATAAACTGAGGAACTAAGGAAAACAATCTGTTAGAATCAACAGTAATCAAAACCCCAGTTGGTTATGGTTTGTTTGTTTGTTTGTTTGTTTGTTTTTAAATTTTACACCCATCTATAAAGGAGTAAATTGAGAACAAAACAACATTTTGTTTTTATGTGTTAGTTTAGATGGTCTACAAACATAGCTATTAATATGCCATTGATCAAAGACAGATCCTCACAAAGGAAAAGCTGCAGTTATAGTGTACTAGATAGCAGTTAATCCCAGATGTTCCTCTGAAGCCAAGTGAAGCTTGTCCCCAGCAAGGAAAAAGAACAAATTTATGTAATTTGTTCCTTGATAAAACATATGAGAAACAATTATACATGTAATAGCATTATTGCTTGTTTTGATATACCATACAGAGCTCGTGTTATGAATTTTATTTCTTACTTTTGTTTTAAAACACATCTGCTTTGGGAAAGGATTAGACCCACCACTACATACCATGAACAGGCCATAGTGTGGTTTGTTTGTTTGATAAATCAAAGAGATGGGGATAGGCTTTGTTGTCAATTCTTTCAATTCTCTGAGATTTATTGTAAATATTTAACTTACTGGTTTCAGATATGTTTGTACAAAATAGAAACACATTAAATTCTGTCTAGCTGTGTATTCTTCAGAAAGTGTTCCAATGTATTTTAGAAAATTGAGATGTTATAGAATCAGTTTTTAATTTTATAAATAAGAGTTTTTCCTCCAAAAGTTTATACAACAATTATCTATGAAACTTGCGAAAGATAACAAACAATGACTACCTCACCTAGCATTACCAAATTACATTCTTTTTTTAATAGGTATCTGACTTCTACAGTAAAAGAAAGCAAATATCTTCATAACTGAAAAAAATTAGTAATAAAACTTCATATCTGTGGTAGTTTGAATATGCTTGGCCCAGGGAGAGGCACTATTGGGAAGTGTGGCTTTGTTGGAAGAAGTGTGTCACTGTGGGGAAGGGCTTTGAGACCCTCTCCCTTGCTGCCTGGAAGTCAGTCTTCTAGTGGCCTTCTGATCAAGATGTATAACTCTCAGAATCTACTACACTGTGCCTGCATGGATTCTGACATGCTCCTGCCTTGATGATAATGGATGGAACCTGTCTGAACATGTAAGCCAGGCCCAATTAAATATTGTTCTTTATAAAGGTAGCCTTGGTCATGGTGTTTAGTCACAGCAGTAAACCATAACTTAGACACTACCAAATTGAAATGAATTCTATAAGGTAGTCTTACTCACTTTTTTTTTTTTTAAAGTTTGTCTTCAAATAAAATAGAGGCAAATTGGCTTAGCTAAAAAGAACCTGATACATTACCATCTGTGATTAATAAAAGAGGAAGTGATAGCACCAGATTTCATGGCTTTGACAGTGTTTAATTCTTTGCTTTGTAATGTTTTGTTATCGAAAAAGGACCTAAAGGCTTTTAACTCTTTTTTGTTTTTTTTTGTTTGTTTTTTAATTTTATTTTTATTTTTTTGCTTATTCACTTTATAACCTGTCCCAGTCACCCCCTCCCACAATCCTTCCCCATCTCTTCTTTTCTGAGTACCCCCTCCTCCTGTATCCCCCACCCTGCCACTTTAAGTCTCTGAGAGGCTAGGTGCTTCCTCTCCCATTGAGGCCAGATGAGGCACCCAGCTAGAAGACCATACCCCATATACAGGCTACATGTTTTGGGATAGCCCCCACTCCAGATGTTTGAGACCTACATGAAAACCAAGCTGCACATTTACAACATATGTGCAGGGAGGCCTAGAGGATACTGAGCATCTATTTAATTCAAATTTTACAGCTTCATCAATCCCTAGTGTCAGGAAATAGTTAAATATCTGTGGTAGACTTTATTGAAAAAGAATGAATCACAATGCAGCTAGTGGCCAGGGTAAAATGATTGCATAACTTTAGGCAACTTATCCTAGCAAATGAGAATAATAAGGGACTCTCCAAGGAATACTAATACTTTAAACTAATTTTATCTAGCAATATTCCGGGGATAGAGTGTCAATTTAAAGTACAATGAAGAAGCATGAAAAATTCTAATTATTCATCAAGGTGCATTTTCCTTTTTTTTTTGATGGAAAAAAATATAAATTAAAGTATGTTCTTGGAAAGACTATAAATTGCATCTGTCAAAGCTAAGATTTTCACAGTGCTCTGCCTTCAATACCAGCTTACCAGTAGTGTGGGCTGAAACAGAATGACCACTGAGCAACAGATCACCCTAGTCTACAGAGCAGAGCCTTATCCCAAGCACTGCAGGTTTTAACTTGTTTTAGAATTGACCTGAATTTATATTTTTAATCAAAACTAGTTATACTATATTTTCCCGAGAGAGCTCTGATTTATGTCTGACATAGTTTATATAACTCGAGTAGAAGAAACAAAACATGTTTCCTTGATTTCAATTATGCTTTCCATTACTCATCTCAGAAAAATATACATGTAAAACATGCCTTTAAAAAACTTACATAATTTAATTTATAAATAAGCTTTAATATATCCTTTCATAGCCAGTAACATAAAGAAAATCCTGTCAAATCTGGGGCTATGTCTGTTTCATTGTTTTACTGTTAGAAGATGTTTTATAACTTCGGTCATGACTTGGAATTACAGCCTCCCGTTCCAGGGGTTTAAGTTACTTATACAGTTTCATAAAACTATTACATGTCTTTATTCCTTGAACTGTGTGAAAGCTTTAAAATTATATAAGGTCTTTACTAAGAAGAAAAATACATAGGATGATAATAATTTTTATGCTAGGCAAGATGGTGCATGCAGGGAATCCTAACACTTGGGAAGCTGGAGAAGAAACTGTGAGTTTGAAACCAACCTGGTCTATAGAATTAGTTTCAGGATAGTGTGGGCTGAAGTGTGAGACACTGTCTGAAAAAATTAATGACAAAAACTAAAGCTAAACAAACACACAAACAAAAAACAAAATAAAGATGCAGCAAAGTGATGACATTTATTAAATGGCCTTCTGTGTTTTGTG
Organism: Mastomys natalensis; assembly: GCA_021653895.1. Taxonomy (NCBI): domain Eukaryota; kingdom Metazoa; phylum Chordata; class Mammalia; order Rodentia; family Muridae; genus Mastomys; species Mastomys natalensis. The sequence continues at coordinate 440,952 of JAJTUV010000471.1, read as the reverse complement.
AATATACAAGAACAATGTTAATCATCTTCATCCGACTTCCACATGTGATATAAGTAAATATATGCCAAGCGGTATACAATAGAGCAGTATATAAAGGCCTAATCTAGGCACAGGGAAGAGATGTCTTGGAAAGGATTAAATCCCTGACTAGTGAATATATCAATGAGGTGTGCTGGAAAGTTAAATGACTATAATCATCATGGAGCAGGGACTGTTGTGATGAGCTGCCTCTACTACCCTCTTAATGCTCTCCCCATGCTGTGAATAAACTCTATTCTATACTATACCAGTGTGTGGCTGATCCCTCAGGGGGAAGTGATTCCTCAGCATGGCCTGCTGAGACATCCCCTTCCCTTATACCTCTCCACGCACCCACAGAACATTCTCATTTTCTTTATCTTTTTATAAATACATCAGAAGCTAGTTCTATTGTCATATTACTGGAGCCGTTAATGCTTCCAATTAGAAACAGAGAGAGAGGACACCTAATCCTCACCTGGGATCCAAGTTCTTCTTCCTCCTGTCTCCTTGTGTCTTGGTGAAAGGGTGTGTTAGAGTCTTTAGGAGACTGAAGGATCACTGGAGGCTGGACTCCATGATGCAACTTTTCTGAGCATGGCACCCAGGCTACTCTGGGACCTTTCTAAGTGCTACAGCTACTTTTGTGTTATCAATGCTTCTATAAGTACCCCATTCACTTGTATCCCTGTACGGAATCCCAATAAACTTATTGATTCGTCAAGTTGGACTTAAGGATAAGCATTCATTAGTTCATATCTCTCCAGGAAAAGTAACATGACAAGGTGACAAGATTGTACCACTATTGATTGTTTTCTCAGTCAGTTCCTGAGAATCAGGATTCATGTGTCCATGCTGCTAAACACTTCCACTCCTCTCCAAGCCTCCAGGGTGAGAGTGTCATGAAGTGTACACAAGCCCACATTTTGTTTTCCTGCAAAGTGCTGCATTTTGTTTCCAGTGGTGAGGGACTGAAAGTAATTTCCCTTCTTCTAAAGATGCCTTCATCATTCCTTTCAGTTTGGGAGGTAGAATTTAACATGAAAAACTAAAAGTAAACAGTCATACAAACAAAAAATGAAATAAAGATACAGAAAAATGATGACAATTATTAAATGGCCTTCTGTGTTTTGTCTATGGTATCTTGTACTTGCAAAATTGCCTGGTGTGGGGGCAATCGGGAAAAGATGATTAGCTGTGCTGACACACAAATAATCAACTCTGTGGGGATATAAAGTGAGTGCAGTTGATGCCAGGTGAATTAAGTGAGAACATGACTGCACTGATTGAAGGGAAGATTTTTATTGCAGATATGTGAGAAAGCACACCCAGATCAGGGAGAGAAAGTAATAGACTAAACAAAGACTGAACCAGGCCACAAGAAGAGAAAGAGAGTTGGGAAAGGGAAAAGAGGAAGAGAAGAAGAGAGGGGAGGAGATAAGAGGAGAGAGAGAGAGAGAGAGAGAGAGAGAGAGAGAGAGAGAGAGAGAGAGAGAGAGAGAGAGAGAGAGAGAGAGAGAAGGGACTGCGTGGACAAAATGGCAGGGAGAACAGAATGGAAGGCCATGAACAGAAGTGAAGTTTAGGGCGGGTTACTGGTGAGAAGAGGTGAGAGGAGCCACTGAGAGGAATCACTGATACTGAGTGAACCTGGAGGTCAGCAGACACTTTGGTGTGAAAATGGACACTACAATTAGACATTTCTCCCTAATTCCTTTTGGACCTGAAAGTGGGTGATTTATATACATATACATATATACACATATACATATACGTGTGTGTGTGTGTGTGTTTGCTTGTATGTATGTGTGTATACAATGTTCATGCTTGATATCTGCAGAGGTAAGAAAAAGTGCCAGATTCCCTGAATCTAGTTTCAAATGGTTGTGAGCTGCCATCTGTGTGCTTGGAAATGAACCCAAGGCCTCTACAAAAGCAACTAATATTCTTAACCACCAAGCCACGTCTTCAGTCCAATCATCTGGTTTTTATAAGATTAGAGATGGTGAAATATTAGAAGGTGGTACACATAGGATAGCAAGATTTGGTTGTATATTTAAAAGATTGCTTCATGTTATCTTGGAAGTAGCCTGTCTCACTTTGAAAAGTATGTAATAGCCAGTGGTCCAGGTGAGAGATGACAGTGATTGAGTCTATACGTAGTGGTAGTAGAGACAGAGATACAGTAAAAGTAATATTGTAGTTGAAAGTAGATGATTATATTATTCAGTGATTACATTTTTTTCACTGTGAGAAAGTGAGGACTAAAATTAGCGCCAGATGCTTGTAAGTATGGGGCAGTATCATCTGAGATGAAGAAGGATTGGAAAGGACAAGGAGATATGGTTGACAGAAGGACTGGAAAGGGGTAAAAGGCTTTTGAGCTAAGTTTGATATATTTACTAAAAAATTTCAGGTGTATGTGCATGCATTACATAGAACTGAAGTTCAAGTTGAGATATGAGGATTGAAAAGAAAAATCAAAGGTATTCTGAGCATCTTTTGGGTATAGGCCCAAGAGTGGTATACCTGGGTCTTCACGTAGATCTATTTCTAATTTTCTGAGGAACCTCCAGATTGATTTCCAGTTTGCAATTCTACTAGCAACAGAAGAGTGTTCCTCTTTCTCCACATCCTTGCCAACATGTGCTGTCACCTGAGGTTTTGATCTTAGCCATTCTGATTGATGTACGGTGGAATATCAGGGTCATTTTGATTTGCATTTCCCTGACCAGGACTTTGAACACTTCTTTAGATACTTCTCAGCCCTTCGAGATTTCTCTGTTGTGAATTAATTCTCTATTTAGTTCTACATCCCAATTTTTGATTGGGTTTGTTTTGGTTTCTTGGTGGTTAGCTTTTTGAGTTATTTGTATATTTTAAATATTAGCCCTCTATTGGATGTGGGGTTAGTGAAGATATTTTCCCAAATTATAGGTTGCTGATTTGCCCTATTGGCTATGTCCTTTGCCTTAAAGAAGCTTTCCAGTTTCATGAGGTCCCATTTATCAATTCTTGATCTTAGAGTCTGAGTCATTGGAGTTTTGTTTAGGAAATTTCTCCCTGTGGCAATTTCTCTTCTATTATTTCAGTGTATCTGGTTTTATGTTGAGGTCCTTGATCCATCTGGACTTGAATTTTGTGCAAGGTAACAAATATTAGGGAAACAACACCCTTTACAATAGCCACAAATAATATAAAATATATCTTGGGGTAACTCTAACCAAATAGGTCTGCCTTGAGGTAAAACTATTCCCAGTTTTCTGAGAAACTGCCCAGTTGGTTTCCAAAGTGGTTGTACAAGTTTCCACTCCTACCAGTAGTGGAGGAATGATGCCTTTGAAGCTTGAAACTCTTGTGCAACCCAAATTGAAATGATATTCAAGTAAATAACATCTTAACTAAGAATGTTTACTTATATACACATTGTTTCTTGTTTTAAAATTTAAGTTATGTTATGGAGTAAAAAGACTATAACAATTTCAAATTAACTCAACAGTTTAATTTACGTGGCTATCTACTTATAAGCCAATTTGTTAGCATATAAAATTTACCATGACTATACACAGTCACATATATAAATACACAACACATGCATGTATATGTGTATGTATATGTGTATATGTAATGTATATGTATATACTAAATCTAAGACTTTATAGCTTTTGTTATATCTACTATGATCAGTTTTAAAGTTAGATTGTCTATTAGTTATTTTTTTCATAGTCTTAGAGAACTGTTGATCTAAAATCTGTATTTTTAAAGGCTCTATATACTTTTATACTTTTTTATACTTTTTTAAAATACTTTTTTATACTTTTATACTCTTAGTATAAAGTATAGGTCTTGATTTTTAAAGATACAGAGACTGACCTGGTTATTTATAATGCTTTTAGTGGGCTGAGCAAGCACTAACATCTAGGCTTTATTTATTTAGATGCCAAAGCTGCCCCCACCCTGCTCTGGTCTCCCTCTCACAAAGTCTCTCCCCTATCCCCTTTTCCTTTGAGAGGGTATGGCTCACCCTGTGTATCCTCTCACCCTTGCATATCAAGTCTCTGCAGGATTAGGCACATACTCTCCCACCGAGGCCAGCTTATGCAGCCCTATTGGGGAAGGATACCAGAGTCAGCAGGGAAAACTTCTGCTCCAGTTGTTGGGGGATCTACATGGAGACTGAGCTTCACATGTGCTACATATGTGTTCAAGGGTATCAGTTTAGCCTGTCTATGCTCTAGTGTTGGTGGTTCAGTCTCTGAGACCTCCCAGGAGTCCAGGTTAGTTGACTCTGTTGGTCTTCTGGTGAGTTTCCCACCCCATTCAGCACCTTCCATAAGAGTCCCCCACATCTGTCCAATATTTGCTGTGGGTATCTGTATTTTTTTTCCATCAGATCCTGAGTAGAATCTTTCAAAGTACATTACACCTGTCTACAAACATAATAGTATCATTATAATAGTGTCAAGGATTGGGGCTTGACCAAGGTATCGTCTCAAGTTTCACTGGTTATTGGTAGGCCATTTCTTCATTCTCTGCTGCATCTTTGTCCCTGCATTTTTTAAAGACAAAACAAATTTTGGGTTGAATGTTTTGTGGGTAGATTAGTGTTATCCCTCCATTGGAGGTCCTGCCTGGCTACAGTAGGTGGCCTCTTCAGGTTCCATGTTCTCAATGTTAGCCATCTCAGCTAAGGTAAACCTGCATTTACTCCTAGGAGCCTCACCTAGCCCAAGTCTGTGGGATTTCCTAGAGATTCCCAGACCCTAGCCCCAGGTGCTAAAGATTTCCATTTATTCCTGGCCCTCTGACACTCTCTTCTATGTCTTCCCACTCCTGATCCTGCTTCTCCTGCTTCTCCTGATTCTCCTATGGCTATTTTCTTTCTTTTTTTTATTTAATTATTTAAATCACATCATAATTTACTTATTCACACAGGGGTTATAAATACAAAAAGGCAGGATGTGGGGAAGGGAATGACACTGGAGCATAGGTGTTCAGGGGAGTACAGATACCATTCAGAACAGGGTATCAGCTGGGTGAAGGTTCAGAGGACAGGTCACTATGACTCTGCCTATGATTCACTTGTCCTTATCTAAGTTGGTACTGTCCACCGAGGCTGCCTGTTTATAAGACCTATGACTACTAGGTCTGGTAAATTTCCACAGAAGCTGCCTGTTTACAATAGCTTATAGCCTTCTGTTTCAGTGTTTTTCCAAAGAGACCCAAGACTTTGTGTTAGCATGTATGTATGTCAGGACTATTGCTGACTTTAGGCCTATGGCTGATTTTAGACCTTCTTTTCTGTCCTGAATTTGACCATTTCCTGCCATCAGTTCCTCTTGCACGTGTTGTTTTCTTTTTGTTCTAGAGCTTTCAAGTATGCTGTTAAGTTGCTAGTATAAGATTTCTCCAACTTTTGGTTTATGAAGACACTTAGTGCTATGAATTTTCCCCTTAGTACTGCTTTCACTGAGTCTCATAAGTTTGGGTATGTTGTGGCTTCATTTGTATTGAGTTGTAGAAAGTCTATAATTTCTTTCCTTCTTTATTTCTTCCATGACCAAGTTATTGAGTAGAGAGTTGCTCAGTTTCCATATGTGGGCTTTCTATTATATAGGGTGATCTGATAGAATGCAAGGAGTTGTTACAATCTTCTTTGTATATATTGATGCTTGCTTTGCACTCAATTATATGGTCAATTTTGGAGAAGAAGAAAGGATATTCTTTTGTTTTTATTTGAAAGATTATATAGTTATCAGTTAAATACATTTGTTTTATAATGTCTGTTAGTTTCATTGTTTCTGTGTTTAATTTCTCTTTTGATGACCTGTCCATAGGTGAGTATGGTGTTTTCAAGTCCCCCACTGTTATTGTGTGAAACTCCAGGAGTGAATTGATCTTTAGTAATATTTCTTTTACGAATGCAGGTGTCCTTGGATTTGGGGCATATTCAAAATCAAGACATTATCATCTTGGTGGATTTTCCATTTGATATGTATAAAGTTTTTTTCTCTATCTCTTGTGATACCATTTGTTTGAAAGTCTATTTTGTTATATATTAGAATGGCTAATGCAGCTTGTTTCTTAGGTCCATTTGCTTGGAAAACCTTTTTACAAGCTCTTTACTCTGAGGTGTAAGGGTCCATGATTCCCTGAAGAATGATACCCCAGACTCAAATAGTATGCAAAAGCAAAGACCATTTTATTTTGCAGAAGTCCAGCATACTGGGATCTACCATCTACCACAAATATTCCAGGGAGAGTATGTGATCTCTAACTTAATCTGTTGGCTTTATCTCTAGGGACATTCCAGAACATTGCTAGGATGTGGAGAGCTGGAAACTGTTGTTGGAGAAGTCTAGAAATGGTTGCTGACTGATTGCCCTGCCTCAGGCCAGGTGGTAGGGCAGCTTTTGATACCAGAACAATTTCTGACTGGCTGCCTGAGGCCTGGAATATTTTTCAGTAACAGACTTGCCTGGAATTGCTGGGATATACCCAGTTCTTGGAAACAGAGATTTAGGCCTAGAATTCTGAACTACCAATTTGAAGTCTGTCACTGTGGAGTCAGCCTAGCCTGTCTCAGAACATAGTGTCTATTGTTGTTGTTGAGGTATGTTTCTTATATGGAACAGAATGATGGATCCTGTTTATATATCCAGTTTGTTAACCTGTGTCTCTTAATTAATGAGTTGAGTACATTGATGTCAAGAGATGTTAATGACCAATGATTTTTAGCTCCTGTTATTTTGATGTTGGAGGGGGTACTACATATGTATGATTCTCTTTTGTTTTTTCTGTGAAGTGATTAATTTTGAGTGTGTGTGTGTGTGTGTGTGTGTGTGTGTGTGTGTGTGCTTTCTTGCATGTAGAAACTCCCCTCCTACTGAAGGAGCTGAAGGGGTTTGCAACCCCATAGGAAGAGCAATATCAACCAACCAGACTCCCCAGAGCTCCCAGGGACTAAACCACTGACCAAAAAGTACACATGGAGGGACCCATGGCTTCACCTGCATATGTAGCAGAGGATGACCTTACCTGCCATCAATGGGAGGAGAAGCCCTGGATTCTCTGAGGGCTTGATGCCCCAGTGTAGGGAAATGTCAGGGTAGTGAGGCGTGAGTAGGTGGGTGAATGGGAGAGTACCCTCATTGAAGGAGCAGGAGGGTGGTTGGGATAGGGGGTTTGTAGAAAGGAAACTGGAAAGGGGATAACATTTGATATGTAAATAAATAAAATATCCAAAAAAAAAAAAAAAAAAAAAAAACAGAGACAAAAAAGAAACTCCCCTCCTTATATTGGAGTTTTCTTTCTAGTATCCTCTGTAGGGCTGGATTAGTAGAAAGATATTATTAACTTTGCTTTGTCTTAGAATATCTTGGTTTCTCCATCTATAATGATTGAGAGTTTTGCTATGTAAAGTAGTCTGTCCTGGCATCTGTGGTCTCTTAGGGTCTACAAGACATCTGTCCAGGAGCTCCTGGCTTTTGGAGCCTCTGTTGAGAATTCAGGTGTAGTCTTGATAGATCTACCTTTATATGTTGCTTGGATTGTTCCTTTTGCAGCTTTTAATATTCTTTTTTTTCTTGACATTTATTGTTTAGATTATTATGTTGCAGGAGGATTTTCTTTTCTGGTTTAACTTATTTGATATTCTGTCAGCTTCTTGAACATTTGTAGCCATCTTGTTCTTTAGGTTGGGGAAGTATTCTTCTATGTTTTTGTTGATGATGTTTTCAGACCCTTTGAATTGGCATCTTCAGCTTCTTCTATTCCTATTATTCTTTTGTTTGGTCTTTTCATTGTGCCTCAAATTTCCTAGATGGTTTGAGCTAGAAACTTTTTACATTTGGCATTTTGTTTGACTCATGTGTCAATCTCTTCTATAGTATTTTCTATGCCTTAGATTTTTTTTCTTCCATCTCTTGTATTCTAATGGTGATGCTTGCATCTGTAGTTTCTGTTCTTTTTCCTAGGTTTTTCCAGCTCCAGGGATACCTCTATTTGTGTTTTCTTTATTGCATCTATTTCAATTTTTAGGTCTTTGCCTGTTTTATTGATTTCCTTCCCTTGCTAAATTGTATTTTTCTCTATTTCCTTAGGGGCTTTATTTGTCTCCTCTTTAATGACTTCTTTCTGTTTGACTGTCTTTTCCTGTATTTCTTTAATAGAACTATTAATATGCTCTTTAAAGACATCCATCTTCTTTATGAGATAAGGTAAGATCACAGTCTTGCTCTTCAGGTATGTTAGGATATTGTGGACTTGCTTTAGTAGGAGAGATGGGTTCTGATGATGCCATATTGCATTACCTTCTGTTGATTATGTTCTTGCACTTGCCTTGATTGCATCTTGCCACCTGGTTGTCTCGGTGTTGACTGCACTGTATGTCCCAGGTGGGAGTGGGGCCTCCTGGGTGATAGTGGAGCCATGGGGTGGGAGGTGGCAGTGTGCTGATCTGTGATTGCAGGTGAAGGTAGAGAACAGTTAGATTTTATTTTTTTTTTGTTTTTTTTTTTCTATTTATTGGATATTTTATTTGTTTACATTTCAGATGTTATCCCCTTTCCCCATTTCACACTCCCAGACACTCCCTATCCCATCTCCCCTCCTCCTGCTTCTATGAGGTGTGTGCCCCCACCCACTCACCCACTCACCCACTCCCATCTCCCCACCCTCTAATTCCCCCACACTGAGGCATCCAGCCTCCATGGGACCAAGGATCTCCTCTCCCACCTATGCCCAACAAGGCCATCCTCCCTTATATATACAGCTGGAGCCATGGGTCCCTCCCTGTGTGCTCTGAGGCTGGTGGTTTAGACCCTGGGAGCTCTGGTTGGTTGGTATTGTTGCTCTTCCCATGGGGCAACAAACCTTTTCAGCTCCTTCAGTCTTCTTTCTAACTCTTCCATTGGGAACCCCATGATCAGATCAATGGTTAACTGTGAGTATCCACCTCTGTATATATCAGGGTCTGACAGACCTCTAAGGAGACAGCTATACCAGGATCCTGTCAGCATGCATTTCCTGACATCCACAACAGCGTCTGCCTTTGTTGACTGCATGTGGGATGGATACCTGCATGGGGCAGTCTCTGGATTGCCTCTCCTTCAGTTTCTGTTCTAAACTTTGTCTCCATATTTGCTCCCATGAGTATTTTGTTATTCCTTCTAAGAAGGACTGAAGCACCCACACTTTGATCTTCCTTCTTCATAAGCTTCATGTTGTCTGTGAGTTGTATCTTGGGTACTGTGAGCTTTTGGCTTAATATCCACTTATCAGTGAATGCATACCATGTGTGTTCTTTTGTGATTGGGTTACCTCACTCAGGATGATATTTTCTAGTTCCATCCATTTGACTAAGAATTTCATGAATTCATTCTTTTTAATAGCTGAGTAATACTCCATTGTGTAAATATACCACATTTTCTGTATCCATTCTTCTGTTGAAGGACATCTGGGTCCTTTCCAGCTTCTAGCTAGAAAGATAAATAAGGCTGCTATGAATAGAGTGGAGCATGTGTCCTTGTTATATATTGGAGCATCATTTGGGTATATGCCCAATATACCCAATAGAAGGGTCCTCAGGTAACACTATGTCAATTTTCTAAGGAACTGCCAAACTGATATCCCTAGTGGTTGTATCTAGCTTGCAATCCCACTAACAATGGAGGAGTGTTCCTTTTTCTCCACATCCTCGCCAACATCTACTATCACCTGAGTTTTTGATGTTAGCCATTCTAACTGGAGTGAGGTGGAATCTCAGCGTTGTTTTGATTTGCATTTCCCTGATGACTAAGGATGCTGAACATTTCTTTAGGTGCTTCTTGGCCATTCGAGTTTCCTCAGTTGAGAATTCTTTGTTAGCTCTGTACCCCATTTTTAATAGGGTTATTTGGTTGTCTGGAGTCTAACAATTTTTTATTATTATTATTATTTTTTTTTTTTTGATAATTTTTTTTTATTGAAAAATTTTTTATTTTTTACATTTCAGATGTTCTCTCCTTACCCCATTTCCCCCCCCTCCCTCCCAGGAACTCACTATCCCTTCCCCCCTCTTCCTGCCTCCACGTTGGTGTACCCCCACCCACCCTCCCCTGTACCTCACCTCCCCACCCTCGAGTATCCCCCCCCATGACGTCCAGCCTTCATGGGTCCAAGGATCTCTTCTCCCACTTATATATAGCTCCCTTGCCTATATAGCTGGAGCCTTGAGTCCCTCCCTAAGCACTCCCAGGCTGGTGGCTTAGACCCTGGGGGCTCTGGTTGGTTGGGGTTGTTGCTTTCCTCATGGTGTCGCGAATCCTCTCAACTCCTTCAGCCTTCACTCTATCTTCTCCATTGGAACTCCATGCTCAGTTTAATGGTTAGCTGTGAGCATCTGCCTCTGAGTATGTCAGACTCTTGCAGACCTCTAAGGAGACAGCTATATCAGGCTCCTGTCAGCATGTACATCCTGACATCCACATCAACCTCTGCCTTTGGTGACTGCACATAGGATGGATTTCCAGGTGGAATGGTCTGTAGACGGTCCCTCCTTCAGTTTCTGTCCTGCACTGTGTCTCCATATTTGCACCCTTGAGTATTTTGTTACTCCTTCTAAGAAGGACTGAAGCCCCCTACTTGGTCCTCATTCTTCATGAGCTTTTTGTGGTCTGTGAGTTGAGTCTTGGGTACTTCAGGCTTCTGGGCTAAAATCCAGTAATCAGTGAGTGAATACCATGTATGTTCTTTTGTGATTGGGTTACTTCACTCAGGATGATATTTTCTAGTTCCATCCATTTATATATGAATTTATCAAATTCATTGTTTTTAATAGCTGAGTAATATTCCATTGTATAAATATACCACATTTTTTGTATCCATTCCTCTGTTGAAGGGCATCTGGGTTCTTTCCAGTTTCTGGCTATTATAAATAAAGCTGCTATAAACATAGTGGAGCATATTTCCTTGTTATGTGTTAGAGCATCTTCTGGATATATACGCAGGAGTGGTATAGCTGGGTCCTCAGGTAGTGATATGTCCAATTTTCTGAGGAACCGCCAGACTGTTTTCCATAGTGGTTGCACCATCTTGCAATCCCACCAACAATGGAGGAGTGTTCCTCTTTCTCCACATCCTCGCCAGCATCTGCTATCACCTGAGTTTTTTATTTTAGCCATTCTGACTGGTGTGAAGTGGAATCTCAGGGTTGTTTTGATTTGCATTTCCCTGATGACCAAGGATGCTGAACATTTCTTTAGGTGCTTCTCGGCCATTCGGATTTCCTCAATTGAGAATTCTTTGTTTAGCTCCTTACTCCATTTTTTAATAGGGTTATTTGGTTGTCTAGAGTCTAATTTCTTGAGTTCTTTGTATATATTGGATATTAGTCCTCTATCGGATGTGGGATTGGTAAAGATCTTTTCCCAATCTGTTGGTTGCCGTTTTGTCCTATTGACAGTGTCCTTTGCCTTACAGAAACTTTGCAATTTTATGAAGTCCCATTTGTCAATTCTTGATCTTAGAGCATAGGTCATTGGTGTTCTATTCAGGAACTTTTCCCCTGTGCCTAGGTATTCGAGGGTCTTCCCCACTTTCTCTTCTATTAGTTTCAGTGTGTCTGGTTTTATGTGAAGGTCCTTTATCCACTTGGACTTGAGCTTTGTACGAGGAGATAGGAAAGGATCGATTTGCATTCTTCTGCATGTTGTCCTCCAGTTGAACCAGCACCATTTGTTGAAAATGCTGTCCTTGTTCCACTGGATGGTTTTAGCTCCTTTGTCAAAGATTAAATGACCATAGTTCTGTGGGTTCATTTCTGGGTCTTCAACTCTATTCCACTGATCTTCCTGCCTGTCTCTGTACCAATACCAGGCCGTTTTTATCACTATTGCTTTGTAGTACAGCTTGAGGTCAGGGATGGCGATTCCTCCAGAAGTTCTTTTATTGTTGAGGATGGTTTTCGCTATCCTGGGTTTTTTGTTGTTCCAAATAAATTTCAGAATTTCTCTTTCAAGTTCTGTAAAGAATTGAGTTGGTATTTTAATGGGGATTGCATTGAATCTGTAGATTGCTTTTGGCAAGATGGCCATTTTTACTATATTAATCCTGCCAATCCATGAGCATGGGAGATCTTTCCATTTCCTGAGATCTTCTTCAATTTCTTTCTTCAGAGACTTGAAGTTCTTGTCATACAGATGTTTCACTTGCTTGGTTAGATTCACCCCGAGGTATTTTATATTATTTGTGACTATTGTGAAGGGTGTCATTTCCCTAATTTCTTTTTCAGCCTGTTTATCTTTCATGTAGAGGAAGGCTACTGATTTGTTCGAGTTGATTTTATAACCTGCCACCTTGCTGAAGTCGTTTATCAGGTTTAGGAGTTCTCTGGTGGAGTTTTTGGGGTCACTTAAGTATACTATCATATCATCTGCAAATAGTGATATTTTGACTTTTTCCTTTCCTATTTGTATTCCTTTGACTTCTTTCTGTTGTCTAATTGCTCTGGCTAGGACTTCTAGTACTATATTGAATAGGTAGGGAAAGAGTGGGCAGCCTTGTCTAGTCCCTGATCTTAGTGGGAATGCTTCAAGTTTCTCTCCATTTAGTTTGATGTTGGCTATTGGTTTGCTGTATATTGTTTTTAGTATGTTTAGGTATGGGCCTTGAATTCCTGATCTTTCCAAGACTTTTACCCTGAAGGGATGTTGAATTTTGTCAAATGCTTTCTCAGCATCTAATGAGATGATCATGTGGTTTTTTTCTTTGAGTTTGTTTATATAGTGGATTACATTGATGGATTCCGAATATTGAACCATCCCTGCATTCCTGGGATAAAGCCCACTTGATCATGATGAATGAGTGTTTTGATGTGTTCTTGGATTCGGTTTGCTAGAATTTTATTGAGTATTTTTGCATCAATATTCATAAGAGAGATTGGTCTGAAGTTCTCTTTCTTTGTTGGGTCTTTGTGAGGTTTAGGTATGAGTGTGATTGTAGCTTCATAGAACGAATTGGGTAGTGTTCCTTCCGTTTCTATTTTGTGGAATAGTTTGAAGAGAATTGGTATTAGGTCTTCCTTGAAGGTCTGATAGAATTCTCCACTAAAACCATCTGGTCCTGGGCTTTTTTTGGTGGGGAGACTTTTAATGACTGCTACTATTTCTTTAGGGCTTATGGGACTGTTTAGATGGTTTATTTGCTCCTCATTTAACTTTGGTACCTGGTATCTGTCTAGAAAATTGTCCATTTCATCCAGATTTTCCAGTTTTGTTGAGTATAGGCCTTTGTAGTAGGATCTGATAATTTTTTGAATTTCCTCAGTTTCTGTTCTTATGTCTCCCTTTTCAGATCTGATTTTATTAATTTGGGTACTGTCTCTGTGCCCTCTGGTTAATCTGGCTAAGGGTTTATCGATCTTGTTGATTTTCTCAAAAAACCAACTCTTGGTTTTGTTGATATTTTGTATAGTTCTTTCTGTTTCTACTTGGTTGATTTCAGCCCTGAGTTTGATTATTTCCTGACGCCTACTCCTCTTGGGTGTATTTGCTTCTTTTTGTTCTAGAGCTTTCAGATGTGCTGTCAAGTTGTTAATGTGTGCTCTCTCCAATTTCTTTTTGTAGGAGTTTAGAGCTATGAGTTTTCCTCTTAGCACTGCTTTCATGGAGTCCCACAAGTTCTGGTATGATGTTTCCTCATTTTCATTAAATTCTAGAAAGTCTTTAATTTCTTTCTTTATTTCTTCCTTGACAAAGTCATCATTGAGTAGAGCATTGTTCAGTTTCCACATGGATGTGGGTTTTCCCTTGGTTCTGTCATTATTAAAGACCAGCCTTAGTCCGTGGTGATCTGATAGGATGCAGGGGATTATTTCAATCTTTTTGTATCTGTTGAGGACTGTTTTGTGACCAATTATATGGTCTATTTTGGAGAAGGTACCATGAGGTGCTGAGAAAAAGGTGTATTCTTTAACTTTAGGATGAAATGTTCTATAGATATCTGTTAAATCCATTTGGTCCATAACTTCTGTTAATTTCAGTGTGTCTTTGTTTAGTTTCTGTTTCCACGATCTGTCCATTGGAGAGAGCGGGGTGTTAAAATCCCCCACTATTATTGTGTGAGGTGCAATGTGTGCTTTGAGCTTTAGTAAAGTTTCTTTTATGTATGTAGGTGCCCTTGCATTTGGAGCGTAAATGTTCAGAATTGAGAGTTCATCTTGGTAGATTTTTTCTTTGATGAGTATGAAGTGTCCTTCCTTATCTTTTTTGATTACTTTTGGTTGAAAGTCGATTTTATTTGATATTAGAATGGCTACTCCAGCGTGTTTCTTGGGACCATTTGCTTGGAAAATTGTTTTCCAGTCTTTTACTCTGAGGTAATGTCTGTCTTTGTCACTGAGGTGCGTTTCTTGTATGCAACAAAATTCTGGGTCCTGTTTATGTATCCAGTCTGATAGTCTACGTCTTTTTATTGGAGAATTGAGTCCATTGATGTTAAGGGATATTAAGAAAAATGATTGTTGCTTCCTGTTATTTTTGTTATTAGAGGTGGAATTATGTTTGTGTAGCTACCTTTTTTTTTTTTTGGGGGAGGTTGTTGGACGATTACTTCCATGTTTCTTCTAGGTTGTAGTTTCCTTCCTTGTGTTGGCGTTTTCCATCAATTATCCTTTGAAGTGCTGGGTTTGTGGGAAGATATTGTGCAAATTTGGTTTTGTCATGGATATCTTGGTTTCTCCATCTATAGTGATTGAGAGTTTTGCTGGGTATAGCAGTCTGGGCTGGCAGTTGTGTTCCCTTAGGGTCTGTATGATATCAGACCAGGATCTTCTGGCTTTTATAGTTTCTGGTGAAAAGTCTGGTGTAATTCTTATAGGTCTGCCTTTATATGTTACTTGACCTTTTTCCCTTACTGCTTTTAGTATTTTTTCTTTGTTTTGTGCATTTGGTGTTTTGATTATTATGTGACGGGAGGTATTTCTTTTCTGGTCTAGTCTGTTTGGTGTTCTGTAGGCTTCTTGTATGTTTATGGGTGTCTTGTACTTTAGGTTGGGGAAATTTTCCTCTATAATTTTGTTGAAGATATTTACTGGCCCTTTAGATTGGGAATCTTCACTCTCATCTATACCTATTATCCTTAGGTTTGGTCTTCTCATTGCATCTTGGATTTCCTGAATGTTCTGTGTTAGGAGCTTTTTGCATTTTGCATTTTCTTTGACTGTTGTGTCGAGGTTTTCCATGGTATCTTCCGTGCATGAGATTCTCTCTTCTATCTCTTGTATTCTGTTGGTGATGCTTGCATCTATGACTCCTGATCTCTTTCTATGTTTTCTATCTCCACAGTAGTCTCCCTTTGAGATTTCTTTATTGTTTCTATTTCCAGTTTTAGATCCTGGATGGTTTTGTTCAATTCCTTCACCTGTTTTGTTGTGTTTTCTTGAAATTCTTTAAAGGATTTTTGTGTTTCCTCTTTAAGGGCTTCTACCTGTTTACCCGTGTTCTCTTTCAATTCTTTAAAGGATTTTTGTGTTTCCTCTTTGAGGGCTTCTACCTGTTTACCTGTGTTCTCCTGTATTACTTTAAGGGAGTTACTTATGTCCTTCTTAAAATCCTCCATCATCATCATGAGAAGTGATTTTAATTCTGAGTCCTGTTTTTCCTGTGTGATGGAGTATCCAGGGCTTGCTATGGTGGGAGAACTGGGTTCTGATGATGTCAGGTAACTTTGGTTTCTGTTGCTTGTGTTCTTTCGACTTGCCTTTCGCCATCTGGTTGACTCTAGTGTTACCTGTGCTCACTGTGTCTGACTGGAGTCTGTCTTTCCAGTTATCTTGCTTGTGTCAGATCTCCTCGGATTCCAGATGTCTCTGTGTTCCTGTGATCCTAAGCTCCTTCTGCTCTGGATGCAATAGGTCTTCTAGGATGTCTCAGGATTCGATGTTTCCACAGGCGCAGACCAGCTAAGTGTCCTCTGCACTGGATGCAGTATGTCCTCTAGGTTGTCTCAGGATCAGGTGTTTCCACCAGAGCAGACCAGCTGAGGGACCTGTGCTCTGTGTGCAGTGGGTCCCCTAGGATGTCTGAGGATCCTGTGTTTCCACAGGAGCAGACCAGCAACGGGCCCGCCCCAGGCCAAAGGACCAGGGTCCGGGCGCACGGGAAGTTATAGTCCGGAGGGGCGGGCTTTGGGTGCCTGCTAGTTCCTTAAACCCCACCTGGCTCCCGGTTGTAACTCTGGGTTTTGGGCTAGTGGGCAAGGTGACTTACCCTCTGCTCTGTGTGCAGTGGGTCCCCCTAGGATGTCTGAGGATCCGGTGTTTCCAGAGGAGCAGACCAGCAACGGGCCCACCCCAGGCCAAAGGACCAGGGTCCAGGCGCACGGGAAGTTATAGTCCGGAGGGGCGGGCTTTGGGTGCCTGCTAGTTCCTTAAACCCCACCTGGCTCCCCGTTGTAACTCTGGGTTTTGGGCTAGTGGGCAAGGTGACTTACCCTCTGCTCTGTGCGCAGTGGGTCCCCCTAGGATGTCTGAGGATCCTATGTTTCCACAGGAGCAGACCAGCAACGGGTCCGCCGCAGGCCAAAGCAACAGTTAGATTTTAAAATTACATTTTTTCCTTCTTCTATAATCCACTCTAGATGAAAATTATTATTAAAATGTTTGCATCCTTTGTAAGAACTTAAAGCTCAATATATTTCTTAACTGCTTATCAATTCTTCATGAGTTTCATATCATGCAACCCTGTCCTTCTCATCTCCCTATCCTTTCATATCCATATTTTGCCCTTCCAGCCTCCCTCCCAAAATACCACACAGACTAACACACACAGAGACACACACATAGACATACACACACACACACCTCCACCACCACCACCACCACCACCAGCAACAACAAAAACAACAACAACACTCCAAAGCATAGAAAATGTCTCATCATGGAAGCTGTAGTATGTTATTATGTATCTGTCCCGCATGTTCATTTGCAACTATTCATTGCAATGAGTTATTAGTTGGTTCAAGATATTTGGTTTCTGTGACACCAGCAATGTTGATTACTTACTGGGAATCCTGGTTATCATGTTGGTGCTTTGTGTCGTGGAGATCCTGCAGCTTTGGAAAGTAGGACTGGCCTTTTGATGGGGACCCAATTATTCACAGATGTTATAGATTTGAGAGTCGGCCAATGGATTCAGAGCCTTGGATCTGAGCTTGGGTGGTAGCTAACCTGGTTAGGTCTCTGGCTCTTCCTTATGCACACCACCAGGGCTAGCTCTCCTGCACTGCTCCAGCTAGGTCACCCAATCGTGCCATTGGTAGGAGGCGGGGTCTGTTCTTTTGCTCTCATGTCCTTGAGGCCAGCTCATTTGCACCCATGCCTCCAGAATCAGCTTCACTATGCTGCCCAGTCTAAGTCCAGGGCCCAGTCTCCCAAGTTCTTCAGACTGTGAGGGGCTGGGAGAACTCTTCAGCTCTAATAACCTCAGGGATGTCCCACTCATGCATTCACCATCAGGGCCAGCTCTACTGTGGTGCCCAGCTAGCTCTCCTAATTGCTGCAGCCAATGATGGACAGGGCCAATCCACCCTCTCTCATGACTCTGGGATCACTTCTCCACAGGTGACAAGAAGCATGCCAGAGATGGGAAGCATCACTGCCCACAGCAGAAAACATTCAGGGCCAACTCTCCCTCACTTCCCCCACCCCTAGGGTTAGGTCACCTGCAACTCCACATCAAGGGACAGCTCTACTGTGCTTAGCAGGTGAGGTGCCAGACCTGTTCTCCTGAGAGCTTTAGCAGGTTAGGGGGTGAATCAGCTTTCTCACTCTCATGAGGTCATCTTTCTCAACTGCTGCAGGTGGTAAGGAGTGAGCTGGTGTATCATTCCCAGACACATGCTGTCCCACGGTAGACAAGTAGTGGGGCCAGCTCTCCCTTGCTCTGCCCTTGTGGCTTGCTCACCCACTCTGCCTCATCAGGGCCAGCACCACAGTGTTGTTCAAGCAAGGTACTGCTTTCCTGATTGCTACAGCTTGTAAGGGGGCAGGGCTAACTCTGCTGTACTCACCACCCTGTGGGCAGCCTTCCTGACTGCTGCAGGTGGTGAGGGGAGGAGGAAGTCACCTCTACACCCATGCCACCCCACAGCAGATGAGTGGCAGGGTCTGCTCTCCTGTATTTATACCCTCAGCGCCAGTCCACCCATGTCTCTGCCACCAGGCCCAGCTCCACTGTGCTGCTGGGTAAGGTACAGGGCCTGTTCTTCTGAGTGCTGCTGCTGGAAAAGATGAGGCTAGCTCTCCGAAGTGCTGCATCCAGTGAGGGACAAAGCCAATTCGGTGCATCCCCTGGTCATCAGTGGCTCAGGCCAGGGACATCCCCATGTTCTCTAGTGGTAAAATGAACAATGGTGCTGTGTAACCACTAACTCAGGCATGGCCCTTAATGGCAGCTCAGACTGGGACCTCATTATGGCCCTAAGTAGCAGGACTGACCTCTCCTCTTCACCCTTGAGTCTCCAGTCCCTTCTCCATAATGCTCCATCACTACTTCTCCTCTTCCATCTGACTAACATATACTTGCACATTATGGTGGCTTCTGCAGCAGGCTGGCAACATAGCTGGCAGGCCCCTGCATGACATCTTCCATCCACGCTGTGTGACATGGCAAAAAGTAGGTGTCTATGGTATGTCTATGCTGTGCACTGGAGGGCAGGACTCTGGGTGGCCTGGTGGTTTACAGGTCTCTGTCTTGCTTCCTTCTATGCTGAACTGCTTGAATATGATGTGAATTGATTTGATTTTTATGAGTCCTAGGCATAAGACAGCTTTGGCCACTAAGCTAGGCATCAAGCTAGGATGAACAAGGACTACTATCTGCTCTGCTCATGACTGATATAAGAATACTACCTACAAGGTATCTCTTTGCCCATTGCTGGGAAAAGTGTTTAAGAGATTTAAAAATTAGCATTTATTTGAATTCTTAATTCTTTGAGACTACCATAGAACAGTACTTGGTATTAAACTCAACACTCAAATCCTCCCAGGCACCCTGCAATATCCCCACCCACCCACCTTTCTTTTCTTTAGTTTTCAAACCCATGAAGTCCAATTTTGTTGTTGTTGTTGGTTTTTTGTTTGTTTGTTTGTTTTTTCATTTTTTATTGGATATTTTATTTACATTTCAGATGTTATCCACTGACACCACCCCACCCCCACAGGAACCCCCATCACATCATCCCTCCTCCTGCTGCTATGCAAATGTACCCCTACCTACCTACCTAACCCCCAACTCCCCACCCTCTAATTCCCGACACTCGGTGTCCAGTCTTCATGGTACCAAGGATCTCCTCTCCCACCTATGCCTGACAGGGCCATCCTCCCTTATATATACAGCTAGAGCCATGGGTCCCTCCCTAAGTGCTCCCAGACTGGTGGTTTAGACCCTGGAAGCTCTGGTTGGTTGATATTGTTGTTCTCCTCATAGGGCTGCAAACCCTGTCAGCTCCTTCAGTCTTTACTCTAGCTCCTCCAATGGGAGCCCCTTGATAAGTTCAATAGTTAGCTGTGAGCATCTGCCTCTGGATATGTCAAACTCTGCCAGACCTCTAAGGATACAGCTATATCAGGCTCCTGTCAGCATGTACTTCCTGACATCCACATAAGAGTCTACCTTTGGTGAGTGCACATGGGATGATATCCAGGTAAAATGGTCTCCAGACTCCCCTCCTTCAGTTTCTGTCCCACACTTGTCTCCATATTTGCTCCCTTGAGTATTTTGTTACTACTTCTAAGAAGGACTGAAGCCCCCCAACTTGGTCTTCCTTCTTCATGAACTTCATGTGGTCTGTGAGTTGCATATCGGATATTTCAAGCTTCTGGGCTAATATACAATAATCAGTGAGTGAATGACATTTGTGTTCTTTTGTGATTGGGTTACCTCACTCAAGATGATATTTTCTAGTTCCATCCATTTACCTAAGAATTTCTCAAATTCATTGTTTTTAATAGCTGAGTTATACTCAATTGTGTAAGTGTACCACATTTTCTGTATCCATTCCTCTGTTGAGGAACATCTGGGATCTTTCCAGCTTCTGGCTATTATAAATAAGACTGCTATGAACATAGTGGAGCATGTGTCCTTGTTATATGTTGGAGCATCTTCTAGGTATATACCAAGGAGTGGTATAGCTGGGTCTTCAGGTAATGCTATGTCCAATTTTCTGAGGACCCGCCAGACTTATTTCCAAAGTGTTTGCACCTTTTTGCAAGCTCATGAACAATGGAGTAGTGTTCCTCTTTCTCCACATCCTTGCCAGCATCTACTATCACCTGAGTTTTTGATCTTAGCCATTCTGACTGGTGTGGGGGGAATCTCAGGGTTGTTTTGATTTGCATTTCCCTGATGACTAAGGATGCTGAACCTTTCTTTAGGTGCTTCTTGGCCATTCAAGTTTCCTCAGTTGAGAATTCTTTGTTAAGCTCTATACCCCATTTTTTTTTAAATAGGGTTATATGGTTGTCTGGAGTCTAATTTCTTGAGCTCTTTGTATATACTGGATATTAGCCTTCTATCAGATGTAGCATTGGTAAAGATCTTTACCCAATCTGTTGGTTGCCATTTTGTCCTATTGGCAGTGTCCTTTGCCTTACAGAAGCTTTGCAATTTTATGAAGTCCCATTTGTCAATTCTTGATCTTAGAGCATAAGCCATTGGTGTTCTGTTCAGGAACTTTTCCCCTGTGCCTAGGTATTTGAAGATCTTCCCCACTTTCTCTTCTATTAGTTTCAGTGTATCTGTGTTTTATGTGGAGGTCCTTTATCCACTTAGACTTGAGCTTTGTACAAGGAGATAAGAATGGATCAATTTGCATTCATGTTGTCCTCCAGTTGAAATAGCACCATTTGTTGAAAAATGCTGTCCTTGTTCCACTGGACAGTTTTAGCTCCTTTGTCAAAGACAAAGTGACCATAGGTGTGTGGGTTCATTTCTGGGTCTTCAATTCTATTCCATTGACCTTCCTGCCTGTCTCTGTACCAACACCATGCAGTTTTTATCACTATTGCTCTGTAGTACAGTTTGGGGTCAGGGATGGGGATTCCTCCAAAACTTCTTTTATTGTTGACAATAGTTTTCACTATCCTGGGATTTTTGTTATTCTAAATGAATTTGAGAGTTTCTCTTTCTAACTCTGTGAAGAATTGGGTTGGGATTTTAACAGGGATTGCATTGAATCTGTAGATTGCTTTTGGCAAAATGGCCAATTTTACTATATTAATCCTGCCAATCCATGAGCATGGGAGATCGTTCCAATCTCTGAGATCTTCTTCAATTTCTTTCGTCAGAGACTTGAAGTTCTTGTCATACAGATGTTTCATTTGCTTGGTTAGATTCACACCAAGGTATTTTATATTATTTTTAACTATTGTGAAGGTTGTCATTTTCCTGATTTCTTTTTCAGCTTGTTTATCTTTCACATAGAGGAAGGCTACTGATTTGTTTGAGTTGATTTTAAAACCAGTCACTTTGCTGAAGTTTTTTTTTTTTTTTTTTAATCAGGTTTAGGAGTTCTCTGGTGGAAGTTTTGGGGTCACTTAAGTATATTATCATATCATTTGCAAATAGTGATATTTTGACTTCTTCCTTCCCTATTTGTATCCCTTTGACTTCTTTTTGTTGTCTAATTGTTTTGGCTAGGACTTCAAGTACTATATTGAATAGATAGGGAGAGACTAGGCAGCCTTGTCTAGTTCCTGATCTTAATGGGTTTGCTTCAAGTTTGTCTCCATTTAGTTTAATGTTGGCTACTGGCTTGCTCTGGCTAGGACTTACAGTACTATATTGAATAGGTAGGGGGAGAGTGAGCAGCCTTGTCTAGTCCCTGATTTCAGTGAGATTGATTCAGGTCTCCATTTAGTTTGATGTTGGCTACTGGTTTGCTGTATATTGCTTTTACTATTTTTAGGTATGGGCCTTGAATTTCTAATGTTTCCAAGACTTTTATCATGAAAGGATGTTGAATTTTGTCAAATGTTTTCTCAGCATCTAATGAAATGATCATGTTGGTTTTTTTTTTCTTTGAGTTTGTTTATATAGTGGATTACATTGATGGATTTCTGTATATTGAACCATCCCTGCATTCCTGGGATAAACCTAGTTGACCATGAAGGATGATTGTTTTGATGTATTCTTGGATTCGATTTTCTAGAATTTTATTGAATATTTTTGCATCAGTATTCATAAGGGAGATTGGTCTAAAGTTCTCTTTTATTGTTGGGTTTTTGTGAGGTTTGGGTATGAGTGTGATTGTAGTTTCATAGAACAAATTTGGTAGTGTTCCTCCTGTTTCTATTTTGTGCAATAGTTTGAAGAGAATTGGTATTAGGTCTTCCTTGAAGATCTGATAGAATTCTGCACTAGAATGATCTCATCCTGGGCTTTTTTCATGGGGAGACTTTTAATGATTGCTGCTATTTCCTTAGGGGTTATGGGACTGTTTAGATGGTTTATTTGCTCCC
Organism: Mastomys natalensis; assembly: GCA_021653895.1. Lineage (NCBI taxonomy): Eukaryota > Metazoa > Chordata > Mammalia > Rodentia > Muridae > Mastomys > Mastomys natalensis. Next base: position 418,436 of record JAJTUV010000471.1, on the reverse strand, counting down.
AATTTATCTTTGGTACCTGGTGTCTGTCTAGAAAACTGTCCATTTTGTTCAGATTTTCCAGTTTTGTTGAGTATAGGCCTTTGTAGTAGGATCTGATGATTTTTTTAAATTTATTCAGTTTCTGTTGTTATATCTCCCTTTTCAGTTCTGATTTTATTAATTTGGATACTGTTTCTGTGCCCTCTGGTTAATCTGCTAAGGGTTTATCTATCTTGTTGATTTTCTCAAAGAGCTAGCTCCTGGTTTTGTTTATATTTTGTATAGTTCTTTGTTTCTGTTTGGTTGATTTCAGCCCTGAGTTTAATTATTTCCAGCTGTCTACTCCTCTTGGGTGTATTTGCTTCTTTTTGTTCTTGAGCTTTTAGGTGTGCTGTCAAGTTGTTGGTGTATGCTTTCTCCAGTTTCTTTTTGTAGGCACTTATTGCTGTGAGTTTTTCTCTTAGCACTGCTTTTATGGAGTCCCGAAAGTTTTGGTATGATGTGTCATCATTTGCATTAAATTCTAAAAAATCTTTAATTTCTTTATTTCTTCCTTGTCCAAGTCATCATTGAGTAGAGGTTGTTCAGTTTCCACGTGCATGTAGGTTTTCCATTGATTTTTGTCATTATTAAAGACCAGCCTTATTCCATGGTGATTTGATAGGATGCAAGAGATTATTTCGATCTTTTTGTATCTATAAAGGTATGTTTTGTGACCAATTATATGGTTTATTTTGGAGAAGTTACCTTGAGAAAAAGGTATATTCTTTTGTTTTAGGATGAAATGTTCTATAAATATCTGTTAAATCCATTTGGCTAGTAACTTCTGTTAATTTCAGTGTGTCTCTGTTTAGTTACTGTTTCCATGATGAGAGTAGGGTTTTGATGTTTTATGAGGTACAATATGTGTTTTGAGCTTTAGTAAAGTTTCTTTTATGTATGTGGGTGCCCTTGCATTTGGAGCATAGATGTTCAGAATTGAGAGCTCATCTTGGTAGATTTTTCCTTTGATGAGTATGAAATGTCCTTCTTTATCTTTTTTGATTACTTTTGGTTGAATGTCGATTTTATTTGATATTAGAATGGCTACTCCAGCTTTTTTCTTGGGAACATTTTCTTGGAAAATTGTTTTTCATCCTTTTACTCTGAGGTAGTTTCTATCTTTGTTAATGAGGTGCATTTCCTGTTTGCAGCAAAATTCTGGGTCCTGTTTGTGTGTCCAGTCTGATAGTCTGCATCTTTTATTCAAGAGTTGAGTCCATTGATGTTAAAAGATATTATGGAAAAATGATTGTGGCTTCCTGTTATTTTTGTATTAGAGGTGAAATTATATTTGTGTAGCTATCTTCTTTTGGGGTTGTTGGAAGATTACTTCCTTGCTTTTTCTAGGTTGTAGTTTCCTTTCTTGCGTTGGTATTTTCCATCAATTATCCTTTGAAGTGCTGAGTTTGTGGGAAGATATTGTGCAAATTTGGTTTTGTCATGGAATATCTTGGTTTCTCCATCTATAGTGATTGAGAGTTTTGCTGGGTATTGTTGTCTGTGCTGCATTTGTGTTCTTTTTGGGTCTGTATGATGTCAGTTCAGGATCTTCTGGCTTTTATAGTCTCTGGTGAGAAGTCTGGTGTAATTCTGATAGGTCTGCCTTTATATGTTACTTGACCTTTTTCCCTTACTGCTTTTAGTATTTTTTTCTTTGTTTTCTGCATTTGAAGTTTTGATTATTATGTGATGGGAGGTATTTCTTTTCTGGTCTAGTCTCGTTGGCATTCTGTAGGCTGCTTGTTTGTTTATGGGCATCTCATTCTTTAGGTTAAGGAAGTTTTCCTCTATAATTTTGTTGAAGATATTTCTTGTCCCTTTAAGTTGGGAATCTTCACTCTCATCTATACCTATTATCCTTAGGTTTGGTCTTCTCATTGTGTCCTGGATTTCCTGGATGTTTTGTGTTAGGAGCTTTTTGCATTTTGTATTTTCTTTGACAGTTGTGTCAATGTTTTCCATGGAATCTTCTGCACATGAGATTCTCTCTTCTATTTCTTGTATTCTGTTGGTGATGGTTGCATCTAAGACTCCTGATTTCTTTCCTAGGTTTTCTATCTCCAGAGTAGTCTCCCTTTGAGATTTCTTTATTGTTTCTATTTCAGATTTTCAGATCCTGGATGGTTTTGTTTAATTCCTTCATTGTGTTTTCTTGCAGTTCTTTAAGGGCTTTTTGTGTTTCATCTTTAAGGGCTTCTACCTGTTTACCTGTATTCTCCTGTACTTCTTTATGGGAGTTACTTATGTCCTTCTTAAAATTCTCTATCATCATCATGCAAAGTGATTTTAAGTCTGAATCCTGCTTTTTGGGTGTGATGGGGTGTCCAGTGTTTGCTTTGGTGGGAGAACTGGGTTCTAATGATGCCTAATAACTTTGGTTTTTGTTGTTGATTTTCTTGAGCTTGCCTTTCACCATCTGGTTAACTCTAGTGTCACCTGCATTCACTGTGTCTGACTGGAGTCTGTCTTTCCAGTTATCTTGCTTGTGTCAGAACTCCTCAGATTCCAGATGTCTCTGAGATCCTGCGATCCTAAACTCCTAGGTGCAAGTACTCATGGGACTCAGGCTGCCTCTTGTATCCTGAAATCCTGCTGCTCTGAGTTCAGTGGTTCCTCTAGGATGCCTCAGAATATGGTGTCTCCACAGGAGCAGACCAGCTAGGTGTCTGCCCCAGCTAAAAAGGCCAGGCGAGGTGTGGAAGGAAAGTGATATCCCTGAGTGGCAGTGTTTGGGTTGTTGATGGGTCCTGAGAACCCTTGGCTCCCAGTTGTAACTTTAGGGCATAGGGAATGGGATGAGGTCCTTACACGCTGCTCTGAGTGCAGTGGCTCCTCTACGATGGCTCAGGATATAGTATCTCCACAGGAGCAGATCAGCTAGGTGTCTGCTCCAGTCAAAGGGACCAGGTGGGGGGGATAAAGGGGAGGTAGAAGGGAAGTGGTATTCTGGAGGAGTATGGTTTGGGTGGCTGATGGGTCCTGAGCACCTCTGGCTCCCAGTTGTAACTCTGGGGCATAGGATTGTGGGAGAGCTTTCTTACCAGCTGCTCTGAGTACAGTGGCTCCTCTAGGATGGCTCAAGATATGGTGTCTCCACAAGAACAGACTAGCTAGGTGTCTGCCCCAGCCAACAGGACCAGGCAAGGGGCAGAAGAGCATGAAGTCCAATTTAATGCTGTCAGAAAACTCGTGGGAAATGTATATTGTTGTATATAAAAAGTAACATTTTAAGTATTTATGAAGGGTTTAATAGACAAAATATACAATTGTAATATATTCCCCAAATACTCATGTTCACACACATACTCATGTGCATGTTCAAAGTAAACATGACAAAAATTAAAATTAAAAAGAAATAGCACACAGTATAAATGAATTAAAAAAATATAGCGGCTAAAAGTTCTGTCACTCTGTTATTTGGACTCATTCTGGGAGTTTTGCTCTGAGCTGTCTTAACATTTCATGGCATGATTATATGAAAACAGGATGAAAATAGTGTGTTTATATTAACAAAGTTCAGTTTTTGTTTCTGCCTCCATTTAGAAGTAAGGCTAATTGTTAAAGAGCTTGTAACACTGCCATTTGCTTTTCTTTCTGAAAATTTAATTTTGTTGTACTTTCATAACTCTATGGCCATCAGGCTATAGGTTGTTCCCTTCCTTCAATTCTCAGTTGTTGAACATTAAGGAAATGGTGCCCTGCAGCAGAGTCTGTAGGGCCTAAGGTGCACACATTATTGAAAATTCTTGGTTTAAAAGAGTAACTTGGATTATAAAAATCTAGAAATATGTTTTTGGACAATAAAACAAAATAAACCAGCAAAAGAGTGTATCATGAAGAAGAGTTTTACCCATTTCAGAAGGTATCATAAAGGCAAGAAGAGTCTGTTATGTCATGGGCAAATAAAATTTAGTTTTTAGAAGTTCCAATGAGGCAAAAAAAGAAAAAAGAAAGCAGTTTTGGAAATGGCCAATTAGTATGCACTAGTTGTCCAGTGATGCCCTCACTAAAGTGTATTAGCTTATATTGCTGAGGGTTTGTAATTAAAAAAAAAAATACATACTTTAATTATACTCGAAGGCCTAGGCATTCCCATTATATTTCATACTGTAGGCCTAAGAGTAGATGAATGACAGCAAGCTTACATTCTTAGTGTCTACTGTAAGGCTTGTTTCTTTCCACCACTGGTAACTTGGAGTAAATGGTGACTCCCTGGAGGGTAAAAAAGGCACTTTATCTTACCCTTGATGATCATTGTTTTTTTATTTGGAAAACAAGAAGTTGACATGTACAGGGATCATCCAAAACAGGAGAGGTTTCGTTTTTTGATTTGTTTTTCTGTTTTACCCTCTACTCTAATATACTGTATACATAAGGCCCTTAAGATCATTTCCATTAATTTCAGGATAGTGTTATGAGTTAATCTTTCATCTTTTGGCCAAAGTTCTCCCTCACCAAGGTTGTTGTCTTAATTAATGTTTCACTGCTGTTAAGAGACACCATAACCAAGGTAACTCTTATAAAGCACAACATTTAATTAGGGTTGACTGACAGTTTCAGAGGTTCAGTATCATCATGGCTGGAAGCATGGTAGCATCCAGGGAGACATGGCCCTGGAAAAGGATCTGAGTTTTACAGATTTTATTTGAAAGCAGCCAGAAGGAGACTGTCTCTTTTTCACTGGATGAAACTTGGGTACCCCAGAGTCCATCTTCACAGTGACATATTTCCTAAATAAGGCCACATCTATTCTACTAAGGACATACTTCCTAATAGTGTCACTCCTGGGGGCCAAGGATTCAAATACATTAGTCTATGTCTACGTGGGCCAAACCTATTCAAACCACCAGATTCCATTCCCTGGTGTCTATAGGCTTGTTCAAACACATGAGTTTATGTGGGCCATACCTAGACATAGGATAATGAAAATACATTTAGTCCAACTTCAAAAGTTCCTGTAGTCTATAGCAGTCTCAAAAATGTTAAAACCCCAAAGTTTAAAGTCTTGTCTGAGTTTCACTCAATCACTTAACTGTAATCCTCTATTAGATCAAAAAAAAAAAAAAAAAAAAAAAGCAGACCACATACCTCCAACATCACAGGATATACATTACCATACCCCAAAAGTCATAGCATGGGAATACTGGACCGAAACAAGACCACAATCCAGCTGGGAAATCTCAAAACTTTGCATTTCCATGTCTGATGTCAAAGTATCAAAGCAGTTTTCAGATCTACAACCTCTTTCATCTTTATTTTCTATAACAAAATTATTTCTCACGATCTTGTTTACCTCACTGTTAGCGGCTTTCCTCAGGAGGTATCCATGGCCCTGGCATCCCTAACATCTTGGGGTATTCAAAGTGATTTAAATCTTATACCTTCTAGTTCTAGTGTCTGGGATCCACACATGATCTTCTGGGTTCCTTCACAATGCTTGGGTCACTTTTCCAGCTCTGTCTTCTGTAACATTCTAGTGGTTTTTTAACTCCACTCCACTGCTTCTGGTGATCTTGGTTATTATCTCATGGTATTAGCATCTATAATTCACTAGACTCTTCCACTGTGACTAGGCTTCATTAATAGCCTCTCATACACTCCTTTCATTGTTTCAAGCCTCAACTTCTTTGCAAGACCCCTTGAGTCCTGGAGCATCAACAACAAATGACACTGCACTTTCACCAATGGCTTCCTTGGCCACTCACAGAACCAAGCCTCAGCAGTTCTCTGTGGCCCGTTCATGACATGAAAATTAGTACTAGCTGTGTGATTCTTACACATTTTCAAGTCTAGCTGCTAGCATGGGATACAACCGTGGCTGACTCTGGAACATAGCTTCTCTTTGCTCTTAGAAAACACTTCCCAGAATGTTTCACCCCAGTGATGCTGGTCTCTTCATATAACTGCTAATTTCTTAGCTCCAGTTACCCAACATAAATTGTCTCAGTAATACCTTCTACTTTTGACTCTAAAGCTTTTCTTTACCTGGAACTGTTTCTATACCAGACTGGCCTTAAACTCATAGAACTTCATGCCTCTGCCTCCTTGGATTAAAGGCATGTATCACCATGTCTGGGTCTAAGGTTTTCATGGCCACTATGCCTCAAGATACAGATCAAAAGACTATCTTCTATCCTCATGATCTGAATCACAGCTGTGTCCTCCATGTATGGATTGTAGTTTATTCCAGATTAAACATCCAAATGAAAAAAATAAGAAATTGTAATGTCTAACATGCTATAACTATTCCTTGCTCAACTGAAAATGCATGAACAGTAAGCTTAGCTAGGTGGGGTCCTGCCCTAAGTTTACCACTCCCTTAATTCCATTTAACATCCTTGAACACAGGATTTAGCTTCATTGCACTTCCCAGTGCCCCTTTATTCTGTAAACCATACATATTGTATTTTTTTTTTCTTTCTAAGCTTCCTATGTATATCAAAATAGTCTTCATGAGAGTAAACCAGCAGACAAAGTCTATACTGGGCTTTTTGGAGACTTCCCTTCTCAATGCAACCTATCTGAATCTCTTTATCTTAGTCTCAGGCAGACTCCCCAGATGATGGTAAAAAGAAGCTACATTAATTACCAAAACATCATAAAAATGATATATGGGCAACATACTAAAATTCCCCTCTTATGAAACCTCTTGAGCCAGGCCCCCAAAGTTCAAATCACTGTCAGCACCAATGTCTTCCATATTCCTATTATGATGGCCCATTAAGCTCCACTTAAGGATTCTACAGCTTTCCAAATCCAAACTCCCCAAATGCCCATTCCTCCAAATAACAACAGGGTCAGGCCAATTGCAATAATATCCCAGTCTTTGGTACCAACTTCTGTGTTAGTTAGAATTTCTTTGCTGTAAAGAGACACCATGACCAGGACTACTCTTAAAAAGGACAACATTTAATTGGGGTTGGCTTACTGTTTCAGAGGTTCAGTCCATTAGAATTATGGCAGGATGCATGGCAGCATTCAGAGAGACAAGGTGCTAGAGAAGGAGCTGAGAGTTCCACATCTTCATCCACAGGCAGGCAGAATGAGACTCTATCTTTTGAACTGAGTGGAGCTTGGCATAAAACTTCAAAGCCCAACCCCACAATAACACATTGTGTCAATGACCCATCCAACAAGGCTACATCTATTCTAACAAGGACACACCTTCTAATAGTGTCATTCCCTGTGGGTCAAGCATTCAAATACATAAGTCTATGAGAGCCAAACCTATTCAAACCACTACAATTGTATTGGGGCCATATAGAGTTACCATATAATATTAGGTTCTTTCTCTTAAATTTTTAGAACTTCATAGCATACAGTAGAATAGACATTAATGGAGGAAATTTGCACAAGCACTCTGGCTTCAAGGAAGTACTTCCTTGTTACTTAGCTTACTTGGAGCATCTTCCTTCCTTGTGGAATTTAAGTCATTTCCTGCATTTCCTCTTTCTCCCAGACTAATTCCCTCTTTGATCATTCCTGGAGTTTTGTTGTTGTCAGTGGAATAAGGTCATTCTTCCAAGAAGCTTTTAAAAATAAGTAAATAAATAAATAGGCTTCCGGTTGGGCCCAGGCAGCAGATCCCTGGAGGCAGCTCTGCACTGAACCTCACAAAACCCGGCAGAAGTGGGGCACCCAGCAGCTCTGACCCAGGCAGTATCTCTGGTAAGGAGACAGCAACACCCACCCCAAACAGGGAGTAACTGGGACCCACCGAGACCCACTGAGACCCAGGGACTTACTCCTGGCCCGGAGCACCGGCTCCTTCCGGTCTGGGTCGGAGCTCCCAGCAGATCCCAGGCGGGAGCTCTACACCAAATCCCACAGAACCCAGGGGAAGCAGGGCTCCTAGGAGCTCTAACCCAAGCAGCTTCCTACCAAGGAGGCAGCAACACTTGCCCCAAACCAGGAGTAACTAGGACCCACCGGGACCCAGGTACTCACTCCTGGCCCCAGCACTGGTTCCTTCCGGTTTGGGCCTGGGCGCTCAGCAGATCTCGGGCGGCAACTCTGCACGCAATATCACAAAACCCAGGGGAAGCGTGGCTCCCAGGTGCTCTAACTCGAGCAGCTTCTTAAGCAAGGAGGCAGCAACACCTGCCCCAAACAGGGAGTAACCAGGTCCCACAGGGATCCAGGAACTCACTCCTGGCCCAGAGCACTGATTCCTTCCAGTCCGGACCAAAGCACTGAGCAGATCCTGGGCCCTAGCTCTAATCTCAGCAGCAACACCCAACCTAAACAGTTCTGACACAACCAAGAGAACAGGAAAGACAGGTTCCAGCCAGAGACAGCACAGGTAGCACCAAGGAGAACCAGATGGCAAAAGGCAAGCGCAAAAATACAAGGGCCAGCAACCCAGAACACATGTCATCATCAGAACCTAGTTCTCCCACATTAAGTCCTGAACTCCCCATATCACCAGGAAAGCAAGAGTCAGACCTAAAATCACTTTTAATGATGATGATGGAGGACTTTAAGAAGGACATAAATAACATTCTCAAAGAATCCGAGGAGAACACAGGTAAACAGGTAAAAGCCCTTAAAGAATCATAAGAGAACACAACCAAACAGGTGAAAGATTTATACAAAACCATCCAGGACATAAAAATGGAAATAGAAACAATAAAGAAATCACAAAGGGAGACTACTCTGGAGATAGAAAACCTAAGAAAGAAATCAGGAGTCACAGACGCAAGCATTACCAACAGAATACAAGAGATAGAAGAGAGAATCTCAGGTGCAGAAGATACCATAGAAAATATTGACACAACTGTCAAGGAAAATGAAAAATGCAAAAAACTCTTAACACAAAACTTCCAGGAAATCCAGGACACAATGAGAAGACCAAACCTAAGGATAATAGGTATAGAAGAGAGTGAAGATTCACAACTTAAAGGGCCAGTAAATATCTTCAACAAAATCATAGAAGAAAACTTCCCTAACCTAAGGAACGAGATGCCCATAATCATTCAAGAAGCCTACAGAACACCAAATAGACTAGACCAGAAAAGAAATACCTCCCGTCACATAATAATCAAAACACAAAATGCACAAAACAAAGAAAGAATTTTAAAAGCAGTAAGAGAAAAAGGCCAAGTAACATATAAAGGCAGACCTATCAGAATTACACCAGACTTCTCACCAGAGACTATGAAAGCCAGAAGATCCTGGTCAGATGTCATGCAGACCCTAAGAGAACACAAATGCCAGCCCAGGCTACTATACCCAGCAAAACTCTCTATTACCATAGATGGAGAAACCAAGATATTCCATGACAAAGCCAAATTTACACAATATCTTTCCACAAACCCAGCACTACAAAGAATAATAGCAGGAAAGACCCATTACAAGGAGAGCAATCATACCCTAGAAAGAGCAAGAAAATAATCCACTTCCAACAAACCCAAAAGAAGAAAGCCACACAAACAATGCCTCCACTTTTAGCAAAAATAACAGGAAGCAACAGTCTCCCTCCTTAATATCTCTTAATGTCAATGGACTCAATTCCCCAATAAAAAGACATAGACTAACAGACTGGATACGCAAACAGGATCCGACTTTTTGCTGCATACAGGAAACCCACCTCAGTGACAAGGACAGACACTACCTTAGAGTAAAAGGCTGGAAAACAATTTTTCAAGCAAATGGTCCTAGGAAACAAGCTGGAGTAGCCATTCTAATATCGAATAAAATTGACTTTCAATGTAAAGATATAAAAAAGGATAAGGAAGGTCATTTCATATTTGTCAAAGGAAAGGTCAACCAACATGAACTCTCAATTCTGAACATCTATGCACCAAATGCAAGAGCACCCACTTTCATAAAAGAAGCCTTACTAAAGCTCAAAGCACATATTGCACCTCACACAATAATTGTGGGAGACTTCAATACCCCACTCTCAGCACTGGACAGATCAGGGAAACGGAAACTAGACAGAAGTACAGTGAAACTAACAGAAGTTTTAAACCAAATGGACTTAACAGATATCTATAGAACATTTCACCCAAAAACAAAAGAATACACCTTTTTCTCTGCACCACATGGTACCTTCTCCAAAATAGACCATATTATTGGTCACAAGACAGGCCTCAACAGATATAAAAAAATCGAAATAATCCCATGCATCCTATCAGATCACCATGGTCTAAAGCTGGTCTTCAATAACAACAAAGACATTGGAAAGCCCACACTCACATGGAAACTGAACAATACTCTTCTCGTTGATAATGGGGTCAGGGAAGAAATAAAGAAAGAAATTAAAGACTTTTTAGAATTTAATGAAAATGAAGACACATCATACCAAAACCTATGGGACACACTGAAGGCAGTGCTAAGAGGAAAGCTCATAGCTCTAAGTGCATACAAAAAGAAACTGGAGAGAGAACACACTAGCAGCTTGACAACACACCTGAAAGCTCTAGAACAAAAAGAAGCAAAAACACCCAAGAGGAGTAGACGGCAGGAAATAATTAAACTCAGGGCTGAACTCAACCAAATAGAAACAAAGAGAACTATACAAAGAATCAATAAAACCAGGAGCTGGTTCTTTGAGAAAATCAACAAAATAGATAAACCCTTAGCCAGACTAATCAGAGGGCAGAGAGACAGTATCCAAATCAATAAAATCCAAACTGAAAAGGGTGACATAACAACAGAAACCGAGGAAATTCAACAAATCATCAGATCCTACTACAAAAGCCTGTACTCAACAAAATTGGAAAATCTGGATGAAATGGACAATTTTCTAGACAAGTATCAGTTACCAATGTTAAATCAGGATCAGATAAACCATCTTAACAGTCCCATAACTGCGAAAGAAATAGAAGCAGTCATTAAAAGTCTCCCCACCAAAAAAAGTCCTGGTCCAGATGGTTTTAGTGCAGAATTCTATCAAACCTTCAAGGAAGATCTAATACCAATTCTCTTCAAACTATTCCACAAAATAGAAACGGAAGGAACACTACCTAATTCATTCTATGAAGCCACAATTATGCTTATACCTAAACCACACAAAGATCCAACAAGAAAAGAGAACTTCAGACCAATCTCCCTTATGAATATCGATGCAAAAATACTGAATAAAATTCTCTTGAACCGAATCAAAGAACACATCAAAACACTTATCCATCATGATCAAGTAGGCTTTATCCCAGGAATGCAGGGTTGGTTCAATATACGGAAATCCATCAACGTAATCCACTACATAAATAAACTCAAAGAAAAAAACCACATGATCATATCTCTTGATGCTGAGAAAGCATTTGACAAAATTCAATACCCCTTCATGATAAAAGTCTTGGAAAGATCAGGAATTCAAGGTCCATACCTAAACATAGTAAAAGCAATATACAGCAAGCCAGTAGCCAACATCAAACTAAATGGAGAGAAACTTGAAGCAATCCCATTAAAATCAGGGACTAGACAAGGCTGCCCACTCTCCCCCTACCTGTTCAATATAGTTCTGGAAGTCCTAGCCAGAGCAATTAGGCAACAGAAGGAGATCAAAGGGATACAAATTGGAAAGGAAGAAGTCAAAGTTTCACTATTTGCAGATGACATGTTAGTATACTTAAGTGACCCCAAAACTTCCACCAGAGAGCTCCTAAACCTGATAAACAACTTTAGCAAAGTGGCTGGGTATAAAATTAACTCAAAGAAATCAGTAGCATTCCTCTACACAAAGGATAAACTGGCTGAGAAAGAAATTATGGAAACGACACCATTCACAATAGTCACAAATAGTATAAAATATCTTGGTGTGAATCTAACCAAACAAGTGAAAGACCTGTATGACAAGAACTTCAACACCCTGAAGAAAGAAATCGAAGGAGATCTCAGAAGATGGAAAGATCTCCCATGCTCATGGATTGGAAGGATTAATATAGTAAAAATGGCTATCTTGCCGAAAGCAATCTACAGATTTAATGCAATCCCTATCAAAATTCCCACTCAATTCTTTACAGAGATAGAAAGAGCAATCTTAAAATTCATTTGGAATAACAACAAACCTAGGATAGCGAAAACTACACTCAACAATAAAAGAACTTCTGGGGGAATCTCCATCCCCGATTTCAAGCTGTACTACAAAGCAATAGTGATAAAAACGGCATGGTATTGGAACAGAGACAGTCAGGAGGATCAATGGAATAGAATAGAAGACCCAGAAATGAACCCCCATACCTATGGTCACTTGATCTTCCACAAAGGAGCTCAAACTATCCAGTGGAAAAAAGACAGCATTTTCAACAAATGGTGCTGGTCCAACTGGAGGTCAACTTGTAGAAGAATGCAAATTGATCCATACTTATCTCCTTGTACAAAGCTCAATTCCAAGTGGATCAAGGACCTCCACATAAAACCAGCTACACTGAAACTAATAGAAGAGAAAATAGGGAAAAGCCTTGATCATATGGGCACAGGGAAAAGTTCCTGAACAGAACACCAATAGCATATGCTCTAAGATCAAGAATTGACAAATGGGATCTCATAAAACTGCAAAGCTTCTGTAAAGCAAAGGATACGGTCAACAGGACAAAGCGGGAACCAACAGACTGGGAAAAGATCTTCACCAACCTTACATCTGATAGAGGGCTAATATCCAAGGTATACAAAGAACTGAAGAAACTAGATTCCAGACCATCAAATAACCCTATTAAAAAATGGGGTAGAGAGTTGAACAAAGAACTCTCAACTGAGGAAACTCGAATGATTGAGAAACATCTAAAGAAGTGCTCAGCATCCCTAGTCATCAGGGAAATGCAAATGAAAACAACACTGAGATTCCACCTCACACCAGTCAGATTGGCTAAGATCCAAAACACAGGTGACAGCAGATGTTGGCGAGGATGTGGAGAAAGAGGAACACTCCTCCATTGTTGGTGGGATTGCAAGCTGGTACAACCACTATGGAAAGCAGTCTGGCGATACCTCAGAAAATTGAACATGGTGTTACCTGAGGACCCAGCTATACCCCTCCTGGGTATATACCCAGAAGATATTTCAACATGCAACAGGGCCACATGCTCCACTATGTTTATAGCGGCCTTATTCATAATAGCCAGAAGCTGGAAAGAACCCAGATGTCCTTCAACAGAAGAATGGATACAGAAAATGTGGTACATTTACACAATGGAGTACTACTCAGCCATTAAAAATAATGAGCTCATGAAATTCTTAGACAAATGGATGGAGCTAGAAAATATCATCCTGAGTGAGATGACCCAATCACAAAAGAACACACATGGTATGCACTCACTGATAAGCGGATATTAGCCCCAAAACACACAATACCTAAGATGCAACGCATAAACCTCATGAAACTCAAGAAGAAGGAGGAAGACCAAAGTGAGGGTGCTTTTGTCCTTTTTAGAACGAGTATCAAAAGATTCAACCAGAGCTCCCAGGATCTAAACCTCCAGCCTGAGAACAGACAGGGGCAAGCTGTCCTCTGAGAGGCTCTAACCAGCAGCTGACTCAGACAGATACAGACATCCAGAGCCAAACAGTGGATGGAGCTTGAGGACTCTTAAAGAAGAATAGGTGGAAGGATTGTGGGCCCTAAGGAGATAGGAACTGCACAGGAAGATCAACAGAGTAAACGAACCTGAACCCTTGGAGCTCTCAGAGACTGAATCACCAACCGTGGAGCATACCTAGTCTACACAGATCTACCTCCATGGGCTGAACCTAGGCCTCCCTGCACATATGTTGTAAATGTGCAGCTTGGTTTTCATGTAGGTCTCAAACATCTGGAGTGGGGGCTATCCCAAAACATGCAGCCTGTATATGGAGTATGGTCTTCTAAAAAAAAAAAAAACAGTTGTTCAGTTATTCATGGAATATTATTTTTTTATATCTCTTGTATTCAGTTTGCAACTACTTCATTGAGAATTTTTGTATGTATATTCATGAGGGATACTGGACTATAACTTATATATTTTTGTTGGGTTTACACTTGATTTCACTATTTCAATATTATTTGCTTTGTGAAGGAGCTTATTGTGGTTCTGAATTTTTTAAACATAACTCAAAAAGTATTGCTTGTTTGAAGGCTCTATAGAATTCTTGTATAAGTATATATGACCCTTGGTATTTTGCTTGTTTGTTTCTTTTCATTTTATTCTGTTTGAATGCTTTTTAAATTTTTTTGATTTGCTGAAAATAAAAATTATAAAATAAATAAATAAATAAATAAATAAATAAATAAAAAAATAAATAAATGTTCAAATTATTAGGGCACTTGGATTTTGAGAAGGGTCTTGCTTTTTCTTTTTTTTTTTTCTTTTTTTTTCTTTTCTTTTTTTCTTCTTCAAGTAGCTTTATTCAGGTTCCTTGTTACAGCACGCTTGCTTCTTCCTCCAGCCCCTTGAATGCTCTCTGAATGCATTCTCTACTTCAATCCTCCTTTCAATCCTCTTCAATCCCCTCTCTTATTCCCAGCAGCCCTTTATATGCATTGCCTTAATCCCATCAGCAGCTGCCTCGCTGTCACTGTTAACTGGCTGTGATTCGAGGTGGGCTAATCAGGTAGCCACACCTGAAAGCGTGAACCTTCTCTCTACAATGAGCCACAGCCACAGTGCCTACTCAAGCTAGCTTTCTACATGCCAACCGTCATCCTGACAGCGGGGAGAAGTGCTTCCTACATGTTGTAGTTTCATTCTTTGTTAAGGATACCCTAGACTTACTATTAATACAGGCTTTACTGATTTGAGACAACTACTTCAATATTGTCATCAGTTACAGAAAGCATGACTTTCGTAACTCTCCTTTAAATGATCATCTCTAGATGAGACTATGGGTATGATGAATATGTGATCGATCACCAGGGAGTTTGTAGAAAGGAGGGGTTTGAAATTTCCTGAGAGCAGCTGGTATTTTCAGAATTTTGTGTCATCAGGAAATGGTCCTCTCTCAGGTTAAAGAAATCAGCATATATATATATATAAAATATATATATATATATATATAATTGATTTTCTGTTACATTGACCATAAGGTGTGACTAAGAAATGGAATAAAAATTTGACCTAAAAATTTTATGAAGAAGAAATTGAAGAAATTATGAAATAACCTGAAAACAGACTAACTGCAAACATCTGACATAGTTGTTATTTGGCACAGGAAAACTAGATTCCAAAGAACCTGCCAATTTATGGAATGGTCTAGGAAGATCATAGATTGGTTCCTCTTATGCAACGCATAAACCTCATGAAACTCAAGAAGAAGGAGGAAGACCAAAGTGAGGGTGCTTTTGTCCTTTTTAGAATGAGTATCAAAAGATTCAACCAGAGCTCCCAGGATCTAAACCTCCAGCCTGAGAACAGACAGGGCCAAGCTGTCCTCTGAGAGGCTCTAACCAGCAGCTGACTCAGACAGATACAGACATCCAGAGCCAAACAGTGGATGGAGCTTGAGGACTCTTATAGAAGAATAGGCGGAAGGATTGTGGGCCCTAAGGAGATAGGAACTGCACAGGAAGATCAACAGAGTAAGCCAACCTGAACCCTTGGAGCTCTCAGAGACTGAATCACCAACCGTGGAGCATACCTAGTCTACACAGATCTACCTCCATGGGCTGGACCTAGGCCTCCCTGAACATATGTTGTAAATGTGCAGCTTGGTTTTCATGTAGGTCTCAAACATCTGGAGTGGGGGCTATCCCAAAACATGCAGCCTGTATATGGAGTATGGTCTTCTAGCTGGGTACCTCATCTGAACTCAATGGGAGAGGAAGCACCTAGCCTCTCAGAGACTTAAAGTGGCAGGGTGGGGGATACAGGAGGAGGGGGTACTCAGAAAACAAGAGATGGGGAAGGATTGTGGGAGGGGGTGACTGGGACGGGTTATAAAGTGAATAAGCAAAAAATAAAATAAAATTAAAAAAGGAAAAAAAAAAAGTAATATCATGTATATGTCCACTGACAAGTGTTAAATGTGTGCCTTTTAAAATACTACACTTTGTGATTGTATTTCCTACGATATTGTGTTTAATGAACAATCATTTGTGCATATCAAAAATTTAGTAATAAAAATTAAAAAGATAGGTCATTAGGTAGATTTATAGGATATAGTCACAAAACTATGGGATCTGAACTTAACAGTATTTCTACACAAAACTGAGATGATACTAAGTTTCTCTCTTGTTTCTAGAAAAACTTACAACAGAGGGTCTTGCTTTTATGAATGGTATTTTTCTTTTTCTTTTTTGTTTGTCTAAAATTGCCGTTTATGTCAAAAATGAAATCAGAGAAATTTCTCTCCATTTTTCATCTAATTTTCCAGGTTACCTATCAAATTTTCTCTATATTATTGAGGATAGGAATATTTTCAGTAAATGAACAAGCAATTGAGGATGGTTAGGGTGTGATATAAAAGAAGGAAATAAATCATTCGAATAGGAAAGGGAGAACATAGTTAACTGGAAGCTGGAAGAGGGTTAAAATTCTCTGAGTGACAAGAGTCAGCATTCATAGTGCAGTTGAGTATCAGAGCCACATTTTATTCATTTATTTTAATTATTTTGGCATATGAACATCTAAGAAGGTGAAAAAATATTTTTTTTTTCCCACTGAAGGACAGTGGGATCAAACTCGGGACAGACAGAGCGCCCTAGCGACAGAGCGCGAGCACTACAGCGATGTGCCACCACAGGCCAGTGAAAAAAGATTTTTTAATGTTCAAACAAATGCTTGTGGTACGGAAAAATCTGTGAGTGAGGTGGTATCCTGGGAACACACTGACATTGGAGACCCAGAACAATCATGTGCATGGTACCACCTTATCTTATTCCTGTCTTTGCTTGGTGGACAGTTATGTGAATATGAAGAGCAATTTTGCTCAGGTATAAGTCACAGGTGGAGTCTGAATGTCCTAGATTAAATGTAGACTACAAGTGACATCTACCTTATAGTGTGAATCACAAACTTGGCAGGTACTGTCAATGTGTGTGCTTCTTTATGTTGACATAAAGGAAGCAAATATCCTGTAGAATAGGAGAGAGATTATAGGCACATACAATCCTGTCCACATAAGCTCCAATGATAAATATGAAAGGGAAAAATGCAAGGGAAGAGCTGCCCCGAGACTATGATCCTTTCACAAGATCTCACCCATGGTTTTCAAGTTCTTGATGAAGATGAAAATAGTAGCATTGTAGGTACCCTTGTTAAGGAGGAGGAATAATTGTGAAGGTCTGTCATTCTTATTTCCAGGCTCTCTGTTTGCCAGATTTTCTGAGAGCAAATAAGAAATGTCATCTTCTGAAGTTTTCACATTAGTCCTATGTCAAAGACTTTACCTGGGGACCTACTTTATACTAATAGAAATAGTATAGTAAGGAGAAAGACATTCCCAAGAAAAGTATGTGTTCAAAGGTCTGGGCCACAAGTCTCATGACCCTTAATAGGTCATTTATATAGTATTTGCTGATTGTGGGTCTTAGAGACTTTGAACTATGCTCTATTTCTTATATGTAGTCCAGAAAAAGGAAGGGTTTCTTATCTTTTTCTATCCATTGGCTTATTTTGTTGTGAGCCAACAGCAAAACAACAACCAACAACCTTCTTTTGTTAAATGTTTAAAGGCCGAGTCATCTCTCCAGCTGAACTGTCTCTTTTGAATGTTAATTTTAATATCTCTTTCCCTGCAACCCTCATTGATTGCTTCATTTTAGTACTTGTGTCTATCGATCTCTTTTCTAGGTTTTCTGTCTCACTTTGTGTTTTTTTTTAACTGTTTCCATTTCTATTTTTAGATTCTGAATGGTCTTGTTCAATTTCTTCACCTGTTTGGTTGTGTTTTCTTATAATTCTTTAAGAGGTTTTTGTGCTTCCTCTTTAAGGGCTTCTTCCTATTTACCTGTTTTCTCCTGTATTTGTTTAGGGGAGTTATTTATATCCTTCTTAAAGTCCTCTATCTTCATCATGAGAAGTTATTTTAAATCTGAATCTTGCTTTTCCACTGTGATGATGTATTCAGTACTTGCTGTAGTTTGAAAACTGGGTTCTGATGATGCCAAATCGTCTTGGTTTCTGTTGCTTATGCTCTTGTGCTTGCCTCTTGTCATCTGGTTATCTCTAGTCCTACCTGCTCTTGGTATCTCTGACTTGAACTTGTCCCTTCTGTGTTCCTGGTTGTGTTGGAACTCCTCAGAGTCCAGCTTCCTCTTTGATCTTGTGATGCTGAGATCCAGGGATACTGAGATTGTGGGTGTGTCAGATATCCTGGCCAGCAAGCTGCCTCTGGGATCCTCAAATTCTGTTGTGACTAAGCTCCCAAGATCTTGTTGTGTCAGAGCTCTTTGGAATCAAGATTTCTTTGTATGTTGAAGGGGTAGGTAGGGAGCCAGAGCACTGAGTTTGCTCTGGGTACAGATGCAAGCTGAAAGGAACCCGTACCTGTGGCTGGGTGGGGGTTTTGTGTTTTTCTGGTTCCTGTGGGGTCCCAGTTACGCTGGGTGTTGGGAAAGATGTTGTGGCCTCAACTGTGATCTTGAGTGTGTCAGAGCTCCATTGCTTCTTGGTGTGTCTGAGCTCCTGGGAATTGAGCTTCCTCTGTGATCCTATGATCCTGTGATACTGGGCATTTCAGAGCACCTTGGAGTCAGACACCCTCTTGGTGTTGAAAGAGTAGGTGCAGAGCCAGCCCTCCAGATCTGCTCTGGATTCAGGTTCAGACTGGAAGGAACTGGCGCCACTGTCTGAGTGAGGGTTCCTGCATCCCTGTATCCTGGGAGTCCCAGTTACTCTGGGTATTGGGATATATGTTGTGGCCTCCTTATCTGTGATTCTCGACTTGTTACAGCACCTGGAAATTGAGCTTCCTCTAGGTGTTGTGGACCTTTCTCTGCTATTCAATAAACACAGAGCAAAGTTCCTTGTTTGGAATAGACACATAAGAACAGAACATACAGACACACAGAAAAACATGCACAGACACACATGGACAGATCCAGGTAGAGACAGGTTCACAGACAGACTTCAAGCAGGCACAAAGTCAGACTCCACAACACAGAGAAGATAGAGGGCACAGAGAATTAAAATGTTGACTCACTCTTGATTAAATGACTTCAAGAGGAAGTGCATTTATTTCTTTTCTTGATGTGACACTGATGCATTAACGGTGACATGGAGTTAATCACTACTGCATTTAATTCATGCAGTCTCCCATCTGGATTCTCTTCTGTGGCACACAAGAACGTTGTAATTAAGTAGCCAGAGTTTTCTGAATCTCAAGCATTTTCTTGAATGACCTTCCACCTTCCAACTTCAGCTGGTACTGATATCTGTTTCTCTAGCACTGAAGGTCCTCATGGTCTTAAAGAATGAGATGTTACTGAGGCCAAGAGGTAGTATTTGCCTTGATCCACACTGCGTTTTCAGAATACAATGTGACTGAGGTCTGATGATTTTCCTTGTTTCTTTTACTGTATGTTTATGTTCCCAAGATAATACCATGGTGATGTTTCAGATCAAAAAGTGCACTTCACTAGGGCATGTGCTATGAGACAGGAATTTTACACATAGCAGCAGTACTATAATGGAATAAAATGAGGGTCCTGGCTCCTCTTTATGTGCATCCTTTCTTCAGTGAACTGACTTCTTGGTGCCAGCGTAAGGATATCCTGTTTTGCCATTTTCCTTTCAATGTATTTGTTTGGGATGTAGATTCTCTACAGCCTTCTAGGTCTTACATAGTTACATGGTTTGATGTTGGGGCTGCAATTGCTATGGACAATAGACATGTAAGCTGGCAATTTCCTTAAAGTAATGAATGGGGAAAGATTTAGTAAGCCAAATTCATTTATATTGTACCTTATATTGTCAATTATGAATACTGAAAGGAATTTAGATTATTCTACTTAACTATCCCACCTGAATGATTGGTATGTTAAAGATAATTTCATCATAAATGTTTCAATAATCAAATCACCTGAATTTTTGAAATGTAGTACAGAATTTCAAATTATAAATTCTTCATTTGGAAGGTTTCATTCAATGATGGGTCCATGAACATTCATTTCATGTTCTTTACCAAATATGAAATTAGATATTTAGAAGAAAGGGAACAATTATTATAACTTGTTTATATGTTTTCTTAGCTGACTCAATTATAGCATCTTTGCAATTATATTATTATTATTGCTTATTTTATAACTTTACCTATCAGAATAGCCTCTAGATGTTAAAAGTCTCTTTGCTTTTAGGGTTTTTTTTTATATGTTTCTGGGAAAGATAAAGCCTTTATTTTCAATGAAATCTGATATAACCAAGATTTCCAGTAGCAAACATGTCTCTTGTGAAGAAGGAGCCCTGTGTTCTTCCATATTGTCATCTGCCTATCCATAGTTGATGGGGCCCTGTGCTCTTTAGTATTGTTAGCTGATAATTGACAGGCTAGAAGTTTCACATGGCTTAAGTCCAGAAATCAAATACAGCATAAAATCATTGTTAGGGCATAGAGACAGGGTGTGTTCATTTGTGTGTGGCATTGGTCAAAGCTGTTTCCAATTTTCTCTAGGATGTAAATCTACAAATGGCAAAAAACTATGTCAGGAAATTGGATCTATGTTTGCACCTGACAGTCTATCAAAGTCAGGACAATTTTGAGAATTATGAAATTTTAAGAGTTTTTTAAGAATCTTGTGCAACAAACTTAAATATAACTACTCCTATATATGTAACAGAAGAATTGAATTCCTGAAGCCAACTTGAAATAAAAAGAAGGAACAGACACATGTGCTTTGTCCATAGTATGTTGTTCTTTCTAATTTACACATATGTAAAATTTAAAATACTGAGCATTTAGTTACATACTGATTTTCTGTATTTTCTTGTGATACCTATTTAAGCATTTTCTTACTGACATGGCAATCACACATGAGGGTGGGGATGTAGCTATGTAGAAAGACAGTTGTCTTCTGTGTTCAAGGCTGTGGGGAACCCCAGCACTGTAGAAGAATACTATGCATATCTCAAGCCATGCACAGAAGGCAGGAAGGGTGGACTGGAATACAACCTAAGGTGGTTTTTTTTTTAATAGTTTGACTCAGTTGCTCCAGTTAGCTAGTTGTAATCCCAGACCTTCCTCCAGACTCCTTCAAACTTAGTTTTGAAAGTAACTCACTAATTGGTTCACATATATCTCCATTGCCTAATAGGTTTAGCATTGTTTTCCTTTTTCTTTACTTTTCTCATCTTCAGAACCTTCTTTACTAATCTAACATTTACAACCCAACCTTAAAGCATATACTATCATGAAGCCAGGGGCCAACTATGAACAGTAAGTCACAGTATTTTTGTGATTATTTTCCTTGTATCTAGGTCATTAAGGCACCTGCTTATTAGAACACGTCTCAGATTTCTGAGGCTTATGTAAAGCTAATTGTACATTCATAGAAATTCCTTAGGTTGATGAAAATAGATCATTTTATAACACAGAGCCATAGACCTTCAAGGTCATCTCTTGAGGATCACTTCTTGTCATCCTTTTGTTTAGCATTCTCCTTAGTAAATCAACCTGTTATGGCTAAGGTAAGAACATGTTGGATCATTTCCTCCTTTTGATTCTTAGTCTTTTAAACTTCTGTGCCATCTGAATTTTAAACATCCCACAGTACATGTTGCCTTAGGTTTGCTTTTTAGCATTGAATTAATAAAACCTGATACTGTGGCCATTACTCTTCCCTGGTGAGTCTGACATGTTTTCTTTTCTACACAGCAAGAACTCAGACATTTCTACATTATGGTGCCTTTATCTAAAATACTCTATAATTTTTCTACTTTCAAAGTTTTAATAGATATATAAATTGCAGTACTTTACTTGGGGGATGTTTATGGAAATGGTCTCAGGAGGACTGATCTGATCTGATGAATATTGTCCAAAGTCACAAATCCATAAAATTATGATGCATGAAGAAAATATAAGATCATATTCTTATGTCCAGAGTTTTATGTTCCACTAAAGACTTTTTAGCAAGTAATGTGGCTGGAAGAGGGAGGTGCTAAGTCTCAGAGAGCCAAAAAAAAAAAAAAAAAAAAAAAAAAAAAAAACCTAACAAATAATGTCTTCTTAACTGTCCTATACCCACTTGAGTTGAAATACTAACTTTTCCATCTGAAAAGCAGACTGGGGACTGATTGACATGATTCTTGCCACTGGGACTGGACCCTGTTGTGAGCCTCCATAAGTGTCCATGGCTGCTTGTTTGTGTAATAATGTATATATTTTCACATTCCTTCAAGGAATGTCTTTTCTGTTAATATTAATGACTTCATGATAACCAGACATGAGTCCAGGAGGTAAAGGTGTGACTAATATCTCAGCAAAATGGTTAATTGCTGGGACCTTCAGTACAGCTCTAAGGCTATGGGAAAGAAATCTAAATATATGAGTTCAAAAATACATAATTTCTGAACTGTGCAAAAATATAAGGATGTAATATGAATTATGAGGGGTTTCATGAATCTAAAGGAACAAACACAGTTACACTATGAGCCAGCTTGTTGGAAAAATACAAAGGCAAGAAGATTCCTGGATTCAAGGGCAGCTTAG
Organism: Mastomys natalensis; assembly: GCA_021653895.1. Classification (NCBI taxonomy): domain Eukaryota; kingdom Metazoa; phylum Chordata; class Mammalia; order Rodentia; family Muridae; genus Mastomys; species Mastomys natalensis. The sequence goes on along the minus strand of JAJTUV010000471.1, from coordinate 395,855 downwards.
GACACAGTGAGGTTAGGCCCAGGTGTGGTAGAAATGGTACTTTTAGGGAACAGTCCCATCCAACTAACTTATCATCTGTGCTTAACAAAGACAGACAGATCTCTGAATTCTTTTGCAATGTTAAGAAAAAAATATGCTTTCTGACTCTTAAGAATCAAAGGGCTGGTGTCATAGGATGTGATTCATAAGATAATCAAAAGGAAACTTGGAGTAAATGACTGGATTTCATATATAAAATAAAAGACTGAACCTACCTTCTCCAGGAGATGAGCTATCCAGATAACTTTTTAGGATAAAAAGTGAGAACACACACATACACACACACACACAAGCAGGACATGGACAGAGACATCTCTTAGAATAGCAAAGAGAACACATATTGTCAGCTTGGATCTATGATTGTTTTCCCAGACACCCCTTCTCTCAGAACTCCTCTTTATGCTGAAGCTGATCCTTGGCATCCATTCTTAGCATCCCTTCCTTTTCTTTTGAGAGTAAGGACAACTAAGATTGGTGACTGATTCTGCCACAATAGGGTGGCTCTATGGGCCCACGGGAATGGTCACCAGCTATACTTTCTACTACTTTAGGTATTGTGTGGCATTTGAATGTGCTGTCTAATATCTATCATGTTTTCGCCAATCAGCTTATGAAAGAGGACCAATAATTTAGATTTGGAAGTAGGCTCCCCTTTAATTTCAGCAGTAGCATAGATGGTTCATTTCAGTCTCATGGAACTTTCGTCTATTGTATTTCTGAACTGTAACATAAACTGAAAGGGAAGGAGTACATATTGATTATTTTCACCCTTTTCTCTCTACTTGCTATCAAATACTATGGAAACTTTTCATATATCCAAAAAGCCTTAGGCAATTTTCATATTACTGTCTATAGTCTTCAGCCATCTTGAAATGAGGGAATGAGGTATAATGGCAACACTAGTGAGTGGTTACACTCTGCCATGGCTCCATCCTGCTTCTGCAAAAGTGTGGGATCCACTTCTGCATTTTTCCCTTGGATGGCTACTTTACCTTCATTCCAAACTCTTCTTCTTTTTCAGAACACCATGGAATCTCATAGCTAGTTCATTCCTTGTTCTTTTTCATTGCCCTCCTTTTGACCATACTGTGCTCTTAAATTACATAATCTCTTCTCTAGGTCACAACTGTAATTATTTTTCAAAACCTTTAGAAACCATGTTCATGTACCCCCCCAGTGTTCATGTGTAATCATGTATAACTACCATTCAGCTTATTCTTTTTTATCCTGCACACATATGATGAAGACCCACACTTTCTTCTATTGACCATTTCTATTGTTTACATTCTTCCCTAATCTCCACTGGTCATCATTCTCTTAGACTGTTGAAGGCCTTTTGTTCTTCAAGGACTATCTCTGGCAAGTTTCTCCTCCACATATAAACCAGAGCATGGCACCCTTCCCCAAAATAAAATGTGAAAAAAAATTATAAAAAAGAAATCCAGGGTTATTGCAGCATGACTAAGGTTTTTCTCAGAATAAGGAGACAGTGATCTACTATTGCTTTCTGTTCCCCTTTAACCACCAGCTGCTGCCTTTCCACACTTTAATTTTAGAATCTTAAATTCAAAACTGTAACTCATAAAAGTAAAAAAATTAAAAAAAATCTCTGTAACTCAATTACACTCTAGATATCAGAGTTGCTTCCATGTAACAATAATCTTTTATCTGTGTCTGTGCCTGGAGCAGCACTAAGGTGTCAGCTGTGCATACAGTTCCCAAAAACCCAGAGGAGGCTGGACTCCCAGGAGCTCTGAAACTCCCAAGATTGTAGGTGAGTAGGCTGCAACCTCCCCTTCCCCAAACAGGGAGTAATTTGAGACCCTTGGGGACCCAGTAACTCCTTAAGGCCTCAAACTTCCAGTCTGCACCTGTGCTAGAACATAGGATAATAGGATCATAGGATCTCACTAGCTTGGGCACACCTGGATTTCTGGAGCCCAGAAATGGCCTGACTAACAGGAGCTATCACAACCAGGACCTCAGGATCACAACATTACAGAGACAGCTGGACTCTGAAGAGTCCTGACACATCCAAGATAACAGAACATTCAGACTCCAGTCAGAGACAGTGAGTGATGGGACCAAACCTAAGGAAAATAAGTATAAAAGAGAGTGAAGATTCCCAATGTAAAGGGCCAGTAAATATCTTCAACAAAATTATAGAAGAAAACTTCCCTAACCTAAAGAAAGAGATGTCTAGGAATATACAAGAAGTCTACAGAACTCTAAATAGACTACAACAGAAAAGAAATTCCCCCATCACATAGTAACCAAAACACCAAATGCACAAAACAAAGAAAGAGTATTAAAAGCAGTAAAAAAAAAAAAAGATCAAGTAACATATAAAGGCATATCTATCAGAATTAGACCAGACTTCTCACCAGAGACTATAAAAGCCAGAAGATCCGAAACAGATGTCATATAGACCCTAAGAGAATAAAATGCCAGCCCAGGCTACTATAGCCAGCAAAACTTTCAATTACCATAGATGGAGAAATTAAGATATTCTATGACTAAAACAAATTTACACAGTATCTATCCACTATAACAGCCCCACAAAGGATAATAGATGGAAAACTCCAACACAAGGAGGGAAACTACAACCTAGAAAAAGCAAGAAAGTAATCTTCCAACAAACCAAAAGAAGACAGCCACACAAACAAAATTCCATATCAAACAACAAAAATAACAGGAAGCAACAATCACCTTTCCTTAATATCTGATAACAACAATGGACTCAATTCACCCCCAAAAAAGACATAGACTAACCGACAGGATACATAAACAGGACCCAGCATTTTGCTGCATATACGAAATGCACCTCAGTGACAAAGACAGACACTACCTCAAAATAAGAGGATGGAAAACAATTTTCCAAGAAAATGGTCCAAGAAACAAGCTGGAGTAGCCATTCTAATATCAAATAAAATAGATTTTCAACCAGAAGTTATCAAGAAAGATAAGAATGGACACTTCATACTCAATAAAAGAAATATCTACCAAAATGAACTCTCAATTCTGAACATCTATGCACCAAATGCAAGGGCACCCACATTCATAAAAGAAACTTTACTAAAGCTCAAAGCACACATTGTACCTCACACAACAATAGTGGGAGACTTCAACACCCCACTCTCAGCAATGGACAGATCATGGAAACAGAAATTAAACAGAGACACAGTGAAACTAAGAGAAGTTATAAATCAAAAGCATTTAGCAGATATTTATAGTATATTTCATCTAAAACCAAAAAATATACTTTCTTCTTAGCACCTCATGATACCTTTTCTAAAACTGACTACATAATCAGTCACAAAACAGGCCTCAACAGGTTCAAGAAAATTGAAATAATCCCACAGACTAAGGCTAGTCTTCAATAATGTTAAAATCAATGGAAACCCGACATACACCTGGACAGTGAATAATGCTCTACTCAATGGTGACATAGTCAGGGAAGAAAGAAAGAAATCCAAGGCTTTTTAGAATTTAATGTAACTAGAATACATCATACCAACACTTGTGGGACTCAATGAAAACAGTACTAAGAGGAAAACTCATAGCTCTAAGTGCCTACAAAAAGAAACTGGAGAGAGCACATAGTAGCAGCTTGACACCTGAAAGCTCTAGAACAAATAGAAGCAAATGCACCCAAGAGGGGTAGACAGCAGGAAATAATCAAACTCAATGCTGAAGTCAAACAAGTAGAAACAAAAAGAACTATACAAAGAATCAATGTAACCAGGAGCTGGTTCTTTGAGAAAATCAACAAGATCCTTAGCCAGATTAACCAAAGGGCACAGAGACACTATCCAAATGAATAAAATCAGAACTGAAAAGGGAGACATAACAGCAGAAACTGAATAAATTAAAAAAATCATCAGATCCTACTACAAATGCCTATACTCAAAAAAATCTGGAAAATATGGATGAAATGGACAATTTTCTAGATAGATACCAGACAACAAAGTTAGATTAGTATCAGGTAAACCACTTAAATAGTCCTGTTGCCACTAAAGAAGTAGCAGCAGTCATTAAAATTCTCGCTACCAAATAAAGGCCAGGATCAGATGGTTTGAGGGCAAAATTCTATCAGGTCTTCCAAGAAGACTTAATACCAATTCTCTATAAACTATTCCACAAAATAGAAACAGAAGGAACACTATCCAATTCATTCTTTGAAGCCAGAATTATGCTCATACCTAAACCACATAAAGACCTAACAAAGAAAGAGAAATTCAGACCAATCTCCCTTATGAATATTGATGCAAAAATACTCAATAAAATTCTAGCAAACCAAATCCAAGAATACATCAAAACAATCATCCACCATGATCAAGTACGCTTTATCCCAGTAATGCAGGGATGGTTTAATAAACAAAAATCCATCAACCTAATTACTATATAAATAAACTCAAAGAAAAAAACAACATGATCATTTCACTAAATGCTGAGAAAACATTTGACAAAATTCAAAACCCCTTCATGGTAAAAGTCCTGGAGAGAAATGGAATTCAAGGCCCATACCTAAAAATAATAAAAGCAATACACAGCAAACCAGTAGCCAACATCAAACAAAACTGAGAGAAGCAATCCCCCTAAAATCTGGGACTAGACAAGGTTGCTCACTCTCTCCCTATTTATTCAATATAATACTTGAAGCCCTAGCCAGAGTAATTAGACAACAAAAGGTGATCAAAGTGATATAAATTGGAAAGGTAGAAGTCAAAATATCACTATTTGCAGATGATAAGGTAGTTTACTTAAGTGATCAAAAAACCTCTGTCAGAGAACTCCCAAACCTGATAAACAACTTCAGCAAAGTGGGTGGATATAAAATCAACTCAAACAAATCAGTAGCCTTCCTCTACTTAAAGGATAAGGAGGCTGAGAAAGAAATTAGGGATATGACACCCTTCAGAATAGTCATAAATAGTATAAAATACTTCAGTGTGAATCAAACCAAGAAAGTGACAGATCTGTGTCACAAGAAATTCAAGTCCCTGAAGAAAGAAATTGAAGATCTCAGAAAATGGAAAGATCTCCCATGCTCATGGATTGACAGGATTAATATAGTAAAAATGGCAATCTTACCGACGGCAACATACAGATTTAATGCAATTCGATCAAAATTCCAACTGAATTCTTCACAGAAACAGAAAGAGTAATAATTCTCTAGTGCATTTGGAATAACAAAAAAACAAACAAACAAAACAGGATAAGGAAAACTAAACTATTCTCAAGAATAAAAGAACTTCTGGGGGAATCTCTTTCCCTGACCTCAATCTGTACTATAAGGCAGTAGTGATAAAAACTACATGGTATTAGTACAGAGATAAGCAAGAAGATCAATGTAATAGGATCGAAGACCTAGAAATGAATCCACATACCTATAGTCACGTAATCTTTGACAAAGGAGTTAATACCATTCTGTGGAAAAAAGACAGCATTTTCAACAAATGGTGCTGGTTCAACTGGAGGTCAGCATGTAGGAAAATGCAAATAGTTCCATTTTTTCTCCTGTACAAAATTCAAGTCCAAGTGGATCAAGGATATCCATATAAAACTGGACATACTGAAATTAATAGAAGAGAAAGTAGGGAAGAACCTCAAACATGTGGGCACAGGAGAAAAGATCCTAAAAAGGACACTAAAGGCTTATGCTCTAAGATGAAAAATTGACAAATAGGACCTCATAAAATTGCAAAGCTTCTTTTTTTTTTTTAATTTTTTTTATTTATTTAATTTTTTTTTTTTTTTTTTTGCAAGGCTTCTTTAAGGCAAGGGACATTGTCAATAGGACAGAACTGCAACCAACAGATTAGGAAAAGATCTTTATCAATCCTACATCTGAGAGAGGGCTAATATCCAAAATCTACAAAGAACTCAAGAAATTAGACTCCAGACAATTAATTAACCCTCTTAAAAATGGAGTACAGAGCTTAATAAAGAATTTTCAACTGAGAAATATCGAATGGCCAGCAAGCACCTAAAGAAATATTCAGCATCTTTAGTCATCAGGGAAATGCAAATCAAAACAACCATGAGATTCCACCTCACACCAGTCAGAATGGCTAAGATCAAAAACTCAGGTGACAGTAGATTCTGGTGAGGATGTGGAGAAACAGGAACATTCCACCACTGCTCTTGGGATTACAAGCTGGTACAACCAGTCTGGAAATCAGTCTGCTGGTTCCTCAGAAAATTAGGCATAGTATTACCTGAGGACCCAGCTATACCACTCCTGGGTATAGACCCAAAAAATGCTCCAACATATAACAAGGACACATGTTCTACTATGTTCATAGCAACCTTATTTATAATAGCAATCAGCTGGAAGGAACCCAAATGTCCTTCAACAGAGGAATGGATACAGAACATGTGATACATTTACACAATCGAGTACTACTCAGCTATTAAAAACAATGAATTCTGAAATTCATAGGCAAATGTATAGAACTAGAAAATATCCTGAGTAAGGTAACCGAGTCACAAAAGAACACACATGGTATGCCTGGGCCTCCTGCTGCGGGCCCTCAGATTTTCCCACATTTTGGCGCCCAACGTGGGACCCCAAACAGCCACGCAACTACAGACAAGCTAGCTGAACAGCCGTCTCTCAGGCAACCACAAAGACCCTCATCTTCAAGCAAGCTAACCAGGTCACCAAGTCTCCTAAACAAATACTGTAACCAAATCTCTCCCTCGGGGTGCTGCCAGGGCCTCTTTCTTCCCTCCCCTTCTTGTTTCTCTCGGCTGTGGGTTGGCTGGTCATGTGCCCACATGCCCCCAAGTCTCAGTCCTTCCGCGGCCTCTCAGTGGTCTGAGAGCCCAAGGCTTGAGACCAGTCTGTCCATAGCTGCCTCTGGGCAAAGGGATCCCCAATCCAAGAGCTCTGCACCCCGTGGAACCAAACTGAGTTAGTTCCCCTCCCAAGTATGAGCCCAGCCGTGTCTACTTGGTGCGGTGTAAGACAAACACAGCCAAACCTTCCACTGCCCCCCTTTTCCCTGGTGTTACATAAAATAAACTCAGCCAAAATCCCATGAGCTCCTGCCATGCTGAACTACCATCCCAGCCTACTGTGTCATAGCAGACACATGGACCCATAATGCATGAGTGCCCATTCTCGGGCCTACATCATTTCCTACAGGTGGTAGAGGATGTGGGCAAAGCCAGCTCCAAGAGTACCCCCCCCAGCTGGTACCTGCCAAGAACCTCTCCACGAAACCGTGAGTAACTCCAGCCTAGTTCACAAGACTAGGCAGGTCTCTCACTGTCCCCCCTCCTCTCTCTATCTCTCCCTCCCTTCCCTCCACGTGTTCTCCAGCTCAAGGACAAGATGGCGACGACTCCCTAGCCTCCACTCTGCCCATCCCCCAGCTCCACAGAAAAGGCTCCTTCACAGCTAACTGCTGTCTTTAAGGCCATAGTGCCTGCTGTGATCCTCATTCTAAGACTCTTTTCGTTGAGTGAGAGACTCCTCCTTGAGGCTGAGACTGTCCTATAACTCTCAAGAGCGCCAACTTCAGTCTTTAACACACTGCCTGCTAGCGTAGCGTAGATTTCTTTCTTCCCATGTGTTCTCCAACTCAACAAGATGGTGGTAATGCCCTAATCTCTGCTCTCTGCCCCTCCCCCAGGGGTCAGCCTTTCATGCTCTGCCTGCTAGCTTCTCATGAACACTGACTCTGAACTCTAGTCCCCAGTGATTTTCCCTGAGGGGGTAAGTCTTTCACAGACTGCCTACTAGCCTAACATAGACTTCCCTACTCCTCCATCATTTGCGGCCAGTTCTGGCTGCCTGAAGCAACAGGGCCCTCACCCTGGTTGCCCCTTCACCTCCTAGGTCATTTGTGGCCAGCTACAGCCCAGCTGGCTTGCCTGAAGCCCCGTCCCCCTGTGTTCCTCTCAGTTTCTTTCTCGAGGCTAAAACTCCAGGCTGAGCCTGGAGAAACTGTGTGCCAACTCCCAGCTTCTCTCAGGAGCTGCCAGTTACACACCAGCTTCCACGTGTCTCCCCCCATGGCTCAGTTGTTACACAAAACCTCACTCTTTCTGACTCTCCTATCAAGATCCTATATTTCTTGCTTTGAGCTTTTCTTCAAGGTTGGCTTTTTCCTTCTCTACATTTAAAACTGCTAAGAAAAACAAATGGGGAATACCCTGGCTTCTCTGCTAGAGCACCCAGCCACCACATGGCAGAGCAGGCCCCTCCCCTACTGCTTCTAAACCCACCATTAATGCCTTTTCTCCCCAACAGGAAGATCTAAAACAACAGTGTCTGTGCTTTTCAAAAAAAATTTCAACCCAAAATTTTTTCACCTTTTTTTACTCACAGGTGCCTTCTAAGACTAAATTTCCTCAAACACCTTTGCCTTTCCAGGATCTTAATGACAGACCTTGATGTGCTTGTTCCCAAGTGACTTAATGCTTAATACTCAGCCTTTGCTGAAATCCCCATGCTGGGGTGCTGCTTTCCTGTTTTGATTATCCTATAGGTACTCCCACAAGTCCAGTGGAGACGCCATCTTCTGGAACCTGCCTGAGATACTAAGCTGCCTTCTCCCCAGCCATCTCAGACTGCAGACTCCAGAGACATGATGAGATCCAGACACAAAGCCACCTCCTGGAACCTGCCTAGGAGGCCAAGCTGTCTTCTTCCAGCCACACTGCTTAACTGAAGACTCCAAAGCTAAATCCTACAGAAGACAGATCCAGACCTTCCAGCTACAGATAAACTCTTTTGCCAAAGTCAAATAGCTAAAGTTACATGTTAGTGAGGAAAACATAATGTCTACCTAGATTAGTCAGATGTTATTACCCTCAAACTGTATCACTTATATTCAATTGATTCAGTGATCCTTTGCCTTCCCAACCCCCACCCTCAACTCCCCTTTCTTCCCAACCCACCCAAATCCCCTTCCTTCCCAATCCCCACCCTCAACTCCCCTTCCTTCCTAACCCCCACCCTCAACTCTCCTTCCTTCCCAACTCCCACCCTCAACTCCCCTTACCCTGTGACTTAATTGGGCTACTCCCTCTGGCCTAAATAGTGCTTTCTTCTAACTTCCTCATACAAATTTTTTACCACAGATGACATAGTGACCCCCTTTTATCAAAAAGTAAAGGGGAGGAGATGTGGGACTGCATAAGAGTATCCTGGTTCTTCGCTGGGCATGGGCCTAGAACCCCGAGACTCCAAGGGAGAAATGGCAGGAGTTCGGCCACGCCCCCAGAACTCAGGGTCCTGAAAAGCAATCTAGTCTCCATAGACCTACATTGTTCAGTCACGTAGGCCATTACAGCCCTCCCAAAGTGCACAGGTAGAGGGTGTAACTACAGGCCTCAGGCCCTAGAGATTTACATACTAATGAAGGTTAGAGGGTGGAGCCAATTAAGCATTCCTCCCCAGACCCTTCCTACTTCTCCCTCCCTATTTAACTCAGGCCTGCCCTGAGTTTGGGGGGGGTACATCCAGATCCATCCACCATCCGCCATGACAATAAACTCTTTTGGAACCAAGGATTCCTCGTGTCATTGGGACCTGCCGAGCCTGCTGCCACTGAAGCCTCCAGCCACTGGAACCTAGGACCTTCCTCCAGTAGGAGAGACAGGCTGCCTGGAGGCTTCCAGGCAGCCTCCACCTTGCAGGTCCCGGGTCACAGTCGCGTAGGCCCGGGCCTCCTGCTGCGGGCCCCCAGATTTTCCCACACTACTCAGCTATTAAAAACAATTAATTCATGAAATTCATAGGCAAATGTATAGAACTAGAAAATATCCTGAGTGAAGTGAGGTAACCGAGTCACAAAAGAACACACATGGTATGGTCTCATTGATAAGTGGATATTAGCCCAAAATCTTACGATACTCAAGACATAACTCACAGACCACATGAAGTTCAAGAAAAAGAGAGACCACAATATGGACACTTCCGTTTTTCTTAGAAGGAGTAACAAAATACTCACAGAAGCAAATATGAAACAATGTGTGGGGCAAAAATTGGAGGAGGGACCATCCAGAGACTGCCCCAACTAGAGAATTTTCCAAGATGCAATCACCATATGCAAACACACTTGTGGTTGTCTGGAAGTGCATGTTGTCAGGAGACTGATATACCTGTCTCCTGAGAGGCACTGCCAGAGCCTGACATACACAGAGGTAGATGCTCACAGCTTACCATCAAACTGATTATAGGATCCCTAGTGGAGGAGATAAAGCAGAAGACTGAAGGAGTTGAAGGGGCTTGTGGCTCCATGGGGAGAGCCACAATACCAACCAACCAGAGCTCCCAGGGTCTAAACAGCCAGCCTGGGAATACACATGGAAGGACCCATGTCTCCAGCTTTATATGCAGTGGAGGATGGACTTGTCAGGCATCAGTGGGAGAGGAGGGCCTTGGTCCCTTGAAGGCTGGATGCTCCAGTGAGAGGAAATTTGAGGGAAGGGAGGTATGAGTGGGTGGATAGGTAGGGACACACCCTCATAGAAATAGGAGGACAGAAGATGGGTTAAGGGGTTTCTGTGGAGGGATGGGGGAAGGGGATAACATCTGAAGTGTAGATATATAAAGTATACAATAATAAAAAAAACAGAAAGAAAAACAAACAAGCAAACAAAAAACAGATAATTGAACTGGCTATCGCAGTTGAACATTTGAGACATTTTGGCAGCAATTTAACATTACCCATATTACTTGGATTCCTTATAATGGTCAAGGACAAGAAATGGTGGAAGGGGCCTACAGAACATAAAAACAATATCTTCATAAAAATAAAAAAGGGGATATATATCCCTGTATACCACAAATTTATTTAAATCATGTACTTTTTATTTTTTATTTCAAGGTCAGAGAAGGCCCAAAGAAAAGATAGAGAGAGAAGAGAAAGAGAAAGAGAAAGAGAAAGAGAAAGAGAAAGAGAAAGAGAAAGAGAAAGAAGAAAGAGAAAGATGAGAGCTGGTACAAGGATTGTTTTTCAACCTCTCCATGGTTGTCAACTCCACTTCCTCCCATCTTGGGACCCTTAATTGGTTTATTTTTGCTGATTCTTTTGGTCCCACACCTTAAATAGGTTGACTAACTTTGTGATACAACAGATAGATAATTTGGTAGCAAAACCTATTCAGATACATTATCATAAGTTAGCTATGGAGGACCACAAGATTCAAGATAAGGTTGTTACTTTATCCAGGGGTTTCCTCAAACCCATCTCCACCCAACCTAAAAGAGGGGACTTCTGCCCCTAGACCAAGCAGAGACAGGCTATCCAGAACCCTCTCTGACTGGTGATCTGAATTCTTGCTTAGGCTGCGAGGCTAAGCACTGCAAGGGAATATAAATAAAACTTAAAAATATCCATCTGGGTTCCCTGAGGGACAAGCCTGACTGCATAGGGGTTGATGTCAAAAGTATCCCCTCTCCAGGAAAAAGACATCAGGATGGGTATGGCCCTCATGCCTCACTGGACAACGACAGGAGACCAGAGCCATTACAAGGTCCCTTTCAATTATTGGAGGTCAGGCCTCTATCCCCGCCTTTGCAAGAATAGAATCACCAAGGCCCTTCTATACTTAGTGAAGGGAGGAGATGTCAGCAGCAGCCCTTCATATACACTAAAGGCCTAAAATCAGCCATAGGCCTAAAGTCAGCAATAGGCCTGACATACATACATGCTAACACAAAGTCTTGGGTCTCTGTGGAAAAACACTGAAAACAGAAGGCTATAAGCTATTGTAAACAGGCAGCTTCTGTGGAAATTTACCAGACCTAGTAGTGATAGGTCTTATAAACAGGCAGCCTTGGTGGACAGTACCAACTTAGATAAGGACAAGTGAATCATAGCAGAGCCATAGTGACCTGTCCCCTGAACCTACACCCAGCTGATACCCTGTTCTGAAAGGTATCTGTACTCCCCCTGAACACCTATGCTGTGGTGTAATTCCCTTCCCTACATCCTGCCTTTTTGTGTTTATAACCTCTGTGTAAATAAGTAAATTACGATGTGATTTAAATAACTAAATAAATAAAATTAAAAAACAAAAACAAAAAAAACAGTAACATCTACTCCAACAACAAAAAAAATTTGGATGCCAAGGAACTTTCTGCTGAGTGTCTATGGCACTCTACAACTAGGCATACTTATGCCTAGGTGAAAGGGAAGGATCCACTTATTGGCATAAGGCATGATCTTGATTAGGTATCTAATATGGGGAAGAGGGCATGTTTGTGTTTTTTTCTGCAGGTTGCTGAAGGAGCATGGTGACTGCCAGAGTGATGGGTAAGATATACTAATCCCCTGACAAAAAATAATGCTGACCTGTGAGCTTGCTGAATACCCTGACAATGGTTACTGGAAGCTGTATTGGACATATTTTCCTGACCCACCATTGCTTACCTATACCCCTGATGGGACAAGCTGCCTTGCCTCAAGTTTTTCAATGTTGTGGGACAGAGATTCAAAAAGTGATGTTATAATGACTCTTGTATTTTTCTTAAATGTGACCACTATTCAGACTCAATCATGGATTGGTCTAGAAATCAATCCCAAATTGGAAATAACGTCTTCATTTGAAAGTCTAGTTCTGGACATTTTCAGAGACATATATGGAAGTTAGACACAGTTCTCTATGATGTTATGTTAACAAAGTCAATGTTGGGGCAGGATCTGGATTTCAAACAGGTGTTAGCACATGTGTTCAGTCTCTTTTAATTGTCAAGTTAAAATTACTTTTGTTCTTTGTACAATATTTAATGTAAATTGCATTGATTGTACACCTTTTAATTATGTTTGTATTTTGAAATCCAGCATGTCAGTTACAGAGATCTATCAACCAGATTTTGTTTTATTGCTCTGAGTATCACAGAACTTTGTTATTCTAAAAATAGCCTGCAAGTACTGGAAGAAATGAGTTAAGCTTTAAGCAGAAGCAAGAGGGTAGTGGGTTTGATTACTGCTGGTAAAACAGCTTTAATTACATTAATTGCTACCACCACTACTTCTGAATTGCTTTGACACAAGAAGTTAAGATAGTTACTTTTGTTAATCATTTAGTAAGAAATGATACTAATGTGTTGAGTATACAAGAGAATTTAGATAGGCATTTGCACGAATGGATGGATGCTCTTTATCCTATTCAAATTATTGGAAAGAGGTTCAGAATTTAAGGATGAGGAGCCATTTCGAATGTCAAGCCAAATACCAGTGGATTCATGTTAGTTCTAAAATTTACAGTGGTAGTCACTACAATTAGGAAAATGTTTAAAGACCCTTGCAGTGTATTTGGCATAATTCTAATACCTCTCTCGATGTTTTAACTTTACCTAGTGATCTTAAGAATTTCAAGAATGCTGCTCTGCTGAGTTTGATGTGGTAGATACTGCTGATAAAATTACTCATGGCTTGAGGTCAGTATTTCTATTTTGGTCAAGCTTCAAGAATGCCATATATAGTTTGATCATGTTAGCTCTTTTTGTCCTAGGAATACTTTTATTACTGCCTATCATGTTATAGCTTGTCTTTAACAACATCAACATATTGGCAGCCAAAGTACATACCTTGAAACTGAAAATGGACCGCCAGACAGAGTTACTAAATTAACAATCTGGCAAGCCAAGGATGAGTAAGATGTTGCACACAAATTTATCAACCTAAGACAGAAGTGCATTGCTTTTGATAGTGCAAATTCCATGACAAATAAGGTAGGCATTCTTGTCAGAATTACCTAAGACAGGCTCAGTCTTGGTAATGAAATAAAGAAAGGGGAGAGGTGGAGAGCCTTTGGGGCTGCCTGGCAAGAATCTGACATAGACCAAGAACAAGGAAATGGGCTGCTTGGCTGAGATATGACATTGGCCAATGACAAGGAATTTGGCTTCAGGCAGGAATCTGACATTAGACTAGAAAGAAGTAATTTCTGGAAGGAATCTAAATTTTAGGCTAGAACAAGGAAGTAGGCTTCAGACATTAAAATGACTTTGGGCTAGGACAAGGAAGTTGGCTCAGATATTTCGTTCATCCTGATAAGCCCTTAGAAATAGTGATCACAGGAGTGATCATGGAATTTTGTTTATTGCCTTGCTTGTTCTTTGACTATTTGTGTTTATTGTTTTACTTGTTCCTTGAGTATTTGCATCTATTGTATTGCTAGTCCCTCAATCTAGAACTGACCTGAATTCTTGCATGTAATTTAAATGGTATAAAAGCAAAAAGAGGAGGGGGGATGGGATAGGGAGGTTCTAGGAAGGGTAAATGAGAAAAAGGGATGACATTTGAAATGTAAATAAATAAAATATCCAATAAAAATAATGTTTTACCTGAGATCTTTTCATTTCTTCAAGATCCAGTTTATTCATTGTATATGTGTTGTAGTGTGGATTTGAATTGTTCATTAAAGACATACATGTTAAAGTCCCATGTATATAAATTCTCAAGCTTGCTATTGTAAAGATGCAGTGGAAACAGGTCTGTAATTCCAGTTTCAAAAGATCTAGCATTCTCTTTTGGCCTCCATGGGTACCAGACATACATTCAATGGAAAGACATATATGCCCATAAGCAACCAATTTTATACATTAAAATGAACATATTATATGAAATTATGTAGATCAACAGCAAAGATGTAAAAGAGGTACACATGTATATGAACAGTAGCAGGGAGGCAGGTAAATAAAAATACCAAGAATTGGCTGAACCAGAGGTAGGAAGGACTGGAGAGTACTAAGTGACACGTATCTTGAAACAAAGATTCAAGGAAATGAAATGGGTCCATATGAGCCTGCAGCAAGAGAGTCCCACTCAGAGTATCTTGATGGGAGTGTACCTGTCCTTTATGAAATGGGCTTGATCCCAGTATATCTTGAATAAGAGACAGATCTAGTTGGAACTTAGCAGCTGTCTTAGTTAGGGTTTTACTTCTGTGAAAAGTCACCATGACCAAGGCAACCCTTATAAGGACAACATTGAATTAGGACTGGCTTACAAGTTCAGAAGTCCAGTCCTGTATAATCAAGGCAGGAGCATGGCAGCATCCAGGCAGGCATGATGCAGGAGGAGCTCAGAGTTCTACATCTTCATCTGAATGCTGCTAGGAGAAGACTGGCTTCCAGGCACCTAGGATGAGGGTCTCAAAGCTCATTATCACAGTGATACACCAACTCCAACAGTGCTACACCTTCTAATAGTGACACTCCTTGGGCCAAGCATATTCAAAGCACCACAGCAGCATAAAGGAGATCTGACTTCTCCTGCTAGGCCCAATAGTTTTGTTGTTATTGGTGGTGGTGGTGGTAGTGGTATTATTGTTCTCCTCAGAAAGCCCTGGAATTTTTTTTAAATGACTTTCTCCATTTAGTTTTATGTTGGCTACTGGTTTGCTATATATTGCTTTTACTATGTTTAGGTATGGGCCTTGAATTCCTGGTCTTTCAAGACTTTTACCATGAAGGGATGTTAAATTTTGTCAAATACTTTCTCAGCATCTAGTGAGATGATCATGTGGATTACATTGATGGATTTCTGTATATTGAACCATCCCTGCATTCCTGGGATAAAAACAATCCCACTAAGATCAGAGACTAGACAAGGCTGCCTACTCTCTCCCTACCTATTCAATATAATACTGGAAGTCCTAACCAGAGCAATTAGACAAGAGAAGAAAAGTAAAAGGAATACAAATAGGAAAGGAAGAAGTCAAAATATCACTATTTGCAGATGATATGATAGTATACTTAAGTGACCCCAAGACTTCCACCAGAGAACTCGTAAACCTGATAAACAACTTCAGCAACATGGTGGGTTATAAAATCAACTCAAACAAATCAGTAGCCTTCCTCTATGTGAAAGATAAACAGGCCGAAAAAGAAATTAGGGAAATGCACCCTTCACAATAGTCACAAATAATATAAAATACCTCAGTGTGAATATAACCAAGCAAATGAATGATCTGTATGACAAGAATTTCAAGTCTCTGAAGAAAGAAATTGAAGAAGATCTCAGGAAATGGAAAGATCTCCCATGTTCATGGATCAGCAGGATTAATATAGTAAAATTGGCCATCTTGCCAAATGCAATCTACAGATTCAATGCAATCTCCATTAAAATACCAACTCAATTCATTACAGAGTTAGAAAGAGAAATTCTCAAATTTATTTGGAATAACAAAAAACCCAGGATAGCAAAAACAATTCTCAATAATAAAAGATCTTCTGGAGGAATCGCCATCCCTGACCTCAAGCTATACTACAGAGCAATAATGATAAAAACTGCCTGGTATTGGTACAGAGACAGGCAGGAAGATCAGTGGAATAGAGTTGAAGACCCAGAAATGAACCCACACACCAATGGTCATTTGATCTTTGACAAAGGAGCTAAAACCATCCAGTGGAACAAAGACAGCATTTTCAACAAATGGTGCTGGTTCAACTGGAGGACAACATGCAGAAGAATGCAAATTGATCCATTCTTATCTCCTTGTAGGAAGCTCAAGTCTAAGTGGATAAAGGACCTTCACATAAAACCAGACACACTGAAACTAATAGAAGAGAAGGTGGGGAAGACCCTTGAATACCTAGGCACAGGGGAAAAGTTCCTGAACAGAACACCAATGGCTTATGCTCTAAGATCAAGAATTAACAAATGGGACCTCATAAAATTGCAAAGTTTCTGTAAGGCAAAGGACACTGTCAGTAGGACAAAACGGCAACCAACAGATTGGGGAAAAGATCTTTACCAATCCCACATCTGAAAGAGGACTAATATCCAATATATACAAAGAACTCAAGAAATTAGACTCTAGACAACCATATAACCCTCTTAAAAAATGGGGTACTGAGCTAAACAAAGAATTCTCAACTGAGGAAATGCAAATAGTCTAGAAGCACCTAAAGAAATGTTCAGCATCCTTAGTCATCAGGGAAATGCAAATCAAAACAACTCTGAGATTCCCCCTCACACCAGTCAGAATGGCTAAGATCAAAACTCAGGTGATAGTAGATATTGGCGAGGATGTGGAGAAAGAGGAACACTCCTCCATTGTTGGTGGCATTGCAAGATGGTGCAACCACTCTGGAAAACAATCTGGCAGTTCCTCAGAAAATTTGACATATCACTGCCTGAGGACCCAGCTATACCATTCCTGGGCATATACCCAGAAGATGCTCTAACATATAACAAGGACATATGCTCCACTATGTTCATAGCAGCTTTATTTATAATAGCCAGAAGCTGGAAAGAACCCAGATGCCCTTCAACAGAGGAATGGATACAAAAAAATGTGGTACATATACACAATGGAGTATTACTCAGCTATTCAAAACAATGAATTCGGTAAATTCTTATGTAAATGGATGGAACTAGAAAATATTATCCTGAGTGAATAAACCCAATCACAAAAGAATACACATGGTATTCACTCACTGATTATTGGATTTTAGCCCTGAAGCTTGAAATACCTGAGATGCAACTCACAGACCACATAAAGCTCATGAAGAATGAAGACCAAGTGTGGGGCACTTTAGTCATTTTTAGAAGGAGTAACAAAATACTCAAGGGAGCAAAGATGGATACAAAGTGCAGGACAGAAATTGAAGGAGGGGCTGTCTGCAGACCTGGGTATCCATCCCATGTGCAGTCACCAAAGGTAGATGTTGATGTGGATGTCAGGAAGTACATGCTGACAGGAGCCTGATATAGCTGTCTCTTAGAGGTCTGCAAGGTCTGACATATTCAGAGGAAGATGCTCACAGCCAACCATTAAACTGATCATGGGGTTCCCAATAGAGGAGTTAGAGTGAAGACTGAAGGAGTTGAAAGGATTCTCAATCCCACGAGGAGAATAACAATACCAACTAACCAGAGGCCCCAGGGTCTAAACCACCAGCCTAGGAGCGCTTAGGGAGGGACCCATGGCTCCAGCTATATATGAAAGGGTGTTATAGGTGGGAAAAGAGATCCTTGGTCTCATGAATACTGGCCTTTGTAGGGGTGGGATTCAAGGGTGGGGAGGTGTGGTGCAGGGGTGGGGGTAGGTGAGGCTACACCCTCATAGAAGCAGGAGAAGGGAGGATGGGATATGGAGTTCCTGGGAGGGAGGTGGAGAAAATCTGAAATCTAAATAAAATATCCAATGAAAACAAACAAACAAAAAACAAAAAAACAAAAAACAACAACAAAAAAAATGACTTTACTGACCTAAAAGGTTAAAATGATCATACTGACTTTTGCATTGTCCTCATTTAAATTTGGTAACTTGAAAAATTACCAAATCATTATTGTATATGTTTAGTTAACACTCTGCACCCATGATTTCATATATGTGGATTCACCAATATCAGCGTAAATATCTATGGGAAAAATTATTTGTACTGAACAAATACATATATTTTTTAAACCATCGTTTCTTAACCATATCCTAAGTAGCCTAGAAACGCTTTAGAGCAGACAGAATGTGTGCATAAGTAAAAACACTGGGCTGATGATAGTTTTGACTATCTCTATATATTATTATCTGGAAGATGGGACATGGTGATATGGTAGATCATAAAAACAGTCTGCTCTGGATACTAAAGTCAGCTATATTTACATGGGCAACCTTTGGATGGTGTGGTGGTTTGAATATGTTTGGTTTAAGTGAGTTACACTATTTAGAGGTATGGCATTGCTAGAGTAGGTGTGGCCTTACTGGAGAAACTGTGTCACTGTGTGCTTCAAGACATTCCTCCTAGCTCCCTGGAAACCAGTTTTCTCTTGTTTGCCTTCAGAACAAGATGTAGAACTCTCAACTCCTTTTATACTGTGCCTACTTAGACACTACCATGCTCCTGCCTTGATAATGGACTGAACATAAGCACTTGTAAGCCAGCCACAGTTAAATGTTATGCTTCTAAGAGTTTCCTTGGTCATGATATGTGTTCCCAGCAGTAAAACCCTAAGGGAGATGGTAATCAAGATAAATGACAAATGAGCTTCTTTCTTAATTAGTGGTGAAAATTTTTCTTTTCTCAGGCAAAAATCTTTCTTCAAATTTAATGGAAACAAAGTTCACTGTTCTTTGCAAGAAAGGATAAATATAAGTAAAAATTCTGTCATTTTTAGAATATAAGGGTATAAATTCACAATAGACTATGGAGCTCTACAGCTTACTTTTAGAAGTTACCACAGGCATCAATGTCTCATGACCTAACTTCTTAGTGAGAATATTTTTTTAAAAAGCTATCCTCTTAACTTCAATATTGACACCACCTGTGTGTGGCCAATACTCAAGGATTGCAGAAGCTAGAATTTGTGTTGTAAGTTAGGATAGGGACAGAAGCATCTCAGTAAGGGAAAGTAGTAAAGAAGTTTGGATGGGTGCAGATTCTGAATCTACTTAGAAACTAAACATTTGGTGTAAGGTA
Organism: Mastomys natalensis; assembly: GCA_021653895.1. NCBI lineage: Eukaryota > Metazoa > Chordata > Mammalia > Rodentia > Muridae > Mastomys > Mastomys natalensis. The sequence continues at coordinate 376,423 of JAJTUV010000471.1, read as the reverse complement.
TTGGAGAAGAAAAAGGTTTTCATCAAGATCCTTGCTTAGGGCTAAAGTGATGACTCAGTAATTATCAATGCTAGTTGCTCTTCTAGAGGACTCAGTTTTGATTCCCTGCACCTACATGGCATCTTGTATTCATCTGTCATTGACTCCAGTTCCAAGGAATCTGACCTCTTCTGCTGGCCTTACTGGGTACCAGGCATGCACATGGTACACAGAAATTCATGCAGGCAAAACATCCATGCACATGAATTAGATTTAAAAGAAGATAATTACTCTAAGGTAAGTACAGTGATCTGTATAGATAACTAGAGTTTGCAGATTTACTTATAGTAAGTTGGAGATGTCTACTGACAGCCAGGTGGTTATGCAGAGCTTGTATGAGTGAATCATCAGACACCAAGGCTATAATTGCAATGTGTGTTTTGTTAACATATGACTCTGCAAAGCCCTTATACCAGATGATATTTAATTTAGTCCTGGAAACTCCACCAAGAGGCTAAGTATAAGAGAAGGAAGTAACAGAGGGACCAGAGAAAGAGTAAACTACTGAGATAGTGCAGGACATAAAAGTATGGTTCCCTTTCAACATCAAGGAAGGTAAGGCTGAACAATGAATGACAGAGGTAGCAATGAGGATAAAATTGAGCCACACATTTCACCTTGCATGCTGTACTGACACTGTATTAATAAACTATATTTTTCTTTTCTTATTTTATATTCTTCTCTCCATTTTATAGTTGACCATTCCTTTGGCTTCAAAAAGAATACTGAGGCAAAATGACAACAGGCATCTTACTAGCAATCTTGTTACCGAGAGATATTGATGAATTGATGGCAATTGTCCTTTCAACCATTCCAGTCTGTCTTTATGGGATTTTTTTTTTACATATTATTTTGTGGTCTTTCACAGGGTCTTCCTGACTTGTCTTCTGCTATTCATTCTCTTTTTTTTCCTGGCACATTTGTAATTATTTTCAACTTTGGGTGTTCATATATGTTTATAAATGGATAGGGAGGTCTCTGCTTCATGGACCATCATTGCCACCACCATTCCTTTCTGCTTAGAAGTAAACCAGGTTCTAACTTGCTGTTCAGCATTTTGAATGTTGGCATTTTGAGCCCAGTAAAGTCATGAATAGGCCTACAAACCACTGGGCACTGAGAAATGCCCCTGACTTCTGCAGGCCAGTAGTCAGCAGTCCTTGCAGTTGGAGTATAGTATCTACCATCTGTGTTGTGATGTCACCATAGATGCTGTGAGAGTGGACAAAAGTGCCTTGAGTTGAAACACTCATATAAACCCAGATATAGGTTTGCCTTAAGCTAACTCCATGTTTTTTGTCCACATTGTTGCTGAAGATATTTCTGAATAAAAATCTTATGAAAACTAGTCTTTTAAGTGGGTCTTGATAAAGTTCAGACTCCCTTGATGAGTACCTTAAAAAAAAATGTGGTTTCATTCCCATCTTGCTCTCTTTCCAAAGCCCACTACCAACTCATAATTTATCTATCTTACTGTTGTTCTTTAAGAAAGTCATAGATTCTCATGCCTCTTTGTTTCCCATGTACTTATCTTTCCACTTTGAGTGGCATCTTTTCTGTCTTTCATATGGGGTAGGCAAAGTTCATCTGTAAATGTTGGATAAAGAATCCTTTTTATCAGCATGAATTTATCTTTACATCTGACATAGTATGTTTCTGATATTTCTTTCCTACCATTATCATAATTCACATACAGCAAATTGTGATCTTTACTTTCTTAGCTTTTATTTCTCTCTGGCCTCAAATCTCTGAGGATGTCAATATATAATATTATGTTTGCTAATTACTGAAGAAACACTTACTGATGGTTTAATATTCTAAAACATCTCAGAGAGTGAAGTCACTTCTCACATTACAAATGCACTAAGTTTATACAATTTGAATTGTGTCAAGATGGGTGAGATGGGATTTGGAACATTAGCCTCCATGACAAACACAAGAATAGTTCAGAGACAACAGATTTGGTTATGGTAATGAGAACTATGAAAGAACAAGGATATTAGGGCCGAAATTTAATTTTGGAGAGTTTTGAAATCCAGCTGAAGACACTTGGAAGATATCTATGATCCTTAATAAGGAGATTGTGTAGTCTGTTATTTTAGAAAGGCTGTCAAGTAATCCAACATAATTTATGTTGGATATAAAAGACTGGACTTATATAGAGCAGTTATAATTAGTTTAGATAAAAGAGAAATATCCATGCATATTTGTTTACACCTGTCATTGCAGTCCTAGAAAGATGAGACAGGAGATCTTGAGTCCTGGACTAGCCAAGACTATGTGATGACACTGTCTGCAAAGCAAAAGAAGGCAACACTTTATAGCCAGGTAAACAGATTTAAACATGATATTTTTTATGAGTACCCTCTAATGTAGAATTAAATAGCTTATTGTTGAGAGATGCTTTCCACAATTTTTAACTGACTTTAACCTTTGAAAAGATAAAAAAAATTCCTTTAATAATAGATTTTAGCATACAGTGGTTATTACTTTCAGTATAGCATATAAGTCAAATAGTACAAAGCTATTCTTTTGAAACTAATGTAGTTTGAAAATTCAATTTTTCCTTTATAACCAGCCTAAAAATTTGCTGTATCTAAATAAAAAGTAGTTCCATGCAGAGGTTTAATTAAGTCCTAAGTTGTATAGATAATTTCCTTAGTCTCACAGGTCATCCCTACTTGATACTGTGCTGAAAAGTGTGTGTTTTAATCTCATATGACTTCGATGGAAATTGCCACATAATGATGCACTGCAAATGTGAAATGCTCTGATCCATGTGCAAGCAGGACAGGAAGGGCTTGATGGCAACTGTCACCATGAAATGTTCCTTCTGAGACCTGTGCCATATGCTAGAATTGAGGACATTTTGCTTCACCTTCAACTTCATCTTCCAGATTCAGATGTGCAGAGTTGTATTCTACAAACATAGATACTGCCAATTCACACACTGGTGGCCATTTCCTTCCATCCACACTACTTTTTTCTTTATGGTTTCAAGATTTTTGAGGAAATAAATAGCTACATTTTACAAAATAGTTGTGAACATTGAACCTATATTTTCTTTTTTATGTGCCATTAGATACTGACAAGTATAGTGCTTTTCAAATTTCTACTGTCATGTAAAAGTGAGGTTGCCAAGGTGACAATTCAGAATAGTGAAACTGTTTTTGTCAGAGAGTTCACACTGGAAGCCAAATCAATATCGCCAACTTTTCACCTTAAGAAATGTTCTTCCTCTATTATTATCATTCTCTGACCAGATATCTCTGTTCTGTGTGCTTTAGAGGATTGAAAGGAGTTTTGTCACCATTTTGTTGGCCTAATATGTGAGGGAAACTATGCATGTCAGCATTTCTTCAAGCAGGAGTTACCAATGTTTGCATGTCATTCTGTGACATCCCTTTAAAACTAGCTGGAGTCCTAGGAAGAATCTGCCAGATATCTTCCAGATTCATCAATGTCTGATGGTTCTATAAGAATTTAGGGATGAAAGAAAACATTAAATTATCAGAAATGTTTGATTGTGTTTGAGTTTGGCCTTGTTTTTCCTCAAAGGGGTATAAATAGGTTTATTGAACATGGAGCTAATATTTGTTCTAATACTGAATAGGATATGTTATCATTTGTTTTATCCATAGAAAGCCCTGAAATCAGTGTCTAAACATCCTTCTAAGGAAAGAGTGACAGTAATGAGCAGCTGCTCATTCATTTTAATGGTTAGCTACATGCTAAGTACCTATCTGTCTAGTCCTGTGCTAGAAAATGGAAAACTGAAACTGCTTAAACTCAACATGGCTTCTGTTTTTATGGATCTGTAGTCTCTTTAAGGAGGACAGATTTGGATTAAGTAGATTTAAGACTGCACCAGTAAAGTGCTATAAAAGACTCTCTTAAGTACTTGACTTAGAATTCAAGGAAGGCTTCCTGGAGGATATACAGTTGAGAACTAAAAGACTAAGTGGATAATAACATAAAGAATATAGTGAGCAATATTGTAGCAAGTTAAGATACTGAGAGAGAGCTAGAGACCTGGGAAGGCAAAGATGATGAAGGAAGACAAGTGGAGTGGTGGTGAAACAATGACCATTTTCTGATGACACCATGCACTTAATGATTTGTATTCTAAACAAATTCTATATCATTCTGCTAGGAATTAAAAATTATTTTATTAACTTATTTAAAGAATTCTCAGAATGTTTGAGGCATAGCCTCATTTATAAATATATGACATATGTATATATATATATACATTCCAACTTTAATATATTTCCATACTACATCTTTATTATCTGTATATGTATCCATGTATGGTACATATGTGCATGCTTTCAGAAATAAGGTTTTTTTTCCTTTCACCTCAGTGAGGTATTCACTTTTGTTCCTGTCATGATATACACCACAGTCTATCTGGGCTTCTGAATGGTCTCAATTCAGACTTCTGTCTTGCTATTGGAGTGTTAGAATTACAGATCTTTGTCTCTCTATCTAACTTTTTCATATGTTTTTTTTTTTTTTTTTTTGAAAAAAATTCAGGTGACTTCTCAGACTTGTGTGACAAAAGCCTTTACGCTCTAAGCCATCTCAAGAGAACTAAAAAGCATTTTTAGAAATTAAAAAGGGGTTTTCACAGAAGAAGGAAGCTACAGGTAGGTAGAGCTACATTTTTTATTACAGCACTTGATGACAGATTACAGCTTGTTCTACTTGGATAGATTTCATGGAAGGAGAAAGGAAAAAATACAAGAGGCATTTGGAAGGAAAAAAATCAAGGACCTAGAATTGGAATGGACACAGGCAATGAGAAGTCATTGTTCATTTTTGACTTGCACAAATCACTAGATGGTAGCCACACTGAAACTGGCAATGATGGAAGGCATCAGTAGAGTGGAGGAAACCAAGGACTACATGTCAAAAGTGTAAAATATGACTTGTGTTTGAAACAGGCAGAGGATGTTTAAAAAGTCACTGAGTCTACATATCTACTGGTGAGTTGTAGTTCTTGGATGAAGATCTAATCTGTAAGCCTTCTGCATAAAGAAAACAACTGCTAATGTAGGTATAAATGAATCATCCAGGGAAGTAAAGGGTAAAGAAATTTGAAATGATGATGATGATGATGATGATGATGATGATGATGATGATGATTTTTATTTTCTATATATAGAGAGATAGCTACCAATCATCTATGTCTAAACTTTTGAAATGACTGAAATAAATGTACACTCCTTTGACAAATAATTCACATTATCTACTTTTAATAGATGTCAAAAAATGTCAGGATTATTAACAACCTATCAAACTAAGGCAATGGCTTGCTGTATTAGCAATTTAAATCAAGGGAGGGTAAATCAATGTTAAGTTTCCACTTTATTTCTCTGGACTGAGCCATCAAAACAAAACAAACCTAATTTAAAACATCATACTTCTTTCAATATGCATAAAAGTTAAAAAATTTATTCAAAATTTGTTGTAAAATCCTCAAAAAAAAAAAAAAAAAAAAAAGAAACCCACTTCATAAAGAACATTGGGCTTCATATTTCTGTAAAAATATTCAAAACCCACTTTTGTGCACTTTTCACATTCGTAGTGAATTCAAATACTAGTTACTTATGCTACTGAGTATTTAACTGAAAATACAGCAGAAGTATATTGCCTGCTGGGCGGTAGAAGATTCTAAGGGACATTGCTGAGACGGGAAATGAATTGATTCTTGGTATTGTTGATTTCCCAGTGAGCAACTTCTAAAAATGAAGTTATGCACATCTTAGGAATTTCTGAATATAAACTGTTGTTTATAAATTAAATGTAAAATTAAATATATATCAATGACTATTATGGAATACACTTGGATTATTGTTCAGGTCATTTTCTGTATTAGGATCACTATGATGCATAAAATGATGCATTAAATCTTCTAAAAAATTACATTTATTTAAAATTTTTATTTATCTATTTATTTTTATTTATTTATTTGTGTGTGTACATATCTACAAAAAACTTTTTCCTCCACCATATCTACCTAGGGCCACTCATGTCTCTCTCTGGCTCTTGGTGTCTCTCTCTCTCTCTCTCTCTCTCTCTCTCTTCCTTTTCAGGAAGACAATCTTTATTTTTGCCACATTGAGTTCTTATCATTTCACTGTGGTGAGGAAGATGTGTGGCAGGATAGTAAAGCATCTGGTCACATTGCATCTGTGGTCAGGGAGAAGAAAGGGATCAGTGCAAATGCTTATTTCATTTTCTCCTTTTTGTTTAGTTTGGGACCTCAGTCTTAGAATAATACTATCCACATTTAGTGTGAGTCTTTCACTTCTATTAGCTCAATTTATAAATTCCCATACAGACATGCCAAAGATTTATTTCTATGGTGACTGTAAATCTCATCAACTTGATATTGAAGATGAATCATCACAAAAGGCATTGCTCTTGCCCCCAAATAAAGAAAACTGGTAAGAAGGACAAACAGATTCCTAACAGGTTCCTCTGCTAGAATCATTTTTTTTTAGAAACAAGCTGGCTAAATCACAGACCCAAGACAGTGCAAGTTGTCTTAAGGCTGGAAGAAACACAGTGGCTCTCGAACTTCCAAATGCTGTGACCCTCTAATACAGTTTCTCATGCTTTGTTGACACCCAACCATAAAATTTTGTTGCTACTTCATTATTGTAAATTTATTACTGTTTATTTTGTAATGGAAATATCTGTGTTTTCTGATGGTCTTGTGCAACCCTGAAGGAACTGTCTTTTGAACCTCCCAAAGGACCACAACCTACAGGTCGAGAACCACTACTCTAATTGAAGACACTACACCTTTAAATACAAAAAGCTTTAATGAAACAGCGAGCTTGCTGTTTTGGAGATTTAATCTCCCATTGATTAGGTTTGTGGTCTTAAGGACTTGACTTCTACCCAGGAGGCTCTGTTACTGAGAAAGGCTCACTCCTGAGACTATTAAATCAGGTTTCAGTCACTCAGCAATGGTACCCTGGCTGCCTTCTGAGACCCTGTGATTGTTATTTTCTCAGCCAGAGAAAAACACTGTCCCAATGGATGTTGAGAAGCAAGCAGCCTTACAGCCTGGATCTTAGTTCTGACATTTCTAAGCTTGGAAATAGAAATGTACCTAATACTAATATACCACATTTTACCCCTGAAGAAATAATGAAGCTATTCCTACAACTTTTCTCACAGTATAGTTGGGAAAATTACAAATGATTAAATACATGTCTTGCACTTAGAATGATATATTTGTCAATCCCACTATTATTACTATTCACTTTCTGATAAATTTGAAGCTGTATTTAGCACCTATTTATATTCAGCATAAAATGTCTCTTGAGGTGTTGCAGGTAGTTTTGGCTACATTGCTTTGAGCTCCTGGCAAGTCACAGGTGTGTACCCTCCCAGGAACTATCTTGGATCCGCATATGAAAGATACACATGTTAGATCATTTTAAACCTGCCTCAATGTCTGGGATCTTCTAAGCCTCCCATAGCTAGTGTGCCCTTACCTTTACTCCTTGCTTAACACCTCTAAATCTGCCTTCCTCTTAGTTGATCTGTTACCTTTACACCTAACTCAACACCTCTAAATTTTTGTCCTGACCTGCAGGAAATTAGCAGGAGTCCGGGAGATCACCTGAAAGAAAGCGGGGGGGGGGGAGGGGAGGGACAGGGGTAGCAGACAAATACGAGAAGAACCACGACCTGTCTAGTTCATCAGATACTCATCTTTACACAGGGCTTATGTACACAAAAGGGAAGGATGTGAGGAAGGGGATGACGCAGGAATGTGGGTATTCAGGATGAGTACAGATATTTTCCAGAACGGAGTATCAGGAGGATAGAGGTTCAGGGGACATGTCACTATGACTCTAACTATGATTCACTTGTCTTTATATAAGTTGGTACTATCCACCAAGGCTACCTATCTGCAAGGTCTTTGACTACTCAGGCTTGGCAGCTCTCCACCAAAACTGCTTCTTTACAATAGCTTATAGCTATCTGTTTCAGTGTTTTTCCACAGAGACCCAAGACTTGGTGCTAACAGGCATGTATGTTAGGCCTAGTGCTGATTTTAGGCCTTCAGTGTAAGCAGGGCTGCCCCTGACAATTCCCCCTCTTTCCAAGTATAGAAGAACCATGGCAATTCCAATCTTGCAAAGGCAGAAATAGAGGCCTGACCTCCAGGAATTAAAGGGGACCTTGTAATGGCTATGGTCCTCCTGTTGTTGCTCAGCGAGGCGTGAGAGCCATACCCATACCGATGTCTTTTTCCTGGAGACAGATACTTTTGACATCAACCCCTAAGCAGTCAGGCTTGTCCCTCAGGGAACCCAGAAAGATATTTTAAATTTATATTCCCTTGCAGTGCTTAGCCTCGCAGCCTAAGCAAGAATTTAGATCACCAGTCAGAGGGGATTCTGGGTGGCCCCTCTCTGCTTGGTCTAGGGGCGGGAGTCCCCTCTTTTAGGTTGAGTGGAGAAATGTTTTGGGAACACCCTGGATAGAGTAAAAACCTCATCTTGAGTCTAGTGGTCCTCCATAGCTAACTTATGATAATATATCTGAATAAGTTTTGCTATCAAATCATCTGTCTGTTGTTTCACAAAGTTATTCAGCCTATTTAGGGCCTAGGGACAAAAAGAAATAAGCAGAAGTAACCCAATTAATGGTCCCAAAATTGTAGGAAGTAGTGTTGACAACCATGGAGAGGTTGAAAACTAACTCTTGTACCAGCTCTCATCTTTCTCCCTCTCTCTCTGTCTTTTCTGGGGGCCTTCTCTGACTGTCTTATGCTCTTTTTAACCATCCCTGTTTTATCTATGTAAAAGCAACATTTTTCTTTAAGGGCAGTACATAGTCTAGAGCTGTACACAATCATTTCTATTGTAAAAGGCTAAATCAAGTCCAATTAAGTCCTTTGCATTTTTTGGAGATCACTTCAGACAGCAAAATGAGGGATTTCTTCAGATTAGTGATGTCAATCTCTAGCTGTTTGATGTCCTTGTCAATGGCCCATCAAAGGTCTGAGTAGTATAAGTCTGGAGGCCAGCATCAGGATTAGAACTTCCAACAGCAAATACCACTGGTGATTCACTTTTATCTGGAAAGGAAAAAGAAGGGAAATCTCAAGGAGATTTCTCTTCCCTGGATATCAGTTGTTATTCTTCTTATTTATAATTGGGCCTGGCTTTGTGGGGGTATCTATTTATTTCAATTAATCTTTTTGGCTGTCATTTAGCTGTGCCTTCTTTGGTATCAAATAAGCATATCAATTGCATATGAGAACTGGGTCTGGGCCATTCCATTTAAAGGTAAGAGGGTCCTTCCACATAACTGTGGCATAGTTTTTATTGGTCTCAGCGTGCCAAAGGCAGTCAGCAGCAGGTTTGCTGTGAGCTTTCAGATTTAGAAAATTGAGAATGAACAAGGCATGATGGAGAATATTTCTGGGAGACACCTTCTGGGGGTGTAACTCTCCCTCTTTTGTTTTAAAAGCCAATTTTTAGAGTTCTTAGTAAAACCAGGGCAGAAGTGCTAGCAGCCACTTCTCTCACACTCGGAGAGTCATGAAGACAATATTTTAAAGTTCCACAGTATCTGTTCTACAATACCTTGTCCTTGAGGATTATAAGAAATTTTAGTAACATGGGTAATACCAAATTGTCAATAAAACATCTCAAATGTCTGACTGTAACAGTCAGTTTTGTTTATTTTAATATGATATGGAACACCAAGCATAAAAAAATAGTATAGGCAATAACTAATTGTACTTTTGATTGTTTCTCTGGTTAAAGTAATTGTAACTAGAAAGCCTGAAAAGGTATTAAATCACATATACATATTTTAATTTTTAAAATAAAAAATGAGTAACATTTACTTGTCATAATTGATTAAATATAAGTCCTCAAGTATTAACACCATTATGAAAAAAATAGAGGACACTAAAAACAAATTTTGCAATTTGATTATACACTCTCTAAAAATATCAAATTGCTGTCTCAAACTATTAATATTAAACATATGTAATAATTGTTAAGCAACACCACACCCCTTTGGAGCAGATCTCCACAGATCCACAAAGATACACTATCTTGTGTGATGTTATATAGACGAATAGATGACTTTTTAAATCTTATGATGATCTTATAAAAAATATTTAAAATTATATCTGTGATTATTAAGCTGTTTTATAACGAGACTGTTACTAAGTCTTTTACTGATAGTCAAAACTGTAATAAGAATTTTGTCAGTCTCTCAAATAACATCAGTTAATTGTTTTTAGATAATAACCAGACTTTTTTCCACTCAGAGAACATTCTAAAAGGTTATAAAACAATTTGTCAAACATAAATAAAAAGGAACCAACAATTTACTATAGGTGTTAGGACAGAAAATAACAAATATTATCTGGGCTTATCCACACAAATTTTCACTAATAACCCAGTTATAGTTTTAAACCTTCAGTGAACCTGTGGAACCAGGCAGGTAATGGATGTTTAGTCACACAATCACTTCCAACAAATATGTATATAAACATTTTTTTCATTATAAACCTTTATCTGAATTTAATTTTTGGTATAAACTTGTAACAAACTTTGCAACATGCTATCATATATTTTAAAAAAATTATGAATACTGAGGACAAAAGGATAAGAGGACAAATTAATGGAGAGATAAAACAGAACTCTGTCTTTTTCCTACTTAGGATAGTATAAAATAGAACCTTTTTCCCTTTTTCAAATTAAATAAAGTTTTCTTTTGTACTTTTTCTTTAGATAGCTATCACAGAAAACTTTTTTACACTTAATAATAAACTCTTTAATAACTTATTTAAGTGGCCTCTGACTTGTAGTCATAAGTCAGAGTCCAGCAGTTTTTTGCTGAGACAAAACGAAAGCTGTCTACTCAATCTTTGGCTGTTTTTAGAATGAGGTGTTAAGTGGCAAAAACTGTAGTTTCTGGCCTCAAGGATCATAAAAGGCAGATCAGCTACAGTGGCACAGCAATCTAGATAGACAAACTTTTATTATTAGTAACCCCAATGTAAAGAATAAAATTGCATGGCCAATTGTTTTTGTAAGGTCTGTAATTTATCTCATATACAAATTTGTTATGGCATTTTTCTGGGGTCCAGGTAATCTAGCATGAATTTTTAAATGTCTTATAAAATTAAGGAAAAGTACATGTTTTTAAAATTGAGCTGTATTTGTAAAATTTGAAAATTAGCAATATCTAAAAAAGAAACAGTTTCAAGCAATTATAAGCCATATACTGGCCATGATAATACCAATTGAAAGCTTAATTTTTTGTATTTTAAATAGTGGCTACAGCACGTAGTTTAATTATTTGTACTGAAGCGGGGGAACTCAAGAGAGTAAACATGTAATCTAATTATATATACTGTCTTTTCATTAAATGAGCTGTCTATTAATATAGTAAACACACCTTTTATGGGCTATATTTATAAATTCATGAGAAATACAAGAGTATAATATAGAGAAAAGCTGTAACAAATTGATCATGTATTAGGCCAGATATCAGTATTTTAAAATAACCAATTATATTATTATTTGGAATACGAAATATTTCATTAAGTTCTTTCTTAAGATACATTTGTGATCTTGACCTATAATTTTGTATTAACAGCAACAGCCTCAAAACAGGATGTTAAAACTTCTTTTGGGAATAGAGAAATATAAATCTATATTAATAATCTTTTTTATCAAAGGACTGTTATAAAACAGCCAACAACTAATTAATTTATGTATCTATTAAAACAGGTTTTTCTATTTTCTATAAAATTATTCTTTTATCAGCTAAACAAATTAAGGTTTGTATCTCTCTTAAGAACATTAAACAGAGGCTTAAATTCTTTTGTGGAGAGCTTAAAATAAGATCTTAGCCAATTAGCATCTCCCAGAAACTTTTGAAAATAATTTAAAATAAGTATTCTATCTTTTCTTACTTGAATTTTATGTCACAGTTTATTTAGGAATATAGCTGATGTCTCAGACATTGAAAAGATATGATCTTTGGATGTTTTTGGAGCAACAAGCACTTTCTAAAATGTTAAAGATCATTGTATGAGAGCAAAGACTTGTATCAAAACTCCTTTAGAGGGATCAACTAATAAGCCAATTGTTTAGCAGGAGAAGGTGTTCATCAGGGCTTTGTTTGATCTTGGATAAAACTCTTATTGAAATATCTTTTATAACTTTGATTTTTGAATGACTCTAAGTCTGAATTACCAGTTTTAATCTAGTTTTTTATTACCAAAATTGTAAATTTGCAATCATACCCAATAACATATAAACAGGACATATAGAGCATACATATACATATATATATTTTAAACCAATTAAGAAATAAGAATAAATGTACATCTAAACAACTTTTCTTACCTTTTTAACTGTAATTTAAGAGAAACACACTTATCAAACTGAGAGACACCCTTACTACAGAAACTCTTGGCCTCCTTCCAAGAGCCGCTTATGAAAACACTTAACTCTTTTCAAGGTTCTTTCTGCCAGTGCTCTTCTCCTAGCCACAGAGCAGGGTAAATTATCAGTTTTTGCTGTGTAAATTGAGACTACTTCCCAAGAAAGTTTCAAACTAAATTGAGCAAGCAATTTTAACTAGTTTCTTTTTTAAGCAGGAAACAGAACACAACAATCATTCATATGAGACAAAGACAGACAATAGACACACATGGATAGGTTGGCATGCCAAAGACACACAATAAACAGAAAAGTAGAACTGAGAATCTCTCCTAGAGAGAGCCAGAGAGACAAGGGTGTCCCCCAGTTATCTCTTGCTTCCCAGGAGGACTCTGTAATAAGCTTTTTGTTTTTCTTTTGTTAACACACCAGAGAGAGGGCAACTTCTTTTCTTTTTGCCGTTCCTCTCTCTCATTTTCAACGTTCAACTTTTTATCTCCTCCTTAGGAGGTATAATATTTTTTATCAATAGTCCTCTCTTGGGAGAACAACACTAATGAAAGCAAAGAATTTTTAAAGATCTGTTTTTTCTTAACCCTAGTTCTCCGTGTTCTGAAGATAGGCTCCTGGAGCCATGTCACAAAGAGTAACTGCTTAGAAAATGTTTGTCCCATGTCTTTTTCTTAACTTTAATTCTTATTTTTAACCCTAATTCTTTTTCTTAACCTTCTTTTTCTTAACCTTAATTCTTCTTAACCTAAATTTATAGCTAACCTGAATTGTTTTTCTTAACCTAAACTGTTATAGCTAAGCCTGAATTGTTTTTCTTAACCTAAACTGTTATAGCTAACCTGAAATTGTTTTTCTTAACCTAAACTGTTATAGCTAACCTGAATTATTATTCTTAACCTAAATTCTTTTTCTTAACCCTAATTCATCGCACCTGGGGTGATTCACTCCTTGAGTGTCACGAGATGCCTGTCCCAGGGGGCCTTTTACCTCAAGGCCGACGCCACTCCAATCCTCCCAAGGATCATCCCACAGTTGGGTGAACTGTGGTATCCTTCTAACTGGGAGTGCTCTCAAGCAAATCAGGGGGTGGGGTGGGAAATGTCTCACTTGGGTGCTCCTTTGGGGGAGTCACTCTAAAAAGTGCTCCGAGGTAGTGCCTCCATGCACTCCAAGCAGCCACTCTCAAAGCTCCCAAAAACCTGGTAGGCCTACCTTCTTTAGGGAGTCAACGTACCCTCTTCTGTGATCTCCTCGAGCTCCTATATGCTAGGGGGGTGGAATGTCTCGTCTTCAAGGCCTCTCAAAGCTGGGCGCCACAATGTCCTGTCCTGCAGGACATTAAACAGGAGTCCGGGGAGATCACCTGAAAGAGAGTGTGTGTGGGGAGGTGAGCTGACGAATACTTGAAGAACCACGACCTGTCTAGTTGATCAAATTGTCATCTTTCCTGTTTCACACAGGGCTTATATACACAAAAAGGGTAGGATGTGAGGAAGGGGATGAAGCAGGAATGTGGGTATTCAGGGGGAGTACAGATATCTTCCAGAACAGAGTATCAGGGGGATAGAGGTTCAGGGGACATGTCACTATGACTCTAACTATGATTCACTTGTCTTTATATAAGTTGGTACTATCCACCAAGGCCACCTATCTGCAAGGTCTTTGGCTACTCAGGCTTGGCAGCCCTCCACCAAAGCTGCTTGTTTACAATAGCTTACAGCTATCTGTTTCAGTGTTTTTCCACAGAGACCAAAGACTTGGTGCTAGCAGGCATGTATGTTAGGCCTATTGCTGATTTTAGGCCTTCAGTGTAAGCAGGGCTGCCCCTGACAAATTTTCCCTAAGCTTAGTTGCCCGGTTATCTTCTGTGAAGCCCATTGGTCTTACTGTCCAAGATGCCTTCAGTATGCCCTTCCATGGCTGCTTTCTCTTTCTGCCTACATTTTGGAAGATTCCCCTGTACCTATGAGTCTGTTCCATCTCTATCCCCAAGGTGTCTCGATTCTTCTCTTCCTCTCTTATGGCTTGTAACACCATCTGAAAAGCATGATACTCTATATCATGTCTTTAATGTTGAACTTAGGTTTGCATATGGGACTATAATTAGTTTTCAACCCTGTCAGAATTAAAATATTGTAGTTCTAATGCTTTGACTTAATCAGGAATCTGAGAGTATTGATGCTAAACATCCTTGTCCCAAATTAGTTATTCATCAATCAATAAAGATGCCAGAGGCTAAAGGTTGAGTACAAAGAAAAACGCAGGACTTTTGGGCTCCCAAAGGCTAGGAGACAGGAAGAAGAGAATCAAGATACTTGGAGGAAAGAGACAGAACAGACTCAGAGCTACAGGGGAGATCTTCCAAAATGAAGGCAGAAAGGGAAAGAGGACCATGGAAGGGCATTCCAAAAACATCTTGGCAAGAACAATGGCCTTCAAAGAAGTAACTGGGCAACTAAGCTGAGAGAAGATTTAGAGGTTTGAACAAGGAGTAAAGGGAAGGGCACACTAACCATGAGAGGCTTAGAAGAGCCCAGCCATTGAGCCTGTAAGGCAGGTTAAAAATGAGCTAATGTGTGTGTGTCTTTCATCTGTAGATCTGAGGTAGCTCTTGGGTAGGTGTGCACCTGAGACTCATTGAGAGCTCAAATTGGTATAACAAAAGCTACCCACAACATTGAGGTACTATATTGTAAGCTACAAATAACTTGCAGAGTCTGGATTCCAGTAACACAATGCTCTTCCCAGAATGCTCCTCTTCTCAAATCTTTCCTTTTTCTGTGTCATTGAAGCCTTTTACTTCCTGCCTTCTTTCTTCCAGCAGTAGCTAATCTTGCCTTCTGCACCTATAGCCTTCACATCTCTCTCACCTCTTCCTTGCCATTCACAGACTTTACTTTCTTCATTATGTGTATGGGCAATTAGAGAAGCCAAAAACTTTCTGGGGCATGCAAAGTGTATGTAAGTATGTGACAGTGAACAAGTACATACGTATATGTGTGTTTGTAAATGTTTTTCAAACTAAGAAGTCAAAGTTGTTTTTTGGAAAGGTTTCAAGGAACAACAATCTTGAGAGGAATGCATTAGACAGGATGGCTGCTAAGCATTTAGTCCAAGACAGTTTGAGGTAACTGTTTCTGTCCACTACACCATTTTGTAATTCTTATGTTTTTCTTGGGTGTCAAAGAACTTCTATCATAATAGCTGTATAACAAAAAAAAGCCTTACTGTGAAGTACTGATGTTTCTTTTCCTTACTTTTTTGGATTTTTATTAAAAAAAAAAGTGTTTCTAGCTAGGTGTGAGAGTACAAACATAGCATTTGGGGAGCTGAAGTAGAAGGATAAGAAGTTCAAGACCAGGCTGTAGTCTATAACCCTATCTCGAAACCAACAAAAACAGAATTTAAAAAATTATGATTAAGCTAAATGATAACCCTCCACTTTAAGTCAAATTACTTTCCATTGATAAAGCAAGTACCTTTTCTGTGGTCTCCCATTTAGACATAATACAGTCAGTGAAAATTGTTCCTTTACATCTTTACTTTGTGTTTCAGGTGCTTTCAGTAGGAAATTCCTATAGACTGCTGTATGTGACTGATGGCTTCACTGAGATTCTGAAGACCTGTGCTGAGAAGTCAGATGCAAGGTGGCATTATCTGTGGCCTTGTTGTCTTTGGTGGAACTGCTTTAAGAGAAGATGTTCTAAAACAGAATCTCCAGCTACAATTGCATGGAGGGACCATGCTTGGTACACTGAAAGGGAATAGATGGAGACTTCTCTGTCATCCAGCATAGCGACAGATTTATTTCAAGTTCACTTTTGTACTATCCAACATTATTCCTGTCAATAACAGATCATGTGGTGTTTGTCTCACAAAATAATTCTTAGGCATTTTTGCTCAGCTACCTAAGGAATAACAACCATAATTTTATGATCTTTGCGTATACTCATTTGAATGAACAAATATAAATAGCCAAAAACCTTTAGGGACTTTCTGAGGCTAAAATGACTATGAGTGTTGAGCTTTTGTATAAGTGATGTCCTTTGTTTCTCCTCTACTTGTTCTGTTTGTATAACACAATGGAATGCCCAGGGTTAGAGATGTTTTGCTGCAAATGTAAAAACAGACTGTCTTGGAGATGAAACAGAGTTGTTATGAGACAATTTATAGTTTAAAATCATTGGAGAAAAATGAAAAATACAATTAAAATAGGGAAAAGATATGAAAAGGCAGAGGGGAATCAATAGCTTAAGAGGTTGCTTCTGGAAGCAATGTGCAGATCCTCCTTTGAGCTCCGGCCCAATCAGTTCCATTTCAACTTAAACACAGCCATGGTTTGAGTGTGGGTCCTGAATTGTTTGTGTTGGAAGCTAACCTTATACATTCATGGTACTTGGAAGTAAAGACTCTCACAATGTAATTTGGGTCATACAAGGTGATCAGGGTGAGTTTTCTGTTGGCATTAGAGGCTTTATAAGAAGAAAGGTCTGAGCTGGCAAAGTCTTGCCCTCACAGTCTTGCCCCTATGCCGTGAGGCATTACACCAGATTGTCACATAGTAGGGAAAGTCTCCCATGTTCACAGCACAGAACAAGACCTTGTGCTAAGAATTCTCGGACTCAAGACTAATGAGCCAAAACTGTTTTATTTTTTAATATTATATAAGACATACACGAGAAAAATGTTCATGTGTGTGTAACAGGAGATATATTTCCTTCTTCATCTCAATATCACATCTTCACAGATATTCATTGGAAGTATGTTCAAGTCTCCAAAAATAAAAGATCAGGTAAACAGGCATATTTATAACATAAAATGGAATACAGTAACACACATAAATTGGTAGAAAAAGTTTTAAAAATTCTAAACACCCAGAACTACAGAGCTGTATTTTACTCAAAAAAGAAATCAGAGTATAGACAGTAAGAATGAATATAGTAACTAAGGGCTGGATGGCCTGTATTGTTGGTGAGAAGGGGGTGGTTGAGAGGACTGGAGGAATATCTGTGGTTCTGGCAATGTGGAGTCTCTTCCATTCCTCCTTGAGCTTGTTGAGGAGCTGTATGCTCTTTTAGAAAAACCTTTCTGTTGTATATCTCAGCTTCCTTACTTTTGTGCAATAATAATTTCATAGAATTAATAGAATAATAATTATCAAATGATGAATGAAGGACATTCCATTGAAGGACACTGGACAATTCCCTCTGTTTTCAGTTTTATAAACCAGAAATTATTTCATTTGGTGTGTATGGTGTTATTTGATGATGTGTAATGCCTGCACATGAATCTATATAGTACTTTCATGGCTGATGTTCTCAGAGCCTAGAAGAGAATGTCTAATCCTCTTGGACTGCAACTCACTGCTAGTTATAACTGCCATTACTGCTTGTAACTGTTGTAACTGCTGTGTGAGTACTGATAACTGAATCTGGGTCCTTTATCTGTAAGTGTAGTCTGTGCACTTAACTGCTGAACCATCTCTCTAGCCCTGTTTTATCTTTTATCAGATGAAAGGTCTCAGATACCTCAGATTTCTAAAATTTTACATTTTCAAATTTATTGTGTAATTCACTAAATATGACTTTCTTTTCTTCATAAAAATTCAGAATGCCATAGCTAAAGAAAAGAAAATTGGGTTAATGGCATAGGTCACTTGACAAAGACCCTTGCCACAAAGCCTGTTAACTTGTATTTGATCCCTGGGAACCATATGGTGCAAGAAGAGAAACCACACCAGAAAATTTTCTTCAGATGTCCACATGCATATTAAGACATGTGTGCCCTTCCCACACACCACATAAGAAACAAATAAATTACCCCCAAATAAGAAAAACATTTTAGAAATAATGCATTTGTTTAAAAATACCTAATAGAAAATTTATAAGTTTCTAAGGTTATTCCTATAGTACTGCATAAGCAAATGAGCAAACTTCAGAGTAAGGTCAGTAGGATGCAGATATTCTAGCCCATTTGCTGAACACAGAGAAGGTAGCACACAAGTGATGTTTGGTTCTTTTTTAATTTTGCCTGGAGGTCTGCGATAACACACAGTATCTGGAAGAAGCATGTTGTCTTCCTACATGTACTGATCTGTGTGTCATGTACTGAGAAAAGGCTCTTGTAGGGAGCCAGATCAGAATAGAAGAAGACAAGAACACTGGAGAGGTTAAGGGAAAAATGACTGGAAATCTAAAACTCTGGGATTTCATCTTGAACTTGGAAAAGTTTGCTAATTAACTAGCTTCACCTCCTCACCTCCTATTCTGTGGTTTAATAGTCATAGAAAAGCAACGAGAGAGTCCCAGCTTACATTATTTGCTTTATTTTTTTGCATTGATAATAGATTTTTTTCTCATACAATGTATTCTGATTATGTTTTCCTGTCCCTCTATTCCTACTAATTATTTCCTGCAAACCTCCCCTCTTATCTAGATCCATGTCCTTTCTGTCTTTTATTAGAAAGCAAATAGGCTTCTAAAGACTGATTATAAAATAATCCCCTTATCCCATCCCCCTTCCTCCTATTTCTCTGAGGGTGTGCTCCAACCATCCTCCCATTCCCGCCTTCCTGCTCTCGAATTCCCTAACACTAGGGAATCCAAACTTTTGGGGACAAAGGCCCTCCACTTCCACTGATGCCTGACAAGGCCACTCTTAACAACCTATACAGGTGGAGCCATGAGCTCCCCCACTCTTTGTGTTCTCAGGCTGGAGGTTTTAGAATGGTTACTCCAGCTTGTTTCTTAGGACCATTTGCTTGAAAATTTGTTTTCCAGCCTTTTATTCTAAGGTAGTATCTGTCTTTGTCACTGAGGTGGGTTTCCTGTATGCACCAAAATGCTGGGTCCTGTTTACATATCCAGTCCAGTAGCCTATGTCTTTTTATTGGGAATTGAGTCCATTGATATTAAGAGATATTAAGGAGAGGAGATTGTTGCTTCCTGTTATTTTTGTTATTAGTGGTAGCATTGTTTGTGTGGCTATCTTCTTTTGGATTTTTTTGAAGAGGATTACTTTCTTGCTCTTTCTAGGGTATAATTTCCCTCTTTGAATTGGAGCCTTCTAGTATTATACTTTGTAATGCTGGATTTGTGGAAAGTATTATGTAAATTTGGTTTTGTTGTGGAATATCTTGATTTCTCCATCTATGGTAATTGAGAGTTTTGCTGCATATAGTAGCCTGGGCTGGCATTTGTGTTCTCTTAGGTTCTGTATTGTAGGACCCCGAAGGGCTGCTATGCCCTGGCTGAGACTTTCCGTGTGCTGCTGTCTACTAAGTAACATTCTGCAGTTCCTCTAAGATCAAAAACATCCTGACTAAGGCATGGTGCCCCAGGAACGGAATTTACACTTGACATCCTATTGCCCCAGAGTTGAGTTCCTGTTTTTTCCTGAGTTTGTGTTTTTCCTTCCTTGGCTTGGTGTACATATTGAAGCTGCCCAGTAAAGGCATTGGCATTCCCTCATAATGAATGACCTGAGTCTGAGTCTTTCTTTAATACCCCAGGCCTACCCCCAAGCTCAGTACTATGGCTACACTGGAGCTGTCAAGTGGAGGTTCCACCAAGATCAGGAAAGAGAGGAGAACCTGATGGAATTGTTCCTTGAAGAAGCCTGGTGCTGCTGGCTGGTGCAGTGAGTGGAATGTATTGGAGAAACGTTGTGGGATAAGACGGAAAGCTGTGCTATGTGAGCATGAGCTTTGATGGTGCCATGGGAATTGTGAGTTCCTTCCTACGAGTATTGACACAGGATGATGCAGGTAAGAAATCCTTGTATGAGGTGGAAAATAGCTCCAGATCTGAGGATGAGGAAGAAACTTTAAAAAAGGAAATATCTTATTTAAAGGAAAGATTAAAGAAATGCAAGGTCCAAAAGGGAGCGGATTGGAAAGGGGAGCGACCACCTAGTAAAAACCCTTTTGTGGACTCTACGGAGGCCACTGCTTCTCCAACATTGAAGAATGCTTTCTGAAGGATTGGTGAGTAGCAGAGCCCATCCCTAAGAAGGGGGTGATTTTTTTCTAAAGCAGGTTCCAATCATGCTTATCCTGTAATAGAAATCCCTCACCCCAATAACCCTGGGCAAATGCTTAGGAAGCATGTGCCTTTGTCTTTTAAGGAATTAAAGAGCCTTAATGAAGCAGTTTCCTCCTATGGGGCCTTGGCACCCTTTACTTAGGCAATTTTTGAATCCTATAGCACCTTTAATTTAACACCAGGAGATTGGCAACAACTGTCCCGTGTGACATTGAGTGGGGGAGACTATTTACTGTGGAGGGGAGAATATCAGGAGCAATGTGTTACCATAGCAAGATTAAATACACAGGCAGGGCAGCCCCAGAGAAATCTAGAAATGCTAGCCAGATCAAGAAAATATGCTGCTTTCCATCAGCAGATTCATTATGATCCTGCCATTTATGCCCAAATTGCCACTGCAGTCTTTAGATCCTGGAAGGCCTTGCCTAATAAGGTGGCTGGAGGTCAGCTATCCAGGGAGGTCCAGGGACCCTCCAAGCCCTTTGAATAATTTGTGAATAAACTACTCCAGTTAGCAAAAAAATTGTTTGGGGATGGTGATACCGCCATGCCTGTAGTAAAACAGTTAGCTTTTGAAAATGCTAATAAATGGTACAAAGGAGTCATCAAACCACATAGATCAAAAATCTTAGATGATTACATTAAAGTTTGAGATGAAATTGATGGAAATTTTATTATGGGACAAGTACTCGCAGCTGCAGTACAAAACAGATCTAGCAAGAATAAAATTTCTTTGAATGTGGCCAAGCTAGACATTTTAAGACAGATTGTCCAGGAACAAGGGGATTATGGTTGCCCTCGATGCTGAAAAGGCCATCATTGGAGTAATGAATACAGGTCAAAATCAGATGCTGATTGAAAAATGGGCAGCAGGGCCTGCTCTGGGGCCCACAAACCAAAGTGTACAAGCCATGAATATCACTATTACCCATACTCCAGTTCGGTTTGTGCCTCAAACCAACCCATTTATGTCAAAGACCTTGTCAGAGGTACTCCAGGAAGTGCAGAATTGGACCTCCACTCCTCCACCAGAGCAATATTGACACATATGGAGCCAGCCCAGTAAAGCCATTGGCATTCCTTCATAATGAATGACCCGATTCTGAGTCTTTCTTTAATCCCCCTGATCTATGTCCTAGCTTGATACTATGGCAGTGCTGGAGCTGTCACTGTATGACATCTCTCGGGGATCTTCTCACTTTTATAGTATCTGGTGAGAAATCTGGCATAATTCTGATAGGTCTGTCCTTATATGTTATTTTACCTTTTTCCCTTATTGAATTTAATATTCTTTCTTTGTTTTGTGCATTTGGTGTTTTGATTATTATGTGACGGGAAATATTTCCTTTCTGGTCTAGTCTATTTGGCGTTCTGTAGGCTTCTTGTATGTTTATGGTCTTCTCGTTCTTTAACCCAAGACGAGAAACTAATTTTCTCTCAACAAACCCAAAAGAAGAGAACCACACAAGCATAAGTCTGCCTGTAACAATAAAAATATCAGGAAGTAAAAATAATTGGTTTTTAATATCTCTCAACATCACTGGACTTAATTCCCCAATTAAAAGACTAGACTAGCAGGGTGGATACATAAACAGGACCCAGCATTTTGTTGCATACAGGAAACATACCTCAGTGACAAAATCAGACAGTATCTCAAAGGAAAAGGCTGGAAAAATTTTCAAGCAAATGGTCCCAA
The DNA here is from genome assembly GCA_021653895.1 of Mastomys natalensis. Taxonomy (NCBI): domain Eukaryota; kingdom Metazoa; phylum Chordata; class Mammalia; order Rodentia; family Muridae; genus Mastomys; species Mastomys natalensis. Next base: position 354,188 of record JAJTUV010000471.1, on the reverse strand, counting down.
GAAACAAGCTAGAGTATGGATAAAAATAGACTTTCAACCAAAAATTATCAAAAAAAGATGGGAACGGACACTATATATTCATCAAAGGGAAAATCCACTAAGAGGAACTCTTCAATTCTGAACATCTATGCCCAAATGCAAGAGCACGCACACTTGTAAAAGGAACATTACTGAAGCTCAAAGCACATTAATATTATATTATAATGAAACTCACACAATAATATTAGGTGACTTTAACACTCCATTCTCAGCAATGGATAGATCATGGAAACAGAAAAATGAAGAGACACAGTGAAACTAACAGAAGTTATGAAACAAATGGATTTAACAGATATCTACAAAACATTTCACCTTAAAACAAAATAATACCTACTTCTCAGTACCTTATGGTACCTTCTCCAAATTTGACCATATAATCAGACAAAAACAAACAAACAAACAAACAAACAAAAACAAAAACAAAAAAACCCACAATATAAGAAGATTGAATTAATGACACAATGCTATCAGATCACCTTGTACTCAGGTTGGTCTTCAACAACAACAAAAACAACTGAAAGGCCACATTCACATGGAAGCTGAACAACAATCTACTCAACAATAACATGGACAAGGAAGAAATAAAGAAATTAAAGACTTTTTAAAATTTAATGAAATGAAGGTACATCATACCAAAATTTATAGGACACAATGAAAGCAATGCTAAGAGGAAAACTCAGCTCTGAGTGCCTCCAAAAAGAAACTGAAGAGAGCCTTTACTAGCAGTTTGATAGCACACCTGAAAGCTCTAGAACAAAAAGAAGCAACTACACACAAGGGGAGTAGACAGCAGGAAATATTCAATTCAGGACTGAAATCAAGCAAGTAGAAACAAAAAGAACTATCCAAAGAATCAACAAAACCAGGAGCTGGTTCTTTGAGAAAATCAACAAGATAGATAAACCGTTAGCTAGGCTAACCAGAGGACACAGAGATAGTATCCAACTTAATAAAATAAGAAATGAAAATGAAGACATAACAACAGAAACTGAAGAAATAAAAAAAAAAAATTACCAGATCCTACTACAAAAGCCTATATTCAACAAAACTAGAAAATCAACATGAAATGCATAATTTCCTAGACAGATTCCAGGTACCAAAGTTAAATCAGGATCAGATAAACCATCTAAATAGTCCATTAACCCCCAAGAAAATAGAAGCAGTCATTAAAATTCTCCCAACCAAGAAATCCCAGGGCCAGATGGTTTTGTGCAAAATTCTATCAGACCTTCAAAGAAGACTTAATACCAATACTTCTCAAACTATTTCATAAAATAGAAACAGAAGGAACACTACCCAATAAGGCTGTGAATCCACAGTTACTCTGATATCTAAACCACACAAAGACCCAACCAAAAACGAGAACTTCAGACCAATTTTCTTCATGAATATTGATGCAAAAATACTCAATAAAATTCTCACAAACAGAATTTAAAAACACATCAAAACGATCATTCACCATGATGAATTAGGCTTCATCCCAGGGATATAGGCATGGTTCAGTATATGGAAATCCATCAACGGAATCAACTACATAAACAAATTCAAAGAAAATAAAACACATGATCATCTCATTAGATGATGAGAAAGCCTTTGACAAAATACAACACCCCTTCATGCTCAAAGTATTGGAGATATCAGGAATTCTAGATCCATACCTAAATATAATAAAAGTAATATACAGCAAATCAATAGCCAACATCATACTAAACAGAGAGAAAGTTGAAGCAATCACACTAAAATCAGGCACAAGACAAGCCTACTCAGTCTTCCACTATCTATTCAATACAGTACTTGAAATTCTAGCCAGGGCAATTAGGCAACAGAAGGAGATCAAAGGGTTACAAATTGGAAAGGAAGAAGTCAAGATATCACTCTCTGTGGCAGATATGACAGTATACATAAGTGACCCAAAAATAAAAATCCAGGAGAGAACTCCTACAGCTGATAAACAACTTTAGCATAGTGGCTGGATACAAAATTAACTCAAACAAATCAGTAGGTTTCCTCTACTAGCATACACGGGCTGAGAAAGAAATTAGGGAAACAATACCCTTTGTAATAGTCACAAATAATAAAAGTATCTTAATATGGCTCTAACCAAGCAAGGGAAAGATATGTATGAAAAGAACTTCTGAAAAGTTCTGAAAACTTATGAAAAGTCTCTGAAGAAAGAAATCAAAGAAGACCTCAGAAGATGGAAAAATCTCCCATGCTCATTGATTGGCAGAATTAACATAGCAAAATAGCCATGTTATGAAAAGCAATCTACAGATTAAATGCAATTCCCATCAAAATTCCAACTCAATTCTTTACAGAGATAGAAAGAGCAATTCTCAAATTTATCTGGAATAACAAAAAAACCTAGGATAGCAAAAGCCATTATCAACAATAAAAGAACTTCCAGGGGAATCTCCATCCCTTACCTCAAGCTATACTACAGAAAAATAGTGATTAAAACCTGCATGGTATTGGGACAGAGTCTGGCATGTAGATCATTGAAATAGAATCCAAGACCCAGAAATGACCTATATACCTTTAATAACTTGATCTTTGACAAAGGAACTAAAACCATCCAGTGCAAAAAAGACAGCGTTTTCAACAAATGGTGCTTGTTCAAGTAGAGGTCGGTATGTAGAAAAATGCAAATTGATTCATTCTTATCTCCTTGTATAAAGCTCAAGTACAAGTGGATCAAGGACTTCAACACAAAGAAAAAGTAAGCTTCTCTGATGATGGCAGAACAAGGCACTGATCTATAAGTATAGCAGAAAGCCATTGAGAATCATTTTATTGAAAATTTTGTTTTTCTTTTCAGAACAGTAATATTTACTCTCTGCCCCTAGGCTATCTAGTCTCCTGGTCTTGGTCATCCAAGGGATGTTGGGTATGGGGTTGGTATAAACTAATATTTAAGGGGAAAGACATTAAAATGGGAAGTCTATAGGACCCACTGAAGATGGTGGCAAAGGATAAGAAGGCTGTATCGGGTTTCCTTCATTTAACTGTGGTTGTGACAGGTGTATTGTACTTGGAGGATGTGAAAAGATAAAGGTCAACATTTAGTGCCTACCAGCTTTCCTGGCCAGAGTAACCTGTGGATTGCCAGAGTGCTGGCAGGAGTTGGTAGTTTGGATAAAGGAACTAGTTTGAAAAGGGAAGTAAGGGGTGAAAGTTCTTTGGGATTCACTAGAGATGTCAGAAGGTAGAAGGTAACCTGCAGCAGGTGTTTGCTGCAGAGCTGGGGATTAGACTGTAGTAATTGGACTTGGAGAAGCAGAAGTAGGGGTAAAAATCAGTAGTAGCCTAACTGCTTCTTTGGCTGGAGTGGCCTATTGATCTGAGCATATTTATTTCCTTATTTTTCTTCTTGGGTTTGGTTAAGCTTATTAGGTTGCAAATCTCCTTCTAGAACATTGGCCCAAAATTCAGAGTTGATTGCTGTCACTCAAGCCCTACACTGGGGAAAGGACAAAGAAATGAGTGAACATTCATACATACAGCAGCTATCTTTTGCTATCCTCCCTGTCCATGCCACAATTTATAAGGAGACAGACCTATAGACGGCTAAACAAAAAAAAAATTCTTGCTTTTGTTGAAGAGGTCTGGCCACCCCTCAAGGAGGTAGCTATTATCCATTGCAAGGGGCATCAGATACCCAAAACACTTGAAACCCAGTGAAATTAGAGAGCAGATCAGGCAGCCTAACACACAGCAGAAATGACTGTGGAGCCTCTTTTGGTTTTGCCTATTGAATTTTCTGATCCACAGCTCCCTCTGTGGGACGATAATGTCCCAGGATTATAGAAGGGTCTAGGGATCTTCAAACCCAAATGGCTCATACATGAGGATTGCAAGAGTTGGCTACCTACCCCCTCCCAACTTGACACACTAAAACTAGCTTTTCTAACACAACCCTGGCACAAATTTATTACTCTAACAGTTACCAGGCTTCACTCCTTAGTTGTTCTTGAAGTAACTTCCAAAACCCTTGCCCTGGCCAATAGTGCACAGTAACATAAAATCTGCACCTAGAGACTCTAGCCACTCCCCAGGGGCATAAATACCCCTCTCCCAACAATGAACCCCCACTCTGAAGCTGTTACTTGGTGTGTTTATTGCCTATACACCCATCACCAACTGAGACCCTGCACTGTACCAGCTGCCCCTGGCTAAGCTTCCCTCCTTCCAGACTAGCTTTGTGTGCAATAGGAGTGGCTACCCTGAGAGAGAAATGAATATGGACTGGAATTCCCTCCTCAGTGCATGTATGCCTAGGAAGAAGAGGGTGATAGCCATTTCCAGAATGCTAAATATAATTGAACTGAATGGTAGATTTTGCCAGACTGAAGGCCAGACTCTCTGTGGCCTTCAGATGCCTTTTGTTGCACAATGCTGCACAATCTATCTGGATGCCACTAGACTGACTGAGTTATCTTCCAGGTATTACATCTTGCATCTCAAATAGACAATATCCCAGGCTGTCTTTTAATGTTTCTGCTGCACACAGGTCAACTCAAGGCAAGGAGCAAAAGGAGTTCCTTCTGTTCGTCTGAGGGGGGTAGCTCCTGTTGAAAAATGGGAAGTCAATTTACAGAGATGAAGACTCCTCACTAAACTAATTGTAAAAGTTGGTGAAAATTGGCCTAACCTTCCACCTCTGGCCTTTTTTACACCCTTACAAGGCAGGAATCTTCTTCTATGGAGTATGTTTGGAAGGCTAGCCTCCTTGTTGCCCCATTTAAGAGACCCTATTACTAGGAGGTTACTAATAAGTCTCTCCCACAAGTTCAGGCCATTCTATGGTTTGAGATGCTCTTCTATTTTACTTCTTGGTTCATTCTCATTCATCCTGACCCAGGGACCAAGTATACATCACCAAGTTTCAGAAAAAAAGACTAATACCTGCTTAGAAAGGACCTCATATAATCATCCTGACAACAATGACTGAAGTCAAGGTTTCACTGGGATCCCTGGCTGGATTCATTACTCTTCTGCCAAACTTGTTCCAGACCAAGATTGGAAGTGGACTGTCTCATTTGGCCCAGATCAACTTATACTAAGACTCTTTTGAAAATAGGACTCCTGTTCTTTATTGTTCCTTCTTAGTGTGGCTAGACTGTCTACTTATTCCCTTACTCTCACTTCCTTCCACAGTGGGAAAATCCTGACAGACTGACTAGAGTGAACAACCAAATAAATGCATGCTTAAAACTAAGTTCATGAAACTATTGAACTTTACTACAATCAAGGATGGAGGTTTTCTGTTAACAGGCTTGGGGAGAAATGGTTTCTAGCATCCCACAGTATTGGAGGAAACTTAAAGAGACAAACTTTTGCATATGTCCAGGTAAGCCAGAAGAAACTTTAAAAAAATGATCCACATAAAAAGTCATAATGTGACAAAGAGGATGAGTGTAGACATTGGCACCTATACAGAGGCCCAAAAGAACCCACCTTTCTGTGTGGAGTGTAACTACAACGTAACTGCTCTAACCCCGTGATTAGTAATTCTGTGCAAGCACAAGTAAACAACTCTTTATATCTTTCTTGGGTTGATGAATCCATCTGGGGAAACAGTATATTTGGCTGGGCAAGATGAGGTTGGTGGTTTCTTTTACCATCCAAATAAGACTTTATCATAGGCCCCTCTATTATATTGGTCCAACAGCCCAGTTGGATCCTGGCTGTTTTCCTTCCTCCCTGTCTCCTCTTCCTCCAGGTAAATCAAAAGTCCAAAGGCTGTTGATCCGTATTTACCAATCCCTGGGAGTATCTGAATTGAATCCATTCCAAAAGAGGTTGATACCCTACTTGAATTTAAAATATATATTTTTATATACTTCAGAGAATGTAACACATCCTAAATTATACCCATCTTGAGCTGAAACAAGACTGTTGGATTTTTTATTTTTAAAGCAAGTATAGCAAAATATCATTAATACTGTCCACATGAAACTGAAAAGCTTCCTGGGTAGACACCATATTATGACACATCCCAGAGGATCTGCAGCACTCAGAACAGTTGGTAAGAACCCACACACACAACCCAAAATCCAAGAGCTGCAGCATCACTCACCAAAACCCTGCCCTCCCAAATTCTACTCCCTTTCTGGCACCTCTGCTTGGTCTTTCTCACTGAAGCATGCTCATAGTTGGTCTGCTCCTGGGAAGACACCATATTCAGACCCATCCAGAGGATCTGCTACACTTAGAGCAGTTGAGGATCCACTGTACCCAAGGCAATTGACTCCTAGGTAGTCTGCTCTCAAGAAGACACTATACCTGACCCATTGGTACAGATTCCTTCCTTTCTGAGACAGTGTACTGAGCAGACCTTAGGTGTTACCTCTGCAACCAATCTCAAAATACACAGAGGAAGCTGGACTCCCAGGAATTCTAAGACCCATAGGATCATAGAGAAATCTGGATTCCCAGGACATTTAACATACCCAAGATTATAGAGGAAGCTGGACTCCCAGGAACTCTAAGATCCACAGGATCATAGAGGAAGCTGGACTCTCAGGAGCTTTAACATGCCCAAGATTCATAGGATTACAGGATCCCAGAGACAACCTGACTTCCAGGAGCTCTGACACCCAGGATCACTGTATTGCAGAGATAGCTGGACTCAGAGGAGCTCTGGTACAACCAAGATAACAGGAGAGAGAGGCTCCAGTCAGAGACAGTGAGTGCAGGTAGCACTAGAGATAACCAGATGGTGAAAAGCAAGCAGAAGAATGTAAGCAACAGAAACTAAGGTTACTTGGCATCATCAAAACCCAGTTCTCTCACCATAGCAAGTCCTGGATACCCATCACATAGAGAGGAAAGATTCAGATTTAAAATCACTTCTTGAGCCAGGTGGGGCTTAAGGAACTAGCAGGCACCCAAAGCCCGCCCCTCCGGACTATAACTTCCCGTGCGCCCGGACCCTGGTCCTTTGGCCTGGGGCGGGCCCATTGCTGGTCTGCTCCTGTGGAAACACCGGATCCTGAGACATCTAGAGGGACCACTGCACACAGAGCAGAGGGTAAGACTCCTTGCCCACTACCTCAAACCCCAGAGTTACAACCGGGAGCCAGGAGGGGCTTAAGGAACTAGCAGGCACCCAAAGCCCGCCCTCCGGACTATAACTTCCCGAGCGCCCGGACCCTGGTCCTTTGGCCTGGGGCGGGCCCGTTGCTGGTCTGCTCCTGTGGAAACACCGGATCCTCAGACATCCTAGGGGGACCCACTGCGCACAGAGCAGAGGGTAAGTCACCTTGCCCACTAGCCCAAAACCCAGAGTTACAACCGGGAGCCAGGTGGGCTTTAAGGAACTTACAGGCACTCAAAGCCTGCCCCTCCAGACTATAACTTCCCGTGCGCCCGGACCCTGGTCCTTTGGCCTGGGGCAGGCCCGTTGCTGGTCTGCTCCTGTGGAAACACAGGATCCTCAGACATCCTAGGGAGACCCACTGCACACAGAGCACAGGTCCCTCAGCTGGTCTGCTCTGGTGGAAACACCTGATCCTGAGACAACCTAGAGGACATACTGCATCCAGTGCAGAGGACACTTAGTGCTCTGCGCTTGGAAACATCGAATCCTGAGACATCTAGAAACTATGCATCAGAGCAGAGACTTGGATCACAGGAACGCAGAGACATCGGGAATCCGAGAGACACCAAGAAGAACTGAAGACAATCCAGACAGAAGGAGTTTAGACACAGGAACACAGAGTCATACCAATCGAGGAATCAAGACACAAGCAAGAAACGAAAGACAGACTCATCAGACACATGACCAGTTACCCACCATAGCAAGCCCTGGAACTCCATCACACAGGAAAAACAGGACTCAGAATTAAAATCACTTCTCATGATGATGATGGAGGATTTTAAGAAGGCTAGTATACTCCTAAGTAATACAGGAGAAACAGGTAAACGGTAGAAGCCCTCAAAGAGGAAAAGACAAAAATCCTTTAAAGAATGAAGAGAACACGGGTAAACAGGTAGAAGCCCTTAAAGAGGAAACACAAAAATCCTTTAAAGAATTTCAAGAAAACACAACAAAACAGGTGAAGGAATTGAACAAAACCATCCAGGATCTAAAACTGGAAATAGAAACAATAAAGAAATCTCAAAGGGAGACTACTGTGGAGATAGAAAACATAGGAAAGAGATCAGGAGTCATAGATGCAAGCATCACCAACAGAATACAAGAGATAGAAGAGAGAATCTCATGCACGGAAGATACCATGGAAAACCTCGACACAACAGTCAAAGAAAATGCAAAATGCAAAAAGCTCCTAACACAGAACATTCAGGAAATCCAAGATGCAATGAGAAGACCAAACCTAAGGATAATAGGTATAGATGAGAGTGAAGATTCCCAATCTAAAGGGCCAGTAAATATCTTCAACAAAATTATAGAGGAAAATTTCCCCAACCTAAAGTACAAGACACCCATAAACATACAAGAAGCCTACAGAACACCAAACAGACTAGACCAGAAAAGAAATACCTCCCGTCACATAATAATCAAAACACCAAATGCACAAAACAAAGAAAAAATACTAAAAGCAGTAAGGGAAAAAGGTCAAGTAACATATAAAGGCAGACCTATAAGAATTACACCAGACTTTTCACCAGAAACTATAAAAGCCAGAAGATCCTGGTCTGATATCATACAGACCCTAAGGGAACACAACTGCCAGCCCAGACTGCTATACCCAGCAAAACTCTCAATCACTATAGATGGAGAAACCAAGATAGTCCATGACAAAACCAAATTTGCACAATATCTTCCCACAAACCCAGCACTTCAAAGGATAATTGATGGAAAACGCCAACACAAGGAAGGAAACTACAACCTAGAAGAAACATGGAAGTAATCGTCCAACAACCTCCCAAAAAAAAAAAAAAAGGTAGCTACACAAACATAATTCCACCTCTAATAACAAAAATAACAGGAAGCAACAATCATTTTTCCTTAATATCCCTTAACATCAATGGACTCAATTCTCCAATAAAAAGACGTAGACTATCAGACTGGATACATAAACAGGACCCAGAATTTTGTTGCATACAAGAAACGCACCTCAGTGACAAAGACAGACATTACCTCAGAGTAAAAGACTGGAAAACAATTTTCCAAGCAAATGGTCCCAAGAAACACGCTGGAGTAGCCATTCTAATATCAAATAAAATCGACTTTCAACCAAAAGTAATCAAAAAAGATAAGGAAGGACACTTCATACTCATCAAAGGAAAAATCTACCAAGATGAACTCTCAATTCTGAACATCTATGCTCCAAATGCAAGGGCACCTACATACATAAAAGAAACTTTACTAAAGCTCAAAGCACACATTGCACCTCACACAATAATAGTGAGGGATTTTAACACCCTGCTCTCTCCAATCGACAGATCGTGGAAACAGAAACTAAACAAAGACACACTGAAATTAACAGAAGTTATGGACCAAATGGATTTAACAGATATCTATAGAACATTTCATCCTAAAGTATAAGAATATACCTTTTTCTCAGCACCTCATGGTACCTTCTCCAAAATAGACCATATAATTGGTCACAAAACAGTCCTCAACAGATACAAAAAGATTGAAATAATCCCCTGCATCCTATCAGATCACCACGGACTAAGGCTGGTCTTTAATAATGACAGAACCAAGGGAAAACCCACATCCATGTGGAAACTGAACAATGCTCTACTCAATGATGACTTTCTCAAGGAAGAAATAAAGAAAGAAATTAAAGACTTTCTAGTATTTAATGAAAATGAGGAAACATCATACCAGAACTTGTGGACTCCATGAAAGCAGTGCTAAGAGGAAAACTCATAGCTCTAAGTGCCTACAAAAAGAAATTGGAGAGAGCACACATTAACAACTTGACAGCAAACGTGAATGCTCTAGAACAAAAAGAAGCAAATACACCAAAGAGGAGTAGGCATCAGGAAATAATCAAACTCAGGGCTGAAATCAACTGAGTAGAAACAGAAAGAACTATACAAAATATCAACAAAACCAGAGTTGGTTCTTTGAGAAAATCAACAAGATAGATAAACCCTTAGCAGATTAACCAGAGGGCACAGAGACAGTACCCAAATTAATAAAATCAGATCTGAAAAGGGAGACATAAGAACAGAAACTGAGGAAATTCAAAAAATTATCAGATCCTACTACAAAGGCCTATACTCAACAAAACTGGAAAATCTGGATGAAATGGACAATTTTCTAGACAGATACCAGGTACCAAAGTTAAATGAGGAGCAAATAAACCATCTAAACAGTCCCATAACCCCTAGAGAAATAGCAGCAGTCATTAAAAGTCTTCCCAGCAAAAAAAGCCCAGGACCAGATGGTTTTAGTGCAGAATTCTATCAGACCTTCAAGGAAGACCTAATACCAATTCTCTTCAAACTATTCCACAAAATAGAAACCGAAGGAGCATTACCCAATTCGTTCTATGAAGCTACAATCACACTCATACCTAAACCTCACAAAGACCCAACAAAGAAAGAGAACTTCAGACCAATCTCTCTTATGAATATTGATGCAAAAATACTCAATAAAATTCTAGCAAACCGAATCCAAGAACACATCAAAACAATCATTCATCATGATCAAGTGGGCTTTATCCCAGGAATGCAGGGATGGTTCAATATTCAGAAATCCATCAATGTAATCCACTATATAAACAAACTCAAAGAAAAAAACCACATGATCATCTCATTAGATGCTGAGAAAGCATTTGACAAAATTCAACATCCCTTCATGGTAAAAGTCTTGGAAAGATCAGGAATTCAAGGCCCATACCTAAACATAGTAAAAGCAATATACAGCAAACCAATAGCCAACATCAAACTAAATGGAGAGAAACTTGAAGCATTCCCACTAAGATCAGGGACTAGACAAGGCTGCCCACTCTTTCCCTACCTATTCAATATAATACTGGAAGTCCTAGCCAGAGCAATTAGACAACAAAAAGAAGTCAAAGGAATACAAATAGGAAAGGAAGAAGTCAAAATATCACTATTTGCAGATGATATGATAGTATACTTAAGTGACCCCAAAAACTCCACCAGAGAACTCCTAAACCTGATAAACGACTTCAGCAAGGTGGCAGGTTATAAAATCAACTCAAACAAATCAGTAGCCATCCTCTACATGAAAGATAAACAGGCTGAAAAAGAAATTAGGGAAATGACACCCTTCAAAATAGTCACAAATAATATAAAATACCTCGGGGTGAATCTAACCAAGCAAGTGAAACATCTGTATGACAAGAACTTCAAGTCTCTGAAGAAAGAAATTGAAGAAGATCTCAGGAAATGGAAAGATCTCCCATGCTCATGGATTGGCAGGATTAATATAGTAAAAGTGGCCATCTTGCCAAAAGCAATCTACAGATTCAATGCAATCCCCATTAAAATACCAACTCAATTCTTTACAGAACTAGAAAGAGAAATTCTGAAATTTATTTGGAACAACAAAAAACCCAGGATAGCCAAAACCATCCTCAACAATAAAAGAACTTCTGGAGGAATCGCCATCCCTGTCCTCAAGCTGTACTACAGAGCAATAGTGATAAAAACGGCCTGGTATTGGTACAGAGACAGGCAGGAAGATCAGTGGAATAGAGTTGAAGACCCAGAAATGAACCCACACAACTATGGTCATTTAATCTTTGACAAAGGAGCTAAAACCATCCAGTGGAACAAGGAAAGCATTTTCAACAAATGGTGCTGGTTCAACTGGAGGACAGCATGCAGAAGAATGCAAATTGATATTTTCCTATCTCCTTGTACAAAGCTCAAGTCTAAGTGGATAAAGGACCTTCACATAAAACCAGACACACTGAAACTAATAGAAGAGAAAGTGGGGAAGACCCTTGAATAACTAGGCACAGGGAAAAGTTCCTGAACAGAACACCAATGGCCTATGCTCTAAGATCAAGAATTGACAAATGGACTTCATAACTTCATAAAACTGCAATGTTTCTGTAAGGCAAAGGACACTGTCAATAGGACAAAATGGCAACCAACAGATTGGGAAAAGATCTTTATCAGTCCCACATCCGATAGAGGACTAATATCCAATATATACAAAGAACTCAAGAAATTAGACTCTGGACAACCAAATAACCCTATTAAAAAATGGAGTAAGGAGCTAAAAAAAGAATTCTCAATTGAGGAATTGAGAATGGTCGAGAACCACCTAAAGAAATGTTCAGCATCCTTGGTCATCAGGGAAATGCAAATCAAAACAACCCTGAGATTCCACCTCACACCAGTCAGAATGGCTAAGATCAAATACTCAGGTGATAGCAGATGCTGGCGAGGATGTGGAGAAAGAGGAACACTCCTCCATTGTTGGTGGGATAGCAAGATGGTGCAACCACTATGGAAAACAGTCTGGCGGTTCCTCAGAAAATTGGACATATCACTACCTGACGACCCAGCTATACCACTCCTGGGTATTTATCCAGAAGATGCTCTAACACATAACAAGGACATATGCTCCACTATGTTTATAGCAGCTTTATTTATAATAGCCAGAAACTGGAAAGAACCCAGATGCCCTTCAACAGAGGAATGGATACAAAAAAATGTGGTACATTTATACAATGGAATATTACTCAGCTATTAAAAACAATGAATTTGTTAAATTCTTATATAAATGGATGGAACTAGAAAATATCATCCTGAGTGAAGTAACCCAATCACAAAAGAACATACATGGTATTCACTCACTGAATGATTGGATTTTAGCCCAGAAGCCTGAAATACCCAAGATTCAATTCACAGACCACATAAAGCTCATGAAAATGAGACCAAGTAGGGGGGGCTTAAGTCCTTCTTAGAAGGAGTAACAAAATTCTCAAGGGTGCAAATATGGAGACACAGTGCAGGACAGAAACTGAAGGAGAGACAGACCATTCCACCTGGATATCCATCCTATGTGCAGTCACCAAAGGTAGAGGTTGATGTGGATGTCAGGATGTACATGCTGACAGGAGCCTGATATAGCTGTCTCCTTGGAAGTCTGCAAGAGTCTGACATACTCAGAGACAGAAGCCCACAGCTAACCATTAAACTGATCACGGGGTTCCCAATGGAGAAGATAGAGTGAAGGCTGAAGGAGTTGAGAGGATTCGGGACACCATGAGGAAAGCAACAATCCCAACCAACCAGAGCCCCCAGGGTCTAAACCACAAGCCTGGGAGCGCTTAGGGAGGGACCCATGGCTCCAGCTATATATGCAAGGGAGCTATATATAAGTGGGAGAAGAGATCCTTGGTCCCATGAAGACTGGACATCTTGGGGGGGGATATTCGAGGGTGGGGAGGTGAGGTATGGGGGAGGGTTGGTGGGGGTACACCAACGTGGAGGCAGGAGGATGGGGGAAGGGATAGTGAGTTCCTGGGAGGAAGGGGGGGGGAAATGGGGTAAGGAGAGAATATCTGTAATGTAAAAACATTTCCAAAAAAAAAAAAAAAAAGAGAGAGAAAAAAATAAAATCACTTCTTATGATGATGATAGAGTGCTTTAAGAAGGAAATAAATAACTCCCTTAAAGAAATACAGGAGAACACAGGTAAACAGAGAGAATCCCTTAAAGAGGAAACACAAAAGTCTCTTAAAGAATTACAGGAAAACACAAACAAACAGGTGAAGAAATTGAACAAAGCCATCTAGGATATAAAAATAGAAGTAGAAACAATAAGGAAATCACAAAGGGAGACTACTCTGCAGATAGAAAACCTAGGAATCAGATCAGGAGTCACTGATGCTAGCGTTAACAATGGAATACAATAGAGAGAAGAGAGAATCTCATGTGCAAAAGATGCCATAGAAAACATTGCACAACAGTCAATGTAAACGCAAAATTCAAAAAGCTCATAACCCAAAACATCCAAGAAATCAAGGATACAGTGAGAAGATCAAACCAGTAAATATCTTCAACAAAATTATAGAAGAAAACTTCTCTAACATAAAGGAAGAGATGCCCATGAACATACAAATAGACTAGACCAGAAAAGAAATTCCTTCCATCATATAATAATCAAAACAACAAATGGACAAAACAAAGAAAAAATGTTAAAAGCAGTAAGGGAAAAAGGTCAAGTAACTTATAAAGGCATGTCTATCAGAATTATAACAGTCTTCTAACCAGAACCTATGAAATAAAGAAGATCCTGGACAGAGTCATACAGATCCTAAGAGAACACAATCGTCAGCCCAGGCTACTATACCCAGCAAAACTATCAATTACCATGGATGGAGAACCCAAGATATTCCATAACAAGACCAAATTTACACAAATCCAGTCCTACAAAGAATAATAAATGGAAAACTCCAACATGGAGAGTAAAATTACACCCTAGAAAAGGCAAGAAAGTAATGTTCCAACAAACCCAAAAGAAGATAGCAAAACAGACATAATTCCATCTATAATAAAAAATAATAGGAAACAACAATCACTTTTCCTTAATAACTCTTAACATCAGTGGTCTCAATGGCCAATAAAAAGACATAAACTAACAGACTGGATATGAAAATAGGACCCAGAATTTTGCTACATACAGGAAATGTACGTCAGTGACAAAAAGACACTACTTCAGAGTAAAAGGCTTAAAACAATTTTCCAAGCAAATGGTTCCAAAAAAAAAAAAAAAAAAAGTTGACTTTCAACCAAAAGTTATGTCCCAAGAAACAAACTGGACTACCCATTCTAATATCTAATAAAATCGACTTTCAACCAAAAGTTATCAAAAAAGATAAGAAAGGACACTTCATATTCATCAAAGGAAAAATCTACCAAGATCAACTCTCAATTATGAAGTTCTATGCACCAAATGCAAGGCACCCACATTCATAGAAGAAAATTTACTAAAGTGCAAAGCACACATTGCACCTCACAGAAAAATAGCGGTAGATTTCATCATCTCACTCTCAGCAATGGATAGATCATAGAAACAGAAATTAAACAGAGAGACAGTGAAACTAACAGAAATTTTGAACAAAATGAATTTAGCAGATATCTGTAGAACATTTTATCCTAAAACAGAAGAATATACCTTCTCAGTGCCTCATGGAACCTTCTCCATAATGGACCATATAATTGGCCACAAAACAGGCCTCAACAGATAAAAGAAGATTGAAATAATCTCATGCATCCTATCAGATCACCATAGACTAAGGCTGGTCTTCAATAACAACAAAAACATCAAAAAGTCAATATATACATGGAAACTTGAACAATGCTCTACTCAGTGATAAGTCAAGAAGAAATAAAGAGAGAAATTAAAGACTTTTTAGAATGTAATGAAAATAAAGGCCAAAACATATAGGACACATTGAAAGCAGTGCTAAGAGGAAAACATATAGCTCTAAGTAACTAAAAAGGAAACTGGAGAGAGCATACACTAGCAACTTGACACCACACCTAAAAACTCTAGAACAAAAAGAAGCAAAGACATCCAAGAGGAGTAAACTGCAGGAAATAATAAATTCAGGGATGAAATCAACCAACTAGAAAAAAAGAACTATACAAAGAATCAACAAAACAAGGATATATAAACCCTTAGCCAGACTAATCAGAGAGCACAGAAATACTATCCAAATTAATAAAATCAGAACTGAAAATGGAGACATAACAACAGAAACTGAGAAAATTAAAAAAATCATCAGATCCTACTACAAAAGCCTGTACTCAACAAAACTGGAAAATCTGGAAGAAATGGACAATTTTCTAGACAGATAATAGGTACCAAAGTTAAATCAAGATAGATAAACCACCTAAACAGCACCACAACCCCTAAAGAAATAGCAGCAATTATTAAAAGTCTACCCACCAAAAAAAGCTCAGGAACAGATGATTTTAGTGCAGAATTCAATCAGACCTTCCACGAAGATTTAATACCAATTCTTTTCAAACTATTCCACAAAATAGGCTTTATCCCTGGAATGCAGGGATGGTTCAATTTACAGAAATCCATCAATGTAATCCACTATGTAAACAAACTCAAAGAAAAAAACCACATGATCATCTCACTAGATGCTGACAATACATTTGAAATAATTCAACACCCCTTTATGGCAAAAGTCTTGGGAAGATCAGGAATTCAAGGCCCATACCTAAAAATAGTAAAAGCACTATACAGCAAACCAGTAGCCAACATCAAATTAAATAGAAAGAAATTTGAAGCAATCCCACTGAGATGAGGGACTAGAGAAGGCTGCCCACTCTCTCCCTGCCTATTCAATATAGTACTGGAATTCCTAGTTAGAGCAATTATACCACAAAAGGAAGTTAAAGGGATAAAAATAGGAAAGGAAGAAGTCAAAATATCACTATTTGCAAATGAAATGATAGTATATTTAAGTGACCCCCAAAACATCCACCAGAGAACTCCCAAAGCTGATAAACAACTTCAGCTAAGTGCCTGGATATAAAATCAACTCAAACAAATCAGTAGCCTTCCTCTACTCGAAGGATAAACAGACTGAGAAAAAAATTAGGGAAATGGCACCCTTCACTATAGTCACAAATAATATAAAATACCTTGGTCTTAATCTAACCAAGCAAGTGAAAGATCTGTGTGACAAGAACTTCAAGTCTCAGAAGAAAGAAATTGAAGATTTCAGCAGTTGGAAAGATCTTTGATACTCATGAATTGGCAGGATTAATATAATAAAAATGGCCATCTTGCCTGAAGCAATCTACAGATTCAATGCAATCTCCATCAAAATTCCAGCTCAATTCTTCACAGAGATAGAAAGAGCAATTTGCAAATTCATTTGGAATAACAAAATACCCAGGATTGTGAGGACTATTCTCAACAATAAAAGAACTTCTTGGGGGGGAATCACCATCTCTGAACTCAAGCTGTACTACAGAGCAATAGTGATAAAAACTGCATGGTGTTGGTACAGAGACAGGCAGGAAGATCAGTGGCATAGAGTTGAAGACCCAGAAATGAACCCACATACATATGGTCATTTGATCTTTGACAAAGGAGCTAAAACCATCCAGTGGAACAAGGACAGCATTTTCAACAAATGGTGCTAGTTCAACTGGAGGATAACATGTAGAAGAATGCAAATCAATCCATTCTAATCTCCTTGTATAAAGCTCAAGTCCATGTAGATCAAGCACCTCCACATAAAACCAGATACACTGAAACTAATAGAAAAGAAAGTGAAGAAGAGCCTCAAACACATGGACACAGGGGAAAAGTTCCTGAACAGACCACAAATGACTAATGCTCTAAGATCAAGAATTGACAAATGGGACCTCATAAAATTGCAAAGTTTATGTAAGGCAAGAGATACTGTCAATCGGACAAACCGGCAACCAACAGATTGGGAAATCTGTTGGGAATCTTTACCATTTGTACATCCGATAGAGGGCTAATATTTAATGTATATAAAGAACTCAAGAAATTAGACTCCAGAAAATCAAATAACCCTATTAAAAATGGGGTACAGACCTAAAAAAAAAAATTCTCAACTGAGGAAACTTGAATGGTTGAAAAGCACCTAAAGAAATTTTCAACATCCAAAAGCTTACAGTACCTAAGATAAAACTCACAGACCACATGAAGCTCAACAAGAAGGAAAAGCAAAATGTGGGTGCTTGGCCCTTCTTAGATTGTGTAACAACATACTCGTGGGATTAAGTAAGGAGACAACGTGTAGAGCAGAGACTTGAGAAGGTGACATCTGGGTCCTCAAATAATGCTATGTCCAATTTTCTGAGGAACTGCCAGATAATTTCTAAAGTGGTTGTACCAGCTTGCAATCCCACAGACAGATAATGGAACTGGCAATTGCAGTAGAGCATTTGAGACTCTTTGTGAACAATTATTATAATTAGGAAAAAGTCTAAAGACACTTGGAGTGTATTTGGCATAATTTCAACACCTCTCTAGATGATTTAACTTTGCATAGTAAGATAATGAATTTAAAGAATGCCACTCTGCTGACTTTTGATGCTGCAGATAATGCTGATAAAAATTATCCATGGCTTGATGTTAATATTTCCATTTTGTTCAAGTGTCAAGAATGGCATATATTGCTTGGTCAGGCTAGGCCTTTCTGTCTTGGGAATACTTTTAGTCCTGCCCATTGTTTTAAAGCTTGTCTTTAACAATATCAACATGTTGGCAGCCAAAATACCTGCCTTGAAATTGAAAATGGACCCCCAGACAGAGCTATTAATTTAACAGGCTGGCAAGCCAAGGACAGGTAAGATTCTGCACAGTCTTACCAACCTAAGAAGAAGTGAATTTCTTTTGATAATGCATATTCCAGGATTGGTAAGGAAGGCCCTCTTGTTAGAATGACCTACAACAGGCTCAGTCTTGTTTATGAAATAAAAAAGGGGGAGATGTTGAGAGCTTTTGGGGCTGCCTGGCAGGAATCTGACATTGGCCAAGGACAAAGAGGTGGTCTACTTGGCAGGAATCTGACGTTGGCCAAGGACAAAAAAAATTAGCTTCAGTCAGGAATCTAAATATTAGACTACAACAAAAACGTAGGCTTCAGGCATGAAAATGACTTTGGGCTAGGACAGGGAAGTAGACTCCAATATTTTGGTCAACCTGATAACCCCTTAGTAATAGTGATCACAGGAATGATCACAAGACTTTGTTTATTGCCTTCTTGTTTTTTGACTATTTGTGCTTATTATCTTGCTTTTTCCTTGACTATTTGTATCTAATGTATTGCTAATTCCTCAACCTAGAACTGACCTTAATACTTGCATGTAACTAAAATAGTATAAAAGCAAAAAGGAGGAGAAAGGATGGGAGAGAGGGTTTATGGGGAGCTAGAATGGGGAAAGGGGATAACATCTAAAATGTAAATAAATAAAATATCAAAAAAAAAAAAAAAGGCAAAGTACACCATCAAAAGGACAAAATGGCAGCCTACAGATTGGGAAATGGGAAACCATATATCTGACAGAGGTCTAATATCCAAAATATATAAAGAATTCAAGAAGTTGGACACCAACAAACCAAATAAACCAATTAAAAATGAGGTACAAGAGCTAAATTCTCAATAAAGGAATCTCAAATGGCTGGTGGGGATGGAGAGGAAGGGGAATACACCTCCATTGCTAGTGGGAATACAAACTGGCACAGCCACTCTGGAAAACAATTTAGACATTTTTCAGAAAGCTAGGAGTGGTTTTACCTCAATACCCAGCTATACCACTCCTGGGCATATACCCAAAAGATTCCCCACTATACCACAGGGACACTTGCTTGACCATGTTCATAGCAGCTTGATTTTTAATATCCAAAACCTGGAAACAACCTGGATGTCCCTCAACTGAAGAATAGATAAAGAAAATGTGGTACATTTACACAATGGAATACTATTCAATTATTAAAAATAAAGATATCATGAATTTTGCAGGAAGTGAATGGAACTTGAGAGTATCATCCTAAATGAGGTAACCTAGACAAAAAAGAACATATATGGTATGTATTCTCTTGTAAGTGGACATTAGGACATGCAGGATTACCATGCTTTCAATTCTCAGACCCAAATAAACTGGATAATAAGGATGTACCAATGTAGGATGTACAAATATCACTCAGTAGGAGAAACAAAATAGTAATCATAGGTAGATGGAGACAGACAACTGTGTAGGAGAGGGGGTGAGGAGGGGAGCAGGATGGCAATCAGGTATGGGATGAGGGGGTGTGAGAGGGCTTAAAGTAAGAATGGATATTGGTAGGGGGCATCTTTTGGACTAGCTAGAGGCCTGGAATTGAGAAGAATACAAGAATATGGGGGTAGCCCTAGCTGAGATTCCTACCAGCATGGAATATAGAGACTGAAGTGGCCTTCTCTTGTAGCCAGGCAGGACTTCCAGAGGAAGGAGGGGAGCAGCAATCTACCCACAAAGCCTTCAACATGTCTTGCCTACAACATGTGCAGATGTGCAATGATAAAGATGGAGCAGAGACTGAGGGAATAGACAACCAATGACTGCCCCTACTTGAGACCCATCTTATGTGAGAGAGCCAACAGCTGTCACTATTAAGGACTCAGAAAGTTTAATTGACTTAATCAGCATGGTTGCCAATAGCCTTCTTTCCCCCCTTTTATTGAAAATAGATTCTTCTCTAACATAATTTGTCCCGACTACAATTTTCCCTCCCTATACCCCACCCCAGTTATTCTTTTTCTGAGGAAGCTTATTTCATCTTTAAGCTTATAGACCATCATCCAGATGTGCCAGAACAAGAATTTAAGGCAGGAACCTGGAAGCAAAAACCAAAGCACAAACCATTGAGGAGTGCTATTTCTTGGCTTAGTCTGAGACTCATACTATGGTACCTTTTATATACACCAATAACCAATCTGCATAGTGGACAGAGTACTTCTATACCAATTAGCAATCAAGAAAATGCTACACAGGAATGTCCATCAGCCAATCAAACAGAAACAGTTATTCAACTAAAGTTTCCTATTTTCAGGTATGGCTATGTTTATATCAAATTGACAAAAAGTAACTTTAATCACAGGATACTATATACATGGAGTTACAGCTGATCACATGTGATCTTGCTGAGAAGGCATTTATCTTTCCTCTGATTTGCAGAGATAATTTTATTTCCTCTTTTCCTCTGTGTATGTTTTATGACTATGCACCATCTGCTCATACTATTTGTATTGAACACATTGTAAAACCAACAAACAAACAAAGTATACATTAGTCTGTTCAAGATTCTGCAGGAATGATTTGCTGTACATGCACTGTATTTATTGATAAGGGAAGACATTATCCAATTGTTTGATTTCATGCATGTTAGATATTTTAGTTATAATTTTTTAGTTAGATAAGTTCTACCTGAATGTTTTACATCTCTGAGCAAAAAGCTTTTCTGAACATAAGTGTTGTAGCTCTTCAGGGAGCGAAGGGATACCACAAAGTCAACAAACTTTACACAAGAGCTTTATTGGCAAAGATACAAGAGGGTAGCTGTCTCTGCTCAAATGAGAAGCAGCATCAAATTTAGCAAAAGAAAGTGATGGAGGTAGATATTTCTAGGGTAGTCTGGGATTAAAGGGAGCATGTGGTCTGATCTTGGAAAGCCAGAGATTGGTGGGTTTTTGCAAAGTTTTTGCACAGAAATTGGCTCTGGCTTTATACCCTACATTCCTCCATATTTTGTTTATTATTGATAAACAACCAGGGGTTGGAAAAGGGCATTGATATTATCATGACGTCCTTGAGACAAACATGATCTTCACCATTAGGATATAATTAAACTGGTGTTACAGGCCTCTGGCTCCATAGCTAGGGGCCTTTAATTCTGTAATAACAACTGATTAAAAGTCTGCTCAGAAATCTTTCCCATCTGCTGTTAAAGAAATCTATACAAGACATTTATAGATCAGGGTACAATTAGTAGAATTAGAAAAATAAGGAGAAAGGGGGTTTTAAAGGCAGTATCCAATTCCATATTGAGCTGTCAATGATCAACTGGCCAAAGGCACTGAACAGTTTTATAATGTTTTTGGAGAGCCGTCTGGAGTTGTCAGATCTTATCTGTTACTCCACTTGACTGGTTGGCATAAAAGCAACATTCCTCCAGAGAAAGAGACAAAGACTGGTAGATCTAATCTTTGCTGATTTTGTAGCACTATGGTGGCCAGTGAATCTATTCATCCCTGGGCAGTGAGGATGGTCTGAACAACACTTGGAGATCCTGGATGAACTGAGAAGATGACTGATGGTTAATATCCAAGAAAGTAGTCAGTCCCACTGCTCCAGTGGTGATGACAGGTTTATGTCCAGGACTGAAAGTAAGGGCAGGACCTGAATTGTTGATTTGACATGCTGCGCTACTATAAACACTGTGATGAAAACTAGTAAGGGATCTTTACCAGTACCACACCTAATTTTGGAAAGAGAAACACCAGGTCACCAGTCCCAGAATACCCATTGGGTAGGCAGCAGTAAACTTGATTATTACAAAAGATTGAGGGGTTGTGCATATTCAGACTCAAGAGCTGGGTGGCAGTGATCATAATCAAAGTATTATCACAGTCTGAGTGATTCAGTGTGCCTATAAAGTGTTTTCCTGAGAAGTTAAAAACAGTTTGTAACATTGAAGAGAGAGATAAGGGAGAGATAAGGAGTAGCAGAGGTATTTAGCTCAGAGCAGTTAATGAACTGCAAAGTGACAGAATCTAATAGTCCAATAGGTGAGGCCCTGAATGGTAGTTGTAAATTTAACCAGGGATGAATACATA
Source organism: Mastomys natalensis (assembly GCA_021653895.1). Taxonomy (NCBI): domain Eukaryota; kingdom Metazoa; phylum Chordata; class Mammalia; order Rodentia; family Muridae; genus Mastomys; species Mastomys natalensis. The sequence continues at coordinate 331,863 of JAJTUV010000471.1, read as the reverse complement.
ACCAGCATTCTCCAAAGTGGCCAGGCAGAGTGTTATCCAGTAGCTGATATGCAATTAGCACAGCCTAGATTTGTCCCATAATATTTTTTATGAACAATATGAGTAACTTCTTTAAGTCTCTGGTCACTTTTTATATGGGCATGGCTGAAAGGTAAGTGTGGCTTCCTCTCCTTCTGATCATACAGAAAACAGGTATAGGATATAAGCCCTGGGTGAGAAAGAGATGGATAAGGGAGTTATAGAGAACTGAATCAGCCATTGACACAGAGTTTTCTGACCATATTAGAGTGGGCTGTTTGCTAGATGTGCAGAACTCTTACAAGATAAGCATTTATATGTAAGAGCTACCACAGGCAGGTGTAGATAGGAAGAAATAGACAAAGAGAGATGTTTTAGATGTTTAGATGTAAAAGTGTAAAACATTTAGAATTATTTGTTTGAGCAGTGGCAGAAGTTAATGTAGGAATTTCAGGTCTCAAGAATCTCAGGTTTCGGTAAACTCAAAAATTAACTGTCCCAGGACACATCCTGGGAGAAACACATTCCAAAGACTAACACATTCCAGAGGAAGGGCCCAAGATAAGAGGAAATCAGGAAGCTGGGCCCTTAACATAATGCACCTGGACAAACAGAAGCCTTTTAGCTAACTTTCATTGTTATAAAGATAATGTGATAATTTGAGTTACCTAGAAACTGGGCCTGGAACGGCAGTTGATGTCAACCTTTGTGGTTATTGTTTAAAGAGATGATTGTAGAACTGCCTTCGTAAACTCTGTGGAAATGATATAAAGACTGCTCTTAGCTTTGGCTTGGGGTTCCTCTTGCGTGTATGTGAGGGAACCCCAGTGAGCACTGGTTATTATCAATAAACCTCATGCTTTTAGAGTGAATCCCCTATCTGTGACTGTTTCTGGAGGAGCGCGTCCCCTGGTTTGGATCTTAGAGTCCAACATTACCACCATGAAAATTGACCATGCCAATTTTGGCCATTGTATTGTACTGAGGCCAAACTGTTTGTAGTAACAGTGTGAAGCTTTAATAAAATCTGAGTATGTGCAGGAAGAGAGGACGGGTCATGTAAAACAAACTCTTCTGAATGGAGTTGATGTGGGACTGCATAAGGGTATCCTGGTTCTTGGCTGGGCATGGGCCTAGAACCCCGAGACTCCAAGGGAGAAACGACAGGAGTTCGGCTACGTCCCCAGAACTCAGGGTCCTAACAAGCAGTCTAATCTCCATAGACCTACATTGTTCAGTCACGAAGGCCATTACAGCCCCTCCCAAAGTGCACAGGTAGAGGGTGTAACTACAGGCCTCAGGCCCTAGGGATTTACATACTAATGAAGGTCAGAGGGCGGAGCCAATTAAGCATTCCTCCCCTCCCCAGACCCTTCCTACTTCTCCCTCCTATTTAACTCAGGCCTGCCCTGAGTTTTGGGGGGTACACCCAGATCCATCCACCATCCGCCATGACAATAAAGCCTTTTGGAACCAAGGACTTCCTCGTATCATTGGGGCCTGCTGGGCCTGCCGCCGCCGAAGCCTCCAGCCACTGGAACCTGGGACCTTCCTCCGGTATGTGACACAGGCTGCCTGGAAGCCTCCAGGCAGCCTCCGCCTCACAGGCCCCGGACACTGCCTCGTAGGCCTGGGGCCTGCTGCCTGGGCCTGGGCCTGGAGGCCTGCCTGCGCAAGCCCCGGGCCTGCTGCCGCGTGGGCCCGGGACTCCACCGCTGTGCCCAGTTTGTCCCACAAATTTCTATAAGTTCCAAGTGGAAGATTAAGAGAATGGGAAAGGCAAGAGAGAAGCCTAGAAGGTCATAGAAAAACTGTGAGATTTCTATGGAACTGAAAGACAAGAGGTACAAGGTTATAGAGTCCTAGAATGGCATAAAGAAGCTGCAGGACTTAACGGGCACCTCCTATGGTGAGAAGCCCAGGAAATAGGAAGGGTTTCAATAGAGGAAGAGGAACAAGTGTCTGAATAATTAGAGACTTAACCCATGGTTGGGCCTTGAGGGCATAGAAGGCTTGAGTAGCCAGAGAGGGAACACTTACTGAGTGAATGAGAAGAGATGGATGGTTAGAGAAGGTGGACAGAAGTGGCTGAAGATGTGGAATCTAGAATTTGGAACCAGACATGCTAGGTAGAAGAATCCAGAAAGGGGAAAAAATGATCTGTACATACCTTAAGAGAGTCAAACTAGCAACTTAAATCAGTTTAAAATGTTGAGATATGCTCATGGCTGAAAGGTAAGTGTATCATCCTCTACCAATACTACCCGAAGGAGGGGACTAGTGTTTGGAAACCCTTGCCAGTTGGATAGGTGATGAAAAGAGAAGGCAGTAGTAGTGACCCAAAAGCTAACCTTTTTGATCCTTACATAAAAGTTCAGCTGCAGCCAGAGAACACAAGCAAGGTCCCCATTCTTGGGTAGTATGGTCTCTCTCTCTCTCTCTCTCTCTCTCTCTCTCTCTCTCTCTCTCTTCTTTCTCTCTCTCTCTCTTTGATGAGTATGTGACAGGAGCAAAGGAATGTCCCAGTTGATGACCTAGGACTCTGTGGACATATTCCTCCATCTTTGTTACATAGAGTGGGAAGGAAAAAATTATATCTCTAAAGTGTAAGGCCAGGGCCTAAAGGAAGGCCTGTTGAAGCTTATAAAAGAGCTTGGCAGTGGGCTTGGAGAGGGGCTCCTGTAAGTGACTCAGATCAGGAATTAGTGAGGAGAGAGAAAGAGGTAATCCAAAAGTGCAAGAAATCCCTAGGAAGAAGAGAGTTTAGTCATTGGTGGTGGGAGTTGTGAGTGACTAAATTCAGTGTTTTCTATCATGTCTCCTTTATGTTAAGAAAGTTTTCTTCTACAATTTTGAGAACTTGTCTGTGCTTTGACCTGAATTTCTCCTCCTTCTATTTCTATTATTTGTAGATTTTGTCTTTTCATATTGTCCCAGATTCCCTAGATATTTCATACCTAGATTTTTCTTTTTTTTTTTTTTTAGATTTAACATTTTCTGTGTGAAAGGATCCATTTCTTTGATCTTGTTTCCAGTGCCTATAAGTATCTCTTTTACCTCTTATATTTTGTTTATGAAGTTCTCTGAATTTCATGTTTGAATTTCAAAGTTTTCATTTTCAGATCATCTTCAGTTTGTATTTTTTAGGACTTTAATTATTTTTTTCATTTCATTTCACTGTTTTGTGTTTTCAGAGGTTTTTTTTTTTGTTTTGTTTTTTTTTTTTTTTTAATAGTTTCACTCATTTCCTTTTTAGAACCTCTAACATATTCATAAACTCTTCTGGAGTTGGGAACTGGAATAACAAGATCAGTGAGGGTGTCATAGTTGGCAGAATTTCAGAATTTCATACTATTATGTCTAGTTGTAATTAAAGAAAAAAGAAAAATATCCATAACAATTGTAGGATAAAGGGATATACGTCTGTAAAACTAGCTATCCACCTCTCATGGACCAGACTCTATTTAGATAAGTACTCCTGCCAATCAATAGCCTATATTTCTACCTGTTACCTATTCCAGCTCCTTCCTTTCTACAGATCTTTCCACAGACCCTGGACAACAATGAAACAGCCAACTCTGCTAAGACTGAACAAACATCCTCATCCCAATTTTCTTAGGATTCCCAGAAACATGTCACCCCAAAGTTAGCAGGAAGGAGCTAAAGATCACTACAGCCCTATTTCTGCTTCACCATCACCTCTTTTTAGGTTTTCCTTTTTTAAATTAAACCAAAATGGAGAAATGTTAGTATTCCTTCTAAGCTGTACCCCACAGTTACCTGGCAATAGCCAGATATGTCCACCTTACTATAAAGGGGCTAGTTGCACTTCTCCTCTCTCTTCTACTCTCTTATTCTCTCTGCAGAGAGAGGTTACATGATACATTTACACAATGGAATATTTTCTAGTTGTTAAAACTGAAATTATGAAATTTACAGACAAATGGATGAAGCTATAAACAATGATTGTGACCAAATCCCAGAAAGACAATTGCCACATGTTTTCTCTTGTTTGTGGATGTTAGCTTTCAACCTTCAGATATATGTGTATCATCCATAGAAGTCAGAAATTCAGTAAGGAACCACAGGTAAGTGGAGCGTTTCAAGAGAGGAAGACAACACAGTGATATGCAAGGTTAAAAGGAACTGTGGAAGTTCTTCAGTGGACCAGATTTGGGGTGCAGATGTCTGATCAGACTAGATGGGGTACATGGAGTAGAATAACATTTTAAAACTACAGTTCTAGGAATGGGTTACTTTGTGAATTATTAAAAAATGGAATCCCATAAACCTCTGCCTTAATCAATGTTTGATTGCTATGAAGAGATACCATGACCATGGCAACTCTTATAAAATAGAAACAATTGATTGGGGCTTGATTACAGTTTCAGATTTATCAGTCCATTATTATCATGGTAGGGGAGCCTGGTGGCATGCAGGTAAACATGGTGCTGAAGAAGTAGCTAGGAGGTTTATACCTGGATCTACAGGCAGCAGGTAGAAACTCTAGGCATGGGCTGGGCCCTTTGAAACCTCAAAGACCCTGTCCTGAGTGATATACTTCCTCTAACAAGTCCTAAACTTTCAAAAAGTGCCCCTTCCTGGTGACCAAGTATTCGAATCTGTTAGTCTATGAGGGCCATGTTCATTCAAACTACCATAACTTCCAAAGATTAAAACATTGCCACTACTGTTGAATATCCTCAAGAACTTGATCATATTACTGAAGATACCAGATAGTATACTTAGAGAACTGACCATGCTAGCTCAGTTAATCAACAGGTTCTCCAGTGCACAGGAGTGAGGATTAAAAAGAAAAAAAAAGACAATTAGACAACATCGTAGTATGACCCCAGCCAGTTCTGAGGGTGAAGGCTGAGGCAGGTTTATTCCCAACCCCCCTCCCTTTAAATCATTTTAATTACATGCAATTATTTAGGTCAGTTCTAGGTTGAGGAACCAGCAATACAATAGATGCAAATAGTCAAGGAACAAACAAGGCAATAAACAAAATCCTGTGATCACTCTCATGATCACTGTTTCTAAGGGCTCATCAAGATGGCAAAAACATCTGAGCTTACTTCCTTGTCATAGCTCAGAGTCATATTCATGCCTAAGGCCTACTTCTTTGTTCTAGACTAAGACTTAGATTCCTGACTGAAATTATTTCTCTGTTTTAGCCTAAAATTAGATTCCTGCCTGAACTTACTTCCCTATCATGGCCCAATGTCAGATTCCTGCCTAAAGCCCATTTCCTTGTCCTTGGCCAAAGTCAGATTCCTGCCAAGCAGCCCCAAAAGCTCTCCACAGAGAACTTGAAGAAATTAAGCTAGAACTTACTTGGAAATTTTACACTTACTGTCTACCATTCATAGTGCTGGAAATTGACATTCCCATTGATTAGAGGAGAAAAGTAAGCGCCAGTTTCTCCAAACTTCAACCAGTAAGCTAAAACAACTGTCCCAACAAGATATGCCCTCCAATGCAATAGTGCCATGATGCTAAGTGGTTAATTATTCAGGTTCTCTATTGTCTGATCTATGAGATAGAACCCATATTGGTACTATGAAAAGAGCAAGACTCGGTAACTCAATAGGTCAGAGACCCATGAGAGAACCCAATAATGTTTGGTTGAAAGCATATAGAATTAAAATGGTTCCTAACTGCATTGCTATACTCATAGATTAACCCATCTTTCAACCCACATCAGAGAAGTTTCCCATTAGAGTAGATAGCAGTTAAGATGGAGACTATTTGTCTAGTTTGAGTTTATTACAAGATTATCCTTATCCTCAAGGTTCAGGGATATTCACAGAAGAGGGAACAGGAAAGTTGATAACATCTAGGAAACAGTATTTACCAGGTACAACAATGTAATATGCACATATGAACTCATAGCAATTTTGACAGCATGCACAAGACCTGCATAAGCTTAAACCAGTCAAAATTCCAGCAAAGAGAGGATGTGGGCATAAAATGGAACACTAACTGAATATTTGTTTGTTGCTGAGAGAAAGTCAATTATCTTTAATATGACCCTGTTCAACCACACTCCCAAGAAGACCCCGCTCTTCAGATTAGACAACCCAAACTACATGGAAAAGGAAGACAAGGAGGAAGAAGCAACAACAACTCAAAGATAGGTGGTAAGTGATGGGAGAGAGGATATTGTATTATAGTTATTGCAGGAATTGTAAGAGGGGGTAAATATGTGCAAAATTCATTGTATAAAATTTTCAAAAAATAATTTAAATGTTGTTTAAAAATAAATTAAATGCAAAATAGAATGTGTTTAAATTAGGGTGTCTATGTTGAGATTCTTTCATGTTTGAGCATGAGAAAACAAAGCCTGCTTGCAGACTTTTCCTCCATGTTGAGAATTGTACTGAGTAGCCATGGAATGCCACACTGGCAGTAATTTACAGCATCTATTTTCTTTTCAGGCAACTTTTATGGATGGCCATATTACAACAATAATACTGTCCTGAATGGTGCCTTCTTAGTTTTCATTTTTCTCAAGGGTCCTTTTCTCCTCATGAGGCTTTGGTTCCTTGTCATTGAAGATTGCCTGTGTCTCTGTTTTACTCTGAAACATAAGTAGAAAATGGCTTCACCAGCTTCTTCCTTATTCTTATAGAGAAAAATTGCTGAATATTAATGAAGATTTCTTTGTCTTACACATTTTTTCATAGAAAAGAAATGGTTGAACTCATATGGTCCCCTATAGGCACATTTCAAAATCAGTAGGTAAATGTTTAACTGGAACCTGCTACTGAAAGACCCCCACAAGGGGAGACCCTCGCTCAAGTCGTGGGAATTCATGGCCACCAAGAAACTAGAGAGACCGAACTTGCTGCAAACCGCATAAGGTTTTATTTCAGGATATCAGCCGGCTGAGGCCGAGACTCACAAGAGGAGTCAAGAGGAGTGTCGACCCTGAGGCCTGATTGAGAAGGGATTATAAAGGGAAAACCCACAAAACCAGGGGGTGAGGGGAAATCATAAAACAAACTATAAAACATCATCAGACATTATCATAAAAATACAGTGAAAGAATCATGTGGGAAACACCCTGTGGACTTATTTTTCAAGAATGTAATCTTATCTAATCATCTATCATGTGGCTAGCCTGTCCTTGGAACCCAGAGCCTAAGAAACAGATTACCCGAATTCTTGGCTCTGCCCTTTTGTGGTCAGCTAAGTTCCTGGAACACAGATGGCTTGGCTTCAGCCTCTATATGCTAGGGGGTCTCCAAAACAGTTTATTCTCTTCACTACCACTGCTACCTTTCTAAAACTGACAAACAGGAGAATGGGATTCTCCCAGTGGGGATTTATTTTCTAAATTAATGCTCTCTGTTGTTTGTGAAAAACCATAGGTGTTTACTGAGTGGTAAATAATGGATATAAATTTATTTTCTCTATAGTTAACATGTTCATTGGCACTAACATGGATCAGCAAGCAGCAATTCTCTTCTAGTATATAATCTTTATACATTTCAAAGGTAAAAATCTTAGAAAGAAAATTCAGATAAATTCTGATAAATGTTTTTGTGTCTATAGCATTAAATACTTTGCTAAAAAAAAAAGAAAGAAAGAAAAAAAAACTCATTAAATCACCCTGTATCTTGTGAATATTAATGTAACCTCATGCTTCATTTCTGAACTTATTTGAAGCAGGTGAATTATTTATTTCATTGACAACTGACATTTTCCTAGTGTATAGAAAAGTGATTGAGGTAATTTAATATGGGATAATACCCCATAACTTGGTAATAGGAAATATGCTTGTTAATACCAAGTCACATAAAGTTAGTTTTGAGCAGTGTTTGTCTGAATATAAATATTTCTTATATACTTAATAAAATATAGAGGCATACTGAATGAGTTGCATATAATAAATACGATTTAGGGTATACTGAAGTATCTTTGTGTAAGAGAAATTGTGCCAGTGTCTAAATTCATGGTTCCCATGAACATTTAGATCTAAACTCTGCTTCTATTTTGAGCTGAAAGTATAATCTTAAACATTGGATGGGTAGAACTTAAAGTAAAATAAATTTAATTATTCAGACAGTAAAAGTAACTGGTAAATAAAAATACATTAGATTGTTTACAAAGTCCTATATTCTCAATCTTATTGTTTTAATGCAATTAAGATTAAATAATAAACATTATACCATTTATGCACTTTGTGGATGATATGTGACTTTATATGTTTGAAGAATGATTTGTTGTGATCTGGAATAGCACAGAGTCCAGCCAGGTTGGACATATGACAGACTTTATGCCATGGAAGCTGAGATGTAGAATACTGTGTTCAGAGACTCCAGTCTGCTGGTAAACTTTCCTGATTACCGAATCTATGATGAGTGCACCATCATGTGTATTTTTTACACTAGAATGTAACCTTTGATTGTTTCTTTAAAGTAAACATTACCTTGAAGTGAACTGATGGGCATTTGTTGTGAATTGTCCTGGTTTGTATTTTGATGCTAATTGTGCTTTCCCAAGAGAGGCTGCCTGGGATGAGGAGTGAATCATTACTCAGGTGACTTCATGTGAATCTTCTCCCCATTTTAACTTGTAAAATAAAGGCTAGAGCCAGTGATTGAGCAGTGAAAGAGAGGTGGAGCAAAAAAGTTTTAGGGAGAGGAGGAGAGAAAGGAGTGTGGTCGGTGGAATACAAGGAGAGGGAGAGAGAGGAAGACTGAAGAGGAGGAGGTGGAAGGAAAATGGAGCAGAAGCATGTGGCCTGGAGAAACAGCAAGTTATAAGGGATCTCAGCTGGGGAATATAGTAGTGTAGTGGTAGACCTGCTCAATCTAGGTGAGCAGCTTGTATTCATTTTAATTGAGTTGTGTTTTCATTGCACAGGGTTATTTGGGTTGGAGATTTACTGCAACAGGCATTAACTGTGTTTTTCTTCTATTTGTGTTGTTTAAGTTTATTAAAAACAAGCAAAGAGACAAACATGATGATGTTATACGTCAAAGCCAGAGTCTTGCATATAACAGACAACTACTCTACCAATCTGCCACCGTGTTTTCTCCAAGCCCCAGACGCTTTTAATTTCCTGCCTTCTATTCTTTCTCAATATACCACAAATAGGATTTCAAGAATTTTCCATTTTTTTTCCCCATTACCTACTCTGTTTTCAAGCCTCCTGAGGCCAAGTTAGCCTACAACACTCAGGCACAGATAGAATTCTGTTCAGAAATTCATCAACCTTTTGCTCATAGTTGATTTCAAATACTTACTGAAAGCCAGATGGACCACACTGGGGTCATATACCATGTTGGCTTTCAGCTGATGTGAAATAGACACATAATAACTTTTCATGTTATTATTTGGAGAAGATAGAAACACATCACATCTCACCTTTTCGAACTGATAGTCTGTTAGATAATAGCCAGGTTAAGTTTTATAGTGTTTCAAGAGAATGGAAAGAAGCATAAAACACCTTTCTGTGCTAGAAGACATTTCAGGTGGTCTGCAGAGATATGCGCTTTTCCATAGTATAAATAATCATCCCATGGGCAGTGTCTAGTTATGAATTTGACAAACAGATGGTGGAGGTGGAAAAGACACAGCAGCTCACAGTTTTGCAGCCTATGCACTGAACATAGTACAGACCAGAACTAGATAGATAACCTTAGAACAGTAGAGGGAAGTCACATGATAGAATGACTTTTAGAAATTATTAACTTTTAAATGAATGAATACATTTACTTTTAAGTCTGTGGAATTTAATATTTCTACAGTGGCGAAACTGAACAAATACTCTACAGAACTTGAAAGTGCAGTAACCAATTGTGTCACATTCTATGGAGGAAAAAGTAAAGAGTGAAGGGCAGGAGTGCCCTTGGAAGAAACTCAGACAGCTGAGTTCACTTGAGAAAGGTTCACTGAAGCAGTAACATCTGGGAGGAAATGAGAAAAGAGGAGGTAGCCAGACAAGTGTGGCTGGACACTGTCTTATAAGAAAGGAGGAAAGAAAAGAAGACACTTCTGGAGAAGGCATAAGCTTACACTGAGGGGTGGGGCGCCGATGGGCAATAGCAAGGCAAATGATAAACTGCATGAGTCCCTTTTGCTCCCCTGGAAGGCATTCAAAGGAAACTGGTTGAACAGAGAGCATTCTGTCTCAGTGCCTAGTAACCTTTACTTGATGAACCCAGAAGTTTCTCCATAACCTCCGTGCAGGCTGCAGACAAGTTGCCAAGTCGGGTGAGGCCCTTGCCCCCTTTCTTAGTGTTTAATGCCTTGTATATGGAGCTCCTTCTGTTCTCACTCCCTCTCTCTTTCCTGGTTATATTTTTTGCTTTTCCATTTAAATTGTCCTTACTTTGAAAACAATGTTTTAACATTCAGGTTTGATTATTATACATTTCATGATTTTTGTTGATATCTTTTGTTAGACTTCAGCGTGCAGCTTAGAACAGACAACACCAGACCAAATGGTTCCAAGTGGGCGGGGGTTATTCAAAGGAGGAGAGAGAAATGGGAGAAGATGGCAGAGAGAAAAGAGAGAGAGAGAGAGAGAGAGAGAGAGAGGAGAGAGAGAGAGAGAAGTGAAGGCCGTCTATGACCATGTGGAGAGAGGGAGGGGTGAGGGGACAGAGAGAAGCTAGAGGCAAGAGATCAAGAGAGTAAGAGGGTAAAAGAGAGAGGAGGGGCAAGCAGCCCCTTTTATAGTGGGCCAGGCCTACCTGGCTGTTGCCAGGTAACTGTGGAGGTAGAGTTTAGACAGAATACTAACATCTTTATGTGTTTTTATTTCTTTTCAAATGTACTCTTTCAAATGTACTCTTTACATTTTTGAAGATACTGTGTGGGCACAAACCCTTGTTACCCAGTATTTGGTATCCCTATTGATATTTCTAAAGTTCTCAAGAAACCTGTCCTCTATGCCTTTCTTCCTCAAGCCTCCAAATATTTACTTTGTCAGGGTACAGTTAAATTTCAACTTCCTTTGTTTCTACTTCTACGAACTGACTTTACAATCTTTTCTTAATTCAATTAGTGTGTGTGTGTGTTGTGTGTGTGTGTGTGTGTGTGGCATGTTCATGTTGGGGGGGGTCTACTATGTGTGAAGATGTGTGTGAATGCATGTACAGCTTGGATTTTTTTTTTTTTTTTAGATGATTTCTTACTGACCCAGAGCTCAGCAAGTAAGGTGATTGGCTATTTCAGCAAGCTACACCTGTCTCTGACTCCCTATACTGCTGAGATTGATAACACACACCATCATACTTAGCATTTTTAAAAACTATGTTCTAGAGATTGAACATAGGACTTGTGCTTATAGGACAAGCACTGTACCACTGAGCTTTCTTTCTATCCCAGTCTGTAAGGCTATCCTGATACTGTCACTTGCCTCCTGCAAGCAGATTTCTCAGTGGCAATTTGTACCCGTTATCATTTCTGTGCTATATTGTAGTTGCCCAGACTGTTTTGTCCTCTAATTATATAAACCTATATGTCTCAGTTATTTTGCCTTCTCTGTGATCCAATATCTGACAAAACTGACTTAAGTGAAAGATTTGTTTATTCTGACCACTGTTTCATGTTTGGGGAGTGCTGGAGGCCAGTTCCAGAACTCTGGTTCTCTCTTGAAGGTAGCCAAGGACAAAGAGCATGGGTGGGGGCAAGACTTGGTTTTGTTAGAAATTAGGACTGCTATTTTTTAAATAATAATAATAATAATAATAATAATAATAATAATAATAATAAATAGTAAGGTTTACTTGTCCTGACTTGAATTTATTCTGAAGCCAGAAGCTGCAAGATTCTGCTTGAATTAACACCTGTCCCTTAACTGCAGGGGATAATGTAAAGAGGCCTTTTGTTCCTTTTTTTCTGTGAGTCCTTTGTGCTCTAGGCCCTAAAGCTGAGAGGTTATTTACCTGATTGTCAGTTACAGAAAGTCACTTGCAGGAAGAGAAAAGAGACACTTAATAAAAGGATTCTAATTCTTTATTTTAAAGAAAAAAAGAAGTTAAAAAAAAAAAAACCCTATCAGACTATGTGCTCTCTTAATTTCTAAATTACTCCACTCCGATCTTCTCCATCCTCCTCCTAATCTTGCTCTCTCCTTCTGTTAATGCAATGCTATGTAATGTAATCATTTCTAGTTTTGTTTTTTAAACCTTTTCTATGGAGGAGATCAAATGGTTTTTCCAAAGAATTTTCTTTTTACAAAAGTTTACTAAAAGAAAACATAAATTCAAATCATACATAAGGCTATTTTAACTTCTTTTTCTTCTTGTATCCCTTTAATTTTCTTCTATTATCTTAGTGCTCCTTCTATTGCTTTGAACATTATATTTAAGGAGAGTGAGGTCTTGGCCAGCCCTGTCTCAATCCCGATCTCCAGAAGATTGCTTTAAGTTGTTTACCCAGTTTGGGTAACTTGATGATGACTGATTGTTTCTCATGTATAGATGTTACTATGTTATGTTCTCACCAGTCCTATTCTCTCTAGGGCTTTTACTATGACAATATGTAGGGGTTTTTCTTGTTGTTGGTTTTTTTTGGTCAGGCTTTTTATACACCTGTTGAGACAGTCATTTAATTATTGTTTTTAAATCTGTTTATGTTGTTTATTACATTTATTTACTCTTACATCTTTAACTTTTTCTGCTTTTAATGCTCAGGTCTCATAAAAAAAATATGAACAACATGAAAGGTCAAGAGAGTATGACCCCCCCTCAATAAACACACTAATCCTATACACATATTCTCCAATGAGAATTGCCTGTATGAGGCCAAGAACACTGAATCTAAAATAATAATTATAAGTGTCATTAAAGAATTAAGTGACTTTAAAGAGGATTTTTATAAGTTTCTTGATGAACTTATAGGAGATAAAAAAATAACTGCCTGGGTGATGCCTAAGAAATTAAATTAGGGATTTGAAATACAAATTTAATAAAGAGATAAATTTAATAAAGAGATAGCAAGAACTCAGATTGAAATGAAGATGTCACTGAAATCCTCAGTGTCTCAAGTAGAAATTTCAGGAAACAAATTTAGAAGCAGAGTTTTGTGGATAGCCCCAGCCTTGTATTTTGATCCTAGTTCCACTTTCCTGGGAGGGCTGCAGAGTATGATTGAATCTGTACACAGGTGACATCTTGTGAACATTCTGTCCAATTAAATTTGTGAAAGAAAGGCTAGAGCCAGTGATTGGGCAGTAGAAGGGGAGGCAGAGAAAAGGGCTTAGGGGAGGAGAGAAGAAGAGGAATTCGATATAAGAGGCAGTCGACGGAGAAGAAAGAAGCAGAAGGTAGAAGGAAGTCGAAGCAGAAGGAAGTCGATGGAGGAAGGAATAGGAAGCAGATGACAGAGGAGCTGGAGCTGGGAGGACAAGCACGCAGCCTGGATAAACTGCAAGTTATAAGGGATCTCATAGCCGGGGATAAGAGTAGTGTAGTGGTAAATCTGCCAAATCTAGGCATGCAATTTATACCATAATTATTGAGTTGTGTTTTCCTTTACTGATCTTATTTGGATGGGAGGTTTACAGCAACAGCAGAGTGTATCCAGTAGAATACAGAATTTTAAATATAAAGTAAAGTAATTAGGTTTCACCAGTAAAAATTAAGAAAATATTTTATAAAAGAAACATACAGTAACGACTGAATTTTCTCATTATAAGTACAGGTGAAAGGTAAGAATCCCTGACCAATGGTATAAAATAAGTTTTCAAGGAGATCATAGAAGAAAACGTCTCTTCTTGAAGGGAAGACACACCCATATTGATACAGCAAGTATACAGAACAACCAGTATGACCAGAAAAAAAAGCCCTGTGCACTATTACAGTTAAAACACTCAATGTAAAACAACAACAATAAAACAAACAAATAAATGGAGTACATCAAAAGCTACAAAAGAAAAATCACAGATTACATAAAAAGGGAAACCCAGGAAAAGAGCAGCTGGTTTCTCAATGAAAAGTTTAAAAGCCAGAAGATCCTGGTACAATGTACTTTATGTTTTAAACTACCAATAGATGTCAACTTCGTCTACTGTGCCAGCAGAACTGCCTGCTATAGTTGAAGGAAAATAAAAAAAAAATGTGTTAATTATACATATACACATATACATTCACATACACACACACATGTGTGTGTGTGTATGTGTGTATGTGCATGTAAATCTAAAAGAACACATGCCCAGCAAATCATTCCAGAGAGAATACTGGATACAATATATTAGGTCAAAGAAAGGAATAACTCTAGCATAAAGGGTACAGAAATAAATAAAGCTATAATTACTGAACCGTGGAATGGGACTAATTAATCAATCAAACAAAAACCCAAATGACAATAATTTGCACACACATTTCAGTAATAATGTTAAATATCAATGACCTCAACTCTGAAGTCAATACAACATAACTTAGCTGAATGGATTAAGAAACAAAATCAAACCAGACCACAACATGTGCTTGGGCAATGGAACTAGAGATAGGATATCCCAGTCACCTAGGGTAGATCCATGCACCATATAAAAAAATCAATGAAATGATTCCTAATGATATTTTGCTATATGCATAAATGAATATGTTGTCCAGTCATCAGGAAAGAGGCTTCCTCCTCCAGCAGTAGATGGGAACAGATAAAGAAACACACAGCCAGATATTATGCAGAAAGAGAGAGAGAGAGAGAGAGAGAGAGAGAGAGAGAGAGGGGGGGGGGAAATTATAGGTCTCCATTGGATCCCTTTCCTTGGAGTGGAGGTGGGGTGGGCATTGTATGAGTCACAGGAATGGAGGACACTAGGAGAACATATCCCACTGAATTTACTAATCAGAGTTCACCTGGGCAAACTCAGGGCCTGCATCAGTGTTATGGCTGTTAGTTTGGTTAGTTATGTGTTTTTCTTGTACTCGTAACAGTAGAAGTAGGTATGTCTGACTCTTTTGCCTGCTCCTGAGATTCTTTTTCTCCTACTGGTTTGCCTTGTCTAGCCATGGTATAAAGACTTTTGCCTTGTTTTCTTGTTTTGTCCTATTTGGTTGTTATCTCTTGAAGGCTTGCTGTTTTCTGAAGAGGAAGCAGAAGGGGAGTGGATACTTGGGAGAGGAGAGGTGAGGATGTAGCTAGGAAGAGTGGACTGAGGACTACCTGCAGCTAGGATGTATTGTATGAAAGAAGAATCTATATTCAATAAAAAGAAACAAAATCCATTGGTCTGTTTTTCTATAGGAAACTAAACAGCTTTATATAAAACATCATTTTAGTAAAATGATGGAGAGAAAGTGTTAGCATTCTGTTAAACTCCACCTCCACAGTTACCTAGCAACAGCTAGGTATGCTCCTCCCCAAAGCTACCTGGGAACGGCCAGGTAGCCCTGCCCACTATTATAAGAGGGGCTGTCTGGCCCCTCCTCTCCCTCTTGCTCTCTTGCCCTCCTCTCCCTCTTGCTCTCTTGCCTCCTCTCTCTCTTGCCCTCTTGCTCTCTTGTGCCTGCAGGTCGTATCTGACCCTTTTCCCTTCCCCTTCCCCCTCCACGTGGTCATGGCTGGCCTCCACCTTTCTCTGCTCTCCCTCTCCTCTCTTCCCTCTGCCTAAATAAACGTCTCCTCCTGGAACCCTCTGCCTCCGCGCAAATGGGACCAGGAATCAAATAACTATTACTATCTTAATATTTAACAGAAAACAAACTGCAAAATCAAACTACTCAGAAGACATAAAATAAGGGACATTTTATTTTGACCAAAACCAAAAATTAACCAAGACTACAATGCAACTATAAATATTTGTGTATCAAACACTGTTGCACTCAACTTCACAAAGCATAATATTGGGCTTAAAGACATAGACTAACATAAACCCAATAGTAGTAGATGACTTTGTTGGACTGTAAGATCCCAAACCAGGGTATGCATGCCCACAGAAACAGACATGGACAGGATTCGCTGCAATCACATGAGATATGGTTTAATGAAACTAGTGCATGAATGCAAGAGAGTCCCGAACAAGAGCTGGATACAGTACTTATAAGTACAGTACAGTTCACAAGGGCAAACCACAAAGTCTGACCTTTCCAGGTTGGGTCTCTAGGTTACTAAGATTATGACAAGGAGTGTCTTCCTTTTGTCCAGGTTTATTATGTTAAGGGCTCAGCTTCCTGATTCCTGGAATATATCTAGGGCCCTCCTTACCTGCAGGTGGGTTCCCTCCCCTGTGGTCTGAGGAATGTTAATCAGCCTCTCCCTTCCTCCTCTGAAAGTTAAACCAGCAAGTGTCCTCTGACTAAGGTTTCTTTTAATCTTAAATTCAAACTGAGACCTGAAAGTCTTATAATTTCAACAACCCACTCTTTCCAATAAAAAGGTTCTCTGGAAGAAAAATAAACAGAGAAGCTTCAGAATTAAATTACTTCATACATAAAATGGACCAAACAAGTAAACAAAATATTTCACCCAAACATAAGATAAACACTGTACCCAGCAGTCCATAGATGCTTCCTAAAATAAAATACATACTAGAATACAAAACAAATTCAGAAATTCAGAAAAAATGAAGTAAGTGTATTGTATGTTAGTACAATGCTATAAATCTTAAAATGAACATAAACAATCTTCAGAAATTACATAGATTCAGAGATTAAACAGCACATTACTTAATAATGAGTGGGTTAAAGATAAAAACAAGAAAAAAAATAAAATAGTGGAATAAATGATAAGGCACAACTGAAAAAAACCACAGGAACATATACACAGTAACCCCAAGAGGGAAGTTTATTCTTTTAAGTACCTCCATTGAAAAAAAATCAGAAACAAGACATATAAATGACTAAATGTGTTGGGAGCTGACTTCTAGCAGAAAGCAGCTATCATCTTTGCAGCCATCTCAAGCCATAGACCCTGACAAGAGACTTGTTTTCAACAGCCTACAACAGCTGAGCACACTCTGATAAACATCTTGTTTTTCTCACATATCTTGTTTTGCTGTTTAGTGCCCCAGCTGCAAGGCGCATGTGGTATCCATGGCTGCAAGGCACATGACATAGTGCCTTTAGCTGTGCCTGTCCACAAGGCCAAGGCACGTGGTAAAGGGTATAAATACCCAGGATTTCCTTTCAATAAAGGAGAGAGACTTGATCAGACCCTCTGTCTTGTCTCCATTCTTTGCATCTCTTGCCCTTCCATCCCTACTCTCTCTCTTGCTAGACCCTGACCCATGGACGGGAGCAGCAGAATGGGCCTGAACAAAGTGGCTCCCAAACATGGGGCAGAATGGGTTGGTTACATAAATGGAGCAATTTAAGAATTTGGAAAAACAAGAACAAACAACACTCAAATGCAGCAAAAGGCAAGAAATAATAAAAATAAAAGCAGAAATTAATGAAATAGAAACAAAGAAAACAATACAAAGAGTCAATGAATTTAAGAACCTGATCTTTAAGAAGATAAGATCAACAGACCATTAAGTCATACAATATAAAAAAATACAAGAGTAGCTTTGACTATTAATTATTAAAAGGTGGAAGAAAAATTTCCAGCATTGGAAAGTAGCTAGATTTCTTGTCTTTCCTGGCACCTATCGGTAGCTCCTTAACACATTAGGAACTCATGTTTCTATGTAAAACCGTGTTGGCCTTCCCAAACCAATCCTACCAATACAGGAGTGACTGACAGCAGAGGGAACATCAGGTTGGGATGGATTCCCATTCTGCCCCTATCACTTATTGGTTCTAAGAAGAATGTAATTCTACCTCCACTTTATGGAATTTATTGATTTGTTGAAAGTGAAGCTTAAGCCTGCTGGTCAGTGGGTCATTTTTGAGCTAGACTTTTCTAGAAGTCTACTGCAAAGAGTCTGTAGGAACTCCCAAATCTCTTCATGAATTTGTGTGACTGTAATTAATCTCATACAATAGTAATTAAGTTTGGCACCTTACATATTATCGATGAACTTTAAAATTTTTGTTATCTTCCCAGAGTACAAAGCTTTCAACAAACTCAGTTTGCTAAATAGCATTTACTGTATCATATCTATGGTACTAGCAAATGGTGAGTGGGAGAGGGATCATAGGAGCTGTGCAAAATCTGGATACTCTGAGCTGAGATCTGCCAATCTTCTTAAAGCTCTTTTGAAGCTCTTTGCTCTTAGGTATAATTAAGGATCACTGATCCTTTCTTTAAAGGTCACATTCATATTCATCAACATTTTCTGAATAGAATCCCACCACATGAATAGAATAAGCAGCCATTAACTATTCATTATTCCTACACTGCTAAATTTGACTTGTCCATGACTCTTCCAACAGTATGATTTTTATGTGTTTCAAGACCATTGAATACTAAAGAGTATGTTTTTCTTTTTAATATGAATGCAAACATTTGTTTCAAATTTTATTCTGTGTGTGAAAATTATTTCATGTATGATTTGGGTACAAGTGTGTAGTTTCAAACATCTATGACAACTAGCAAACAGCAAAGGTGAAGAATCAATTACACTAAGATCTCATGTAGATTTAGAAATGATTTCTTTTGCTGGCTTTCACTTTTCTGTCTTGAAGACAGGGTGTGCTTAAGTTTGATATTTTTATTTTTTTTGGAAGTGGACAAAGACACAGACTTCCGTGTTTTTAGTATCCCTAAAGATGGACATTTAGAAGCAATACATTAGAAAAGACAGCATTTTGCCCTCAGCAGTAGAACATTATAAAATACTCTTAAGTTTTGATGATCTCTTTCATTTTTTTTAACTCCACGCAATTCAACATAATCCTGAATAATCAAGCAGTGCTCAAAGGAGCTACCATACAATTCTTTTGTAAAGCTGTTTGCCCCTGCTCTGAGAAACTGTATGCATAAAAACCAATACAGCATACTGACAAGGGATTGTGAAGAGGAAGGGACACAATGAAAATCAGCTCAATTTATTATCAGAGATAGAAAAATTTTACACAGAAAGAAATCTTTAGTGACAATAAACAATCACATAACTTTTCCCAATTTCACTTTCAGTGTTTGAATGGGTTGCCTTTTCTTAAACTGTCCTCACTGAGATCCTGTGTCCTGGTTTTATAAACAATATTATTTAAAACTTCAGGATTTTAAATGTTTTTTACAGTTCCTTCTTTTCAACTGGTTCTCAATAAAAACCTAAACATCTATTATGGTATAGACAGAAATTGTATGAAATCAAATGTCCAGTGAAATTTGGGTGTGACTATCAGTGATATTCTCAGAGGACAGCTGCTGCCCTCACTATGTGATTGTATGTGAAACAGGGTGTGGCAGGTAAGGTCACTATCCACTCTGAGAAGCCAGGGACATAGGAAACTTTGGACATTGCAGAGCAAGACTGACCTCTTGAAGGAAACTAGTCCAGCATTCTCTGGGTAGAAATTCTGAGTTTTGCATCCATTTAGAGACTAGATTGGATCCAAAATACACATGCATTTCCACATTATTTGATTCATATTTCACCCCTTACTTAAATTAGAAGTGAACATGGCTAATAGTTAATACTTCTCTTTCATTTAAAATTATTTACATTTTTCTTATGTTCTCTGTGTGTTTTGTGCAATTTATTGTATTGACATGCATCATAATTGGCAACACACATGTAGATAAGAACATATGACAAGTGGAAACAAAGTTCAAGCAAAGTAGCCTTGCTGATGTGAGAAGCTGATCTTCTCATGATGCCTGGACATAGATCCCCTACTTCACTTAGCCACTCTCACCTGTGCAGTCTTTTAAAATTATTTCCACTTTATTTCAGATGCATCATTACTTATGCTATAGGTTCATTTTAGAAAAGCAAGCAAACAGTGATAGATAAAAGGGGAGACTTGGAAACACAATTATGAAAAAATGAAGGGACAGGAGATGCCTCAAGCAAGCCAATTTCTGTCTCAGAGGACGTTCCAAAAGTCAATTTGCAGAATATTTCAAGTTATTTTTGAGTAAATTTTCAACTAAAACACAAATACCAATACTTTTTTATTAATAAATCAAAAAATGAAGGATTACTGAGTAAATATTAAAGAGACAAAACTATGATGGACAGATAGTACAGATGGCTGGCCTTTATTCTGCCAAGTTGCTGCATCATTTCTTTGGTCAGTCTATACTCTATTTTTGCTCATGTGTGCCCTTATAGCATCTAACTCACAGACACACGCTGCTCTCCTTTTATGGGCAGCATTGAGAAATCTACTGATGATACTTACTGTGAGTTGGGATCCCAGATTCCCTGTAATGTACAGCAAAAACCCACTGATGGGAGAAAACCCTTTCCCAGTTAATTCCACCCTAAAAGTAGCCTCTCTTACAAAGGGCCTGGTGAGATTTTACCTGAATGAAATTGTCCACTGGACTTCGTTACTCTAGCCAAAATAGTAATAGGTGATTTCTCTAATTGAATTAATTAGCAACATGACCCCTGGGAATGTTGGACTGTTCCAAATTATGTCTCCTTTATAGATTATGATCCGTGAATCATTTCCAGAACACTTTTATAAATGGTTCCATGGCAAGCATTAATAGAACTTTTCTGTTATCTTCACGGAACTCCTCCCTTTTAACTGACTCTATATCTTTTACTCACCCAGAGGTCTCCTTGGTATGTGACTCATGGAATCTCTATGGGTGGGTGGTGTCTTTGTTCAGACTGGACAATTTATGGGATGTCTCTCAACTGACTTGCAAGTACCTCTGGCCTTCTGAGTGGCATTCTGGGGCCAAGTATTTCTCAATGCATCTGACCAATCTCTGCTTTACTTTTTCCAGTGAGGCCCACAGTTGGATGATTACTGACCTCTCTGATCAGTCTCAGGCTGTCAGTATCTCTAGGGCTCCTGGGGCTGTTTGGATCATAAATTATTCATCCCTATTCAAGGTGGCTCTTTTTATGGCTCCTTTTCTCAAGCTCTAGATCCTTCTCTATTTCAACCTTTCCAAAAGATTTTTAAAACAATTAATGAGTATTGAATATAGTCAGCCATATTTTATATACTTATTGACATTATTTATGACTGTTTCTCCTTTAGCAGTTAAGTGGAATGTTACATGGACTGATTTTCAAGAGCTGAACCAAATTTTCCTCCTGGGAATAAGATTCATCAGAACATGATGAATTCCATTTAACACCTCATTGCAGACTATTTTTTAATTATTAATGAGTGTCAATGATTTTTCTTTCTTTCTCTCTTTTTGCAATATCATCATCTGGTACTGGTGTTAAGTAGGCTTCATAAAACATGAAGAATTTTTCTGTATTTTTGGAGAGAGGATTGCATAAAATTGATGTTGATTTATTTTTTATTTGAGTAGAAATGAATTTTGATGTTATCATGTAGCTTTATTTTTTCATTTCTGATAGATATTGAGATAGCATAAGGAATGAAAAGCCTAGTGGCCCTGCTTTCCTAAGAGATCGACAATGTTTGTGTACATGTTCTTCTCACTTTATTCTTGATCCAACTCTGGTTCTAATTATTACCAGTCAGCATTTGATGTTTACTATTTTTGCAGATGTCTTAATAAGTGTTTTTCCAAAAGTGATGTGACTAGCTGACATAGCAGTCAGATTTATAGTGCTTGATGAGGCTGTACGTATTGACAAAAAGATACTGACAAGATGTTAGAATGGTTCTTTTCAACAACTCAGTCTCCTCAGTATACAAGTGCAAATGTTGGAAAGCATATAAATATTTTACATTATGCTTGAGGAGTGATGCAGCCATAGATACTTGGAATAAGGTAACATTTCAACTGAAAACCAAAGTAATGCTAGGACATGAACAGACACGTTGATCCCAGCGATACAGGTAACTGTTCTCCTGTCCATTTATGGCTGCTATGAATTTTGCTAGCAAGTAGTGATTTTACAGGAGAGCACCTTTATATTGTCTTTCTTTATTTTAAAAATGACTGTATCAGATTTTGTTTTAGGGCTTGGATAGAGTTTACCCTTTATCATTAGTTTGGTGATAAAATCTTTATAAGCCTATCTAAATTCCTTCAGGAAAATTGCCTTTCTCATATATAAATTAATAGCTGTAGTGTTGGATAAAAATAGTATAAATTAGTAACTCAGAAATGGATTGAAAATAGGTCATTAGCTGAAACAAGAAGCAGATGAAAAGGACATGAAGAAAAGGACTCCTAACTTTGTTACCAGATTTGCTTTAAAGAATAATAGTTTTTGTAATGTATTATATTCCCTGTGGTTCTCTGAGCTATATTCTTCCAATATCACTCTGCTTCTTCCATTTTAAGTTTTAGATCAAAATGAAATTATTGATCTTGAATTCTAGTATTCTTAAAAAAGCAACGAATCTACACACATCAGAATGGCAACTTTCAAGGGAAAATTGTTACAAATTTTAAAGTTTGAAAGGTTATAAAACTGTTTTCAAAGCTATATGTTTGCTGTACCAGTTAGCATTTTTCTATCAAGTTTATGTCATATAATCTACAGCTTGAGACTTTGTCTCATGAGCTTTCTTACGTAGTCTGAATTTTTAGAGACTTTCTATATATTTTTACTTATTTAAATGATTGTGTTTAAATTCTTACTTGAAATTTTAGTAAATATTTCATCATTTAATCACATCAGCACATCACAGGAGGTAAGCTATGACCACAATTGACTAAGAGGTCACTATATGACAGAAATTTTACTTACTGTTTCAGTTTAGGCTTACCAATAACCCTGTTCATTTTATAATCATAGAAACAGTATTTATTAGGAGAATTCTGCTACATGTATAGAAGCTCCCTGCAACTGCCAGATAAAGGATTGACTGGCATACACAACACTGTTAAGATGGCCCCAAACCTGAGGCTAGGTTGGTCATTGGCCTATCATAAATGCTTCTACTATTATTCACTAAAGGAGCATAGCAAAATGACTTCTAAAGATATCAATAAACTTTCATGTATTATAAACATCAGTGTTCCTAAAACAGAGCATTTGCTAAACCCTCAGATCCACAATTGGACAATATGTAGAGTTAAAGACTTTGGAACACTTTGTCCTAAATGGAATCTTTATCAAATCCATCTTCTCAAGGCTCAATATTCTATGCCAAAAAAGAGGTAGAAAAATTTAAAAGCCAGAGATAATGAGTGACTTCAAGAAAACAGTAGCCTCTGCACTGTAGTGAATACTTAGAACACAAAATAAAGAAAACAAACATGGAGGCACTCCTGTTCAATGTCCTGACAACAAAGTATGCTGACATCAGAAATGAGCACTTGGGTGAATCTGGCAAAGCCCTGGGAACCAGAAGCTCACACCCATTAGATCTCCTACCTCCAGCCTGAGTTTGGTCTTAGTGATGGTTGAATGTTCGGCACTGTGTCCATAATCATTTAGCATCCATCACTATCAGAGTCAGCGTCCATTCATTATTCTTTGCCCACCATTAGACATGCATGTAGTATCTTGTTTTGCATCAGGACAGTCAGACTTTCAACCTGCTTTTGCCAATTATACCTGCTGTCTGTGAGTGAATTCTGTCTACAGGTACCTGTGACATCATGTAGATGTAGATTTTTAGTCACATTATTTTGCCAGTCTGTTGTTTGAGGTTAATTGCTTCTCATTCTCTGAGTTGTGATGTATAAACAATAAACTGTATATTTAAAAAGACACATGGTTATCTGTGTAAGTCATGTTCAAGACAGGACAGACACACATATGAATTCACAGAGACTATAATGGAATGTACAAGGACTATATAAATTCAAACCACACAACATCCCTGCATTGAGAAATGGAAGTAGACACAAAGTAACTCCCTCCCTCACTAAGAAGCTGTTTGCAATTGATATCATGTGGGAAATGGGATATTATTTTTCACTAGTGAAATGTCACTGAGAAAGTAAATCATACTTCACAACAGGCCACATGCCCAGGAGCATTTGTCTAACACAAAATGGCTCTCATGTTCTTCTATCTGTGGGAATTTGTTTGTTTGTTTGTTTGTTTGGTATGCTTTTTGTCTTATTAATTTTCTTCCTCTTTGTTTTGTTTACTTTTCCTTTTAGAACATGAAATTAGGCGGGTAGAGGTGAGGAGGATCTTGGAAGAGTTAGGGAAAAAACATGGTAAAATATATTGTATGAAAAAATTCAATGAAAATTAGAAGAAAGAGAGAGAGAATGGATGTGGGGGAAGAATACCTCTGGGCTCCATGCCTGTGTTCTTGGTGTTCTTCTCTACCTGGATTCTTTCAGACACCTTTCTATATACTTAGTCTCTGCTACTTCATGCCACTCCTACCCTCAGATCCCTGCTGCCCATCACTTTGGACTTGTCTTCTACTAAATGGGAGAAAGTGAAGATAGGCAAAAAGTTCTTCCTCTTTATCAAAATGCCTGGGCCTATTGGCTTATTGGCCTATTGGCTATTGTTGGGTGGGTGTCCCTATGAAATATCTCCCATTCATATTCCCTCTGAACCTTGATGGGAAGGGCAGGATAGATGCAGATGCATTCCCTCACCAGTGACTATGTCTGTGACCCAATGTTTTTTTTTTTTTCTTTTTAAGATGTACATACAATAATGATACTATGCATGCATTCGTTCTTACTATAAGAGAATTAATTTGGATAGTAGTTCATATATACTACACTTACTTTTTGTCTTCCTAAAATACACTTTAAATTGTAAAACATGGCTTCTCTGTATCTATGTATATATGTATATGTATATATGTAGCTGGCAGATACATGGGTACACATTGAAAAGAAAGAACCTAAGTCAGAAATATGTTTTGATGGTTTTATGCAACAGATTTATGAGCATTTTCTCTTTTGGATATTTATATTTATGCTAACTAAAATCTTTACAATGTTTTCTTTTTGTTGTTGTTGTAAGAATTGTTTTAGACATAGGCAGGGTATGAAGATGTACATATGAAGATCCATTGGTTGAAACAATGATTTAAAAATAATAATACTGAAAGATGATATAATAGAATTTTTTAGTATAAAACATTGACTTGTTAGACACTTGCTTTCATGCTTGATACAAGACATTTCTAGCATTTGTTAAACTAACAAAACTGTAGTAAATGAAGCATAAACATCTTTTTAAAAACACATTTTCTCCTTTTACTCTTTAAGCCAGTGTGCAAATCAGCAAGAATGGGAAACTCCAATTTGATAGTAAGAAGTGAGCTGACTGTCTATAATAAAGGCCATACTTATCAAGGAAGCTATAGATATATAGTTTAAAATGCATTTGTTGATATTGTCTTGTTTCTTTGAATCAGTGGTAGGCATTTAAAACTCCTTTACAACATTCACATCAGAAGCTTTGAAATTCTTCTAATTCTATCTGATTTACCTTCCTAGCCATTATTAACTCTTGTTAATAGTAGATCAAAACTATTTTTGCTTTATTTTAAAATCTATAGCTTTAACTGTAAATTAGTGAACATGAAACAAAATCAATGCCCTAAGAGAACACTAACAGCAATAATTCAAAAATGAGGTTTTTCTCCTCTTCTCCTCTTCCTTTTTCTCTTCTACATCATCATCTTTTCGAAATCTTAACTAGTAAGATATAGTATGTGTCACCAAAAAAGGAGCAAAGATTGAAGATTATGGAAGTCAACATGTGTTGATTACTATGGCCTACTTGGTGTATCCTACATTAAAAAAAATAATAAAATAGCTTCCAAGTAAGATTTTCCACCAGAAGAAGAGATATATTAATATTTGAAAGCATATCTAATTAGCTAAAATAATTAGTATCATTTTTACATTGAGTTATGAACCTGGTTTGATAGCCATAGTCCTGTTTTGTTCACTCTGTATCATGACTAATTAAAAAAAAAATCTAGCAGGGCCGTGGTGGCATGTTGGGCCATGGAAGAGCTGCCATTGGCCTGGAAACCCTGAGATTGCAGGTGTGGCAACACCCCCAAAAGCCAGGCCCCAGACCTGCCCTCTCCATTTCACCTGTACCCTTAAGTCACGTAAGACACAGGTAAGGGGCATGCCTAAGAGCCCTCTGCCTTGAGATTTTCATATTAATGAGGCTGGGGGATATAGGTAATTAAGTTTTCCCCTCCCTAACTCCTCCCCTTGATACTTCCCAATATAAGGGAGCCCCTCCTGGCTTTTCAGGGGTAGCACACCAGATTCACCATTCTTGTCAATAAAATTACTTCATGGAAACTCAATTCCATGTGTCTGTGTGGGCCTACTTCTACTCTGCGACCGCCTAGACCATGTGGGAACTACAGCGTCCTGGGCGGGAAGTGCTCCTGACCCAGGCCTCCGCTTCGGCCTGCTGTGCCTGCGTTTTGTTTCCCACAGTGACACACGCCTTTAATCCCAGCACTTGGGAGGCAGAGGCAGGTGGATTTCTGAGTTTGAGGCCAGTCTGGTCTACAAAGTGAGTTCTAGGACAGCCAGGGCGACATAGCGAAACTCTGTCTCGAAAAAAAAAAAAAATCCTAAAATTTTGTGAAACTATAGAACATCATTTTTCTCTCATTGACTCAATCCTTGTTGTACATGAATGAATGGTTTTAAGGAGGCTCTGTAAATAGAAATCCCACCTGTGGCTACAGGATGGAGACAGGAGGAAGGACGCTCTGGAATGCTTTTTGCAAAGGGAAAGCATTTGAGAGTAGCAAATAAAGTATATGTACATCACAGGTAAATGCTTTATAAATGCATCTAAGACATTCTGCTATGTGAAAACTAGCAGTTAAAACAAATGAGCTCAGCTTCAAGCACCTGTAGTACTGTTTCAAGCTTTGGCATCATTTGTTTTCATTAGATGTTGCTCCATGGCATAAATATAATTTTACAGATTTACAGATTTTTGTTATTTCAAATGACTATATTTTTAAGTTAACATTCTGCTTTCTGAGTTTTGCTGTAGTACATTTATATATTTTTCTGTGTTCATGTTTGTAGGACTGTGATAGGGTGGCTGGTTTTGCTTGAATCACTGGCTGGAAATAGCCCAGAGACCCAACAAGTGTCCATTGCCTGTGAGGGATGAGTGTCATCATCTTTTCCCTCCAGTGGTAGAAAATGCAGGCAAAGCCAGCTCCAAGAGCTGCTAAGAAAAGAAAATGGGGAACACCTTGGCCTCTCTGTTAGTAAATCCAACCACCATGTAGAGGAACAGCCTCCGCATGGCAGGGCAAGCCCCTCCACCTCACTGCTTCTAAACCCACCAAGACAACAAAGAAGCACACCTGAGACACTTAACACTTAATGTTTTTCAAACCAAAATTTTCTTGGTTTTTGTTTAAACGTTTCCTTTTCTCCCTAACAAGAACAACTAAAGCAACAATGTTCATGCTTCTCAACTGAAAAATTTCTTGTTTTTGTTTAAATGCTTCCTTTTCTCTCTAACACTCATGATATATGTCCAACATCTTTTTTTTTTCAACTTTTAAGATTTCTTCATGTTCAAAAATCGTCTAATCTATCTCCACAGGTCAAATTGACATGATGATCCCTATTTTTCATCCTTAATTAACAACTAGTTTTCTTTCACAGACAAACTGTTGCTGCCTATCCCAGATACATAATTAACATGATGTTTTTTCTCCCTCAGTCATCCAGAAACAGACTCAAAGATAGCTTCCAGGACTAAAATTTCCTCAAACACCTTTGCGTTTCCAGGATCTTAACATAATCTACAGTTTGAGACTTTGTCTTCTGAGCCTTCTTACACAGTCTGAATTTTTAGAGACTTTCTATGTGTTTTAACTTATTTAAATGATTGTGTTTAAATTCTTACTTGATATTTTAGTAAATATTTCATCATTTAACCACATCAGTGCCTAACAGGAGGTCATCTATGACCAAAATTGACTGGCTTAACTGGGGGGAGGGGGGTGCACATCTAGACCATCTATCACATGCCATGTTAATAAAACTCTTGAAACTCTGAACTTTCTTGAGTTATTGGGACACACCTTCATGGAAAGCACCCCCCTCCCACCGGGTTTCCACTGCACACTTCCCACACATGTTTGTCATCCGTTCCTACATTCTTCCACATTTTCTTGTCTTCTCTGGAATTTCCCTTCTGCTTTTCATCAAATAGCTCTTCTTCTAGCTTTCATATCACCTCTCTTTAATCTTCAGTTAGATTCTTTTCTATTCTCACCATCCTCTTTGTAACTTTAGGATCTATACACAAACACATACATACATACGTCTCACATAAATTCACACAGACACATACATATATAAATATACACGTGCATACATATATACAGATGTATTTATCTTAGTTACTTTTCAATCACTGTAACAAAACACCAGAATCAAAGTAACTTACTAAGGAAAGCATTTAATTTGGAGCTCAATATTCTAAAAGGTTACAATCCAGGATCATTGCTGAGATCATGGCAGCAGGCAGGCAGGCGTGGGGATTGGTGTAGCAGCTGAGTGCTTATATCTTTGTCCACAAGCCAAAAGTGGAAAGAGCTTCCTGAGAATGGTTAGGGATTTTGATATCCCTTAGACTACTCTCAGTAACACATCTCCTCCAACAAGGCTGCATGTCTTAAGCATTTTCAAACTGCACCATCAATTGAGAATAACACATTAAAATACATGAGTTTAGCAGACTATTATCATTCAAACCGCTAACACACACACACACACACACACACACACACACATATGTGTGTGTGTGTGTATGAACTTATACACATGTGTGCATGCACACACACATACACAAATCTAGGTTCTGCATATGAGAGAAACATGAGCCTTTCATGAGTATGGCTTATATCCAGTTATTCAAAGAGATTGGATAACTCATTCTCTTGGCCTGATTTAAAATTATTTATTACATTGTATCCATTACAATGTCTCTGTTTCCCATTAGTAATTTCATATTCTTCTACTCATATCATATATTTCTTCAAGATATCAAACTTATGAAGATCCAGTTTTCTTGAATGCTTTATATAAAGTGTGTATTTTCATGTCATGTTAATCTTCATCTAATCATTCTATTATTTGTCAAAATTATATTATTTATATTATTCTAAAATTTATAAAAATATGTAGCGGGAGATGTTAGAAAATGTGACACGGCCCTGCTAGCTCCTGGCTGCCACCATGTACCTGCTCTGACTTCCCAAATTATTAGCGGCAGAGACACCAGAAGCACTGGCCCAGGGCCCACAAGACGTTGGTGTGGCTGCTGCCTCCATGGTCAGCTCTGTGGACTCCATGGCTCTAAGCATGGCCCTTGGGCCAACTCTGTCACTCTCATACTCTTTGGCTCAACCTTAGATAATATCTGCCATCCTCGAGGTACCCAGTAGAATGTAGACTCTTAATGCTTAAAGATTATCCAATGGATTTATATATCAGCAAATATACAATATACAAGCTGTCCACACAATTAGAACTGTTAATCCACTTGCCTCACCTTGATTTTTATAACTACCTTAGATTGCTAGAGATATGTGGACATCTGCTGCCATCTTCTCTTCTCTGTCCTCCTCCTTCTCCTTTCTCCTCCCCCCTTCATTCCGTCCTCCTCCCTACTCCTAGCATGGCCTACCTCTTTTCTACCCAATGACAGAGCTCTTGCCACAATATAGTATAGTAGTCATCAAAATTTATTCAGGGACTCTTTATAATGTAAAATCGTTGAATGTTACAAAAATTTAATTCTATTTGGTTATTTTCTAAAGTTCATCTTATTCTTAGTTTAAACTTTCATTTTTCTGGTGCTTTTTATAAATTTATGAAGTTGTCTTCTTGCTGTTCAATTATTTATGAGCTCTGTAGAAAAACATCCTTTAATTATTTTGAAAAAAGAAAACAAAACAAAACTCATTATACAATTTAAAGTAAAAGGCTTTGATCAGAGATGCTGGTATCTGTTATTAAACAATCAAGTACACCTGCCCGTTGTCCTTGACTACTGCTTCCCTTGATTTGCCATGAACAGAGAATGTTTTCATGTGGAAAGTAAGCAATACGTTAGAGTCTCTAACCTAAGAATTGTATTTCATTGAAAGTTGAAAAATTAATAATTATAAGTGCACTCAAAATAAATCGCTAAAGACACCCAGTAATGGTAGAGTACTTGCCATTTAAAAAACAACGTCCTGGGTTTAATCCCCAGTATTGGAACAAAAAGTTAGTCAGACATTCAGACCAAGATTCATTGATAAGTTTATTATTGTGTTTTAAAATAGTGAAAAACAGTAGTCTTCAAATCCTCTTCTGCTGCATAGAAATAGAACTTGAATCATTAAAGATTTATATAATAACAATGATATAGAATTTACTCAACAAAAGTCATTTTGCTTTTCGGGCACATATGCACTGATATAAGAAAAAATGTATTTATAACTGCATATTATACCAGACAAAATTCAAAGTGTTATAAGTAATTTTTTTAACATATTCAAAAGTTTAAAATTTTTGAGATGATCATATAATTACATTTTCCCTTAACTTTTCTCACTCCAAACACTCCCTCATGCCTCTCCTGACTCTTCTTCAAATTCATGGTCTCTTTTTATCATTAGCTGTCTTTACATCGTTATTTTTAAACATTACCTGTGCATGCTGTACATTACTTGTATATATGATTTCAGAGCCAACTATAATTTGTATAATGTAAATGAAATGTAGAATAGACATAATTTAAGTTTGAATAGTCAATATTTAAGACAAAAAGTATATGTTTGCAAAGTTCAAGTTTGCAGAAGAGGGAAAATATAGCACCATAAAATAACATGTATTGAACATTTTATGATGCAAACACACCAAACCACTGGTTATTGTTGCTACAGATTTGCTGACACTTCTTGGAAGTGGCTCTAACTCTGCCTGAGTGATATAGACAGTGATATAGACAGGATTAAGTGATATTGACAGGACTGAATATTTTGAGTTTTTCTGCATTAGGAAATATTGCAAAATATTAATAAACAAAATAATGATATATAAAAATATATGCATTATTTATAAAATGTACATTTTATTAGTTGATCATTATAGTAGCAATATAACAAATTAATATTGATAAGACAGCAAAATAGTTGTTTTATGATCATATGTTCAAGAAACTTATTTATTTTAACATTTTAAAAAATAGTTTCAGTGAATTTAGATAGACTGATGTATACTTTATAGAAAACTATTTGTTTGTTTTTAATAAACAAATATCCACAGTATATTTTATATTGAAAAATATTGCTTGTGTCTAAGAATATTTTCTATATAAACTTTGCCATCACAATGTCTCCATTTAAATTTAGACAAAAGAAAATACTTAGGCCATGTGTATCTTGCAGTCCCAGCACTTGGGAGACAGAGGCAGAAAATTCAAGCATTCATGGCCAGCATCCGCTATATACAGAGTTGGAGACCTTATAACAAAACATTTGATCAAATACTACTGGTGTGTGCTACCACCCCAGAAGATGCTCCAACATACAACATGGAGACATGCTCCACTATGTTCATAGCAGCCATATTTATAATAGCCAGAAGCTGGAAAGAACCCAGAGGAATGGATACAGAAAATGTGGTACATTTACACAATGGAGTATTACTCAGCTATTAAAAACAATGAATTTGTCAAATTATTAGGCAAATGGATGAAACTAGAAAATATCATCCTGAGTGAGGTAACTCAGTCACAAAAGAACACACATGGTATGTACTCACTGATAAGTGGATATTAGCACAAATGCTCGCAATTCCCAAGATACAACTAACTCACAGACCACATGAAGCTCATGAACAAGGAAGACCAAAGTGTGGTGCTTTAGTCCTTCTTAGAAGGAGTAACAAAATACTCATGGGAGCAAATATGGAGAAAAAGTGTGGGACAGAAAGTGAAGGAGAGGCCGTCTGGAGACTGTTCCTCCTGGGTATCCATCCCATGTGCAGTGACCAAAGGCAGATGCTGAATGTGTATTCCAGGAAGTGAATGCTGACAGGAGCCTGATATAGCTGTCTCCTTAGAGATCTGCCAGAGCCTGACATATACAGAGGCAGATGCTCACAGCTAACCATTGAACTGAGCATGGGATTCCCAATGGAAAAGTTAGAGAGAAGACTGAAGGAGCTGAAAGGGTTTTCGGGCCCCATGGGGAGAGCAACAATACCAACCAACCAGAGCTCCCAGGGTCTAAACTACTAGCCTGGGAGCACATAGGGAGGGACCCATGTCTCCAGCTGTATATGTAGAGGAGGATAGCCTTGTTGGGCATAGGAGGGAGAGGAAGTCCTTGGTCCTCTGAAGGCTGGATGCTCCAATGTGGGGGAATTAGAAGTCAGGGAGGTGGAAGTGGGTGAGTGGGTAGGGCACAATCACATAAAAGCAGGAGGAGGGGTGATGGGATAGGGGGTTTTTGGGTAGGGGAGAAATAGGGAAAGAGAATAACTTGCAGAAGGTATTTAACCTCAGGCCTGCCCTGAGAACACAGGGTACAACTTCATCCATTCTCCACCATGACAATAAACGTTTTAAGACCATGGACTACCTCTCGTCTTTGGGGCCTGCCATAGGGAACTGTGGAGAAGGCCTTCAAGTATAGAGCTGCAGTCTAACCTCCAGCTCATGACTTCTCTGAATTCCAGCCACAGAACCCTGCCAACTCAAGCAAACTAGCCGAGCCAGGCGAGACCCAGCCAAGTGAATCACCATGACCAAGAGTCTCATTCCCAGCAGTGTGCTGCTGGAGCTCATCTTCTCCCCTTCACCCCTGTCAGCTGTGGGTCGGTCCAACCCATACGCCCCTTCTCAACTCTTCCTCGGCCTCTCAGCAGCATTTGAGAGCCCACGGGCTGAGACCAGCTGGTCTCTGGCAGCCGCCTGGCCCCGAGATCCCCAACCCAAGAGCTCCAGCCTAAGCGGTGTCTCAGACTGTGTTCTCTCCCATAACCAGGGTGGAGTCCTGAGGCTTCTCACTGCCCAATGTCTGCCCAGCATGTATGGAGTGAACTCAAATTCCCACACTTTTGCCCTCTGAGCCACAGCTCTAGCTGCCTGGGGCAGCAGACATGTGAGACTCAGCCCAACAAAACCCATGCCCATGCGAGTAAGCCACAGCCACACAGATAACATCTGAAATGTAAATAAAATATCCAATAAAAATTAATTAAAAAAAACAATAAAAAATTTTACTGTTCAAGGTTAGTTTACATTTACTTTATCTTTCCTTCCTTCCTTCCTTCCTTCCTTCCTTCCTTCCTTCCTTCCTTTCTTTCTTTCTTTTCTTTTCTTCTTCTTTCTTTCTTTTTTCTTTCTTTCCTTCTAGCTTGCTTGCTTGTTTTATTTATTTTTTAATCATTTCTTTGTTCATTTCTGGCTCTCCTAGAGCTCACTTTGAGGAGTAGACTGACCTCAAACTCAAAAAGAATCGTCTGCCTCTGCCCTCTGAGTGTTAGAATTAACGAAATGTGTTACAACGCCCCCTACAACATTTCTTTTCTATATTGATATGCTGCAAAGCTTTGTGAATACAGACTAATGTATTTTTTCAGGCCATAAGGGTGCATGCCTTTTATTCTGGCACTAAAGAGGCAGAGGCAGGTAGGTCTCTGTGAATTTGAGGGCAGTCTAGTCTATAGAGTTAGTTCCAGTATAGCCAGGGCTACACAGAAATATCTTTTCTTGAATATTTTTTCTTGAAAAACAAAACACAGACACATGGGTGTGCGCATGCACACACACACACACACAACACACACACACACACAAGAAAATGTATTTTCTATATGGATATGTTATTAAGTTCTTAGAATACAGACCAATTTACTTATTATGGAAATGATTCAATCTGAGAATACATATTATAAAATAGAAGTATTGTGCCATTAGATACTGTTGGTAGTAGACTTCCAGTTTCATATGTTTGCTATGAAACACAACTGAAGGAAAAGCTTTAGCTCATAATCCCAGGTTATAGTTCATCATCAGAATGTCAAAGATAGCAGGTAGTTAAAACAGTTGGTCATATCCAGTGAAGAGCAGAGAAAAATAGGTGCATGCATAATTATTACTCAGCTCACATTCTCTACTCTTCTAAAATCCAGAACCCAACCCCAGGGAATGGTGCCACTCACAGTGTGTTACATCATTTTGTGTCAATTAAGATAGTCAAGACAATCCCCCACAGATATGATCACTGGCCAAACAGATCTAGACAATATCTCACTGACATTCTCTTGCCAGTTGATTTTAGATTGTCAGGCTGAGTTTTACAGATGCCTTAAATAAATTTCTTACCATACTAGGCTTCATTTCCTCATTTTTAAAAGACCCTGATTTGAGTCCTTTCAAGAATCTAGGTATTTCTGAGCTAGGATTTAAATGTACTATAATTATGAGGGAACAGCATATGGCTGTAATCTTTGCTTAATACACAGGCAAGGAGAAATGCAAGGTTGAAAGAGAATGAGAGATTTGGAGAACAGAAAACACGTTCCAATTGTCTGGACTCTATACATGTTGATTCAAATCTGAGCAAGGCTACTATGTTTAAAATTATTAAGTGGGTCTCTTATTGTCTTTTGGATATTTTTTTCTGTTGGACACTACTGTACCCTTTTCTGTGTTCTATCAGGATACTTCAAATGCCACCAACACTAGGAAAAGCAGAAATCTCACTATCCCACATTGGTCACTGTTAACATTCTGTTAAACTCCACTTCCACAGTTACCTAGCAACAGCTAGGTATGCTCCTCCCCAAAGCTACCTGGGAATGGCCAGTTAGCCCTGCCCACTATTATAAGAGGGGCTGTCTGCCCCCTCCTCTCCCTTTTGCCCTCTTGCTCTCTTGCTCTCTTGTGCCTGCAGGTTGTATCTGACCCTTTCTCCTTCCCCTCCCCCTCCACATGATCATGGCCAGCCGCCTCTCTCTGCTCTCCCCTCTGCCTTAAATAAACTTCTTCTGGAACCCTCTGCCACCGCCGTTTTTCTTTTTTTAAACAACAGTCACTATCTTTCTTTAGCATGCCCCAGTGTCTCTTCCCTAAACTGTGTCTTTTCCTCTTTTCTTCATTCAATGGCTTCCTACTGAATATCGTATGTTGAAAATCACTATGCTAAATGATCTTCCCATTGATGACAGTCTTTACTATATCTTAACTAAAAAAAATCTAATATTATAATAGCTGGCTTTAAGATGATGCTTGCCTTTCTATAAAGTTAAATAACTTATAATGATATACAATAATAAACTTATAATGATATTGCTAGTGTAAGTAATAGTTAATGTTTATTGGCAGTTTACTATTTCCTATATGTGTTGAACATCAATTAAATTGTCTCATTCTTGTGGGTTCTACTTATTTTTAAGTTTCTGAATGAATAATTAATTTAACATTTGAAATTTTAATGCCAGTATTTAAAATGATGTAAAGAAAATCTCTCTTTCTATCCACCGAAGCTCTTATACAATAAATAATGGACTACAAAGTATCCCAAATTGCACTAATTAAAACAAAACTGATAGGTGAATCATTCCAATTTGTGGTTCTCTTCTATTTGATAGCTCAATCTTAATATGGTAATAAATTTTGCATAAATTTTAAAGTAAGTGCTTTGAGGGGAGTAGATAAATACCTGAATGAATGTGAACTGTTAGCATGAGCATTGTCATTCATATCATAGACCCCAATGCTTCAGACTCATGGAAATAGAAAATATTCCCTGGGTCAAACTCATGAGAATGGCAAGGACTTCCCCCCTTGTTGAAGTATGCATGTTGACCTCGCAGAAAAAGTTGGCTGCAGTTTTCTCCTCCTAGATGACTATAGCTTGAGACTGCTCACTAGCATAAATCCCCTACCTAGATTAGATAATCCATCTTTTATTTCTGGTATATATTAAAAACACACTGAGCTTCCAGGCTGTTGGTGTGTTCATTATATGCATAGCTTGCCTGAGCACAAATTTTCTGTCTATGTATCTATCTTTTCTTCATTTTCTTTTGCCCTAGTAAGGACAGTCCTAAAGCTGTGCAGATTGTAGCAGAACTTGACAGTCCTATGAAACCAAGGAAATTCATATAAGGAAGAAGGGAATGCTTCTGTGATACTATTTATCAAGTACATATAGACATTTGTTGTGTAATATTTTTTGCTACATTAAATGCATAGCACATTTTATGGATATAACCTCTGGCAAATGAA
The DNA here is from genome assembly GCA_021653895.1 of Mastomys natalensis. NCBI lineage: Eukaryota > Metazoa > Chordata > Mammalia > Rodentia > Muridae > Mastomys > Mastomys natalensis. The sequence continues at coordinate 295,697 of JAJTUV010000471.1, read as the reverse complement.
TATCTAATCATGATAAACTCTGAGAAAATTTCTAGCTTTTACAATTTTAGCATTAAATTTCATTGGCAATATGGGCCAGCTCTAGACTTTTGGTTTGTAGTGTTATCACAGTTAGAAACTATAAAGACAACTAAAATTGCAATAAAACTCTCAATTCAAGAGGTGGAATTGTAAAAATGAGGAAGTCATTTCCATTTTTAATGACCTAAAGCAATGTAGGACAGTATCTTGTGGGGAGGTAGCAAACTGAACAAGGTGCCACCAAAATGAGACCATGTGATAGCAAAGTGACTCAGCTTTTCTAGAATCACCTGTAAGAGAGTCCTAAGGAGATATTATTTGTTAACCCGAGGGAAAATCTGTGGGGAATTATAGTGTTGATGTTAATTTAGGTGGGTAATCCCACCTATAGTGGGTGTCACCATTCCCTAAAAAAGGAATCCTGAATTGTGAAAGAATGAGCAAAGGAAGCTGAGCACAAGCATCCAGAAATTCTTGTTCTCTGTTCCATGTTCTTCACAATGATAGACTGTAACCTTGAAATGTCATTCAAATAAACATTTATTCCTTTAAAATTCTATTATCAAGATATTTTGTCACAGTAACAGGAAACTAGTAGGATTTTAGTTAACTTGTTTCTTCTATGTAACAATAAAAGCAAAAAGAAAGAAAAGAACTCAAACCATCAAACCAAAGAAGAAAACCCTCAGCTTCTGGTAATTGTGAAGGAGTAAAATAAACTCAACCCGAATTAGGCCTAAGCATCTTGTAAATATGTTCATGGGGAGCAGAACATAGCTACTTCATTTCTCTACTTCTTCTCTGAGTCCCTGCTTTAATTCATCCCTGATGCTGGGTTTTTTTGTGTAGGTATCAGTAGGGTAGCCCTAACTGAAAGGCCCTGTCCTTCAAGAGCTCACAATTGTCCTCTAACTTTGTCATATGTGGATGTGATGGGGCTATCCAGATATAAGCAAAGGTGTAGAAGATGTTCATCACACATGAAATAACATGCATTCTTCCTGTGTCTCCATAGGCTTTTCATTCATATGTATGGAGTTTTGGAGTTACAAAGTTGAAATAATCGAAATCTCCCTCTTCTGTAGGATTTGTTTAAAACCAATAGAAATAAGCTCAGAATTTCTAGACATTCCATTTTCTGACATTTTAAATATATTAGCTGTACAAATTTATTCTGATATGCCCCCCAGCACAGAATTTTCTTGGTATGTTATGAAAAAAATCCATGGAAATACTTTTTTGAATTTGTACCAAATCAAATAAAACTACTTTGAAATTATGTGAGAATTACAAATCTTATGGTTTACCTCAAATTGATTTTGATCTGATTTACTTTTTAATTTCTAAGTGTGCATTCATGTATGTATGGGGATAGGAAAGGTGGAAGCACATGTGTATGGGTATTTGCAGAGCCCAAAAGACGGTGTTGATTCTCCTGGAGCTGGAGATAACTAAGGATGTTAAGCTACCCAATATGGGTTCGAGAAACCAAACTCAGGTCCTCTGTTAGAGCTATCAACTCTTACTCATTGTGCCATTACTCTAGCCTTCTCTGTCCTGCATTTTCAGTTGTTGATCAAAAGGATCAGTTATTAACAAAACAGAAAAGAAAGCAGTTAAGTTGTTGATTAGCTTAAAATTTCTTAATTAAATATGATTGGCTTCTTGCACATCCACATCTTGCATGATGGATGGTGACAGACTCTTGCTCTAGCCAAGAGATAATTCCCTCTAACTCTTCATTTCATATAGTAAATGAGCTTTGGGGTTACTTTACAGATCCAGAAAAAGTGACTTAAATGTCTTTGCATTTCAGGTTTCCTGCCCATAAAATTGGAATAACAATAGACTCTGCTTCATTAAGTAAGCTTGCTGAGAGGAAAGAGTAAGGTAGTATTGATGCAGTGCTTCAGCACTGCTTAGGTCATAGAAGGTGCTAAAAGCAAATGACCTATTAGTGCCCATATTACTTGTGCTGGCTAGTTTTATGTTAACACAACCTAGAGTTGAGGAGATCAGCTCAGGAATGGAGAGGCTAATTAGCATTCCCGGTCAGCTCAGAAATTGCTCTGGAATAGAGAGGCTAATCAACATTCCTCAGACAACAGGGGAGAAAACCCAACCTACTTATTAGGGCACAGCAAGTCAACCATTGGCCACCCACGGGCAAGGGAAGCCCCTGCCTTAAAACCAATCAGTTTAAATGTCACACAGTTCAGCCAATCATATTGTGCCCAGTTGCTGTTTCTCTAGTCTATTCCTTAAACGGTATAAGAACTGACTAAATAGGTAGTTTGGGGTCACCATTCCACCTTTGGTGTAGGACGACCCCAACTCGTATTGGATCATTAAAAATTCCCCTTGCATTTGGCAGCAATTTTGTCTCCAAGTAGTTCACTGGGAGGGGGGGGGAGTCTCCGGCAAACTAAGGCTCTGAAGCTAGAGTCTTACAGAGTCATCAGAGGGGAGAGTGCTGCACTTGAGAAAATGCCCCTATATGATCTGGCTGTAAGGCATTTTCTTAATTAATGATTGGTGGGTAGGGCCTAGCCTATTGTAAGTGGTGCCATCCCTGGGCTAATGGTCCTGGGTTCTATAAGAAAGTAGGCTGAAGAACCCATGATGAGCAAGCAAGCCAGTAAGCAACAACTCTTCATGGACTCTGCATTAGCTCCTACCTCAAAGTTCCAGTCCTGCCTGAGATCTTATTTTAACTTCTTACGATGATGGGATGATGGACTACAATATGGAAATATAAGCCAACAAAAGCTTTTTCTCCCCAGCTTGCTTTTGGTTTTAATGTTTCATCATAGCAATAGTGTCCCTAACTAGGACAGAAATTAATATCAGTATTGTGGGGTATTGCTCTGACAAATCTGTCCATGTTGTTTTGGGAAGGATTATGGAAGGACCTCATAACATTAGGTTAGAAAAGCCACTGAATATTCAAAGCTTACTGAGCTATTCTTTGGCATTTTGGAAGATAAGTTTCTTGAGAGAAATGCAGATGATCCAGGCCTGTCTTTTAAGTTTCAAAGGGAAATTTGAGAGTCATTTAAAGACTCTCTTGGTGGTATTGTGTACTTTGAATAAAGAATTTATGATTCTGTCTAGCTGGGGCTGAAGAAACAGCTGTGATTTGCAAGAAGCCAAAACCACTAAAATAAAATTATTGTTTTACTAGGACAGTTGATGATTGTTAGCTGGGGCTGAGAAATTAGTAGTGATTAAGAAGAGATCAGCATTATTAAAGCAAAATCTTTTTGAATGTTTTTCCTCAGGGTCAGCATGAAGAAGCAGAGGTGGCCAAAGTTGTACCTTGTGCTGGCAGCCTAACTTAGTAGTACTGGTTTAACCAGGTGGTACTAATTTGAAGGCATGAAGAGGTAATGGAAAGCAACTGAGGCTTGGCAATTTGATAGGCCAGGAGAGGACTTTGGAGGAGTACAGTCTCAGTAGCACTCACTTGAAGACCTAGTTGCTGAAGAAATTCCTAGCATTTGGAAATACAGTACCATGGCCAACACAAGAAAGTAGTAATGATGAAATGGAGTCACCAGAGCCTAGAAGATAAGGTCAATGCTGCAGAAGAAAGAGCTAGACAAAAGCTAGAATCATCAGAAGGGAGGGAACCTCAGTTGAAAAATGCTAATATAAGATTCAGATTTAAGACATTTTCTTAACTATTGGTTGATGAAAAAGGGCCAAGATCACTGTGGGTGGTGCCATCCCTGATCTGGTGATCCTAGGTTCTATAAGAAGCAGGTATACAAGCCATGAGCAACAAGCCAGTAATCAAAAAGCACCCCTACATGTCCCACCAGCTCCTGTTTCCAGTTTCTAGTCCTATTTGATTTGCTGTCTTGTCTTCCTTTGGTGATATACTACAATGTAAAAGTATAAGCCAAAAAAATCTATTCCTCCCCAACTTGCTTTTGATCCTAGTGCCTCATTTTAGCAATAATAACTCTAAGTAGGACACTAGTAGCCTATGATCTCAAGTGATTGTGACTCAAGACAAATAATGATATATACCTCACATGACCCATATCTTTAGATTAGTTTCACTAATTTTGATGTTCTTAACTTATTTTCTTCAGTTCTACAAATGATCAGAACCACTACTATGTGCTTCTCAATGGATTTCTTATTTGAGTAACATACAAGAATATGTACACTATTTCCCAGAAGTTACTTCCTTTGGAACCTGTGAAGATTGTCTAAGTTTATAAACTCCACTACAGACACTGTGTTTTATTAAGTGCTAAGGTTGAAATCACTTCTACTCACAAGTTGTGAGTCCAGTACTATGAGGGGCAGTGTGATGGGATCATTCATTAAGAAGAACCAGAGCTCCCTGTGGAGTTGGGACTTTTGTGATTATGGATCTTTCTTTTTCTGTAACTTCTATGAGATGCTGCCCTAAATGAATCACATGTACAAGATTCATAGATTCCTCTTTTTTTTTTTTCCCTTGAAGATGCCATGTGCTTTTGTTCTTTGAAGAAAGCCCCGTCGTCTCAATGATCTGCTGGCTCAATTTTGGTATGAAGTCATCTATGAACTGTGGAGATTTTGGTCTATGGAGATTTAGAACACACATTGTAGCTGGTTCAGAATGCTTGAATCAGAGGTTCACTGTAGATCTGGGAAGCTGTGGCTGGTAGACAGATTTCCTGTGTAGAGTCTGTTGTACACTCATGACTATCCCTTCGGCAGAGAATGTTGGGCTTTTCATTTCTGGAATTTCAAGCATTAAGGAATCAATTTACTTTACACTTTTACAAAACAATGCAAATATCTAGTAAATCCATTTTATGAGAAAAATTTAAGTCCAAAAAATGCTAATTTCTGAACAGACATATTTTGGTGCCTTAGCAGCCTTTGGATCAGCCTCATAAATGCTCAAATTATGCCATGATTTGCTAAAAATTCCTTCTACCGTCGATGTTTATAGTTCTTCCCAACTTCTTTTCAGTGTTCCGCTTCTCATTTATTTTTCTCCCAAATCAGACACTTACTTAGAAAGTATAAAATAAAATGGTTTAAAAGCTTTCAAATTTTCTGTCTTTCTCTTTATAATGAGATAGATGAGCATGACACTCTGTTGTATACTATGTGTGTACCTCATTCTCCTTCAGAAAGGTAAGCTCAGCCTTGGGCAAAAGGACCATCATGTACTTTCCCAACTCTTTGGTGTTCTGAACAAATTAATTCTTGCTATGTTGATTAGGTTGGTTTCAGAATTCCCCGAGCTAGCAAGGGTTCAAGTGGAAGTGTTTGAACCCATGTGAATAATTGAGTTAACTTGAGTTACAGTAGCTTTAGGTCATTCTGGGTTAATTTTGAGCCTCTAAGCCCCAGGTGAAGGTTAGCCACATGGGTCTTTGGGCTTTAGTGTTCTTTATTCATTTTCATCTGTTAGAAAAAGAAATAATTTTGTGAATAACTTAGTCTGAATTCATAGAAATGGGAGACAATACATATTTAAAGATTTAACATTTCTATATATCCAATATTTATTATGAAAATGAACCTACTTCTCATAGCCATATTTAAGAACCTGAATAATTATTCCCTAAGAAGAAAAATATTAAGTTATTAAGACTTTCTTTAATTATTTGTAAACTTAGTCATCTTTCGTTTTTTTTTAGAATTTCATTTAATTATTTGTTTTAGGTTTTATCTCAAGAGCATCCTACTCCAGAAGTGAATTTTGTATTCTTGTCTTGGTATCAGTAATATCAACATAACTGAGAGTCCAGCCAAAGGCTAGTTTTCTGTAGTACAGTTCTCTTGGTATCAACCAAGTTTTTATTGATTAATCGATTAATTAGCATAATATTTCTAAATAACCAGGACCTCAGCTGTTTCTGTGGAACTGGGACACTTTGGAATGGTAAGGCTGGATGAGATGTATAGAGTAAGAGGGAAAAACTCTGGCAGTGCCTCGCAGGATGGAGATTCGTGGTCACAGCAACTGGCTTAGCTGGGTCATGAATGGCTCGGCTAGCTTGCTTGAGTTGGCACGCCACTGTGGTGGGAATACAGAGATGACCTCCAGGTGGGAGATTAGTTGAGCGCAGCAACTCCATAATCGAAGGCCCCCACTATGGTTCTCCACGGCAGACCCCAAAGACAAGAGGAAGTCCACGGTTTTAAAAGGTTTATTGTCATGACAGAAGGTGGAAGTAGCTGTACCCATGTCCTCAGGGTGGTCCTGAGGTTAAATACTGTTTGTAAGGAGGAGGATCTGGGAAGAAATGCTTAATTGGCTATGCCCTCTGGTCTTTAGGTATCTCATTAATATGGAGATCCCTTGAGGCTCTGCAGCCTGTAGTCACACCTTCTACCTGTGTAGGGGCTGGTAGGGGCAGTGACTGAAAGATGTGGGTTATGGAGGTCTTTGGCCTCTTGTTAGGAGCCTGGAGTCTGGGAGCATGGCAAAATGCACGAGATCCCTTGCAGGGATACCTGTTGGGTCTCTGGTCATCTCTAGCCAGTGCTCAACCAGAAACCAAGCTATCCTTTCACAGTCCTCTGCCCCACAGGGCATGCTTTGACCTGTCTTCTATGTTTCCCAGGTCCACCCTATTTTTTTATTGAAGAGGAACTTTGGAACACTTGTGCCCCCCCTCAATGTCCACCCAGATGGGAGAGACTAATTAGCATTCCTTAGTCAACGGACACTTGCTGGATTACCAGTCAGAGGAGGAAGGGAGAGGCTGCTTAACAGTTTTCAGACCACATGGAAAGGAACTGGTGGAGAAGGCCCAGAGCATGTAGACACTTTCCGAAGGAGGACCAACCCTTGCCACCTACAGACAAGGAAGGTCCTTGCAACCTCATTCCTTAGAGACCAATCAGTTTAAAAAGTCACACTGTTCTGCCAATCACATTGTGTCTAAAGGCTGCTGCCCTAAGGACTGTATAAAAATTCACTGAATGAGTGGCACAAGGTTGCCTCTCCTTTTGGGATGCAGGATGGCCCCAGAATACTGGAACATTAAAAATTCCTCTTGCATTTTGCAGAGATCTCTCATTTCTGATGGTTCACTCAGGGGTCTCCTGTAAACTAGGGCTCTACTCAATAGAGTCTTACAGTATCTTCCATTTTGATTAAATTGAGATTTCAATTGATGGCTGTAATCTGGTTTTTAAAAATAACTGCATTCTTGACTGTCCTGCCTGATGGGCACCAAGAAATGAACAGCCAATAAAGATCTAATGTTCTTTAGCTGACTACTCACTTAAACTTAGAAATTACCAACTTTGGACAGAAAAAGGAAACATTTCAAGAACCTTCCACAGCCTTTCCTCTGCCCTATATCTACCCTAGTTTATAAGGGGATAGGTGACTACCCTAATTTATAAGTGTAAGTTAGGGTACAGTGAAATCACTGAACTAGACTACTTCTTGAGTAGAAAAAATGATTTAATGGAGATTAAACTGCCAATCTTCCTGGGTGGCAAAGAGAAGGAGCAAAATGGTAGAAAAGCAGGTAAATTTTATGGCAGTTAACAGGGTGTGGATTTTTGAGCTGATTTAGGCAGTTTGGGTTGCTCCAGAACTAGACACCTTTGCCTGAGGTAGTTGACCTATGGGATTGATAAATAGAAATTCTATGTTGACTTAAGGTGGGGGGGCAGGTACTGATAAATAAAAACCTGCTCTTAGGCCTTAGTTTACCTAATAACAATTCTTCTGTGTGCCTGGCCAAAGTCCTTCTGTTTAGGACATTGTCACCAGTACTGCCAATTTAAGGCTCTCTTTAAATCTACATTCCAGTCTCTTGAAGATAAGGGACAAAAATAGTACTCTGGCTACTTACTACTGATTTCAGAGGAAGGGTTCTAGATTGTTGGTTCAAAGTAAGGAGTTCAACCTGGCAGGCAAGACTAGGAGACCTGAGGAGATTCCATCATAGTCATCTGTTTTACTTACTTTTGGGGTTACTTCACTAATTCTGTCCTGAAGGAACCTGAAGAGACAAGGAAAAATCATTATGAGAAGGATATAGACCAATGGGCAGAGGAGATGGAGGAGCTAGGGGACCAAGGAAGAACAAAAGAGACCTGCATAGAAGTCTGCCTTTGTAGGTTTATGAGCCAGTTCACATGAGTTTTAGTCTTCTTTTATAATTGACCAGTTCACACAGTTGCAATATTCATAATTGAGAAAGAGCAAGATATTCATGACTGAGAAAGAAGCAAGTTTTCCTTTTTAATTTTTAGTCCAGGGCTTGTTTTTTTTGCAAGACCACCGATACTAGATAGATAGGCTTGTTTTAGAGCAGTTGCAAGGCCACAAGATGGTGGCTGCATGGAAAATCTGATGGGAGAACATATACTAAGGAAATACAATAAGGTTAAGGAGATTATCAGGGATCTTTCTTTTGGATGTATACTTGACATTTCTATCTATAGTGTCTTGACCTATTACATGTGAATCCATGTCCCAACTCACTAAAGCTGTTTTTTTTTTTTTTTAACTTGACAAAAGAGATAAATGTTTAGATATATTCACTGTTATCAACTGAAATCATTGTAGAGAAATAAGTTAATAAGCGTCCGTAAACAGTTGGTGAATATTCATGCCTTTGAGCCACAAGAAAATAAAGCTTGAAATGTTATTAACATGATGGAAGAAATAACATTCATCTGTAATAAGACAGAAATATCCTGAAAGAAATGATAACAAAGGTAAAGTGGAAGTTGAGGCCCAGACGATGGTTCTGAGATAAAGAGTGCATATTTTTTTAGATAAGAGGACTGGCTAAATATAGATTAAACAGATACAAATATTTCAGCATTTCAGCATAGTGAGAAGCATTTTAAGTCTGTATGTAGAAAAGAAAACAACCAAAAAAAAAAAAAAAGCTTTTTGAGCCTGTGATAATGATAATTTTTAAAAAAGCCAGTGCTGATAAATATTACCAATTAATTACTTATCAGAACTGAAATCTGTCATGTTAGTTGTAGGAAAGTGGAGACCTGAGTTTTATACTTGAACCCAATTTGTCCAAAGCAAGCTTTCTAGTAATGAATACATTGAACAGGCAGCTGTAGCCCTTGGAAAGGGGCTGGCCAAGACCAGCTTGATGCTGTAGCAGCAGAAGGTGGGTCTATTAAATTGTCTGATGAAGATAAGGCCTTCCCTTGGGACTCAGAAAAGGTAGACTTAAGTTTAGAGGAGTCAAAAGGAGAATAGGGGAATGAGGGTAGGGATGTTGGCTACCATCTTTAGCAGTACTGTCAGAGAAATCATTGCCCAAAGTTATATCATTATAGGGAGCTGGCAGGAAAGGGATAGACTCTAAAACCTGGTTAGAGAAGACTGTGGCATAACCCTATATGCAGGAGCCAGTGGAGCTGAGAATGGAGTTTCCATCTAAGAACCTAGTAAAGTCAGGATGTGACAGGGGAAATAGAAAGTTGTGGCTTTTTATAAGTAAGGTTTTTAAGAGAGTGTAGTAGTAGTGAGTGTAAGTAGGTGCAGGTAGTGGCTTTGAGAAGGCATACATCAGGAATTAGAGGAAAGCAGGAATCAACTGAGATTTTAGGGTTTTCTAGGAGGATAATATGAAAAAATTGAAGCTTAGAAGGAGACAAAGTTGAGACAGTCTTTTGTGATAGGAGATCCATGAACCAATATGGTGGTGGGACAGAGAGAGAATGTGTAAACATAGGTAGGGCTTCCTGTGCCAATAAGGAGACTGCTCTTAGCACTTGTTGGCAAGGTTAACATCCCTAACTGTTGTATCTAGCAGTTTAGAAAGATCGGAAAAATGAACAAAGGTAGGTCCTCATATTTGTCCTCAAATTCCTGGACCCATTCCCCAATTTTCAGTAGTATAAAGATATTTCAGTGGAATAAAGATTTGATCAGGTTTTGGGAAAACCAAAGCAAGATCCTGTTGGAGTGCTTCTCAGAGATGGAAACAGGTAATTGTGACAGACCTAATAAAATTTAGAGGCCCAATTAGGAAATCCTTAGCTATGCCATAAAGAGAGCATGCAAGAAAAGCTAAGTTGGGAATCCAAGTTCTGAGGTATCGGATCAAGGAAAAAGAGAATTTTTTCTCTGTTGTTTCAAGACAACGAGTAGAAGAAGAATATAAGGATATGTACAAATGGATGTGTGGAAAGGACAGCTATCTTAATAATCTTGAGGTCCTGAATCAGGCAATGAAAACTATTATGTCTTAGGACAGACATGTATGATTGCGCTTGACAATGCCCTTATTAAGAAGACATTGAATGATAGGTTTTAATCTATGTATATATTTTAAAGAAATATAATATTGAGAGTGACACAGTTATGAAGTAGAGTCCCTGAATGGGGACTGGTTGATGGGAAGCCACTGAAAGAGAAGAAGTATCCTATACTTTCTGGGCAATAAGGGAGTCTAGAAGAAGATAAGGTTAAGTATTAGTATCAGCTTGTAGAAAAGAACTCTTTAAAGGTTGAAAGGATGGGAGAAAAATTCCAGGAGTAGATTGAAAAGAAAATAAAAGTATTATTTAGTCATAATATTTTTGCTTAATAACAGAGTCAGGCAATGAGGAAAGTGTAAAATAATTTTGAAATTCCAAGTTTTCCATCCTCATCTCTGGCTTACAGACTAATTAGTTATTTACTAAATGCCTATGCTATAAACTTTGCCTCATTCCTGATTAGCTCTTAACTTATTTAACCATTTAATCTATATTATGTCACCACTTGGGTAAATAACCTTCCTTCAGTACCGAATGCCTTCTTCCTTCTCATCTAATCAGCATCTCACCTCAGTGTCTGTCAGAGTACCTCTACCTGCTTGGTCCCTCTCCCATCTCATCTCTCATCTTGTCCTCTGTGGTTCTCTTTCTTTTATCTCTATTTCCCTGAATCCTCTATTCCTGCCAATATCCCACCTCCCATTTTCTGCCTCAGGTCATTGGCCATTGGCTTTTTTATTGACAGCTGATGCTTATAGGAGATTCTTTCTACAAGAAGGAGTGAGTGATCAGTTAGCACCAGAGGGAACAGAAGAGATGACTTGTATCCCTGGTACAATGGGTCAGGTTGTTGCAACCCATTCATAGACATCTAATAATGATGAGTTTTACCAGAAAAATCTAGAGGTATAAACCAAGCAGCTCCCAAGACTCTATTAAAAATGAGAGACTTACTCAGTACCTGGATACTACCTGGCTCCTCCCTGGTTGCTGGGGCCAAGGTTCTAGGATAGTATCAGTTACTACCTAGGGCAGTACCTGTCTTTGGCGACAAGACTCAAAAGATCTAAGAGACAGTCCTTTGGAGCAACTGACTATGTGACACAGTGGGGAAGTCAATACTCTAGTGTTCACAGGATAAAGAGTGAAGCATTTCTTTTCCTCAATGTTCACTGCAACACACTTGAAGCAAGATCCAGATGGAGTCTGTAAGTGCCTTGTCTTTCTTTGGAGGTAACCTCAGGGCTGCTGCCAAAAGCTGTATTATTGTGTATTATGAGAAACCCTTTTTGTTCTTTCCTATTTTTCCCTCCATTAAACATCTTAAATAGCACATCAAAGAATTTGACCACTTATATGGTGACTGACCATTTTAAGCAAACTGTGGAGTTTGCACGTCCAGCTGCCTTGAAAGACAATGACCATAGGTTTTTCAGGTTAGAGTCCAGGACTCCTGGATCGCAATGTGACAATACCATGAAATTTTTATTACTAGTGCTTGGTAGTATAGTTTGAATTCAGGGATAGTGATACCTCCAGAAATTCTTTTATTTTACAGGATTCTTTCAGCTATCCTGAGGGTTTTTTGTTGTTGTTGTTGTTGTTTTGTTTTGTTTTTTGTTTGTTTGTTTTGTTTTTCCATATGAAGTTGAGATTTGATCTGGCAAGATCCGGCCTCAGCAAGAGGAGGGTCCTGAGAAAGGTGGAAATGGGAGTATCACTAATTCAATAATGATTCAGAGTCAGTAGTGGATGCAAGCTACCCATTAAAATGCTTTCTCTTTGCCAGAGGATTCTCACCATTCTTCCTTCTTCTCCTTTCTTTTCATTCTTCATTCTTCTCTCCTCTCATTCTCTTTGACTTCTCCTTCCTATTCTTTTACTTTCTCCCAACCAGAGAGCCTGAACCCAGTCTTTTATTTAGTGAAATTAGCAAGGCTTTGATCATTATTAATAGTAGTTTTAGAAATCCTTAAATTTACATAAATTCTATGAATCCTTAATCATTAATTCCTACCTCTGCTTCCTGAAAACTGAAATGAAACTTAAAGCAATAGTATATTTCCTTATACGTTTACACAGTATGTTCTTCATGGGTATCTGGCACAGCTCTTGCTGTTTCCTGGTACAGCAAACAGCAGTCTTTAGTAACAACTTTCATGTAAAAACAGAAATATGATAGACTACTAAAATTAAAATAATTACTTATAGAGTTTACAGTTTATGCAAGTAAAGTGACTAGCTCTCTCTAATATCTCTTCAGGGATTATTATCTCCAATCCTTCAAATAACTAGGAGAACAAAGTACTAACTTTGACCTGAAATTGCTTTTTCAAGTTCTGTGAAGAACCATGTTAGAATTTTGATGGGAATTGCATTGAATATGGAGACTGCTTTTGGTACGATGGCAATTTTTACTATCTTAATCCTACTGATCCGTGAACACAGGAGATCTTCCCATCTTCTGATATCTTCTTCAATTTCCTTCTACAGAGACTTGAAGTTCTTGTCACACAAGTCTTCTTTCACTTGCTTAGTTAGAGTTACACCAAGGTATTTTATATTATTTGTGCCTATTATGAAGGATGGTGTTTACTTAATTCCCTGTTTCTCAGCCCTTTTATCATTAGTATAAAGGAGGGTTACTGATGTTTTTGGATTAATTTTGTATCCAGATACTTTGCTGAAGGTGCTTATCAGTAACAAGAGTTTGCTGGTAGAATTCTTGGAGTCATTTATGTATACTATCATATCATCTGGAAATAGTGATAATTGTACTTTTTCTTTGCAATCTCTATCTCCTTGATCTTAGTTGTCTTATTGCTTTAGCTAGAACTTTTAATACTGTGATGAATAGATAGGGTGAGAATGGAAAGGTGTACCTTGTCCCCAATTTTATTGGAATTACTTTAACTTTCTCTTCATTTAATTTTATGTTGTCTATTGGCTTGTAATATATTGCTTTTATTATGTTTAGGCATGCAATTTGTATCCCTGATATGTCTAAGAATTTTAACATGAAAAGGTGCTAGTTTTTGAAAAGGTAAATTACTTCTTTAATAAGATGCAAACATTTTTGACTTAGGTTATGACCCTGTTGTACTTGGAAATGAGTCTCTTCCGTCTCTGGTCCAAATTAAAGCATGAAACTTTCTTTCTTTCTTCTTTCTTTCTTTCTTTCTTTCTTTCTTTCTTCTTTCTTTCTTTCTTTCTTTCTTTCTTTTTCTTCCTTCCTTCCTTCCTTCCTTCCTTCCTTCCTTCCTTCCTTCCTTCCTTCCTCCCTCCTCCCTCCCTCCCTCCCTCCCTTCCTCTCTCTCTCTCTCTCTCTCTTTCTTTCTTTCATCATCCCATTCCTCCTTCTTAGCTGCATCTGATTTCCATGAAGCAGATTTCTCCAGTCAGTGTGACTTTTCACACTTTTCACTTTACCATGAGAGCATCAGTAGAGTCTTCTGCAGATAATTACCAAGAATTTATCATCCAAACAGTAAATCTTTTGCATTTAACTCCACTATTTTTATCTTTTACATATTGTCTTGAATTAAGCCTAAGATTTTTTGCTTCTTCTCTGAGAGATATGGAAAGAGTGATTTAGAGAAGTCGGCCAAAAACATTCTTCCAAATATGTGAGAATAAACATCATCAATAGATTGTCAGGTATAATGATAAAAGTGAGTATTAAGAAGCAAAAAGCATTACCATACCCTTGTTTATCCTTCCTCAGGTTAAAAAATTATTGAATCATTATCTCAAGGGGTTTTGTGAAAAGGGGTTTAGTGGAATTTTACATGTGCATTAACATTGAAATATATTAACGAACTTGCAATTGGCTTTCCAAGTACTTACCAACCACTTATTTTTCTTTTGCTTTGTTTGTTTGTTTTGTTTTCTTTTGGTTCTTGTGATAGGGTCTTATATAGCTGGGTTGGCCTATACCTAATTATAAAGCTGAGGATGATGTTCAACTCCTGATCCTCTTATTTCCATCCTTCACTGTCAGTTTTGCCAGTTTGTTAATGCAGACTTAAGTTTCCATATAGTCAGAACTTTGAGGCAATTCTTCCTGGGTGCATTACACAGCACTGAGGATAGTGAATCTACATGGCCTGTGAGTTTCAACACTTAGACTCTCTCACATACAGGATGCAGCCTTGATACTAGCATGCTATTCCTTGTTCATATGTAGAAAGAAAAGCTGCACCTTTCCAACTTGATCCCAAATCATTTCTGATTGAGTACTCCAGCCACTATCTCCCTGTCAGCTGCTCCATTTTCCCCAAGAGCTGTAGGTTGGTATGCTGAAACAGACTTCCCTGGTGGTAGCCCTGTTTATTGCCAATCTATAGAACCCATTTATTTCTCAGCCAAGTAGAATCAGGATCCATTAGTGTCAGTACTTGTAGCAAGGGAGGCATGGGTGGCCATAAATTAGCTACAATCTTCAATAGTCTTTCCTTAGAAAACCAAGAAAGGAGCAGCAGGTAGCTGTGGTCCTGTCTTGTGACAGTTCCATTAATGGACAGCATCATGCAGTGGATCAAAGAATGGGAGGTTAACTGTCCTGAAAGTAAATTGACTCTAAGTATAGGTCTCATTAGGCAGTAATGGATTCTTTCAACGTTTTGCAAAGATATTTTTCTCTGCTAAAATGAAGAGATAGAGCAGAAAGAAGAAAGCAGAGTGAGAGAAAAATGTTATTTGTTGCCTCTTTCCATAGATGAATCTGTTTTTTGATGTCTTGTGTTTTTAATTATCTTGTGACATTGTCTCCTTTGTGAAATGAAATTATATCCACTTGCTGTATCTCTTCCATACCCTTTCTTCCACAGTACCCTCTGCCCTTTTATGAGAACACAAATGTATGTAATTTACATATACCACTTTAAGAAAATACATGAAAATTATAAGCATAAAGTTTTAAAAAAATGAATACTTAGAATAGAAGTCACATTGTATAACCATATGAACAAAGCTGTCAAACATTTATAAACATCATTAAAGTATTTAGGAAATATGATGTGCTATGCACTGACATGCCTCTCTAATTCCTTTTTTTTGGTAAAATAAATACTTTAAAAATTTTTAGTAGAAGACCAGGAAGTTTTTTCAATGGATAAAAGCACTTATCACCAAACCTGCCAACCTGAGTTCAATCTCCAGAACCCATATAGTAGGAAGAAAAATGACTTAAAAATGGTCATCTTTAAAAAAAATAAAAGGTTGTCATCTGACCTATACAGCATGAACAGACAGAAACAATTTGGTATATAGACATAGAGACACAAAGACATACAAAGATAGTTATACCTGGACATGCACACATGCATATAAGCATATAAGCAGGTATGTATACATAATCCAACAAAAAATATAACTTTGGGCTGGGGAACTGGCTCATTGCATACGAGTACTTACCATGTACCCATGAAGACTCAAGTTTGGACCCTCCAGCACTTATGTAAAAAGCCAGGCATGGTCATATATTCCATTGATTCCAGCACTTGGAGCCAAGGGATGGTGTCAGGAAAATCTCTGGAGGTCACTGGCCACCAGATTGGCTGAAAAATGTTGAGCTCCAGGTTCTGTGAAAAACCTTGTCTCCATATAAGCAAATGAAAAGTGATATAGAAGGTAACACAATATGTTCCTCTGTCCCCCAAATAACAACAGGAATGGAGAGATGTATACAGGTACACACATGCATACAGCACACACACACCAAAAAATTAAGCTTTTGATTAGTTAATTTATCTTGTTTTTTACATTCTCTTTTTGTGATTTAATTTGTTTAATTTAGTAGATCTATTTTCTTCAACCCTTCATTCTATTTTCTGCACTCTCTAGAGCCTTTGACACTTCAATTGGCAGGCATTTAATAAGACACTGTCATGAAGCAAAGTTAGAGGGAAAAGGCAGCCTGAATCAATTGCATATTTTTTTTACACTTCTGAGCACTGAAAATGTGAACAGCCAGCAGCCAGAGTGACTGCAGAGAACTTTTTTTTTTTTTTTTTTTGGCCTATTGTCATACACATGATGGCTACTTTATTTTAGTGCTTGAGATAGTATCTAAAGAAGCATGGAAAGCTTGAAACTCCTATGTCATATAATCCAGTTAAAATCAAGGTGAGCATATCGCAAATGTTTTCTAGGACCAAAAAAGGAGTAGCTATTGTTAAGACTTGAAACAGTTATTGTGCCTTATTTCTTAATAAGCTTGGTCTGGGTAGATATCTCCCTACCTTAGATATATATTTAACAAGCACAGGCCCTTTTTCCTTACCTAAACATTAGCTCTCAGGCTTGCTAATTTGACTGCATACTTGATATATAGAAGAATAGTAATTAGTCACAGCTTGGTTGCTATAATAAAACAGCAGAGGCATAATAACTTTATAAGATGGTCTATTTAGCCTACAACTTTGTAGGTTCAGTGACATGGCTCTGGCTTTGGTTCATCTCTAGTGAGGGACCTTTTGTCTATATTATGTTACAGCATTCAGCAGTGGTAGGAATTGGTGGCATGAAAGATCTCATCTCAGACAGCATGTCATAGGTGATTCTAGCTTGGTAACAACTCACCTAGGCTAAGGCATTCCCATCAACTTGATCTTAGGAGAACTTAAGTAGTTCTTTCAATGATCTACGAATCAACCACTGAATGTAAACCTCTGAATACTCAGCTCTCCTGTCACCACCCTGGTCACCTAACTTTGTTACACTTCTGTCACTGTGCTAAAACACCATGACTAAATGCAATTTGGGATGTAGAGGGTCTAGCAACCAGAAAAGTCACGGCAAGAACTTAAGAGAGGAGCCTGAAGCAGGAATGACTTCAGAGACTGCTCATTGGCTCGTTCCTCTGGTTTGCTCAGCTTGACATTTTATAGCACCTAGAACCATTTACTCAGGAGTGCTACCATCTGGAGTTAGTGGGCCCTCACATATCAATCTTCAATGAAAAAATCATGCCCACTGGCTAATCTTATGTGTGTATGTGGGGGGGAATTTTCTCAATTGAGGTTCCCTCTTACAAAATGACTATAACTTGTGTCATGTTGACATAAAAGTAGCTAATATACCACTCTAATAGACTAGTAGGAAGAGATATTTAATCTATTTCCAACCTACTAAGTATACATAGAACAACCACTGGATCCATATGTCTAGAAGTTCCAAGGTACATGATTATATGACAAATGGGATAGATGACATCTCTTTGTAGACTCTGAGACAGGGCAAGGACTCCACAGTTGCTTTGGTTGTAGATCTGGGGCTATATACTCCAGATCATTTCTAAGGGATAAGAATGGAACTGTGTTGCAACTTTAGAGTTAGAATGAGTTTATTTGTAAGCAAAAGCATCACTCATGCAGTTGTTTCAGCTACAGCCTGTCAGCTCAGTACCTGCTCCTTACATTTTGTTATTACCTCAGACACAGTGTTAGTGCAAATTTACCCACCATAGTCATCATGAGCCATTTAAATAAAGATTCTAGTGCAGTGAAGAGCAAAGATATTGATTATTACCTTTTAGGGCCATGTATTGGAGCTTTCTCTTAGAGAAACTTTAATTGATAAATGACATTCTTTGCTGGGTTTCTGTACTTTATTCAAGATGTAGGGATACTATTGTTCATAACTGGAATTGCAATTTTCACACCTCAAAATGTGAATCAACAATAACAATGTACACAAGTGAATATGCTGTTTTCTTAATAACCCTTGAGGTTTCTGTGGACATTACTTTAACTTACTATTAATAGAATTTCTTCAAATTTGTTGTCATTAGTTGCAGAACAGTGAGTGTTGATGTGTCTTGTCTCATTTTATATAAGAAACCATGGCTTTCTTTGTTTTGTTTTTTGTTTTTTTCGAGACAGGGTTTCTCTGTGTAGCCCTGGCTGTCCTGGAACTCACTCTGTAGACCAGGCTGGCCTTGAACTCAGAAATCCCCCTGCCTCTGCCTCCCAAGTGCTGGGATTAAAAGCATGCACCACCACTGCCTGGCGGCTTTCTTTGTTTTAATAGTACTTTATGCTAAAAAAAATGAAAAAGTAGTTGACAGTTTTTTCCACACAGGACATTAAATTCATAATTTCTTTGCCATTGTCTTGTTAACTCTTATTAACTTTTTCAAGGACATATGATTTGCAATTGAAGAATGAAAATTTAATTGAATCTATAATTACCAGCTTTATCCTTTAGGCATTGTGGCTATTGTAACTAATTTCCAGAAATATGTCCTTGAAACAATGTAGATTTATTATCTTATAGTTTCAGAGGTCTGAAGTGTGTAATGGCCTATAGAAGTGCTGCTTAGGGCAGCACCCAGTAGCAGAGGCTTCAGGAATCATTTATTCTCTTACTTCTCAAACTCTAGAATGTTAACCTTTAGGCCCTACCTAATACATCTGCCATTTTGGACATAGATTCCTGACCCACCCTTGCTTGCCTATATCATAGGTGGGACAAGCTGCCTTGCCTCAAGTTTTTAGACATTTTGGAACAGAGAATAAAACTGAAAAGTTACTCTTGTAATTTTCTTAAATGTGACCAGTTATTCAGACTCAATCATGGACTTGTCTAGAAATCAATCCAATATTGGAAATAACAGTCTTCATTTGCAAGGCTAGTTCTGAACATTTGCGGAGACATATTTAGAAGTTAGCTGCAGTTCTCTATGATGTTATGCTGGCAAGAGATAAAGTTGGGACAGGATCTGCATTTCAAACTAATGTTAGTACATTTGTTAAGCCTCTTTTGATTGTCAAGTTAAAATTACTTTTGTTTCTTCTACAGTATTTAACGTAAGTTGCATTGACTGTACACATTCTAATTGTGTTAGTGTGGTTGAAACCTGGCATGTCTGTTATGGAGGTCTATCAACCAGCTTTTGTTTTATTGCCCTGAGTATTATAGAACATTGGAATTCTGAAAAAAAGCTTGCAAGTACTGGAAGAAGTGAGTCAGGCTTTAAGCAGAAGCAAGAGGGTAGTAGGTTTGATTATTGCTGGTATAACAGCTTTAATTACATTAATTGCTAGCACCACTGCTTCTGCAATTGCTTTGAAACAAGAACTTAAGACAGCTACTTTTGTCAATAATTTAGTAAAATATGTTGCTAATACATTGAGTATTCAAGAGGATTTAGAATGGCATTTGGAAGAAAGTATTGATGCTCTTTATCCTATTTAAACTATCAGAAGGAGGTTCAGAGTAAGAATCCATCTCCAGTGTCATCCCAAATACCATTGAAATTGTGTTACTTCTAAAATTTACAATGATACTTATTATAGTTGGGAAAAAACTTAAAAACACTTGCAAGGTATTTGGCATAATTCTAATACCTCTTTGGATGTTTTAACTTTGCATAGTGAGCTTATGAATTTCAAGAATGCTGCTGTGCTGAGCATTGATGGCCTGAGGTCAGTATTTCTATTTTGATCAAGTTTCAAGAATGGCATATATAGCTTGATCATGCTAACCCTTTTTATCAGGGAATACTTTTTTCCTGCCCATCTTTAAAAGCCTCTCTTTAACAACATCAACATGTTGGCAGCTCAAGTACATGGCTTGAAACTGAAAATGGACCCCCAGACAGTTATTAATTTAGCAGGCTGAGAAGCCAAGGACAGGTAAAAGCCTTACCAACGTAAGACAGAAGTGCATTTCTTTTGATAATGCATATTC
This sequence comes from Mastomys natalensis, assembly GCA_021653895.1. Classification (NCBI taxonomy): domain Eukaryota; kingdom Metazoa; phylum Chordata; class Mammalia; order Rodentia; family Muridae; genus Mastomys; species Mastomys natalensis. Next base: position 275,765 of record JAJTUV010000471.1, on the reverse strand, counting down.
CATGATGGGTAAGAAAGGCATTCTTGCCAGAACAACCTAAGACAGGCTTAGTCTTGTTTATGAAATAAAAAAGGAGGAGAGGTGGAGAGATTTTGGGATTACTTGGCAAGAATCTGACATTGGCCAAGGACAAGGAAATGGGCTACTTGGCAAGAATATGACATTGGCCAAGAACAAGGAAATGGGTTTCAGGCAAGAATCTGACATTAAGTTAGAACAAAGAGGTAATTTCAGGCAGGAATCTAAATCTTAGCCTAGAACAAAGAAGTAATTTCAGACAGAAATCGAAATTTTATGCTAGAACAAGGAAGTAGGCTTCAGACATGAAAATGACTTTGGGCTAGGAAAGAGAAGTAGGCTCAGATATTTTGGTCATCCTGATAAGCCCTTAGAAATAGTGATCACAGGAGTGATCATGGAATTTTGTTTATTGCCTTGCTTGACTATTTGTGTTTATTGTCACGCTTGTTCCTTGAGTATTTGCATCTATTGTACTGCTAGCTTTTCAAACTAGAACTGACCTTAATACTTGCATGTAATTCAAATGGTATAAAAGCCAAATGGAGGAGGAGGTGGGATGGGGGTTCTGGGGGCGGGTATGGGGAATAGGGATGACATCTGAAATGTAAAAACATACACTATCCAATAAAAAATAAGAAAAGAAAGGAAAAAAAAAAAACTCCTGTGAGACCTTATGTAGGTACTGCCACGTGACAGTGCCTGCCTACACTAACAGAAGATATTGTAACATCCACTGTAGGCACTACTACATGTTTACACCTGCTCACACTCACTGAAGACCTTGAGAAACACTGTTTAGGGACTGTCACATGTGGGTGCCTGCTTACTCTCACAGATCTTGGGAAACATCCTGTACATATTGTCACATGTGAGTGGCAGTTCACACTGTCTCATACCATTTATAGAAGCTTCAGGATTTGCAAAAAAGAGAAGGAATAAGCTGAGTTGGAGCCCCAAATAAAATAGCTTTTTGCTTTTGAAATGAAGATAAAATGTTTGTCATTAAGGTCTCATGTGCCAAATCTTTTTAGTTTCTACTTAGCATCTATCTATCATCATCTTCCTAATAAGCATCGATTTATCTCTCATCTGTTACCAATTATGCCTATTTCTGCTATTGTCTAATTAAAATATGGCAAGGAGTCTCTGGAAATGTATGGTATTAACAATCGACTATCCATTAAACAACACTTTAAACAAAAAGGGAAGAGTTTTCACTCTTAAAAAAATTTAGAACTTTCTAAAACTTTATTTATTAGAATTTTAACTTCAATGTAAGCAATACACTAAAATTTATTGGTCATGTGCTAAAAAGAGATTTAATTTTTACTGGTTGTCATCCTATAAATTTTTCTGCTAGTCAGTATCACTTTATGTAAGAAACATCTGAGATAAATAAACTTAAAAAACAGGAAGGGTTTCTTAAGGGGTTGGTCCCAATAGACAGTCTTGAAGTCCAACATTAGTTGACTCCACTTTCTTTGTTCTTAGGTAGAATAATAAAGTAGCATGAAAGGGAATACTACTAGTCTGCTCATTATAGCCAGATGCAGAAAGAGAAGGAAGGGAGGAAATAAAGGAGAAGAAAGGAAGGAAATAAAAGCAAAAGAAGGGAGGAAATAAAGGAGAAAGAAACACATTGCTACACACAAACATACACACACACACACCAATATGTACACACATTCACAACTTGGTGGAAAAAATTAATGTCTTTAAAATCTTTGAGGAAAGATTTGGCATCAGACACAAAGTGACAATGTACTGAGAAATTTTTTTTTAGTAAGAAGTATCATTTTCCTTTCTGCTTCAGTGTGTGTGTTTTGTGTGTGTGTGTGTGTGTGTGTGTGTGTTTGGGTGTGTGTGCAACTATAAAAACCTTGCAGTTCTTTTGTTCAGTGTTTCTGAGCCTCTGCTAGTAGGGATGATGGCCTCATTGTTTTAATTTCTCATAAACCAAACCTCATCTGCTTCTAAATGGAAGCAGGCATCCCAAGGCAGAAGAAATCTTTTGTGGGATTTTGTTTATTTGAAGGACATGTTTCAAGTATTTTTTTTTTCTTCTTTAAAAGCTACTAAATGATCTTATTTGTTCTGAGAAATCAGAAGTGTTTTTAAACACTTTTCTACAAGGACATTTTATCACAAAGCACCATTCCTTCATATTTATGGAAATGGATTTTATTGCTTCATCAAAATTATACAGTGCCACATTATCTTGCTGTAACTCTCTAAACTGAGTAAGTACATATAGTTCCCAGATGTCAAAAAAGCCTTTTGCCCTGCGTTCTGGTGTGCATGCTGAATGGAAGTTATTATTATCCATCTTGCTAAAGTCAAACATAAGTCAAACTCTCATTATGAGATTAGGTACAGATTGATATTGAGGCCTTTGTGGCATGAAATGGCTCATTTGAAGGTCTAAAATTGTCTTTCAACTCTGCACATCAAAATGCTTACAGAAGCATCATCCTTAAATGTGGCTTGACCCTGCTTACCTCATTAATCCACCTATAAAATAGGAAATACAAGAAGGCAAATGTAACCCAGTTCAGAGTTACATTAGCAGCAGAAGGATGCTTATGCTGACAAATTCATAGTGGCATTGGGACAACATTGCCCAATGTCATACTTATAGGGAAGCTGTAGATCCTTACATTAGACAAAAGCCATAGTGTGTGCTGTCAGACTGTCTTAGGGAATAGTGGTCCACTGGGTGTGTTGTTTTATTTCTGAGTTTAAAAGGAAGGGTAGGAGGATCACAGCAAATCTGAGGCCACCCAGTAGGTTAATACTCTTCAGTATTGGGCAAATATTGCATATTAGTTTGACAGAAGAAAGGTCTCTAATGAAGTGACCCAAGAAGGACTTTCAAACAGACTGTTTTATGTTCTTACCAATGACAAATCATAACCACAAGAGAAGAATGTCTACAATAGAAAAGGTTTAACAAACTGAATTGATGTTCTCCTGAATGATGCAGATACATTGATAAGTTTTCTGAGAAGTGATTTATCTTTGATGCCTCTCTGAAGAGGTTGATGCTAAATCACTTTCTCTGACAAATGTCATACACAGTTACTCAATATAGGACTTATATACCTCATTGAAAGGCTCTCAGCACTTCTTGGAACTAACTTGTGAGCCACAATAAAAATGATAGGCAGTTGTAGGCACAGGAATGCTTAATGCTTAGCTCAATTATTTAAAAGGCTAGAAACAGATCAATGTTACAGAATTGAAATACATAAAACCAAGATTATACTATCTGAGGAAGTTCAATGCTCTGGCTTCCAAAGTCTCCACTTGACTTCTCTTCTGGGAGTTCAGCAAGTTGTAGAGATAAACTGAGTTCAGTTTTTCTGAGTTCCACTCTCCATTATTTTTCATATTTTGTAAAATTTCATTTTATTCATGCAATGCACAACATTTCTTGTTATAACATTTAACTAATTTGCTCATGGAACATGTGGTAACTATCTATAACTTTTACTCCCTTTTACTGTGAACTTTTAACTTCTCTAAAATTATATATATATATATATAATTATATATATATAACTATATTATATATATATATATTTGTTTACATTTATATATATATATTTGTTTACATTTACAAGTATATATATATATATATATACTTGTTTACAGTTTTAGATCCTTAGTATATAATCATGATGGTGGCGAGGATGGCGCACTGGAGTAGTAGAGAGGAGATCACAATTGATCCACAAATTATACTCAAAGAGACTGACCCTGACTTGAGGTTTTAAAATTGCTCACCCCAGTGACACACTGCCTGCAACAAGACCATATTTGTAGACTAGTTCATTAACTGGGGGTCAAACATTAAGTCTGTGAATTTGTATGGTCTTTCTTAAACCACTATATCATAATCAAACCTGATTATGACTGAATAACTTATTACTGGTACAAGAGTGGGAATAATACTTGTGTACTTATTTGTTATCCTGCTTCGATGACTAGGAAATAGAGACAGATAGAAGATTATCTCTTATATCTACTAAAAAGTAGTGAAGTTTCCTTTCATGTCAAATATATGCTATAACAGTGATGTCATAATTTATGTGCTTTAGCATTTATTTTCAGAAGTCTTCTGGACACTGTTGATATGAGATACTTATTCAATTTTGCAAATGTTTTTGTATGAACAAAAGGAAAGAATGTCCTAGAACAATATAACAAACAGTGGTCACGAGAATGTGAACCAGATGGGGTACACTGATCTTAATGTCCATACTATAACCAAAATTGTTTATCTCTAAACCAGGTTTTCAGATTTCACATTCCTTATCCCTAATGTATGTGTAGCACCCATTCTGCAGAAATTGGGAGCATAAAGAGACTCCTTCCCACTATATTCACAGAGAAACTCTAGCTGACATGAAAATCATTCTGAAAATCTGTGGTGAGTGCTTTGACCCATGGATAGATAACTAATTAGTGTTTCCTTGAAATTCCCTGGTTTATCCAGGGTACTTACCGTAAATGAATTGTCTTTTCAAGATACTTGGACTTGGACGTTTAAAGAGTATGATTAGTGATATAATTTTATTACTATTGCATGGCTACTTTAGGTGAAAATTTAAGAGGCACAAAGCTCTGCGATGGCTCCAAGTTGGCACATGTTACTCTGGCTATGAGCTAGATGTGATCCAAGGGACTATGTCTTGGGTAGTAGTTCTGCAGAGTGCTGCCCAAGAGCTGGAACCATTGGAGTTTATGTGATAAGCCAATCTTTTGTGTTTGCGACAGGGAGAATGCCCCTAAAGTATGAAGTACAGCCTACATTTAGTTTTGATGAAATTTATTTTAAAAGTCCTTATTAATTTTTTAACAAATCTTTTTATACATTAAAAAAGTCGAGATTTAATTACATTCATTGCACATTGGCAACTGTTAATAGTATATTTTACTACATAAAGTTTTGTAAATTATCTTTAGCACTCTATTTATTGTGATGCATATGATTGGATTAATATATTTATAAGTGTAGCCAACAACTGAATAAATCTGGGAAACAGGCTTGGGTGCATTATTTTTCAGTATGTGCTGGTTTGCTATGCTGTGGCTGTAACTAATGACCAGTCTGGGCCTGTGAAATGAAAGAGATGGGTATTGTTTTTTCCCCACTTTTGATAGTTAGAACCTGCAAATAAGACCTATTCCTATTGATAGGCCCCTTCCCAGATTGTGGTTGTCTATCTTATCCTGTTTTCTCACATGGTTCTCTTGTGTATGTAAATCAAAGTTAACATTTTGATGCTTAAAGGACAGTGGTTATACTGGATTAGCACTTACCCAGATGCAATAATTTTTACTCACATTATCTCCATAAATGTACAGTCTCTGAACACAGTCGACATCTAAGGTACTGATGCTTAGTACTTTGGAATATGGATTTTGAGAAGTTAGCTATGTGACTATGTGAGTGGCAGTAAGTGTTTCATTTAGTGTCTGATTCGCTGTGTTTTACATAAAATGAGGAAAGTGATTGCCAAATGGTATTAAAGGATATATTAAATAAATGAACAGAAGAGGCATTTACTATAATAGCCTGTTTTTTGAACCATTCCAGTCTTCATTAGCAGGATATCAGCAGTCCAGTCTAAAACATCAAACAGGAACCAGTAGTGGCATTCAGTCCAACGAGCAAACACCATACGTGTATCAGTATCATTGTTTCAGTCTAGAAGAAATTGTGAGACTCCACTGACTTGGCACTAGTCTGTGGAAGTAGCAAGAAGCAGTCATGAGATCATGAGAATGTCTCTGGATCTTTTCTCTGTATGAAGTCATGGCAAGCAAAGATCAGTGAAGATGAGTAAAATGTTAGCAAGGTGATCCAATGCAATAACATTATTCACTGTCTTGGGTTATACTTATACTCTTTCCAAATGTCACTCATTCCTTTAAAATGTCTGCCTCAGCAAAGCATTCTCTCATATGTCTGCTTCAGCAAAACGTTCTCTCATGTGTCTGCTTCAGCAAAACATTCTCTCATGTGTCTGCTTCAGCAAAATATCCTCTCATAAGATGCTTGCAGAAAAATATCACATGATACAAGTGAATCTCCAAAGAAACCAGTTCAGTTTTCTTTTAATGAAAGCACATTAATATTAAATTTCTCATTACTCAGGATAGTTTAATTTTTAAAACATACTTTGGAGGAGATAAGATAGTGATTCTCAAGCTGTGGGCCATGACTCCTTTGAGAGTTCAATGACCTTTCACAGGGGTAGCCTAAGACAATCAGAAAACATATATATTTTTATTGCAATTCACAAGAGTAACAAAATTACAGTTATGAAGTATCAACAAAACCTTGTAAATGTTGGAGGGACTGAGAACTGTGTCTATTTCATTGGAGAATAAGTACAACCTTTCAGTTTCTTTCTGTTGACATAATTTTCTCTCTTATGTTGACCTCCATGCAGCTCAGATTTTAAGACAAGGACTCAAGACACGATATTTGTTGATTTACAGATTCTTGCTTGAAAAAATCTGGAGTGTTTACCCCAGCACAATCCATTCAACTGAAACGGGTGTCATGAAACTATGTGTTTTGTGAGAGTGGTAACATTTGACAGATATAGACAGATGCCTTTGTAAGTCCACTAGCTCAAGTTAAAGACAAGTTTGAAGGAAGCTATAAAAATGCTGGATAGGTGGATGGGCTCTGTCCAGTTTCAACTTGGGGTTCCTAGAAAAATGTCCATTAGTCATTCCTTCAAGTGACTTAAAAACACAATCCCACCATATTTCACATCAGGTTCAATCAGAGAAAATCACATATACTCATATCCTGCTGACATATGCCCAGCCTATATCTGCTCAGGAGTCCATCCAGATGTATTTTCTGCCCACATACCTCCCACACACATGTGATCAAGCAACCATAGATAGTTTTATTTTCTTTTATTTAGTCCTTCGACAAGGCAAGATAGGCAAATGTGGATGATTTAGAATTTGACTTATGCTGAAATTTTAGCATCTTTAAGTCCTTGATAAGGTCAACGACTAAGGTAGAGGCATAAGCTAATAGCATGAAGTGTAGAAGGGAAAACCAGAACTGAATAGATAAAGAGTAGTCTAGAAGGCACATGACTATGGCCAGTCCTGGACTGTAAGAAGATTGTGAAACTATGATCACCAACATTCACCAAACGTCACTAAACCACAGCACCATCATGTTTGTTGGTGATGACTTTGGAATAGAACTGTTTGAAGTGATTACTTTTGGACACATGAGTTTCATCTGTTGTGTCTTAATAATAGTTGAAGCTATCAGAGCCTCTTGCCTTACGTAGTTTATACACAGGTTTATTTGTTACCCTATGTAGTAAATTAGTCACTTACTTCCTCCAGAACAGTAGATCCCCAGGACCTTTGCAGTTCTATAGCCTACATGAGGTTAGCAACTCTCTGACAACAAAGAAACACCATTTGGGCTCTGTTTAAGTATCCTGAATTAAAAAAATACTTCTGTGCCCCCTGACATCATCATTAACATCACTACCAGCAACAAACAACAGGAGTCCAACAAGTTTGTTGTTACCAGAGCCATAGTAAGTCATTGCTATAGTATACATTAAAGGCCATGAAAGATCTGAAGAGTCATTGAGAATATCAGCCTCCTCCAACCACCATCACTAATTAAGTGTCAACTGATAGATTATGTAGAATCTTCTCATGCTGAGCTTCTTGTGCATAACTGATCATATCCTCAATAACCTGGACATTTTTAGATCCCAACATAACCAAACCTAGGGCTAGGCCAGATGGTTCTTCTAACATTCCAATAAAGTTCTTTTTGTTTGCTTAACTTTTGTACATCCTGAAGTTTAGTTCCAATAGCAGCCAAACTGCAGCTTAGGTCACTGCCAGCCCTCTGAAGTTGATTAAGGAGACATGCAATTATATGATCATCATGACTGGCATGAATAAGGTCCAGTGCAGAGACTTCCTTTATGCTGATTTATTTAAAAGGAAAACTTTAGAATGCTTCACAAATTTTTATATTATCCTTGCACAATTGCTATACTGTCTAAGAAAGCACTTAGTAACTATTTTAATTCATTGATTTATAGTTTTTCTTCCATGATGGAAAATTTATATCTGATATTTCTTTAATCATGATTTCCCCAGGATATTTTCATTAAATTTCACTAGTTTTCTTCTACATATCCATACATTTTATATATTTACTAAACATTCTGGTATATTTTTTGTGAATGACTAAATTTATTGATTAATCTTATGAGGCTCCCCCTTTAAATCTGTTGATATAACTTTATAGAACCAATATTACTTATTTATATTTTAGAGACTTTTATCTGCAATGCTCATGATATGACACCTAAATTAATTACATATCCATGTATTGAACTCATGGCTAGATCAATGTAGTTTGAATGCACGTATGATCATATATTGTATATCTAATTTATAGATACTGTACATGTAAGAATTTATACATATATACACATATAGGGTAAAGATAAAGAGAGAGAGGAGAGTGGGAGAGAGTGAGAGCAAAAGAGCATAGAAAGAGAGAACATATACTTTTATATTTCTGTAGTAGGATTTCTCTGTAGCTCTGGCTGACCCGAAAGTCCGACAAATATCTATTTTAAAGGTAGTTTTAAAAAATTACCTTTTTAGATGGTCACAGAATACTGAGCTTCATTGTTCTATTTTCAGATTTAAGGGAGACCCCTGCTGGTCCCACTTCTCACATTATATAATCCCCTTTTGGCAGTTATACTTCAAGTCAGAGATAAGCCAAAGATTTTTGTCTATTTTGTCTTCTTAAGCCACCAGTTTCCTCTCTTGTTTCCCCTATGTTCCCCTTGGACCTTTTCCTGCCCCAGATTCTTTCTTCTCCTTCTCCTTCTCCTTCTCCTTCTCCTTCTCCTTCTCCTTTTCTCCTTCTCCTTCTCCTTCTCCTTTCTCCTTCTCCTTCTCCTTCTCCTTCTCCTTCTCCTTCTCCTTCTCCTTCTCCTTCTCCTTCTCCTTCTCCTTCTTCTTCTTCTTCTTCTTCTTCTTCTCCTCTCTCTCTCTCTCTGCAGGTATAGATGGGTGCATATGAAGTTGTGGATGTGTGCATTCACAGGTGCACATACATTAGCATGTGAGTATACATGAATGCTCATGTGTGTGGAAATGTGTTTATATGTGCTGTAATGTGTAAATCAGCCCACACAGTTGGGAGGATGTACTATTTGCCTTTCTAAGTCTAACAGTTTCACTGCTTATTTCTAATTTCATTCATTTTTCCAGAGATGACAAAATTTCATTCTTCTTTTGCCTAAATACAGTTCCATTGTGTGTGTGTGTATGTGTATCAAACATTCCTGTATCTTCTGTCTTCAGCACATATTTATTGTACCTATCATTTCCTCTTATTGTTCTATTTCTCTAAGTAAGATGTTAATTTTGCTCTTTAGTCTATGGGACTTGCATAAGGGAGTAAGGAAGTGAGACCTACAATAGGGTCACAGTGGAATGGTAGAGGCTGGTTGGGTTGGGCTGTAGCATCTACTAACTCAGACTCTGGCAGGAAGCCAACCTTTTTATTCAACTCCTTCTTGGTGTCCTTAAGGGTGGAAATGTTTGGGAAGCTTTAAGGATCAATACAGTCATGGAAGCCCCAGAATCAAGTCTTGGAATAGCTAAGTGCCCTTAGTCCCAGCTGGGATAGACATGATTTCTAAGAGATTCCAGTCCCATTGGAGGAATCCATTGTTCTAGGGTGATAGTAATACCTGTCCAGGGAACACCGATCCTCACGTTTTTATGTGGTTTGTCTTGGTGGAGGGCTTTATCTCGGGTTGATGCTTAACATAGGGGTGAAAGGCCATCTTTAGAGTGCCCCTCTTCTGAGTTCTGTATTCTCTTAATTGGAAGCTTCTTCCAGATCCTACAGCTCCTGGGATAAAATAAGTATCAATCTACATAGCAAAGTTTTTTGATTTTCTGTCCTTCATAGTAACATGAAGTAGCAGGACTAGTTTGTGACTGTCAAAGATAATTGTGTTTAATCATTTCATGTGCACTGCTGTGTGAGCTGAATATACACTGAAGCAAGCTCGGAAGAACCTATTAAGATGTGAAGGTATAGGAGGTCCTGGGGTGTGATGATAAAAGGCAGCTTCTTTGAAGATAGAAAGAGCTTTTGTAAAATTCTGCAGTAGTTGATTTAAGGAAAAAATAAAACAGGAATTAGCTGTTTACTGAGTCATCTGTCACTGTTCTGTTCTCCAGTCAAGGCAGAGGAAAACAAAAGAAAATCCCATGGGCTCTCAGCCATCAGTTATTTCATCTGTTCAAAGACAAGGTTTTAGGACTCAGTTTCAATCTCATACTAAGGTGAAACTATGTCACTGTTTCTCTATGGATGAACAAGGAATGCCTCTCATGATAGAGTGAGGTATTTAGTCTTGGAGAATGGCTCTCTTGATCTCAGGGACTCTTTCTGTTTGTACTGAACTGACATCTTTGGATTACTTTTTTTTTTCCTGTTACCTGATTTAAAATTTCTTCAAAATTTGTATTTCTTAACAATTAATTTCTTTGAACAGTATAGCTTTTTGTGGTTATTGGTGAAAATATAAAATCTACAAGTTAGCATTGATATCCTTGGTTGTCGAAGGAGTTGGACTGCATTGTCTCTTCCTACTAAACAATAAACATTTATGTCCTCTGTTGAAAAACATAAGCAATTCATCTAAATATCCAGTGAATTTCCTTTCCCTATCATCCCAGCCACTGCTAAGTCCTTATCATGTCTTGTGAGTTTATTTCTTTGTATGAAAGATTTTGACATGTAAGCTCAAACTATCTGCTGCTTTCTGTCCTTGATTCTGTTAAGATTATTGAATCTCTTCAAAATATGTGCAGACAAAACTTGAAATGATTTCAATGATTTCACTCAATTATTACCAGAGGTCAGCAAATGTCACCTAGCTCTAGAATTTGCTTAGCAAGTATGAGGGTTGGGTTCAATCATCAACACTTTCCAACCGTAACTAATTAAATAAATAAAACAACTAATAATGATAGAACTCAAATTGCAACTTTAGCATGCTAACTCTGTATATTTTCTACTCCACTATGTGATGTCACAACTATTTTTCCTTTCTTCTGACATTGTATAATATTCTGAAAATCTTTTTTACTGTACTAAAAGTGTGAATTTATTACTTGCTATATGACTTCGCCTTTTAGACTCTTGTGCTAATGAATTATAGAAGCAACATTTTTACCATTTTGACATCAATTCAAACTACTTTTCAGAATTAAATGATCATTAGAGCAACAGGTTTCTTATAATACTGTAAGGTATCACAGAAACAACTATTTAGCATTCACAAGTCCTTATTATAAACCTGATTATTTTAGGAAACTGTAATTGGCACATTTGTTTGTGTTATAAATCAAATCAAAATTCTATAGATAGAATTTACTTTGCATAAAGTATAAAACACTCTTTGAATATGTATGAGAAAATGATGCACTGTTCATTTATTTCAGAAATAAAAAAAATTAGACAAGTAGCACATTTCTTAACGCAAGAAAAAGGATTTGACAAGGAACCATGGCACTCAATTAAATATTACTTTCCTGAAATAAAACACTGGAACAGTCAACAGATGTGAGTTTACTTGGGGATTTATCAACCATCTGGGCTTGTCATATCCAGCTGCAGGCTTCACATTAAGTTTCATTTTTAAAGCATTGAGTAATTGTAAATACAGTAGATTTTATGTACACATGTAAATAGATTTAGGTTTACTCATGAGTTTCTCACAAATAAATTGTGCTTATGTTTGTAAACTTGTGAAAATTTAATTTCCTCCATGAGAGACTAATTTTATTGCTGTGATATTTCACAATGATGTGCTGTTTGTATTTAGCTTATAAATGACTTCTGAGTATCACAGAAGTAGTAGAATTTCAGCAACTTTTCTAATGAACACATTATCTTGCAATGTGTCCTTAGCTTTGCCTTTAGAAGCTGATGCTATTTTTAATAGGTTACCCTTAAAGCCATCTTCTCTTTTCTTTGTTTCTAATAAGACAGCATATAAAAATTTGTTGGGTTTAACGTGAAAACAAACATTGCAGCAAAGTGTCTTAACCAGTCTAATGTGATAAGAAACAAAAATGATAGTTACTAATCAAATACTACTTATGATATTGGACTTTCCATAGATACAGAACATTACTGTGAAAATACGCTTTACCTATGCTCTAAGTTGTCATTAAAGCAGCATTTTGCACTTCCATACAACCTGTGATATCCTACATGGGAGCACTTTCCTATCAGAAGTTAGTAGTTAGAAATTAATTTTCCATCAGAGAGTGCTTTGTATCACTACTGTGAAAAGTTTTTTACTTCCATTAAATTTAGAATTATTATATTATCATTATATTAACATTGATAACTAATGAAATTTTATTCCAGATGCCATCCCATGAGATTTAAAATATGCAGTAAAAAGAGAAAGAATGCTCCAAAGATCAAAGATCCTTAGGCTATTCAGTATGCAGAAGCTAAAGGAAACATTAAGAAAATATGAATTTAAAGCTGTGGCTAAGATTCAAATGTTTAAAAAGCATTGTTAACAAGTAAAGATTCTTTGTTAAATATAAGCTTTACACAACTTACATGAGATAATGTTGGGCAAAATGTTTAAAAGAATCAAAATCAAATATATGAGCTTACTTTGACTCAAAGTATCCTAGACATAAACAAATGTAACAGTCATAATATCAAGGAAAGTTGAATTTAAGCAAGAAAGATATCCACTGAGACAGGTTTATTCCATGTCTTTCCAGAAATATCTTAGCGTCTAACTAGTAATCTTTAAAAGAACTATTTGTGCATTAAATCTGTAAGAAATCTGTCCAACATTCTGCCACATGTGAAAACTTTACTTAATTTTAATGACAAATAAACTTTTCAATTTTTAAATGTTCTCTCATAAGGAAATAAGAAATTTGCAAGAACAAACTTCACAGATACTACAGTTTTCCATTATACTCACACATGCATATAATCCACATAAACATATACTCTCCCGTCCTTCCCAGAAAGTTTTTTGTTTCTTGAAACTATTTGGTCATGTGGATATTTGTGTCAGTAAGGCAATGGAAATAAAATGCAATACTTAAAACATTAATATCATGTGAGGAAAAATGATGGGAAACAGTGACACCTAAGCAAAGTGCCCTTAAGTCATCCATGATGAAATGGTCTCTATCAACAGGCAAACTCTGTTGCAATGAAGCATCCATAAGATGGAGCATGGCTGACATCGTGACTATGAAGCTTGAAAGTCTTAGTAAAGAACCCTCCATTTCCATATGGCATTCTTCCTGAGCACATGTTTCTGTTCACACTGACCCTATTTATAAGGCCATCATTCAGGAATAGGAGTTTTCCATTCCAGGGTGGCTCTAGTGCGACGACACTAGGACTATATGAAGTTGTATTCTGCGATACTAAGGATTAGGATTTTAACAAGTGAATTTTAAGGGACACAATTTGTCTCCCAAAAACACATCAATATTGTGAAGCTACTGTTTTGTTTGTAACATACTCTAAAGAAATGAAAAGAAACCTCCTACTAAGACTAGAGAAACACCAGCCGTATTCTCCTGGGACTCACTTTAGAACAATTGAGGTGGCAGTTCGTCATCAATTCTAATTCAAGTAAACTATCACCTAAAAGCATGAGCTATTAAACTACATAGTTCCCTTTCCAAAAATGATTTTTTCTTTTTATCTTAATGTATACAAGTAGTTTACCTGCATGTACATGTATGCAGCTCATGTGTGCAATGCCTATGGAAACTATAAGAGAGTGTTAGATCCTCTGAAACTAGAGTTATAGAAATCAGTTTTTAGCCAGCTTGTGTGTACTGGGAAACCCTCTTATTTGGGGGAGACCCTCTTATTTTAGAGACATGTTTTCAGTCTTACTGGGCCCCTTTAAAAGATCTAGAAATATTGTTACTAACTTGTGTAACAGCATTGTAAAACTATGACATTGAATATATCTTTTCTCAATCCTCTTCCTCCAATTTATTGTCCTTTCTATTGGTTTAAAATACTTGTATTTTCATATTAAAATCTGGTTATAGGTCCAGTGAAATGGCTTAATAAGTAAAAGCTTTACTATGACAATCTGATAAAAGATTAGCCTGAGAATTTGAATTCTGTTTTAAGAACCCATCAAAGAAGAGAACTAATTTCCAAAAGTTGGCCTAGATCTCAAAGAGCATGCCTCTGTATGAGTCTAAGACACAATTCAGTGAGCAGTTGACAATCATGGTTGCTTTAATGGGATGTGGCAATGTAACTTTGTGATAGAACATTTGCACTGCATGTATAAGGCCGTGGGTTGATCCAATACTGAAAACAAACAAAACTATCATGAATGGGAAGATACAGTCTCTCTCGGTCTCGGTCTCTGTCTCTGTCTCTTTCTCAAACACACACACACACACACACACACACACACACACACACACACACACAACAAATCACATAATGATCCTTAAGAGTGAGTTCTTTGTCTACATTTGTCTTCATTTGTGCCTCATAGAAATAACTTGAAAGATTATTAGTGCAGTATTTCATCCTCCAACTAGAACAGATTAAAAGTTTTACAGTACTTTTGAACTAATCTAAATTTGAGTTACATCTATTCATTCTCTCTCTCTCTCTCTCTCTCTCTCTCTCTCTCTCTCTCTCTCTCTTCTCTCTCTCTCACTTTTATTTTTTTACAATCCAATCAATCATTACTCACCCCAGATCCACCCTTCCACAGTTCCTCATCCCATTCCTCCTCATCTGTCTACAAGAGGATGCCCACACCTCCCCAACCACTTCCCTCATCAGGTCTCTCCACTTCCTTGGGCCTCAAATCTCTAGAGGGTTAGGCTCTTCTCCTCTCACTGAGGCTAGACAAGGCAGTCCTCTGGTTTTCTGTGTCAGCGGCTTTGGACCAGCTAGTGTATGCTGCCTGTGTCTTTGGCTCAGTGTCTGAGAGATCTCAGGAGTCCAGGTTAGTTGAAACTGCTGATCTTCGTGTGGGGTAGCCCTTCTCAGTATCTTTCACCCTTTCCCTAATTCAACCACAGGAGTCCCTTACTTCAGTTCATTGGTTAGGGGTAAGTATCTACTTCTGTCTCATTTAGCTGCCTGTTAAGCTTCTGAGAGGACACAGCGTCAGGTCTTGGAGCCTCCTGTTGAGACAGATCCAATGTTGGGCCAACCAAGAGACCTCCTTTCCTTCAGTCTTTTCTCCATTTTTGTCCCTACAGTTCTTTAAAACAGAAACAATTCTGGATCAGAGTTTTTGACTGAGGAATGACAACCCCATCCTTCCACTTGATGTCCTGTTTTACTACTGGAGGTGGACTCTACAAGTTCTCTTTCCCTACTCTTGGTCATTTCATCTAAGGTTCCTTCCTATGAGTCCTGAGATTCTATCACCTCCCAGGTCTTTGGTACATTCATTTTTGTTGTTTTTGTTTGCTTGTTTTTTTTGAGAGTGCCGGAATTGTTTTCTTTATTTTATTATCAGATCCAGACTTTAAAGCACATCTGAGTACCAAATTATTAAAAATATTAAAAATCATCACTGTGATTTCATTTACTGTGTTTACTGCAAAGGAAAAAAGAGCAGAAAATGTGTGTAACCCAATAAGTTATCAGAATTGTGATTCTCTGAACTCAATCTCATACATAATTTTTTATTATTAAGAAATATCACTGAAACTTTATCATTTATGTTTTATAATAAATAATTCTTGCTTTCTATGCTAAATTGTTGACAGAGACAGTAGGTTTTGTACTCAGGTCCCGCCACTTTCCACTCCCCGAGGTTGCATATTTCCATTCATTGTGCTCAAAGTCCTCAGGCCTTCTCCCTTGTCCCCCTCAATATCTGATCATATTTGTTTTTTTTCCCTCCCCTCTCCCAACCTGGTGACTCCCTTCCTCTGCCTCCAAGGATTGCTTTTTTCTTCCTCTCAAGTGGGATTGAAGCATCCTCACTTGGGTTCTTTGGTTTGTTAATCTTCTTGAGTTCTGTGGATTGTATCCTGGGTATTCTGTACTTTTTTTTGGATAATATCCACTTATTTGTGAGTACATACCATGCATGTCCTTTTGGGTCTGAGTTACCTCACTCAGCATGATATTTTCTAGTTCCATCTATTTGCCTGCAAAATTCAGAATCTCCTCATTCTTAATAGCGGAATAGCATTCCACAGTGTAAATGAACCATATTTTCTGTATCCATTTTTCCATTGTGGGACATCTGAGTTATTTCAAGCTTCTGGCTGTCACTGATAAGGCTGCTATGAACATAATGGAGCATATGCCCTTGTTGCATGGTGGGGATTCCTTTGGGTATATGCACAAAAGTAATATAGTTGGGACTTCAGGTAGATCTATTTCCAATTTTCTGAGGAACCTCCAGAATGATTTCCAAAGTGGTTAGTTTACAATCCCACCAGTAATGGAGTAGTGTTCCTCTTTCTCCACATTCTTGCCAACTTGTGTTGTCATCTGAGTTTTTGATCTTAGCCAGTCTGATTGGTGTAAGGTAGATCTGATAAGGAAGGACTTTGAACATTTCTTGAAGTGCTTCTCTATTATTAAAGATTTCTCTGTTTGAATTCTCTGTTTACTTCTATACACCATTTTTTTATTTGGTTGTTTGGCTTTTTAGTCGTTACCTTCTTGTGTTCTTTATATGTTTTGGATATTAGCCCTCTGTCAGATGTGGGGTTAGTGAAGATTTTTTCTCAGTCTATAAGTTGCTGATTTGTTCTATTGACTATGTACTTTGTCTTCTTGAAGCTTTTTCATTTTATAAGGTCTTATTAATCAATTCTTGATCTTAAAGTCTGAGCCACTGGAGTTCTGTTTAGTAAATTTTTCACTGTGCCCATGAGTTAGATGCTCTATCCTACTTTCTCTTCTATTAGACTCAGTGTATCTGGTTTTATGTTGCGGTCTTTGATCCACTTGGTATTGAGCTTTGTGAAAGGTGACAAATATGGATCTATTTTCATTTTCTACATACCGACTGTCACTTAGACCAGTACCATTTATTGAAGATGCTTTTTTTTTCATTATATGTTTTTGGCTTCTTTGTCAAGGATCAAGTGTCCGTAAGTATGTAGTTTTATTCCTGGGTCTTCAATTCTATTCCATTAATAACCCTGTCTGTCTCTGTACCAATACCGTGTAGTTTTTTTTATCACTATTGCTCTGCAGTACAGCTTGAGAGATGGTGATTCCTTCAGAAGTTCTTTTATTGTTAAGAATTGTTTTGGCTACCCTGGGTTTTTTTGTTTTTTAATTTGAGAATTTCTCTTTCCATGTCTATTAAGAATTGTGTTGGAATTTTGATGGAGATTGCATTGAATCTGTAAACTGCTTTAGGTAGAATGACCATTTTTACTATGTTAATCTTACCAATCCATGAGCATGGGAGATATTTCAGGTTTTCTTTGTGATATAGATCTTGTACTTGTTTGATTAGAGTTACTCCAAGATATTTTATATTATTTGTGACTATTGTGAAAGATGTTGTTTTCCTATTTTCTTTCTCAGCCAATTTATCATTTGTAGAAAGGAAGGCTACTGATTTGTTTGAGTTAATTTTTTATTTACCCATTCTGTTGAAGCTGTTTATCAGCTGTGGAAGTTCTCTGGTAGAATTTTTGAGTCACTTATGTATACTATCAGATCATCCTCAAATAGTGATACCTTGGCTTCCTTGCCAATTTGTATCACCTTGAACTCCTTTTGTAGTCTTATTACTCTCTTGGTAAAACATAAATTTGTTGATTTGGCTAATCTAATCAACCATCTTTCCCTGAGGATCCTATCTCTACCTCTTGAGCACTTGGATTATAGCAACCTTTTTCAAACATAACATTTAGATGGGTGTGGGGAATCCAAACTTTAATGCTTTGCTTTGTTGAGAAGTGATTTATCTACTAAGCCACTCTCCCAACCCCTAATTTTCTATTACCAAAATAACTTCCCAGCCCATTTCTCTTTTTTATAGTAACTTAACTTCTTGTCTGTAGCTGCAGCAGCTTGTAGATGAAGAATGAGAAGGAGAAGGAAGAGGAGGAGAAGGAGGAGGAGAAAGAGGAGGAGTAGAATGAGGAGAAGGAGAAGGAAGGAGAAGGAGAAGGAAAAGGAGAAAGAGAAGGAAAAGGAGAAGAGGAGCAATACCACGTCTGAGAAGGTGCAGGACAAAGAACATAGCTGCCTTGAAGTAGCCATGAGAGAGCAGACCAAGAAGATTGTCCAACTGGGTCCAGGGCAGCCATAATGGAATGAGGAAATAGTAAGTAATAACTTGGGATTATTGGAGGGAGGTGGATTAGCTACCTGGAGGTTAGGAAGTGACCCTGTCATTGAGCTGATTAAGGCATATCAAAATATAAAGACTATGTGTACGTCTTTTATTCAGGAATCTAGAACACTGGGGTGTGTAGCAAGGAATGCACCACTGACAGGATCTATTTAAGTAAATCATGCTAAATTAGTCCTTCTGCTTTCAGATAATATTTTGTATAGCATATTTTAAATCTCATTTGCAAGTCAATTTGAATAAATGATTTAAAAATTACATGACAAAATTTAGCATCTTAACTTTTTCAAAACATTTGGATCAGTGCTACATACTGGGCAACATAACATATCTTAAAACATCCCTTGTTTGACAATTTGAGGATTCCTCAAAATTTGGAACATCCCTCTCACCACAATTCTATTTTTTTGGATCAAGTCCAAAGTTGTATAGGTGGTACAGGAGTCCACATACTTGTTGAAAGTTCTACATCATTTTCTCTGGCTTTGCTTCTTACCTGCTTTCCTGACAACAGAGATTTCCAACGAAGCAAAACCAGAAGGCATTGGCAATGGACACTTGGAAGTATCCACTGGATTTAAGGAATATCTCCTTATTTATTTTTTTAGGGGGAGGGGATGGTTCTTGGCTTTCTCTTTGTTTGTCTATATAGTCCCTTAAGGAATGTGATATCTAGGGTTTGGAGTGGAGGTATCTAGGGTTTGCAGTGGAATGTGATATCTAGGATTTGGAGTGGAGGGTACATTGAAGTCTTGTTTCATCCTCTGTAAAATACATACACACACACACACACACACACACACACACACACAGAGAGAGAGAATAACGCTGTCACAGCTACATTTTCTTCATATACTACAGTAGTGGAATAAAAACCTCATCATTTGAAAGAGACAGTCTTCTCAGTATAACTCTCCTGATGATAAAGATGTAAATTCAGTAGATACAGCTAGGAATATCTCATTTCTTTCATTGCTGTCTACAGAGCAGGTTCATATTTTTAACTTAGTCTTTTCTATAAATAGTGCAATTGAACACATATGTGAATGCTATGACAGCTGTTGTTCTTTACTTTGAAACATTTTACAATGACATACTTGGTAATGAATTTTTCTTACATCATGGATATTGATACTTTTGAAATTTATTTGAGAATGTGAAATAATACGTTGATTGTTAGAAAGGTAATATAGTGTAATCCAGTTAAACTGACTTTATACATGAGCAGTGCATTGCAAACAAAGCTTAATTTATGATCAAAATGCAATACTTTTTAACTGTTACAAAATTGAGAAATCTCAGCCACCATGGTAGCACTTCGTAATAATTCCAGAATTTGGGCAGCTGAGACATGAGGAACATACATTTTAGAACAGCCTGAACTATAAAACAGGACTCTATGTTAAATAAATGACAAACACTGAAACAGAAGTTGAGAAATGTAAATCTTACTCTTTAGAAATTTCTTATAAATTCCTTTGTGATGTACTCATACCACAATAATATGAAGTTATTTCTTCACAAAGCTTTACTTTCTCATAAACTTAAAGGCATCTGAAATGGTACCTTGTAAACTGGCCTGCCAGTATAGCTTTTCTTCCATGGGAATAAGTACCACTAAGTACTTGTATAAAATTCCAAGAATTATAACCCACAGCTCCACATACAAGGTGTGTTCTCCAAGAACGTCATGTACTATACTATTGTCTTTCAGGGCTACTTCCAATAAAATTCAAAATATAATTCTGGGCTTCATTCCCTCAGATATAGTTGTGAAGTTGTGACAAGATCCCATCTTTCAGGATCTGAGACCTAGGAGGTGATGGAACAATGCCCAACTATGAAAATGAGGCACTAGAAGCCATTGGAATTTTATCAAGTCTCAATTTCTTTACTGGTTGCTCTAAATTTTATTATTGTTGCTATAATAAAACACTATGATTAAAAGCAAATTATGGGAAAGAGTTTATGTACACATTTTTAGGTTACAGTTCATCATTGACAGAAATCAGGGCAAGAGGTCAGGCAGAAAATTGATGGTATTAACCATAGGGAAGTGCTCATGCTTAGCTAACTTACATATGGCTCAGAATGACCCACCTCAGACTGCTGTTCCTACAGTTGGATTGGTCTTTTGGCATCAATTAATAGTCAAGATGAGGCCCCACATCAAGCTGTTCTAGGTCTTTCTCAATTAAAGTTTTCTTTTCAGATAACTTTAAGCTGTGTAAACTGAACAATTTAAACTAATGAGAATACTTATATAGTGTACACATTTGAAATGATTGTGTTAACCCATATATACACATATATGTATACATACATACATACATACATACATGGCTATGAGTGAATCGAAAATACTAGCTAAGCACAAAAAATATCTTTTTCAATTCTGATTTTTATTCTAGATGATTTTCTACTTTCACAAACATCCCAATGAACTATAGTATTCAAAGAAATTAAATGTTAAAATACAAGATTGGAGAAATTTTAAATTGGGTAATGAAGTGGGAAAATTTCCCCACAATTTGGGAGGAGCTAAGGTGGGAGGAGGAAGGAGATGAAGAGGAGAAGGAACAGGAGGAGCTGAGGAGGCAGAGAAGTAGAAGGCATGGATGACCATGCAAGTATTGAGTGCAATCCTGGGTAACAACTTATATTTAGGTTAATTAATTGATTAACACTTCTAATCGTGTGGGCATCTTGTTATTTGAGCATTATCAAATATATCAAGCTATTAGAGTCTCATTTCTACTGAGTACCACATGGATGGCAGGATGGTCTGGGCTCAGCCCAGCCTTGTGGAGGCAGCGTGGAAGATTGACAGAGCCATCTCCCACACTAGCATCTTGTGGGTGGTAGGGCCGGTATCTCTGGCTGCCTGAGCAGAGCAGCACCAAGAATATGCCGCTGCTGCTCATGGCTACAGGTCTTATCTAGTCGGGAAGATGGCAGCTGATTAAGAATAAGCTATATTGGGTGGCTTTAAATATCTCCTGTAACAAGGTAACAAAAAAAGTAGTCCAAAGATGTCATTTCAGTACAAACTGAAAGAGTCAGTAAGATGAAGAGAGCCATTCCTTGTTTATCCACAGAGAATAATGAGCATCTGGAAGACTGTCGTACACAGTTTCAGCTTAGTACAGGAGTGAAACTGAATCCTCATACTTGTCTTTGGAAGAATGAAATGAACTCTTAAAATTAATGGCCCATGGGCCTGTCTTTTGTTTTCCTTTGCTCAAACTGAAGAATAGGACTGGGACAGAAAATTCAGCACACAGCTATTGTCTATTTTGCTTCTTCTTTAAGTTGACTCCTACAGACTTTGCAAGAAGTTCTTTCCATCTTCAAAGAAGCTGCCCCTCATCACCTCGTCCCAAGACCTCCCTTACCTTCATATCTAAATGAGTTCTTCCCAGCTTGCTCTAGTGTATTTTTAGCTCACACAACAGTTGCATGAAATGATTAAACACAATGTTCTGTTACAGATGGGAACTGGCTCTGCTGGTTAGTGTTGCCATACAGGACTGAAAGCTATAGAGCATTCTTCTATGTGGTTGGAGAGCAAGATGTGTGGCACTCTACCCAGCTGTGCTATGAGCCACTTCATTCACATTTCCTATGATGAACTAGAGTTTAGGTCAGTTCCATGGAATACAGCTCCTGTGATGTCTTTTTACTTTCCTGTCTTTTTTTCAAGCTAGCTCAATGTAAAGATATAGTTACTCGCAACAAAACTCTAGTTTCACCTAAAACTAGCTACAGAAAGAACATGTTGTCCCTTGTCCCTTATCCCCTAACAAGCTGAAATGATCAATCAAAAGAAAACTCTTGGCATACTGGACAAAATGGCTATGTATAATGCCAACTGGGGGCCTGCATTTATCAACAGGTAGATTCATTAACTGAAATAGTTCTACAATAGCAGGTTACTTGGCCTGCTTTATACAGAGCACAGAGGTATCATTTGACTTAAGAAAAAAAATTTTATTTCTACATAAAAACATTCAAAATTATAATTTGGCTGTAATTAAAAAATTTACAAATGTGCACCTGAGATAAAATAAATAGCTACCCTGTCCATTTCTAGGCCCCTGCTAGACAGTAACTCTGATGTCAGACATCATTGGGCCCTCCTACTTTTGCTTTCAATTTGCTCACACATCATTGATGCCTTGACTAAGTGATTATTCCTGTCTGGGTACCATGAAGCTGGCCATTATTAGATCCCAATATAATCAAGTACCTATCACAGATTCAAGAATTTGACTGAGGACACCACTCAACGGGGAATGTAAAAGCCAAAGTCAAAACCCCATCTCCCCAAGTTCCTAGTAGCTTCCTGGAATGCTGGGGTTGCAGTTTTTGGCAAATTAAAAAAACCACATGGGAAATGCAGTCACAGTATGGTTTTGCCCTTAAAAAGCCCCTACAACATGTCACTTATGGCTACTTACTGACCACTTGCTGATTACAAAGAGTGAACCTAACCAGAGTCCATCCAGTCAGTATTTAGTAAAGGCTTGCTTCAAATTTGGCTCAAAATTGTGAACATATTTTTTCTCTTGTGAATCTCTTGATTAACAGATTTCCTTTAAGAGATTAGGAAATTGCAATTTCCTTTGGACCTGAAACCTGTAAATAACAGAATCCTTGAAAACACAGAGATATTAAAAATGTGTGGGTTTGGGGGCTAAAAATCAGCTGTGTGCAACAAGAAATAAGTACCAATAAGTTGACAACTTTGTTTTAGTTTGACCATTAATTATGGTTAGGTGGGGCTGAAAAATGACCAGTGATTAATGAGACCAGCGTTATTAAGACAAAATTATCTGGGAAACATTTCTTCAAGGTCAGAATACAGAAGGAGTGGTCCAATATGAAAGCAAAGCCTGCATAACAGGCTGGCAACCAAACTTAGTAATGTATATGATTTTTCTACATAGGACTGATTTTGATGGCATGAAGACTGATTTTGATGTGCATATAATCAATAAGTATTTTAATAAAATACATTATATTATATTACATTATAATGCACATATAGTATATTTGTATGTATTACTAAATATATAAATACATCCTGCTTAATTCACACACTGCCAGTTGTGTATGTATGCTTTCTGGGCTGCCCATTTAGTATTAGGTGATTGTGGGAACTTCCCGGGAACTGAAAGAATTGGGGAAATTAAAATTTATTGCTGTTGTCTGCCCTGGAATCACTTGTTAATGGAATTGACGTTATGCCTCAGGTTTATCAGGCTGTTATTATGAGAGAAAAAGAGTACAGAAGTAACAAAACAGGAAGTACAATTACAAAAGCCTGTAGTGAAATAACAATAGCTAGGCAGAGTTTAAATTCATTTTAACCCACAGTGCTTTCATTTTTGTAGATACCTGGGGTTGAGTGGGACAGCTCAAGGGAACTATCGATACACTGGGGAATTTTCTTTAACTTGTAAAACTTTGGGGAACTTCCACCACATAACTATATACATTGATGATATCACAGTTCCATGATGTAGCTAGGGGAAAGTTTTTATTATAGATACAAAAAAGTGAAGAGGCAGATGCATCTGGAAGAGTCCTGAGCAGAGAGAGAAAGTATTATCCTAAACATTGCTAGCAGACTGGACCTGGCCATGAGAGAAGCAGGAGTAGAGAGATGAAAGGGTGTGTGAATGAGAAAGACACAGAGTGAGCACTTGGAAAGTACAGGGTTGAAGGAAAGGCCATCAAGAGACAGCCCCATCTAGGAACTATTCCATCTGCAGACACCAAACCCTAACACTATTGCTGATGCCAAGAAGCACTTACTGAGAGGAGCCTGGGATAGCTGTTCCCTGAGAGGTTCTACCAGCACTGACCAGATGCAGATACAGCTAACCATTGGACTGAGCCCAGGGACCCCAATGGAAGACCTAAGGGAAGGACTGAAAGAGCTGAAGGAGATCACAGGAAGAATAATATCAACTAACCAGAGCTCCTAGAGACTAAACCACTATCCAAAGAAGGATCCATAGCTCCAGATACATATGTAGCAGAGGATGGCCATACCTTAAATCAATGGAAGGGGAGGCCCTTGGTCCTGTGGAGACTTGATGCCCCAGGGAAGGGGAAGGCTAGGGCAGTGAGGCGGGAGTGGGTGAGTGGTGGAGGAGCACCCTCATAGAGGCAAAATGGAGTGAAGAGAGAGAGGATGAGATGGGGGTTTATGGAGGGATAACTGAGAAGGGGATATCATTTGAAATGCAAATGTATAAAATGATTAATAAAGAAAAAGAAAGTATGGAGTTGTAAGGGAAATTGGGTAGCTGAGGAAGGGAAGCCCAAGAGCCAAAAAAATTTAAGATAGATTGAGATGAAAAGAGTTGAGGAGTGTCAGGTTGCCAGTATGGACAAGGACATGTGTAACAGTTACTTCTGATACTGAGCAAGCCTGGAGACCAGCACGCTCTTTGATTTGCTAATAGATACCAGAGCAAGTCATTAGTTCCTCCTTTCAGTGATATGAGAAATGGATTCATTTGTAGAGGGGAACTGCACTGGCAAGATCCTGAGGAGTTCTGGTTTTTTTTTTTTTTTTTTTTTTTTTTTTTTTTTTTTTTTTTCTGCTAACTGACAGAATTTGGGGACATGTAGTTTCCTTTGGACCACAGATTTGGCATTCTCTTCCCTAGGGCAGACATTTTCTCCTACTCAGCATTCCTTTATTCTAGGGTTGAGGTCCTTCAAGCTTCCCTACTTCCATGTTATCATGTCTATTGCTGTCACCTTTGTTTAGGTTCTGTAAGTTTTCATGTTGTTAACTTCATAGGTGTAACTTCTTTGAAATTTTTGGGAGACATAATAACATAGCATACTCCTTGTTTCTCTGGTTCTCATAACTTTACTGCCCTCTCTTCTATCTGAAGTGTTAGGTGCAAAAGATATGTTGTAGGCATATGATTGTGGGATATTAAAAAGTTGTTCTGTTTTATACTGTGATATTATTTTGGTGTCTTAAGGATAAATGAGAAAAAAATGCTGTGGTTTAAAGTGATGTGTTTGTCAGTTTGACAATAAATCATTGAGCTACTCTGTCTCTGTGTCTGTCTCTCTCTCTCTCCTCTCTCTCTTCTCTCTCTCTCTCTCTCCCTCTCTTACAATTCAGCATATACTAGAGACATCTTGGAGATAGAAAATGTCAATTTAGGAATTGCTTCTATGAAGTTTTCCTA
This sequence comes from Mastomys natalensis, assembly GCA_021653895.1. Lineage (NCBI taxonomy): Eukaryota > Metazoa > Chordata > Mammalia > Rodentia > Muridae > Mastomys > Mastomys natalensis. Next base: position 250,081 of record JAJTUV010000471.1, on the reverse strand, counting down.
TATTCAAACCTATGCAACATTTTCTTGGTTAATGATTGACATAGAAAGGCACGCCTTTGTCAGTCATATCTTCCCTGGGCAGGTAGTTAGGTAGTTCTTGGTCTTCTAAGAAAGGAGGCTGAGCAAGCCATGGAAAGCAAGCCAGCAAGCATCATATCTCTGCCATCTTTGCTTCAATTCTTGCCACCATGGTTGCTATCTTGAGTTGAGTCTTACCTCACTATGAAGGAATGTAACCTGTAAGCCAAATAAACCCTTTCCTTCACAAGTTGCTTTTGGTCCTAGTATTTTAGCATAGCAACAGAGATACAATTAGTACAATATCTTATTTAGAAATTGTTTTAAAAGCTTATAAGAGTCTTATTAAACAACAGAATGCATACTTTAAACAGAACAAAGTAGAACAACTTTTGAAGTCATAATGGCTTCTCAGAAATCAAGTTTTAATAAAATATGGAAATGACTTGGAAACTTGATACACAAATATATTGTCAAGTAAATTAAATCTATAGAAACAATTTTAACAATGCACTGTAGTTGTACAGAGATGAAACTTGTAATTTTATTTCCCAAAGTATTTATTTACCTGTGGCTTTTGAGAACTTCAGTTGAGTGAGTGCTAAGAAGCATAACTTTAATTCAATTGAAGTCTTCTGATTTCCTTTATTATCAACAGTGAAGTGCCTGAGTTGTTTTGCATCCAATTTCATATTAAATTCTTGTCATATATAAAGTCCTTATTATTAATTTAATTTTCACCATGAATATATAATAAAAAAAGCCATTTTCCCACCTGGGTGCTGTATAATATGCAGAGTTTAATTTGTTATTGTTCTTTCATTGGATAAAGTAGAATAAGCAGCTCATTATAAAACACACAGACATACAATGGAGTCCAAATAATATCAAATACACATTTGTACAACATGGTATATGTTTCATAAGGATATCATCTTTCTTCTTTTAAATAAATTATATGAATCAGTTGACGTACTGGGTTAGTATCTCATATGTCACTTGACTTGAACTCCTGGTTCTACTCCTATCTTCTTCAAATAATCATGCAAAGTACCAATCACACTGCTTTGTGCATTCCAAGATCCTAAGGGATAAGGGATATTTGCTGATTCGAAAAGCTCAGATTTTCAGCACTTTATGTATCGGCTTCATAAACAGGCAGCAAGATAAATTCATAATGGGTAAGGATCCTAGAAATTTGATGCTTCTGGCAAAAACAGAATTCTCTGAGGATTTCAGCAATTCTGGAGTAGAAATTTAGAAAACCATTACCATTTTCAGAGAAAAAGCTTTGTTTTTCCCCCAAGAAGCATGTTCTTATTGAAATAACTAAACTTAAGAAAAAATATCCAACATTCTTCAAAGTTATAGCACAATATCAAAATAACAAACACATAGGAAGACAGCTTCATTATAAACAGGAGTAGAATTGAATAGAAAGCTTAGTGAAGCACACATCACAAAGGCATAGAAAACTTTTCTACCTAAGCCTACATCTCTAACACACCTAAATCCTGATAGATGAGGTTTATGGAGTTTTTCTATATCATCCAGGCTTGAGGACTGTGAGTGTGTGCCTCATCTGTGCAGAATGTACATAATTTTTAATAGGTACTCTATATTCTTTTCAGATTCATTTTTCGTAGATACAATTGAAGGCGTTTTTAGACATTATATATTATTTCTCTAAGTTTCTTTTTTATTTTTTAGAAAGTTGTTGACTCATATCATAGCAACTTCTTTTTGTAGTCAATGACAATTAACACAGAGATCTACTACTGGTCAAGGAGTAGATACTAAGTAACTGAAATGCTTAGGCCTAAATAGGACCATCCCTCCTCCCGAGGCTCAGATATTACTGCAGAAGAGGGGCTGAAGAGACTGTAAGAACCAGGGATAGTAGATGAAACAGGTTTGTTTGTTTATGTATTTATGTTTTTATTTATTTAACTTATCTATTTTTTTATAATAGCAGAGTTGCACATGTAAATTCACAGTAGTTGAGAAAGCAAGTAAAAATCTGTTACTAAAGCTAGAACAAATTTCAGAATAGAGAAGGTAGATGACAGAAAGTCCCATGTCTAACTAAGACCATATGAGCAACTAACAGCTGCTGAAAAGTGAGGGTCAGTTTTCTTTAAGGGTAGAAACTGACTCTGCTCAAATGGAAGGAATAATGAGCAACACGAACTCTATTTGATTAAGAAGAAATGGTACACAGAGTTGGGTGGGAAGGAAAGGGGGTGAGTTTGAGAATAGTGTGGAACAAAGATAAATATTAAAATACATTTTATGAAAAGGTCAATGAACTAATAATATTGACAGTTTGGTAATAACAGAATTCTTTATACTCCCATCATTTTTTCCTCAGTATTCTCCAGTTGTTCTAGTTCCTGCTTTGATTATTTTTCGAAAAATAAAAAGTTTGGCTTGTATTAGAAATGTCAATAGAGATGTTTTTATTCAGAAATGTAAATATAATTTCAAGGCCTGAGAGCAAATGATTTGTTCCTTAGGCATTAATATAAGCATGAGGCATAAATCCTTATTCATATTGTAAACAATCCTTTGAAATACAGACTAGTCCAGCAGAAAGGGAACCCAGGGTCCTGACATCAGATGATTTTGCCTTTACTAGTGTCTAGACAATTTATGAAATTGTTCAGAGCAATGTGTTCATCTACCCTCCAGCTGTCATAAGTACTAAATGATGTTATACTCCAGAACACTTTGGCAATGCATACCTTAAAATATCTGCATCTTTGCATGTGAGCATGTATTGTCCTAGTACAGATGCCTGATGAGCCCCTGCAGAAGCTTCACGAATACTTACACCCTAAGACTTGGTTCACTGCAATCATAGTAACACCCAGGATGCCGCATGCCAGTGTCATTGCTTTGACTAGGGCACCTCACCATTGAATGCCCCTTCCAAATTCCAACCCAAGCATAAACCTCTTAATTGTAATAGGTAGGGTGACTAGGATTTTGAGATACTCCAATTTTGGAAACTGTGCTTTCTTTCCAAGGAATTATCTTGTCAGAGGAGAGAGATGTCACAAAAAGGAGGGAATCTTCAGGACTGGTCTAGAGATGTTGAGTCATATTTTTTACATTAAGCTACCCTACTTGCAGTAAATTCTGATCCATGAATTTATTTTGTGGGTATGAACACAAAGGTAGGATCTATTAGGAACTTTCAGTCCAAATTGATCTGGATATTGATCAACATAATTTAATCTTTGCAGATTTGACAAACATCTCAGACTGCATTAGTTGTTCTTTCTTGGTTTCATTGACATTTTTTTTTTTAATTTCATGCAGTGCTATGGATTGAACCCAAAATCTAATGCATATTAAGCTAATGGGCTACTTTTGAGCTATACCTCACTCTGATATTGTGAATTAACTCCATTTCTCCAAGTAGATCAACTATAGAGTCTTTCTTATTTAAATCTCTGTCTTTCTGTTCCATTATGATTTTCTTTATTAAAACTTGGAACAATTATATTTGGAACAAAACCAAAATTAATTTATATCCCTATTTATTTTTGGCACATGAAAATAAAAATATTTAAAGTATAAAAACATTCAAACTTATTTTGGAAATAAAGAAAACAATATTTTCATAAGGATATTTCTATAGGAACACTGTGGGGGAAAGGCTCATGTGACATAGATTAGCATTTGAATTATCAGGCAGACTCCTTAAGTTGATAAGAGCCCAATTCAAATTTAATAAAACATGTCTCAGCTGCTTGTGAACACTATCTGTTTTTAAGACTATAGTAAAATACATGTCCTTCTGTTGCTATAATATCCAAGCAATAAAACTATTTAAGAAAAAACAAAAAAAACAGAATTGGGGACAGGTGGGGAGTAAAGAAACTACAAACAATTCTATTTTATCTTATAGATCTCTAGCTTTCTCCTTTTCCTAAAATATCTAAATCATTGCTTGGACAATTTTTTTTTAAACTTTAAGGCATAATTATTTTTAGTAGGCAAATTTCTCCTCTATTCACCAATGGGGATAGAACCTTTGAAACTACATAAATCTGAAAATAGTCATGAAACTATTTTTACTTTAATCAATTAAAACATAACTTTTAAACAGTAGCCTTAAAGATCACTTACAATTACTTTAATAAAAGGCCACAGCCTTTATAAATTCTTTTTATTCCAAGCAAAGGGCCATTTTGCAATGGCTTTTATGAGCTTGCCAGCCTAACAGTCTTTGGTGTTATGATAATCACATGCCATTTTCAAAGTACTCAAACTTACAGATTTCCCATTTGTGTGCACTAAATGGTCCTATATTTGCAAGAAAATTTTAGCCAAAGTAGAATTTCAAACAATTCTATTTTATCTTACAGATATCTAGCTTTTTCCTTTTCCTAAAATATCTAAATCATTGCATGGACAATTTTTTTTTTAAAACTTTAAGGCATAATTATTTTTAGTAGGCATATTTTCCCTCTATTCACCAATGGGGATAGAACCTCTGATATTACATAAAACTTTAGCCAAAGCTCTCTCTGTTTTTCAATGTTTTGGAAACTTAAAGAAATTCACTGTACCATTTGTAGGCAGAACCTTTCTGATCATACTCACTGGAAAACTTGTTTTATTTTTTTTAGGAGGAGTTTGATGGCTTTAGAAACAAAGTTAATGCAGTTCTACACATAAGAAGATTTAGTGTGAAGCCTGTAGCGATAACATACTGTTTTCAAAGACACATTGCATTGTTCTACTGTAGAACAGAATGCTCTTTTATCTTCTTCTAGAATCTTGTTTCAAATTCTACTTACTTTAGAAAAAGCTATTAACTCCATGTCCCCAATCTTTGTCAAAATATTAGGTAAGAGAATTCCAGCTCTCAAGAGAGCTGAGTAAGAATATCTTTTTGTTTCAGGCTCATTTTCTTGCCAATTATATTCTTTAGTCTGATGATACCACTTGCTGTGGCTTCCTGCAGCATTTCTGCATTTACTAGAGTTTCTTTTAGTATGCTCTTCAATGTACAGCAGACCACTCTTTCCAAATGGAGGATGGGCAGCAGGTTTCTATTGGAATACAGGACTGGGTTGTGTTAGAAGCAGAGAGACTGGGAACTTTCTGAATTTCTCCTCAGGTTTACTTTGATATGAAGAGCCACTGTCTTCATGTACTCTACTGGTGTGGTCTCAAGCTCTGCAATTTCCACTGAACTATTGTGTGTTTGTTCAACACAATGACTTTCCTTGTTGTCAAGTTGCACAATTGATGTCTCAATGAAAGATAAGCTTTCTGGATTTCTAATTCAATCTTTCAGAGGACATCCCAAACACTCAAGGTTGAAGGAACCTTGTCTTGCACAGACATTATGCTTACCACTTTAAATCCAGAAAGATCAGGATTGCAGGGTTTTTTTTTTGTTGTTGTTGTTGTTTTTTGTTTTTTGTTTTTTTTGGTTGTTGTTGTTTGTTTTTTCGAGACAAGGTTTCTTTGTATAGCCCTAGCTGTCCTGGAACTCACTCTGTAAACCAGGCTGGCCTCAAACTCAGAAATCCGCCTGCCACTGCTTCCCAAGTGCTGGGATTAAAGGCATGTGTCACCAGCTATCACTGTCCAGTGAGGATTGCAGTTAAACTATACTTCATTTTAACAAAAGGAAGAGGGATTTCTCTTTTACAACTGCTGGTGAGGAGGCAGGGTCTGTGCATAGCAGCTGTAGGTCTAGGCACCAGCAGATGTGTATGCTCATGCCAGCAGGCATGTGTTCCAACAAGGGTGAAACAACTGCAACCACTGGAGAGAGCTCTGTTATGAATTTCCTATTATCTGAAGTAATTTTATTAAGACATTTCAGTGTTAGATGTAACTTCTATTTTTAAAACCTTTGCTTCATTGTACAGGATCAAGAAAATTAGTGTTAGGTCTATTAGACTATGTATGTTTAAAGAGTTTAACCAAGTCTAAAAGGACCTAAAAGATCCTCTCTATTGGAGCTCAGAGGTTCTGTGAGATATGTGGAAAGTGATTAAGGCTTGCTAGGTTTCATGCATACTGGATGCATTATAGCTGATTCCCACAGATAACTGAGAATGTTAACAAGTTAAATCATCAATTGATGGAAGCCCCAAATCAAATAAATCTTCCAAAAGGAACCAAGAATGAAGAAGATCTAAGTGTAAATAAGAGCCAAGTAGAAATAAGTTCAGAACATTTCTTGCAAATGCACTGAAGCTGAGCAGAGGTGGATGGGACAATGAAAGTAGATTTTTGAAGGGAAAGGCTATTTTCAGAATGTTAAGTTTGTTGGAATTGTAAAATTTTTATTTTTCTGCTGTTTTTTTTTTGATGTCAAATGTATTTATGTGTTTAAACTGTTGACCTCCTCCACTGTTACTGTTTTAGGAAATCGTGGTAGCTTGGGAGGTGGATTCTAGCTGGAGGGAGTTTATTAGAATGTTTGGTATAGGAAATTTAAAGGTGGAATAATGTTCAGGATGTATTATGTTACTGTCTACTGTCTTATCCAGGTCTTTAGTAGGAATCTATAGCTGAAAGCAGAGTAAAACACTTACAAAACCCTCAGCTTATCAATTAAAAGTGTGAAAAATTTTAATCCCAATCCAGGGTTTCTACCCTACCTTCAACCACTTAGTCACCAGACAAAAGAAACACACAACCTTTATTTTTGTAATAAGCCTTAAGTAGCACAAGAGCTGGGGAGATATCTACCCTCTATGCTATTAGAATTCACTTTCCTATCGATAACCCTGACTGAGTTATTCCTGACTGTGTTTCATCTGGGTTGTTCATAACTCCAACTGGTCAGTCCTCAGTGGTATGTTTCCATGACTCACCTAACCTATGATGGCTTCTTTCTCCTTCTTGACAGTCTTTTCCCACCTCCCCATCCCCACCCCAACCCTGTGATTCTCCTCCAACTGCCAAACCCAGAAACCCTAAACGCCACCTATGTCTATTCTGCTCAGCAGAATAGACATTCTGTTGGCATCTGTATTTGCCAATAAGATATAACTTGGGGCAAGTGGGTCTAAATGTCATTTAGTGTCTGTAAGGAGCAGGCCCTTAAAAGGACTGACTCCATTTTATAATAGGAAACTTGTAGAGACTAGTGTGGTACTTGTAAAGACAAGTCTGGAAGTAAAGTTGTGCTGTGATGACCAGTTGTGCTGAGGTCAGAGCCTGGCAATAACCAGACACGAGTGGTTATCTGCCATGCATGTCAGCAGTAACATTAAATCAAACATAAAAATAGGAGCCCTATTCGACTACTTCATCACACTTGTAGCCATGACTGGCTAACATGAGCCTCCGAACAAAGCCCCTCAGCACCCGATTATCAAAGAGACAACACACAGCCTGACCCTGCTTTCCCGGACTCTGGACCTGTAACCTGAAACCATCAAAAGGACTCAGGTAGTATAATCCATGAATGAATGATGTATTTACTGCTATGTTTTTCTTTGGTAATTAGCAACTTACTATTTGTGTTTATTGTGCCAATATTGTTAGAGGCAATGCATAGGAAATGTGGCAATATCTTGTGGAAGCGATAGCCTTAGGATTGGTAATAATATGTTGTTTACAGTGCATCATTAATGAGTAACTGAATTCCAAAACCTCTGTGTCTCTGGTTACTCTCTCTTCCCTTTCGAGGAGCTGATGATCTCACAGTCAAACCCAGAATATGATCCCTGAGTGGAGAAGGACCTGTTGCTTCTCTCCCCGGGGATTCTAAACCCTTATCAATAGCCTGCTCATGACAGATAAGAGTCAGGGCTCAAGACAGTATCACTTGGGTCTAAATGTGGACTCTTGTTTCTGAGGCAATTAGGTCTTGAGGAACCAGTATTAGTATTAGAATACCAGCAGCATTAGGCCAACCCACTACAAAAAGAGCTGAAATATGTTTAAAATTGCAGATGAAAATAAGCATAAGTTTGAGCTGTCTCAAAATATCCAAGACAATCTCTTCCTGAATTACATAATGATTCAGCAATCACAAATAATCAAGAGGTTTTATTGTAAATGACTGGTATTAGTTCAGTACCCCCACGACCAAGTTCTCAGCTCAAGGAGATTTACTTTTTCCAAGAGGAACAAAGGGCAGGGCATAAGAGACAAAGACAGCATAAGAGAAACTGCCTGCTTGCTACCCAGCCTCTTCCTTTCTTCTCTCACTCTTTTTTTGTCTCTCTCTTCCCACCTGTCCTCCGCTGGTTTCTCTTCTTCAATTCCTCTTTCTTTCTTTCTTCTTTCTTTCTTTCTTTCTTTCTTTCTTCCTTCCTTCCTCCTTCCTTCCTTCCTTCCTCTCTTCTTCTCTCTCTCTCTCTCTCTCTCTCTCTCTTCTTTCTTTCTCTCTCTCTTCTCTTTCTTTCTTTCCTCTCTCTTCTTTTCTTCTGTCATCTCCTTCTTACCCTGTCTCTTTACCTCTACCCTCTCCAGGCCCCCTCCATTCCCCTCAATAAATCTTCCTTAACACACACACACACACACACACACACACACACACACACACGGGGGGGAGGAGAGCGAGTGTGTGTGTGTGTGTGTGTGTGTGTGTGTGTGAGAGAGAGAGAGAGAGAGAGAGAGAGAGAGAGAGAGAGAGAGAGAGAGAGAAACAGGAGATGGAGAATGTGAGAAAAGGAAAAGAACACAAGGGCGAGGAAGAAAGGGTATTTGTCCCAGGGGACAAAGGACTGCCTCTGGATAGCCAAGAGACAGACCTGGTCCATAACAAAATGATTGTTTATAGGTAAAGAGGGAGACCCCATGTTAGGATGAAGTGTTTTATTTTGATTGGACATGTTAATTGAGTAAACAAGGGGTGGTTTTTGATTTCTGGCCTATAATACTTTGATAGGTAGATGTTGGTAGTCAGTCTTAGGAAGTCAAAGTGGCCAAATAAGGGAGTAGAATTTGGTGGCTTTCTTTAGGTATGTAATCTAACAGTTTTTTTTTTTTTTTCAAGGCAGAGAGAATTGAAGAGAATGGCCAGGCCTGACAGAGCCATGTTTACCATGCTTCAGTTGGTTATAATCCTTTCATTTACCTTTTAGAATCAGAGACAGGTAGTGACATTTCTGGGTAGGAACTCTAGAGAGGAAAACCATTATGGTGACAGAGACTGTGATATATCGTATATATACATATATGTGTATATGCATATATATACACACAGAATGAAGCCCAGTGAACAGCATGCAACTAATAATGACCAAACCCTACTGAGGTGAATCTGGGTGAAGAGTATTGAGATGGGAAGACTTCCTGGGGATAAACTCCCAGACTCACTGAAGATATCCTGTTTGCTCAGACTGACATATTCTCCCATCTCACATTGAGGATGTCCTATTGGCTTACACCCATGATGTTCTATCAGCTCACACTGGCAAGGTCTTATTGGCTCACACTCATGATATGCCCTTGGCTCACACTCAAGATGTCCTTTTGGCTCACACTAAGGATTTCATCCTGGTTCACACTGAGGATTTCTTTATGACTTACATTGAGGATGTCTTCCTGGCTCATATTGATAGTGTCTTTCGGGATCCTGTTGAAGATGCTTCCTTACTCCATATGACTGGGGCAACAATTAAAACTATGGAAGAGAAAATTTAGTATCTAAGATTTCATTTGAGAAATACCATCTGCTCTCAGTGTAAAAACTGAAAAGAAGAAAATAAAAGTGGCCACAATGATATACCTTGTCACCTAGCAGTATGGTGACATGTCTTATGCTGTGATAATCTTAGAAAAGAGAAAAGAGAAAAGAGAGCACTTTGGAGTGATAACTATGTAATAAAATGGTGAGACCTTTCCTATTGAAAGTGTCCATGAAACACTAAATTGGTATGAGATTTGTTCTGGTCATACAGGGTACATGTCTACTCACAGGAAACTTTAAGACCTGAATTGCAGATTACAAGATCATTCTAGAAAGGGAAATTCTAGAAAGGTACCAAAGATGTTATCATCTTCAAAATTAAAAGGCAAGAATGGAGTACATGTGTTTGTCAAGTGCCATCTAGAGATGATTAGGTTGTTAGGAGAAGTGATAGTCTTCTGTGATAGACTTTTCCTGGGGAGATGGCACATATAGGTCTATTCATCCCAGATAGGGAGCTGATGACAGGGCAAGGTATAGATACTACTAAAGTCCAACTTTGTGAATCACTGAGGTTTATTTGGGTTATTTACAGGAATATAAGTGATGAGTAACCTGCAGGAGCAACAATGATTCAAGTATATCTGTGTTACCACAGTTCACCGCAGTATGAGGGACAGCTCATGAAAATTGGAAACCTGGAACACACTGAACAACCTGAAGGAAGATTAACAGGTTGAAGAGTATCCTTTCTAAGTAGTTCAGCTGGTTTAACCTCTTCCAGGCAGCTGTTACTCTCTGCTTCTTTGTTTGCCAGAAAGTGATTTTCAGTAACCTTTTTGTTTACTCTTGGGAGAGAGGGGTCTACTGAATTTGGTCATGTTCTGGAACTTCCTGAACTATTTTGATTTATTTACTTTTTGTCTTAAAGAGTCTATGGAAAATGGAATGTTTCTGTCTTGGAGAAAATTGCTGTACAACATACAGGGAGAGATAGGCAATAAGGTCCAGAAGCAGCAGAGTGAATTCAAACCCAATTGTAGTCACATTTTGCTCCTATATCTTTCACGGTCCTCATGTTGATTGTAAAAGAAAAGATTGTAGAAGATAAGTATGCGAAACATGTACTCTGGATGAATTAGAATGTTATTTGTCACAAATATCCAACAACATTAGAAAATTAAGGAATATGATCAAATAAAATCTTACTCATAGAGACTGCATAAAACCGAGAAACTAAAATACAGAATTTGAAACTGGGATGAGTGAAAAGTGAACCCAAACTGTAGGAAAAAATCCAGGCTGTAGCTAACACAGTGCTCAGAGGGAAATATATATTAAATTAGTAATTAACATAGACAGCTTAAGAAAACTGAACTGAATCCAATAGAAGGAAGTAAATCTTGAACACCAGAGTGAACAGTCAGGGTGTGAGGGACTGTAAGTTGATTTATTTTAGATAATGCCATGACCAGTCTGAAATCACATATTACTGAATGGATTCTTTATAGCCTCATTTCTTATACTGTGCTTAGATTTTTTTCTGTTGATCTTTCTCACTTTATTTTTGCGTTTAGTTTTGGGAATTTCTATTGCTGTAGCTTCAGGTTAACTAGAATTTCTCTTGACCATATGGAATATAATAATTAATTTCATATGTTAGTTTGAATGAAATAATGGGATTCCAAGCTATTCTGTGAGACTACCTCTTAAAGAGATGAACATTGTATTTGGAAGACTGGATAAAGGAGAGTCCTCCCAATGTGGGTGAGTTTTGTGGTTTGAATAGGAATGGCCTCCATAGTCTCATCTATTGGAATGTTTGGTCACTCAAGCCCATGCCAGGTCTAGTGTTGTTATGCTCCCACAATGTACTGCTATGATGATAATGGACTAACCATCTGAAACCATAAACAGCCTTACAATTAAATTATTTCTTTTATAAGAATTGCCTTTGCCACGTTCTCCCTTCACAGCAATAAAATAGTGACTAAGATAGTGGGTATCATTAAACCTGTTGAGAGCCTAATAACAGGAAGAGCATGTAGAGAAAGCAGATTCCTGATATCTTTTCCTTGGTGAGCTAGTGTACAGCCCTCCACTTATGTTCTCAGTGCTCCAGACTTCCATTTGACCTGCATCCCTGGCCTTTTAAGCCTCATAGGCTTTCAGAGTACCTTCTGGGCTTTCCTGGGCTTTACCTTAAAGATGGCATAATGTAAAACATTTTAATCTTCATAATTACCATAGGTAATATAATAAGTTTCTTAAGGTAAATAATTATGAAATATTATATATCCCATTTGTTTTTATTCTGGAGAAACATTACATGCCAAGACTTTTGAAGAAACTAATAAATTAAAATAAGCTTGTTGTCTCAGTCTCTAACACTCAGGGTCATTCTCTCCCTGGAATCATGCTAGCCACATGGCCTGGGTATCAGATAGCCTATCTTCACTCTCCTTCCTGTTCTTCAATTCCAATGTTCCAGTCTTATGAACTGCCCTTTAGTATACCATATACAGGAACCTGTCTTCAACATCTTCCATTACCTTAGGAATCCATAAATGTACTTGATAGAACTGAAGGGCCCAGTTTACCGTTATAAACTCTATTTTGCTTTCAGACTTCATTTTATGATTAACTTGCCCACTGAATGAACTCATCTTCTGGAAAAATCCAAATTTGTTCTGGGAGCCATGTCATCCTGGCAGCAATCACAATTCCCTTGAGCAAATAGCTACTTCCCTGCTAGTAACAACCAATCAGTTCTTAAGGGTAAAGTACTTAGGGTCTAAAGTAGATTGACTAAGCTTGCAACCATTGTTCATACCAAGAAAAAAATCATTGCTAGCCCATAGATGTGTGTCACGCAAATGTCAACTAATCATGTAACTGCCAAGTTAGAATGTCCCTCACCATGCTACAGCAACCATAATAAATAGACAAGGCTTGTAACAGCTCTGAACTTTCTAAAGCTTTCATTGTGCTGAAGAGGTTGAAGGGTCGGAGAGTGAGCTTGAATAAAGACTCTTTGCTTTTAAATATGAGTTAGACTCCTGGTGATCTCTGGTGGTATGTGGGGATCTGGAGATCTGGTATGAAAAGACTCAAAGTTCCTTTGTCCTATAGACTATATCCAACCCTTTAGCCTTCCCCTTCCTTCTTGTCTGTTCCTAATACTCTGAAATATGTTCTACTCAGGAACCCCAGTGGCCACTCTTGGCACAGAGTCAGAAGCACTCCCACCATGTAAGCCAGAACCACCATGTATTCCCAAGATCCATCAAAAGCAACAGACCAAGGAATAGAACATCTACCCCAAAAAGACAAAAACAGGTACCAACACCTACAATTACCATCATCCCAAACCCAGGTACCTAGATGCCAGCAGAAAAACACAAATAACATCAGCTAGGATAGTATGTTTCCACTTGAGCCTAGCAACCCTACTACAGTATGCTCAAGAAATGCAATACAATTAATGGTCCCAGGATGGGAGGAAGTGGGATTGACAACCATGGAGAGGTTGAAAACCAATCCTTATACCAACTCTCATCTTTCTCTTTTTCTCTCTGTCTTTTTCAGGATCTTCTCTGACCTTTTTCATGTTCTCTTTAACAATCCCTGTCTTGTCAATGTAAACATTCTTCTTTAAGGGCTGTACACAGTCAAGAGCTGTACACAGTCTTTTCTATTGTAAAAGAGTAATTCAAGTCCAATAGAGTCCTTTGCAATTTTTGGAGATCATTTCAGACAGCAAAATGAGGGATTTCTTCAGATTAGTGATGTCAATCTCTAGCTGTTTTGTGTCTTTGTCAATGGCTAACTTTGTGATACAACAGATAGATAATTTGGTAGCAAAATCTATTCGGATACATCAGCATAAATTAGCTATGGAGGACCATGGGACTCAAGATGAGGTTGTTACTCTATCCAGGGTGTTCCCAAAACCCATCTCCACTCAACCTAAAAGAGGGGACTTCTGCTCCTAGACCAAGCAGAGGGGGGCCACTCAGAACCCCCTGTGACTGGCGATCTGAATTCTTGCTTAGACTGCGAGGTTAAGCACTGTAAGGGAATATAAATAAAAACTAAAAATATCTCTCTGGGTTCCCTGAGGGACAAGCCTGACTGCACAGGGGTTGATGTCAAAAGTATCCCTTCTCCAGGAAAAAGACATCGGGATGGGTATGGTCCTCATGCCTCACTGGACAATGACAGGAGGACTGGAGCCATTACAACATCCCCTTCAATTATTGGAGGTCAGGCCTCTATCCCTACCTTTGCAAGATTAGAACTGCTGAGGCCCTTCTATAATTAGAGAAGGGAGGAGATGTCAGGGGCAGCCCTGCTTATACACTGAAGGCCTACAATCAGCCATAGGCCTAAAATCAGCAATAGGCCTGACATACATACATGCTAATACCAAGTTTTGGGTCTCTGTGGAAAAATACTGAAAGAGCAGGCTATAACAGGGAGCTTCTGTGAAAACTTACCAGCCTGAGTAGTCATAGATCTTGTAAATAGGCAGCCTCGGTGGACAGTACCAACTTAGATAATGACAAGTGAATCATAGGCAGAGTCATAGTGACCTGTCACCTGAACCTTCACTCAGCTGATACCATGTTCTGTATGGTATCCGTACTCCCCTGAACACCTATGCTCCGGTGTCATTCCCTTCCCCACATCCTGCCCTTTTGTGTTTATAACCGCTGTGTGAATAAGTAAATTACTGTGTGATTTAAATTAAAAAAAAAAATATATATATATATATATATATATATATATATATATATATATATATATATAAGAAATGCAATACAGCTGAAGCAAAAAAAGACTTCCAAATAGATCTTATAAATATATTCAAGGACTTTTAAAAGAACATGACTAAATTCAATAATGAAATCTATGACAACACAAACAGTCAAATGAAATGAAGAAAACTCTTCAAGAAATGAAAATGGACATGAATCACTAAAGAACTGCCAAACAGAGGGAAATCTGTAAATGTAAAAGTCTGGAAGTTTAACATTAAACTCTGATGTAGGTTTCATTAACATTATTTCAAGAGGTAAAAGAGAGAATCTCAGGCTTCAAAGACAATGAAGAAAATATGGTTAAGTAAAAAAAATCCAGGCACAAATCATTCAGGAAATTTAGAACACAAGGAATAAATAATAGCATATTAGCACATCAAAAGAAGGGAGAAAAACCCAAACCATCACAACAACAACAACAAAGGAATAAACAAACACTGTTCATTGACAATTCTCAAAATGAATGTTCTCAATTCCCCCATAAAAAGATACAGACAAATAGAATATATTTAAAAATAGAAACCATTATTCAGCAAACAAGAAACATACCTTAACATGAAGGGTAGACATCACCTCAGGGTAACAGGATGGAGAAAGATATTATAGGGAAATAGGTCCCTAAAACAAGATGGTAGTGGCCACTTTAATATCTGACAAATGAGTCTTTAAACCGTAACCAATCAGAAGAAATAATAGGCACTATAAAGTCATCAGAACAAAAATCCATTAAGCGGTAGTACAATTCTAAGCATGTATGTCCCCAATACATGGGCAAACAAGTTTATAAAATAAATACTACCATATTATATTACACATTAAATCTCACATAATGGTAGTTTGTAACTTGTATACCTATTCTAGTTGTAAGGAAGGTCATCAAGATAACAGTAAACTAAGAATGCTGTTACCACTGACTGTATAAACCAAAGAAACCTAACAAACACTTAGAGAACATATCACCCAAATACAAAAAAAAAAGTACCTTCTTGGCACTTCATGAAACTTTTTCCAAAACTGACCTTATACTTGAATACAAAGCAAGTCTGAATAGATGAAAGGTAGATATCAACAACAACAACAACAGAAATAACAAAAAATTTACAAACTCGTGGAGACTGAACTCACTTCTAAATAAAAACTGAGCCAAGATACAAATTAAGAAAGAAATTAAAGACATTTTCAAATTGAGTAAAATGAAAATACAACATACCCAGACAAATGGGACACCTTCAAGGCAGTTATAAGAAGCAAGTTCATAGTACTAAATGCCTACATGGGGAAAAAAATAAAAGGAGAGATCTCCTATCAGTAACTTAACAGCACACCTGAAAGCTCTAGAACAACAACAAAAAAATTGCACAGAAAAAATAGTAGGTAGAAAATGTATTCCAAAATCATCAAAATAAAAAGAAATAGAAAAACAAGTAATACAAAGAATCAATAACAAAGAGTTGGGTTTTGAGAAAATCAATAAGATTGACAAATGAACTAACAGGTGGAGAAAGAACAACCAAAGTAACAAAATGAGAGATTAAAAACATGAACGTAACAGAAACAGACACCAAGGAAATGCAGAGGATCACAAGGACTTTAAAATCTGATCTTCCCCAAATTGGAAAGTCTAAAAAAATGGATAATTTTATTGATTACTACCTATTAAAGTTAAACCAAGGCCAAACAATCATCTTAAAGAGATCTATAGCCCCTCTATATTTCAGCATATATAATTACTGAAATATAAGCAGTAATTAAATATTTCACAACTAAAGGAAGTCCAGCACTAGATGGTTTTAGTACATAATTCCAACAGAAAATAAAGGAAGAATTAACTGCTTTTCTGCTCAAATTATTCCACGAAATAGAAACAGAAGGAACATTAGTAAATTGTTTTTATGTAGACATAGTTTTATTAATTATTTCTTAGATGCCTATTTATTCTTTAAGGAATGAAACAAGATTGTGGATTTGGATGGGAGGGAGATGGAGAAGGCTTTGGAGGAAGGTGGATGAGGGGAAACTGTAGTGAGAACACATAGTATAAAAAAATGTATTTTCAATAAAAGTAAAATAGAAAAAAATGTCAAAAGTAAACAAACAAAACAAAATAAAAAGAAGGAAACTTTAGAAATCTAACATTTATCTTGTAAGTGTACTTCAAAACAAGATACCATGTGTTAAACAACTGGAGCTTCAATGAGTAGGCCTTAACTTCAGGTTTTGTACGGCATAGACTGAACATTGTGCTGTATTCCATGTGTCCTGTAGGCATATATGGCCTGGCATTAAGTTCTCTATCACCCTTGTTTTTGTTTCCACTGTTGACTATGGCCTTTCTACGGTCCTTTTCAGGCACAAATCCTGTGTCTTTCATCTGTTTCTACTGTTTGCACTATATACTGTTGGTGTTGCATAGTGTGGTGAAGGCTATTATATCATCCTTTAATTTAGTTTCAGTTTCTTAATGGGCCTCAGGCTTGGGAATATGACCTTGACAAATATTTATCCAGTGCTCACATATTCTTCCCCACATGCTCAATTCTCTTCCATAACTAGGGCATTGCTAGTCAATTTCATAGAAGAATTGAACCTTGGCTTTTATATTGTTTTTTCCCCCCTTGAGTTAAAAAGCCTGGAGCAGAATTATATAGATAATTGTTTGCTCCTTCTGCTTTTAATAAGGTTTTAGATTGGTGCTACATAAACTCTTTCAGGGTATATAGACATTCCCTTCGGAGAATGCTCTGGGTATATTTGTTTTTATTTTCCACAAATGCTTTGTCCTTATGACCATGATACTTGAACTCATTCTTCAAAATCAGTTGCATTTTTATTTTTAATGTTTTCATGCAATATATCTTGATCAGGTTTTTCCTTCCTCCAAATCCTTCCAGATCTCCTCACCTTCCAACTCTCCTAACTTCACCTATCTATCTATCTATCTATCTATCTATCTGTCTGTCTGTCTGTCTGTCTGTCTGTCTGTCTGTCTGTCTGTCTGTCATCTATTAATTATCTATATATTATCTATCTATCTATCTATCTATCTATCTATCTATCTATCAATAATCATCTATCTGTATCATCTTTCTCAAAAATAAATGAAAACTGAAAATAAATGCAAAAATGCCAAGACAAGTTGAAACAAAAGTCCACAAAACCAAAACCAACCCTCCCCCTCCCCCCAGAAAACCCATTGAGTTCATGCCTGTGGGACTGCATAAGGGTATCCTGGTTCTTGGCTGGGCATGGGCCTAGAACCCCGAGACTCCAAGGGAGAAACGGCAGGAGTTCGGCTACGTCCCCAGAACTCAGGGTCCTGAAAAGCAGTCCAATCTCCATAGACCTACATTGTTCTGTCACGAAGGCCATTACAGCCCCTCCCAAAGTGCACAGGGTGTAACTACAGGCCTCAGGCCCTAGGGATTTACATACTAATGAAGGTCAGAGGGTGGAGCCAATTAACCATTCCTCCCCAGACCCTTCCTCCTTATTTAACTCAGGCCTGCCCTGAGTTTGAGGGGGATACTTCCAGATCCATCTACCATCCGCAATGTCAATAAACCCTTTTGGAACCAAGGACTTCCTCGTATCATTGGGGCCTGCCGGGCCTGCCGGGCCTGCCGGGCCTGCCGGGCCTGCCGCCACCAAAGCCTCCAGCCACTGGAACCTGGGAACTTCCTCCGGTATGTGAGACCCGCTGCCTGGAAGCCTCCAGGCAGCCTCCACCATGCAGGCCCCAGGCCGCTCGGGCCCCCGAGCCGCTGCCGTGTGGGCCCGGGGGCTGCCGCTGCCTGCCGTTTTGTCCTACATAATGGCGCGACCATCATGGAGCTCCGAACAGCCACGCAACTACAAACAAGCTAGCCGAAAAGCCGTCTCTCAGACAACCACCAGGACCCACATCTTCAAGCAAGTTAACCAGGCCGCCATGTCTGCTAAGCAAGTACTTTTACCAAATCTCTTCCTCGGGGTGCTGCCAGGGCCTCTTTCTTCCCTCCCCCTCTTTTCTCTCGGCTGTGGGTAGGCCGGCATGCGCCCACATGCCCCCAAGTCCTTCCGAGGCCTCTCAGTGGTTTGAGAGCCCAGGGCTTAAGACCAGTCCCCTAGCCGAATCCAGGCAAAGGGACCCCAAATCCAAGAGCTCTGCACCCCCGTGGAACCAGACTGAGTTTGTTCCCCGCCCAAGTACGAGCCTGGCCGTGTCTACTTGGTGCGGTGTGAGACAAACACAGCCAAACCTTCTGCGGCCCTCCTTTTCCCTGGTGTTGCATAAAATGGACTCAGCCAAGATCCCGTGAGCTCCTGCCATGCTGAACTACCATCCCAGCCTACTGCGTCATGGCAGACACACCGACCCACAACGCAACAGAGACTCATGCCCGCGAGTGTCCATTCTCGGGCCTACATCATTCCCTACACATGCCTGCCCTAGAATATGGCTTGCTGAGTGACAGTAATTGGGAGAAAATTGATTTTCTCTTTTTCAGCAGTATCAACTACAAACAGCTTCTTGGTTTCCGGTCAGAATCCATGTCAACTTTGCCCTCCCAGCCCTGGAATCCCATCTGACCTGAAGTTGTGCAGGTGTCATGCATGTTGTCTTTGTCTCTATTTGTTGATATTTGATTCAGTCTTATTGTACCCAGAAGACACTGTTTCTTTAAAGTCATACAACACCACTGATTCTTACCATTTTTCTGCCTTCTTATAGATCCCTGAGCCTCGAAGGGAAGGGTTTGATGAAGTCATCTGTTTCAGTACTTCATGCTACAAAGTTTCTTTCTGTCTGCACATTGTCCAAATGTGGGTCTCTGTGTTAATTACCATTTGGTGCATGAAGAAGCTTCTCTGATATAGGTTTAGTAAGACTCTACACCTCTATCAAATGTGTAATTGTTAAAGATGTGTTTATTTCTTAAAGCATGTTCTCGTTCCCTCCCTTTTAGGATAAGTAGGGTTATTCTTGGGTGTTCCCTGTGTAGAGTCTTATAAGTTTCCCGTGGTCAAGCTTAAAACTGTGCAAGGATGTCCATGGAATGAAAATACTCGTGGGAGTTCTACTGGGTCCCAGTACAGTCTCTAGTAATTTCTCAAAACTATCCTTAAATTTTGTGTTAGTCAGATGGTTAAGGAAAATGGATTCAGTGGGATTTATATGTGCAGGGACTTGATAGTTAACACATAAGTGTACATTTATTATACAGTACCTTCTTATACATTATGGAGGTTGGAAAGTTCAGTTGGCAGTTTGGCACTCTGAGGCTCAGGATAATGGTAAAGCAGAAGAGATTGATGTCTTAAAGAGAATTCCTTCAGATCCAGAATCTTTGTTTGTGTTGTTTTGTCTTGTATTGTTTTATCTTTGTTTTGGTTTGTTTGGTTTTTGTTTTGTTTTTTGTCCCCAACTGATCAGGTGAAGCCCATTAACATTGTTGTGTTTTATAAAAAGATAAGGAGAGAAGAAATACATTTGGTGGATATGCAGTCAGGTGTGGGGGAATGGAGTGTCTTTGTGGGCCCATGCTGAGGTATCTCTTTCCCCTGAGGGACCAGCCATATGACAGCATAGTATAGAATCGAGTTGGCCATAGGGAGGGGAGTTGAGAGAAAGAGGAAGACAGAGAGAGAGAGAGAGAGAGAGAGAGAGAGAGAGAGAGAGAGAGAGAGAGAGAGGAGTAGAGGCCAGCCATGAACACCTGGAGAAAGAGGAGGAGGGTAATGGGAAGAGAGGGGAAGAGTGTAAGAGAGCAAGAGCTGGAGAACAAGAGAGATAGAGAGAGGAAGGGAAAGCAGCACCTTTTACAGTGAGTCAGGCACACTTAGCTGTTGCCAGGTAACTGTGGGGCAGAGTCTGGACAAAATGGCAACATTCACCATTTTGGTTTAATTAAAAAAGGAAAATAAATTAGAAAAGAAGTGATGGTGGAACATGAATAAGGTTATCATGATCTTTAGCTACTTCCTACTGACTTTGGGGTGATGTCTCTGGGAAACCTAGAAAAATGGCTATAGGCATGTTGGTCCAGTCTTAGAAGAGTTGGCTGTTTCAATGCTGTCCAGGGTCCAGTAGAAGCATCTGTGTCTGTGAGAGAAGATTGGAGCATCTGTGGGTTGTTTTTCTGGAGCTGCCCTAGATGTAGTAAATGTCTGGTCTTGACAAGATGCTGAAACACACATACACACACATACACACACACACACACACTCACACATACACACACATAGGTAGAGAATAAAGTTACGTATGTTTGGGAGAAAGAAATATTTTTCTTAGGTGTACATTTGAAAGTACATTTGAAGCCCTTAGGTCTTCGTGGTTTTAGGGTTAGGTGAGTCCTAATTCCAGGGCACAGGAGAAGAATCCTGCCCTCTGGACTAAGCAGTAAGTGGGAACTTTAGGGTATTGATTAGCAGATATACTTATCTGGATGGGGTCTATTTGGTCCATGAGAGATAGATCTGAGTGGGTTTCCTGTATCTTGTAAGTTTACAAAAAAGATAAATTTGTTAACAACATGAGAAATCTTTAGGATGAGCTTAGGGACGACAAAAACCTTTCCTGGAGCAGAAGGAGCAAGAAGGGTTTTTATTTTTCCTTCTGTCTAGGAGACTGAATATACATAAGGAAAAATAATTTTAAGTTTATAATTGAGAGACAAAGGAAACTCAAAACCTTGTGATCATATAGTTTAGCATGAGAAATACCTTAAGTCCATAGTTAAAAGACAACCAAATAAAACTTATATTTGAGCATTTGATTATATAGTTGGATCATATATTTTAGCATGAGAATTATCTTAAGTCTATAGTTAAAAGACAACTGAGGAAACATATGTTTGAGCATGATAGCTTATACTGTGGATTTACCGCAAGAAACACTTTAAATTCAGTTAAACGACTATCAAAAAAAAGTAAAAAAAAAAACCTTAAAATTTTAATTATACAGTTGGATCATATAGTGGAATGTTTTATTAGGGTTAGGCAAATTTATAAGAACTCTATTGAATAATGTTAGGATAGTGGCATAGCAAGAAAAGGAAAGATGAAGCATTTAGTCACTAGAAACTGAGTTTAGATAAGGAAGTAACAGGTTACATTTGTGAAAGCTTATCTGAACGTGTGTATTGTGTATTGTGAAATCTATAAAAAATCTGGCAATGTTAGCTAGTTAACTAATTTATTAATGAGTAAATATAGTCAAGGATTACCTTAGGGTAAGGAGCTAGGTCTGTTTTCTAGCTGTCAAGCTACAGTTGCCTTAGCTGTCAATGTAGTCTGTGGAAGAATAAATTATAATCTATGAATCATGTATTAATTAAAATATCAGAGTTTCATCTATGATCCACTATTGAAACAGTTCCCAGGTTCCTCTGGTCTCCATAGCAACTTGGGCAGAGTCAGTCTGGTTGTTCAGACCCAGAAGAGAAAAGCTTTTTCTCTGTGGAATAGACCCACCTTGACTTAGGCAATACGAGACATCAGGGTATCCTGTTTTGTCCACAGTGTGGAACAAGCCCTCGCAGTGTGCAAGGGAATGGCAATGTTTCTCAGTGGTTCTCAATCCAGGTAGTCTTGTTGCTGTGCTCGTTATCTTCTCAGAGATCTTCGGGGGTGACTGTCAGCTTTGGGAGTCTCTGTCTATCATAAGCTAAAACATTTAATGTTACATTTAGCAGATTTCTGACAAGATTGAGAGCAGTATCTACAAAGCATATTCTGAATTAGACAATAGAGCACACTATAACTAAATGGCAGTAGCAAAAAAAAGGCTAAAACACACACACACACACACACACACACACACACATGTAAAGATATTGCTTAAAAATCATTATTTTGATCTTAGCCATTCTGACTGGTGTGAGGGGGAATCTAAGAGCTGTTTTGATTTGCATTTCCCTGATGACTAAGAATGCTGAACATTACTTTAGGTGCTTCTAGGCATTTGCATTTCCTCAGTTGAGAATTCTTTGTTTAGCTCCATACCCCATTTTTTAATAGGGTTATTTGGTTATCTAGAGTCTAATTTCTTGAGTTGTTTGTATATATTGGATATTAGTCCTCTATCAGATGTGGGATTGGTAAAGATCTTTTCCCAATCTGTTGGTTGCCGTTTTGTCCTATTGGCAGTGTCCTTTGCCTTACAGAAACTTTGCAATTTTATGAAGTCCCATTTGTCAATTCTTGATCTTAGAGCATAAGCCATTGGTGTTCTATTCAGGAACTTTTCCCCTGTGCCTAGGTATTTGAGGGTCTTCCCCACCTTCTTTTCTATTAGTTTTAGTGTGTCTGGTTTCATGTGAAGGTCCTTTATCCACCTGGACTTGAGCTTTGTACAAGGAGATAAGAATGGATCGATTTGCATTCTTCTACATGTTGTCCTCCAGTTGAACCAGCACCATTTGTTGAAAATGCTGTCCTTGTTACACTGGATGGTTTTAGGTCCTTTGTCAAAGATCAAATGACCATAGCTATGGTGGTTCATTTCTGGGTCTTCAACTCTATTCCACTGATCTTCCTGCCTGTCTCTGTAACAATACCAGGCCATTTTTATCACTATTGCTTGAGCTTGTACAGCTTGAGGTCAAGGATGGTGATTCTTCCAGAAATTCTTTTATTGTTGAGAATAGTTTTCGATATCCTGGGTTTCTTGTTATTCCAAATAAATTTGAGAATTTCTCTGTCTAATTCTGTAAAGAATTGAGTTGGGATTTTAATGGGGATTGCATTGAATCTGTAGATTGCATTTGGCAATATGGCCAATTTTACTATATTAATCCTGACAATCCATGAGCATGGGAGATCTTTCCATTTCCTGAGATCTTCTTCAATTTCTTTTTTCAGAGACTTGAAGTTCTTGTCATACAGATCTTTCACTTCCTTGGTTAGATTCACACTGAGGTACTTTATATTATTTGTGACTATTGTGAAGGGTGTCATTTATCTAATTTCTTTTTCAACCTGTATATCTTTCATGTAGAGGAAGGCTACTAAGATCAAAACCTCAGGTGATTGTAAATTCTGGCGAGGATGTCGAGAAAGAGGAACACTCCTCCATTTTTGGTGGGATGGCAAGATGGTGCAACCAATATGGAAAACAGTCTGGCAGTTCCTCAGAAAATTGGACCTATCACTACCTGAGGACCCAGCTATACCACTCCTGGGCATATACCCAGAAGATGCTCTTACATACAACAAGGACATATCCTCCACTATGTTCATAGCAGCTTTATTTATAATAGCCAGAAGCTGGAAAGAACCCAGATGTCCTTCAACAGAGGAATGGATACAAAAATTGTGGTACATTTACACAATGGAATATTACTCAGCTATTAAAAACAATGAATTAGAGAAATTCTTATGTAAATGGATGGAACTAGAAAATATCATCCTGAGTGAAGCAACCCAATCACAAAAGAACACACATGGTCTTCACTCACTGATTATTGGATTTTAGCCCAGAAGCTTGAAATACCCAAGATTCAACTCACAGACCACATAAAGCTCATGAAGAGTGAAGACCAAGTGGGGGGGGCTTCGGTCCTTCTTAGAAGGAGTAACAAAATACTCAAGGGAGCAAATATGGAGACACAGTACAGGACAGAAACTGAATTAGGGGCCGTCTGCAGACCAGTCCACCTGGGTATCCATCCCAAGTGCAGTCACCAAAGGTAGACATTGATGTCGATGTCAGAAAGTACATGCTGACAGGAGCCTGATATAGCTGTCTCCTTAGAGATCTGCAAGAGTCTGACATATTCAGAGGCAGATGCTCACAGCTAACCATTAAACTGATCATGGGGTTCCCAATAGAGGAGTTAGAGTGAAGACTGAAGGAGTTGAAAGGGTTCACGACCCCATGAGGAGAACAATACCAACCAACCAGAGCCCCCAGGGTCTAAACCACCAGCTTGGGAGTGCTTAGGGAGGGACCCATGGCTCCAACTATATATACAAGGGTGTTATAGGTGGGAGAAGAGATCCTTGGTTCCATGAAGGCTGGACTTCGTAGCGGGGGATTCGGGGGTGGGGAGGTGAAGTTTGGGGGGGTGTACATAGGGGTACACCCTCATAGAAGCAGGAGGAGGGGGGATGGGATAAGGGAGTTCCTGGGAGGGAGGGGGTAAAATGGGGTAAGGGGAGAACAACTGAAATGTAAATAAAATTTCCAATAAAAATAGATCATTATTTACCAAGGTAGGATAGAACAAAACCTATCTTAATGTTAAGTGACTTTGACAGGTTGCATTAGCAGAGAAAAATACATGAATAGACACACAGAGAAAGAGACATATTGTCTACTGTACACTTGGCTTAGAGTTGATGTGGACCAGAATGGAAAGATATCAGAAAGCTGACAGCAGTGGCATGATCTGTGGTGCAGAGACAGAAAGTGAATGTGTCTGGGCAGGTTCAGGTCCACACCATAGACTGAGTGGACTGATGTCTAGGAAAAGAACTGAGAATGAAACAGAGTAGCAGACAGAGGATCTAGGGCCAAGGCTCTGGAGACTGGCATTGCTGGAAATAATGAAAAGAGAGCAAATGGCCATTCACAGTCGTGGTCCCACTACTGGTCAGCATGGAAGTTTTGACCTGCACTGTTTCGGCCTGGATGGTTCACCCCTCCTCACACAATCTGGTGGTCCACTGCTCTAGGGAAGGGGAGCAGGAAGGGGAGTGAGAGTCAGGCGCTGAGGCACCAGGTGCTGAAAGCCATGAAATGCTGGGCAGCCCAGCAGGGGCAGTGGCAGCAATGGCTGCTTGAGGGTGGAATCTCAGGTAGAAAGAAAGAGAGAGGGAGAAGGAGAGAGAGAGAAAGAGAGAGAGAGAGAGAGAGAGAGAGAGAGAAAGAGAAGAGAGAGAGAGAGGAGAGACAGAGGGGAGACACAGAGACAGACAGAGAGTTGAGACAGAGAGACACAGAGAGAGAGAGAGAGATGAGACAGAGACAGAGGGGAGACAGAGACAGAGAGAGAAAGTGACAGAGACAGAGAGCAAGGGCAGAGTTAGAGGGCTGTAGGAAAGCAGCAGCAGTGTCTCAGCAAAGAGTGTCCCAGGCAGGCCCCAGAAGTACAAGGGAGAGGGACAAGACTTGCTTTTCCTTGGAGAGCAGGGAGCATAGGAAGTGGTTACAGGCAAGAGAATGACGGTGGGAGGGGAAAGCCTACTGATTGCTATAAAGAGAGTGCTTTAAAAAGTGCCAGTTAAATGGCCACATAGCAACACTGCTTGCTGGGTACTGTGAATTCAATCTAGAAATGCTCCATAAGTAGGAACAAGGCAGTGAAGATCAACCCGTTGGGTGTGGAAGTTATTAAAAATGTTCCTACTGGCATCCTGAGAACAAAATTCAGTAACTAATTAAAAAAAAAAAAAAGCCAAAAGCCAAACCAGCTAGATCTAGACTTACAGAGTCATCACCAGGATGCTAATGGCTCAATGTGAGTCCAGAACTCACGGGAGAAAGTGGTCTGCCTAAGCGCTTACCTATTCTACCTATTCTCTGAGAGCCGTGTGTGCGTGTGCGTGTGCGTGTGCGTGTGCTGGCGTGTGCGTGTGTGGTGTGTGTGTGTGTGTGTGTCCCAGGCATTAGAGGTTCTGGAACAAGGGTGAGTGGAAAGACCAGTCACAAAGACTGAATGTCTCCATCCTCAAGGGCAGCTCAGGGGTGGCTCCTTTACACAGACTAAGAAGGGTAGGGAGCTTACAAGTTCTCTGATGTTTGGGTTAGCAAGGGATGGCTCTCCATGTAGCAGGCAGGAATATGAACTTTCAAGTTTCTAACTGTGAGGCAGAAACTAGACAAAATGCCAACAGACATTACATATATTATTCTGTTTTATCCAGTAGAAGTGTCCATTTTAAAAAAATTTTAAAAGTTGACACAAGTTAACCAAGACAGTGCTTTCACCTGGGTTTTTATTTTCAATAACTATGCTCAAATTTCAATTGCTGTAGCTTTTTTAATGCAGCTGTCTTCCCAGATTTTAGCAATGTGGTTAGCCCTATGGCCCCATTTTTTCCAAGAAAAATCATTGATTTTCAGTTTGTACAGTTTTTCTGGCTGTAAGGAGGATGACTGACAACTTTGTTAAAATTAGAGCTAAAACTGGAGCTCATAGTTTATTTTTGACTGATCATTTTCTGAATAGAGAATTGTTTTCACTGTTTTGACACACAGGAAGGTCAACTTGTGTCCTGCAGAAGCACTGGCATTTTATAGCTGTATCTTTCCAGATGAATGGAATCTTACAAGGTTTTCAGACAGACTGTTAGCACTCTGAACTAGCCTGCTGAGCTTTCCAACGTAGGGTTAACCACTTTGGGTTAAACAATTCAAGTTTTGACACTTATAATGTTGCATTCTTTCCTAGTCTCTCCTGTAAATTTAGCATATTCAAGAATTTTGGCAGTCTGAATGGATCAATACAAACTTCTTTTAGTTTCCTCATAACAATTTTTATGCAGCTATAGACATGAGTATTATCAAAATCATCAGTGAAAAAATGACTTCATAATTCTTGTATTATATATAAATCACTACTTAGATTAAGCTATGAGTTAGAGCAGTTTTATCAGTCTGTGCTGTAGCAATAAGTTCACATCCTAGCGTTTGATACTGAGATGGATTGGTTTATTTCTCATGGTGTTCCATGCCCTTTGTACTCAACTGCTCATTTCTTAGAAAGTTTGTCAAAGGACCATCCTTACCAGGGATATAAATTTTGTGGCAGAAGGAATTTAAAGCTTCTTAAGTTATGACATATTTTAACTCTACTCATCTTCCAGTGGTGATGACATGAAGACAAGTTACAAAATCACAAGGGCATCATGAGCAGAGAGGTACAGTACTTGTGGATAGTCACCATGCAGGACTCAGAGCATGGCTTAATTCAGATAGCTACTGAGCATTGCAAACAAAACAATATGACAAAATAAGCACCTACAATATAGAAAACCTTCGTGACAAAACTGAGTGAGTCTCAAACTCTCAAAAAACAAAACAAAACAAATAACAAACAAAGCTGATCATTTAGTAAGACTCACCATGATTCTGTAAAATATTCTATAAAATATTTAATATATCTGGACCTGCCAGTTTTTGTATATTGTAATAATATACTTAATATCTTTAAAGTCCCTATACATTCATCTGTCAAACACAGACTACACAAGGTGCTATTAGCTCAGTGGCAGTCTGCCATAGAGAGGGATATTTGAACCTGCTTTTTTTTTTCTCTTTTGTTTCCTGGCTGTTATATGATGAGCAACTTCCCTCTGCCCTAAAGTTCAATCATGATATTCTGCTAACCTAGGATCCAAAGCAACAGAGCTGAGTGACCATGGGCTGATCACTTAAAAACATGAACCAAAATAAATCTCTATTTATTTTGATTATCTCAAGGTATTTTGTCATAGCAACAAAAAGCTAATTCATGTCATTGGACACATACACATTTCATTTACTGTTGTTTGTAGATACATGTATTTAACGCAGGCCATTTCAGATTGACTAACCTATCAGGATGCTCATTCATGAAGAAAACTAAAGTCTATCTTTTTTTCCCTTCAAACAATGCATTCTGGTTACAGTTTTCCTCTCCTATAACTCCTTACAGATGCTCCAACTTTTGCCACCAGCCAGGTCCTCACCCTTTCTCTGAAGACTACTTTTTAAAGGACTGATATTCTTTCTAGATCAATTTTGAAAAAAAAAATAGTTCTAGAATGGTTAATGATTTTATTTTTTAAGAAAGAAAAGATTTATACTATTAAACCTCTGAAATTTACTTTTATTTTAAAATAACAAACTTACCTTAGACTTTCTGTATCACAGTGTAGATAAACTCAAGGGAGTAATCATGACCAAACATCACAGAAAAAAGTGTAATACCACCCTGAACAACTGAGCAAGTGCCTGGTAAGAAGTCTGCTTCTATCTCCCACCGTAAACTGAAGCATCCTAGCCTCAAACACAGTGCAGCTGTATCTGAGAAATTGGGGTTTTCTTTTCTACCAGATGATCACACAAAGCAAGTGGGAGACTTGGAAAGTCTGGTTGGCTACTTTTTAAAAATATTAATTTATTATCTTTAATCTTTATTTTACACTCTAGTCACTATTCCCCTTCTGGTCTGTCCTCCAATAGTTACTCATTCCATCTCCCTCACATCTCCAAGAAGATGTCCCCTACCCCACCAACACCCCACAAGGTCTCCCCACTCCTTGTTGCCTTAAGTCTCTCCATGACTAGTTGCATCTTCTCTCACTGAGACCACAGCAGGCAGCCGTCTTTTGTATATGTGTCAGAGACCTTGGAGCAACTAGTGTATGCTACCTGGTTGGTGGCTCAATGTCTGAGAGACCTGGAAGTGCAGGTTAGTTGAGGCTACTGATTTTCGTATGGGTTTTCCCTCCTCCTCTACTTCTTCCAGCCTTTCTCAAATTCAACCACAGGGGTCCCAGACTTCAGTCCAATGGTTGGTATAAATATCTCCATCAGTCTTGATCAGCTATTTGTTGGGACTCTCATAGGACATGTTAGGCTCCTGTCTGTAAGCATGCCATAGCATCAGTAATAGCGTCAGGCCTTGGAGCCTCCCCCTCAGTTGGATCTCAATTTGTGCCTGTCACTGGACCTCTTTTTCCTCAGGCTCTTCTCCATTTTTATCCCTGCAATTCTTTTAGACAGGAATAATTTTGGGTCAGAGTTTTTGACTGTGGGATGGCAACCCCATCCCTCCACTTCATGCCCTGTCTTTCTACTGTAGGTGGGCTCTACAAGTTCCCTCTTCCCATGCTTAGATAAAGCCTCTCTCTTTGAGTCCTGAGAGTCTCTCACCTCCCAGGTCTCTGTACATTCTAGAGGTTCCCCCCACCTCTAGAGGTTAACTTTTTCCATTCATTTTGCTGGCCCTCAGGGCTTCACTTCTGTTCCTCCCCCCCAATACCTGATCATGTTCCATTTTTTCAACTTTTCCTCCAATCTCCCAACCAGGTCTCTCTCTCCTTTTGCTTTCTGTGATTGTTTTCTTCTCCGTCCCAAGTGGGATGAAGCATCTTCTCTTGGGCCCTTTTGCTTGTAAACTTTCTTGAGCTCTTTGGATTGTATCCTGGTATTCTGTACTTTTTTTTTTTTTTTTTTTTTATAACTACTGCTCTGTAGTGCAGCTGGAGGTCAGGGATGATAATTCCCTCAGAAGTTCTTTACTTTTAAAAATTGATTTTGCTATCTTGGTTTTTGGCTGGCTACTTATTCCTAGAAGTTTAGAGTTCTGTTGAGATCCTTCTGGGAAGGTCTTGTAGAGATGAGGGACATCATCACTGCCTAGTAGTGATTAGAATGGTTTTCGCCAAGTCTCAAAAGTTATGGAAGGGTATGTGAAGGGCAATAACAAGAACTTCTTTGGCTCTATCCTCCGGTAATTTAGTGGAGCCATAATAAGAAGCAAACAATCCCAAGTCTATCAGTAGTAGTAATGAGAACCTATTTGCATTCTAAGAAAAGCTAAGAAAGGAGTTTGGACTGCTGACCCCTCATGGAAGTGATATCACTGTTCTCTTTTTTTCATCCCTGAGCATTTACTAAGAAAAATTGTTAACAGAGAAATTTAAATAAGATGTGTCTTATATAGCAATTCAATGGATGAGCTCAAGAGTAGAATAAAGAATGCAGAAAGAAAAAGAAGTGCAATGATCTTTTGAACTGTGAAAAGAACTAAGTATCACAGTCTGAAAACAGAGAAAACAGGTAGAAAGAGATGAACAGAGCTTTGGAACCTCTAGGAAAATACTAATAGCAATGAATAGCTCTTGTACTGTCAGTGTTGGAAGAAATATACAGACAGAAATAATTCTCACCATGCTGCCAAGATATCTAGTCCAATTTGTGAAAACAGAATAAAATAAAAAGAACATCTTAAAGGCCACAGGCAAGAAATAAGACCTTACCAGGCACAGGCAGATGGTTATCTATTCTGGATACTTTTATTCAACTCAATATTGGAAGTAAGAGAAAACAAGAAAATGATAGGGCCTAAGAATTTGGAATGAAAACATAAAACTGTTTTAAGATAATCTAGTTATCCATGTAGAAAATGTCAAGGAATTGTCAACAAAAGAAAATAAAAAAGAAAAAGGCCTCAGAAATTCCTAAAATAAAAATGGAAGTTGAGCAAAGTTACAGGATACAGAACCCACCCAGGATAAGCCTATGCAAAGCTAAATGTTTTTCTGTGTAATACCAGTGAGCAAATGGCAGGATAGAGGAGGAACGCTGCACTCTTGTCTTCTTTCATTTTGCTTATTTAATGTGCTTTCAGACATTAAATATTTGGTTTCTTTCTTATACTTTTAAGCTTTACAGTGGACATTATTGAATATTTTTTAATACATTTGGGATCATATTTCTTTTTTTATTTTTAACATTCATGTTGTGATTTGAATAAGAAGTATTGTGACAGCTTCATTCACTTGAATACTTACCATTATTTGGCAGTACTATTAGAAAAGTTTGTGGAACCTTTAAGTGTTTGAGGACTTAGCCATAAATGCGATATTTATATTACACCATCAAATCTAAGTCTCGGGAACATCACAGAAGAAGGGGTAGAAAGATTGGAAGAGGCAGAGATTGAGAAGGACTGTAGTAAAAATTATGTCTTCTGGACATTACATGGTCATTGCACCCAGAACACACAGTACCTGTGGTTGCCTGTGCAAGACCTGCACAAAATCATGCCAGTTGAAGTTTCTACAAGAATGAGGAGTAGGCTTTCAAAACCCCACTCCAGATGAGGAGCTGATGACAGTTGATACTCTTGGGGAGGCATAGTCAGCAAGATTAATAATAAAAAATATGTGTAGCCTTAATAGAGTGAGTGGACCTCACTTAAGTCTGAAGGCTCTGCTTCCTGAGTACAGATACAATATGTGCTGACATGTTCCTGCTCCTGCCAGCCATATCTCTTTCCCACAATAATGGATTTTGTCACTTTGGAACTCTAAGAAAAATTAATCTCTTGTCTCCTAAATTGCATTTGTCAGAATATTTTACCATAGAACAAGCATTAATTGAAACAATTCATTACTAGTGTTTCCCTGTTTGATCAGTAGTTATGGAAGGAGTAATGACTTTAATCTTCATACATCATAACAAAATCTCCAGAAATCCTTGTCATTCATACCCCTCACCACAATTCAACTCAAGTAATGGATTGCTTAGTTTGCATCAAGTTTTTATAGGATGCTATCATTCCTACTTCCAGACTGATTTTTGCTATATCATCAAGTTCACTAATTACATAAGCCAAATATTAAGCCTCATTAGATTGTTAGTATGTCAGCTACAGATATTATTAATATATATATATATATATATATATATATATATATATATATATATATATATATATGTTTAGGAAGGTGAAAATTGTCAAGATTAGAATTAAGTCAGTTTTACTTAACTAAGTAAAAAATATCAAAGTTTGTAATGGGATCATACATCATTGCCTGATGGTAACTCACGAAAGACTGCCAAAATCATCTATACAACCATATTCAAAACCAGACAAATGTCATTCCTATTAATTATTATTGTACCAATGATTACTGTTTAAAGCATCTGATGTAACTTTTCTTACTTCTTTAAAACCTTAACCTTTCCTTAATTTCTGTTATATACCATACAGGTTTCCTGTCATATATAGTTCAACTGCAAAGCTCCACTATTCCCATTTCAACACTATTCTCTCATAAAAGTTCGGTTTGCTTCAATCTCATAATCTCTTTGTTCCCTTTAGTTCTCAGAATGGATTAATGAATGAATGGATACTACTGTCTAAGTGTAGACATTCTAATGATAGAGTTACATCTGTCTATTCTATTTGAATGACATGTATTAAAAATACAGACCAACTCTGTTTATTTTTAAGTATTTTCCTTACTCAGTGAAGTTAGAATTTATGTTTGCTCTTTACAGTATATTCATCACCCCACTTCTTGATAATTTTTCATATCTCTTTTGCATGATTTATGAATTGTCCATTCTGAAATTCTCACTGTTTCCCCTTTCCTAAAATCCTTCATGCTTTTCTAATTCTCAAATGCCCCATTTAGCCTTCCCTGTCCCAGATTCCAATGTTCATAAACATATACATATCTGAATGAACCATTAATCTAAGAGGCAATACTGTTTGTTACTTTCTTTGTCATTCTGCCCAACTTTTCTGACAAAAAAACTTAAAGGGAAATTATTTTGGTTCTTACCTTCAGAGTTATTAGTCTACCATGACTAGCGAATAAGATAGGGTGGCCAAGTAAAGCAGTTCATATCATGTTAACCCAGTTACATAGAGCAAGAAAGGACAGTGAACAATACATCCCAAAGCTCTGTCTCTATGACCTACTTTCTCTAGCTAACCTCTGTCTCATAAAGTTTCTAACCTGCTCCTTGAAATGTTGCTAAAATTAAGCCTTCAGCTTATGAACCTGGTGGAGAGGGCATTTCATATTCAAATGACACTCATGTACAATTTAAGAGGGATGTACATACATAATCCAACTGAAATTCTATTTCCTTGAACTCAACCTCATTATGTATGCATTCTTTATGATGTACAATATACATTACATATCAATATATATTAAATATTTAATAACTATTTTATATAAGTAATCAAATTTATGGTCCTCAAGGTGTACCATAGTCAATAGTTTGGTCAATAGTTTCTCTCAAAAAAACTATTATAGATGATTTTTGCTACTTTTGTCAGTGTTTGAAATACTGATATTGTATTTAACAAAATAACAAGCTCAGAAACACTAGGAGGAACATTTTTCTAAGGAGGATAATGATCTATAGGTAAAATACAAAGAACAGAGAAGTCATTTAAAAGTATGAGGTTAGCCCTAATGGTGCTTGCATTAACTTGCTAAAAATGATATAACATAGGTCAAAGCATGGCAAAAATTTATTCTCTAACTACTCTTTAACTGTGAGTCTTAGGTCTTGATGTGACCAGCTTGGTCCTGTGGGACATGGCTTACTGATTTTCTATGTCAACACATAGTCTTCCCTCCATGTGTGTCAGTATCCCATTGCTTCTTAAAGGCATCAACCCTACCTTACCTTAATTTCATTTGTGGGTCTTCATTTCTAGAATCAATCTGGGATAGTTGGGGGATGGAGTATTAAAATTTGGATACAATAAATCCCAACCACAGCTAAGCAATGAAAATGTTTTTACAAGTCATCCAGCCACTCAGTATTGTTCAAATAAGATTCTTTCTTTGTGACAACTATGTTATTTTCAAAATTTCTAAAATTTCTACTATTAAATATCTAATTTCTCCACATGTTATTCTTCTTTGGAAATGTCTTCTCCAGAAAAAGTGTTACATCATTCTTATAGTTTATGAAAAATTGAGTAATAGCTTCATCTCAGAATCTTCTTTCTTCCTTGAACTAATATTCAGTTAACATCTCTACTGGGCAAGTGGCTTCAGAACTCTCAATCCCTCCTTTACTCAGTTGTGTGCTGGTATCCTTGCTGATTTCTGTCCTAAACCTTAAGTTTATTCTTTGTATTGCAACTGTAGTTATTAAGTAGGAACTGTATCTTTGATGCCTGCTCATTCAACTTCAGAATCATCAATCCCCTCTTCCATCGACCTTGTCTAGTGATAATTTTGTTCCTCAAATACTAACCACTTCATGTTTCTGAATGAGCTAAGGTTACAGATTTTGTCTCATGTAAGGTGTATTATCTGCTCCAGCACCACAATACATTTCTACATTATTCTAATTTGCTTTATGTTTCTTTGATTAAAACACTGACAAAAGCAACTTAGAGTAGATACACTCATTTAACTTAAAAGTTATAGTCCTTCATTGAGAAAAGCCAAGCAGGAGTTTGAGGTGGAAACATGAAAGAACAATCCATACTGGCTGACTTCCCTTACATTACTCAGATTTTTTACTGTATAGGACAGGCTTACCTTCTCAGAAATGGCAGCATCATATTGGGGTTGGCCATCCCACATCAGTCAGCAATAAAGAAATTCCTTCATACACATGTCCATAACACAATATGTTGAGACAATTCTTCAACTGAGAGTCCTTCTTCCTAGGTATTTCTAGGTTTGTCTCATATTGACATAAACTGTGATATACTACCCATTTTCAACTTTGATAAAACAAACAAACATCAATTTAAATCATACACTTTATTTTTATATCCCTAAGAGCTCATGTTAATACCACACTATAAAACACAAAGTTTGAAAAAAATTAACACTAAGAAGTCTGAAATATCTTTGAAAGTCCAAAGTTTCTTAACACTGAGTTCCTATCAAATAAAAAGTGAATAAATACATCACATACTTTTATTTTTTCAAGAGAAAATAACCATGAAACAGTTACAATCAAATCAAAGCCAAACCAACATCTAGCACTAGAAATCATACAGATAGGTCAGTATTCTGCATCTAGGATTTACTAATGATCTTAATCTCCAAAGAACTTGAACAGTTCTATAGTCTCTGTTCAGCACACAGTTTATTTTAGCTATTTGGTCTACCTCTAGTCCAGTGATTCTCATCCTTACTAATGCTGCAACTATAAACTTTAATATAAGTCCTCATGTTGTAGTGAACCCAAATCATAAAATTATTTCATTGCTCCTTCAAAACTGTAATTTTGCTACTGTTATGAATTATAATATAAATATCTGATATTCAGTATATCTGATATGCAGCCCTCAAAGAGGTCATGACTCACAGGTCAATTATAGCCCATGCTTGCCTCTGTCCTTTACAGTCATCAATGATGCTTGTGATAATCTCAATATGTGAGGAGAAATAGCACTGACCCAAATAATGACCAAATTAATTAAAGCAATATTTATTGATGTACACAGCCTGTCTCTCCCTAACGCAGCATTCACTAGATTAGCCTTGGAGATGGGAAAACAAAGGGTCTTTTAGTATGGAAGAAGGAGTTCCAAATGGAGGACTTGGCCAGGCACATAAGTGGGATTACAAAAGCGGAACTAAAAGAGAACAAGGTGGTTATATCAACCCTGTCAGGCAAGGCATGATTCAAGGCAGTTATAATGATTTTTTGAAACAAAGGCATGGTTGCTGTTTCCTGAAACAGGAAGTATGGAACCATTTGTAGTAAAAGGATTGCAGGATATTTGATCACACTGTGAACCCTCTGATTGTGTTCTTTACTGAACCTGTTTTAAGTTGTGGTGTGGCTCACCCTTAACACACACATTTAATCCAAGAGCTTTCTGTTTGAATATTGTAAACAGGATTAAATAAAGTCAACAATAGTTCAAGAGGTGGAAGAAGAAATCAGCTGACAGAAAGTGAACATACGATTTTGAAGAAAAACTATGGAGAGTAAGAAGGAGTCGGGAGAATGGATAGAGAGAGATACAGGAAGCAAAAGTAGAGACATTGTTTTGGAAGGAGGTTTTCTGAGAAGACATGAGAATGTGGCATTGCTTCTTGGCCTTCCCCTGAGGAGGAAGGTCAGCTGTATTCTTTCTCTGCCTCTCTGAGCTAGCAGGCTTTCACCCTAGCATATTGCTCCTAAGTCTTCATTTGTAAAATTGAATGACTAAGATTTTGTTTAAAAACAAAAAGAAAAACAAACAAAAAAACAGGGAATGTTACAGGTATGGCATAGCTGAATCTTTGAGAAATAGATTTAATAATAAATGTGAATGTGCCTCGTTTGTCTTTGTTGTAAGTTGGATTGAGGCCAGGATGGAGGCAAGCAGGTTTATCACAGACATCTCTAATATTCTGGGGTCTTCTCTGAAACTGAGGTTGTGCTTTCCACTAGCCTTTCCTGCACCCTTCAATGTCAGTCCTCTCCATAATTCTACCATATTTTCTAAACAAGTACCTTTCATAAGACACTACTAACTTTGGCAACTAGTTAAGTGCCCCTGGATCATTCTTTCAATGTGTTGAATCTGAGGAAACACTTTGAAATTATACTTCTCTGGGTCATTTAATAATCACAGCTGATTTTTAAGCTGCAACTAATGAATATTTATTGTCCTAATAAAGCACAGAAAGTTTCATATCACAGATTAGCAACTAGAAATATCACATAAACAACTTTGATATAGCTTCTCTTTCCTCTGCAGTCTTTCAGCGTTTCTATCTTGCATGTTTCCACTGAATAATACATTAAGATTTGAGCCCTCTATATCATTCCCATAACAAAGCTCCAACTATCTTTCCATATCTATTTCCCCGAACCAATGCCATGGTCTGCTCTGTCACATCAACATCTCATCCTCTGGTACCAAATTTCAGTGCCATGTTTACTTTTTTGGTTAACCTGGGACAAAGGTTAAATGATTCATTTCTTCACAGTTCTTGAGGCTGAATGTTGAGATGGTTTCTTCTCAGGACTCTTCTGGCTTGTGGCTCACTTTACTGAGTTTTGGTATGATTTTGCCTGTGTATATAATCATGACATCTTTTCTTTCTTTTCTAAAGGATACCAGTGTGAATGGTTTAAAACTCTACCATTAGAGGTCAATGTAATTTTCATCAGATCCTTCTGGACTAAACATCTAGTCTAAAACTCTATAATCTTATACAGACTGAGCAGAATATGTTTATATGTTTATGAATATATTTTCATATATGTATACACACTATACATGTTACAACAATTAAAGATATAAAGGCCATGTATTTGAGGATGGGGATGAGGAGATAGGAAGAGTTAGAAGGAAGAGACAGAAGAGGAAATGGTATAATTATATTTTAAGTTCAAAAAATTAAGCAGCCTAAAGAGATCAGTGGTTAAATCACTGAATTTTTTTTAAAGGAAGCCAGGATCAGTTACCAGCACCCAAATGCTGACAACAACCATCTATAATTCTAGTTTGAGAGCATATGATTCCCTATTTTCACATGGTACACAAATATACATACAGGCAAAACATATACATATAATAAAAATAAAACCTCCAAAACAATGGAAATTAAATTGTGAAATGTTCATTTAAAAATATAGAAAAAAGAATAATTTTTCTTAAACAGTAAATATAATGTACTTCCAAGAAAACTCTCAGGGAGATAGCTCTACTGATTTTCACTCACAAAATACATTTACAACTGGGCATATTTTGTGAGATTGAATTACTGTATAAAATGCAATACTGGTTATTGTTAGGTATTCCAGTGGTTTGAACATTGTGGACAAAGAAAACATCTTTATTTTTTAAGTATTTGTTGAAAGTTTTTAGAGTTTAGTAAAGTATTTTCTGCTAGTTTTTAATTTTTCAATAGTTGTTTTTAAATAAATTATTGATGGTTTTTAACATTCCAAATGATTTTTACTAAAATAATTTTGAATGGCAGTATTGACAATGTTCTAAGTTATATGCATTGTGGCCCTTTCAAAGAATTTAAAACAATTTGTAGTTACTTTATGTTTTCTTTTCTTTTTTTTGATATTCTCTTTATTTATATTTCA
The DNA here is from genome assembly GCA_021653895.1 of Mastomys natalensis. Classification (NCBI taxonomy): domain Eukaryota; kingdom Metazoa; phylum Chordata; class Mammalia; order Rodentia; family Muridae; genus Mastomys; species Mastomys natalensis. Next base: position 212,103 of record JAJTUV010000471.1, on the reverse strand, counting down.
ATTGTTTTCACCTTTCTATAGTTCCCCTTCAGAAAAACCCTATTTCCCTTCCCCCTGCCTCTGAGGGTTCTCTCCTACTCTGGGTCATGGAACACTCTCAGGACCAAGGGCTGTTCCTCCCACTGACTTCCAACAAGGCCACATATGCAGCCCGAGCTATGGATCCCTCCATGTGTACTCTTTGGTTAGTGGACCAGTCCCTGGGAGCTTCGGAGTGTCTGGCCAATTGACACTGTTGCTCCCCACATGGGGCTGCATACCCCCTCAGCTCCTTCAGTCCCTTCTCCAACTCCTCCATCAGCGACCCTGGGCTCAGACCAGTGGTTGGCTGCAAGCATCCACCTGTTTGTCAGGCTTTGGAAGAACCTCTCAGGAGACAGTCATATCAGGCTGCTGTCTTCAACAAGCACTTTCTGGCATTTACAAATAGCAGTTCAGATTTGGTGAATGTTATTTGGATGGATATTCAGGTGGAGCAGTCTCTGGATAGCCTTTCCTTCAGTCTCTGCTCCACACTGTCTCCATATTTCCTCCTGTGCGTATTTTGCTCCCCCTTATAAGAAGGACTAAAGCATCCACACTTTGGTATTCCTTCTTGGGTTTCATATGGTCTATGAGTTGAAACTTGGATATTCCAAACTTTAGGGCTAATATCCACTTATCAGTGTGTGCATACCATGTATGTTCTTTTGTGACTGAGTTACTTCACTGAGGATGATATTTTCAAGTTCCATCATCATTTTTAATAGCTGAGTAGTATTCCATTGTGTAAATGTATCAACCTTTTCTGTACCCATTTCTCTGTTGAGGGATACCTGAATTGTTTCCAGTTTCTGGCTATCATAAATATGGCTACTACGAACATAGTGGAGCATGTGTCTGTCCTTACTACGTTTTGGAGCATCATCTGGGTACATAACCAAGAGTGGTATAGCTGGGTCCTCAGATAGTACTATGTCCAATTTTCTGAGGAACTGCCACACTGATTTCCACAGTGGTTGTACCAGTTTACAATCCCACCAACAATGGAAGATGTTCCTCTTTCTCCACATCCTCACCAGGATTTGCTGTTACCTGAGTCTTTGGTCTTAGCCATTTTGACTGCTATGAGGTGGAATTTCAGGTTTGTTTTGATTTGCATCTCCCTGATGACTAAGGATGTCAAATGTTTTTGTAGGTGCTTCTTGGACATTTGAGTTTCCTCAGTTGAGAATTCTGTTTAGCTTAGAGCATAATCCATTGGTGTTCTGTTCAGAACTTTTCCCCTGTGCCTATGTGTTCTAGGCTTTCCTCCACTTTTCTTCTATTAGATTGATTGTATCTGGTTTTACGTGGAGGTCCTTGATTCACTTGGATGTGAACTTTGTACAGGGAGATAAGAATGGATCAATTTGCATTCTTCTACATCTTGACTGACAGTTGAACCAGCACCATATATTGAAAATGCTGTCTTTTTTCCACTGGATGGTTTTAGCTCCTTTGTCAAAGATCAAGTGACCATAGTTGTGTGGGTTCATTTCTGGATCTTCAGTTCTATTCCATTTTTCTACCTGCCTGTCTCTGTTCCAATACCATGCAGTTTTTATCACTATTGCTCTGTAGTACAGCTTGAGGTCAGGGATGTTTTTGAAACTAAAACAACACATTCCAGAAGCTTTACATTTGATTACCTTTCAAAATCCAACTATGTGAAACAGCAAAACTTTAAGGCATGATGCTGTGTTTCTCAGTGACAGTCTGAGCAATGGCAAACAGAAGAATCATCAAAACCACACTGCATGATTTAGGCTCCTCTGGAGGCTAATCTTTCACTTTGTCACTTTGCTCAAGTTTAAGGATAGAGTATGTGATTAGGCATCAGAATTTTTGGTGTATTCATGATGTGTCCATTTGAACTTCACTTGGTTATTAATGTTTGGTTCACTAAACATATTCAAATATCATAATATCAGAACAATATTTTCACTTAGTTGGAATTTCCCTATTTACATGAGAATTAAAACTGCTTGCCACATGTAAGGACAACTCAAAAAGGCAATCACCTTTATACATAAAGTTGTAGTTTAAGCACATGGATTATGTTTATTATATAAATTATTCTGTAAAACATTTACAGACCTCCTCTACATATGTGTTTTGGGTACTGGAAATCAAAGGTGGGTCCTTGCTCACATAAAGTTTGTACTCCACCACTGTGTTATATCCTCCACTGTGTTTTCAATGTTGCTTTAAGTTCAACAGTTATATTGCAAAATGATAAGTGTTTACAATATTTTCCAAGGATATGTAGACCTCACCCTTGACTTCTTCAGTACACACATGCCCACTATACTCAAGTGGGGAAAGAATGTGTATCCGTATGTTCTTCATGAATTTTGCTTGTTCATTTTGTATGTGTACACTCTATGCAGCACAAAATTCCTCCTTAGTGATTTTATAGTGAAAATCTTGAGCCAAAAGTTAAGTGTGTGCTGAAGATGAGGCTTCTCTTCAGGGAATATCTTGCACAGACTAATGATTGTCTTTGACAGGCAGATGTACAGAAGTAACAGAAAGCATATTTTGACTCACTACTTGTCTTATTTCCTCTACTAGAGAAAAGCAAAGAGTTTTACCCAACTTGTAAAACTCTAAGAAGAGAGAAGTTTCTCAAAACTACTTTAATTTCTTTCCTGTGCCCCCATACAAAGAACCCCTAGTCCACATGGAGCTGTGTCACATCAGGCAAAGGGTAGATAGGCAGCTTTGACTTGGGATAATAATTGAAAGTAGAAAACTCTCTTTATAAACAGTCTAAATTTCAGGCAAATAACAATGCAATAGAAAAATGCCTGCCTTTGATCATTTGCTGAAATTTTAGGCCTGAATTTGGATGGAAGAAACCAACAAGCAAAAAAAACATTGGGAATTTCTGTTAATTTTATTCATTAGAAACTCAACTTAACTATGAAGCTAATATATACTCACTGAAAATGATTGCTACAGGTATCCCAGTGCCAGTGCCACCTAATTCATTGTGAATTTGGTTTCAGAGGAAGCATAATATATTAACAATCTAAGTTGTGCATGTGATGGTTCACCTGAAAGTTTTTCTTCGCATTAGAAGAATTAGAAACCATTAAAAATCATAGTTTAGTAGCATGTCATCAATATCTATTGATGTCACAGAGTTAAGGAAAAAACGATGCAAAGACTATTTGTTGTCCCTGAAGTATTTATTGTCCCTGAGCTATTTGTTGACCCCCTAATGTCAAGGGCTCTGAGAGTCATATTTAAATGTAACCTATATCCTGAGTCATGTATCTTCATGAAACTTACATTACTCATACTTCAATCACCAAAATATTTATATCAATATTACAAATATAAACTGTAGGAAACAGTGTAAGCTTCTTAATATTGCGAAGAATATTTATGTATCAATATAGTTCTATAAAAGAAATGAGCAAAATTCAAATAAAATTATTACCCAAAGGATTAAACTCAATGGCATATTTGTAATTATAATACACTTAAGTATAACATATGTATCTTATTTATGGATGTTACTGCCTATTTAGTATTTATGTATGAGAATGTATAACTTAACAGAATTAATACCTTTGATATCAGAAGGAATTATGTTAATTACTCATCCAGCATTTGCCTGGCTACCAACTATCTATATTTTTGGTAAAAGAATTTTGTAAAATTTCTTAGTTTCATGTACATGAAAATACCATAAAATATTTAGAATAAGGTAAAATTACTCAAGGAAGTATCTATGATTCAAATTTTGAAATAAATTGCTTCATATATTTCTGTCTTTACATATCACATTGTTCAATGAAAATATATAAAATATTTTTTAGTAGAATATTGATATCCTACACTGTGATTCAGTTTTTAAACAGAAAAACAATGTTTTCAGAAATAAGAAAAGGTTGATTTAAATTCCCTCTGAATAATTAAGAGTACCTTTATGAGTTGTTGATGAAGATACACTTCCATGATTAATAGAGGGATCAGCATGCTGTGTTGCAAAGTGTACACCTCGGAGCCAATACTATAGTCTCAGAGTAAGTTTAACGGGTATTACCTATTAATTTTTATGAACTTTGAATTGATAGGAGCGCCAATATTCAGGTTTAGAAAACAATACAATATAAGATTTAATGGATTGAATAAAGGCAAGTTCAGATGATATAACTTAGCTACATGCAGTTATAATCACAGCTTTGGGAACAATTAGATGTAAGGCAGCTTCTTGTGCAACCCATTTTAATAAAATATACTGAAGAGGCAGAAGCAGAAGGACCAAGAATAATGTCAGTTTGGAAAGAATCTTGAGTTTTTAGAGAAGAATCATTTAAAAGTAGAAAAAAATTAAGTATTATGCACAGACACAAACACACACACAAACACACACGAAACTATGTGATTTGCTAACAGGGAATGGGAACATGATTGCCAAGGGCAAGTGTGTATGTGGCTATGCAAGCAAAGGAAACTGTGAAACACCCACAGTGGATTCACAGAAGGCTCTTCAGAGAAAAGGTAGGAATAAGAGCTGAGGAAGAATCTTAAGACCAAGATCATGGCTGTTGAATGTAGGAATCCTAGCAATATACTAAGCAGATGAAGATGACAGACAAGAGACCTGCGTTAAAGCTAAGCTTAGAGTCTGAAAGTGCAACAGGGTTTTAAAAATTTTTGTGTCATTAATCTAGTCTTCAAATTCCTAGCAATCTAGAGAACTGAGCTAGAATGAAATAAGACATAAAACATGTAGTGCACAATTGAACACAAGAGGGAATAACAAAAGAGTTATGATAGAATGTAAGTAAGACTACATTCAGTCAGACACTGACTATAACCTGCAGTTTTGGGGAATTTATACGCATATTCAGGATCAGCAAGACAGAATACACAAAGGTGCTTTCTGAGTATTCTCATGAAAGTGATGTGGAAAAATATAACTCCTAGACCATAGATGCTTGGGTTAACTATTTACTCAGACCCATAGATAGAAAATTTTCTCTCATTTCATACTACTTTAAGGTGTGGCGGCAACATTGACGCTCACATTGAGCTGAGGAAATCTCAAACTGAGACAAATCAAAATATTTTTCACATACCATTAAAGAAATCATAAGCAAAAATAGGAAGCATCTCCTCCTACAAAGTAGTCAAGGACTGGGAATTTCTAAGAGCTGGAGAGAATACAATGTCTGAACAAAAAGAAAGGAAGGCACCTATTACTCACCCAGTACTCCTCCACAGAGAGAACTGCCGTAATAGGAAGAGCATTGCCTTTGGAGGCTGCTAATCATGTGAGATTACAGGAAATCAGCAAGAGACCATTGGAAATTCACAGAATGGTGGCAGTCTCAGACAGGAAAACAAAAAAAAAACAAAAACAAAAAATACAAAAAATACAAAAAAATACATTGCATGTCACACCAGCCTCACAGCCAGAGAATAAGTTAATGACCCTTAGCATAGGTAAAGATAAAACCCAGTCTCAATAGATAACCTCAGTGAGGATATTATATCCTAGCAAATGGAATGTTTCATTATACTCAATATTGAAGTCTGTTTAAATAACCTTAAATTGGTATAGCAGGTTTGTGTCATTAAAGACCCCATCTCAACTTACAGTAGATTCTAAAACATGGTGGTCAGGAGCCTTCTTGAAAAGGGTAATATTGTGAATTTGGGTTTCCCTTTGTAGTCCCATCTTTGGAACATTGGAAACATACAATCCATTACATAGAATCTAAGGAAACTGCTCCTTACACTCAACTTAAAAAACAGACTGACTTTTTAGGAGATGAGTGTTGTGAAATGGGGGGTGGGGTGGGGAGTGAGGGACTGTGTTTGAGGAACAGATCAATGAACTTGATTGACCTCTGTGCCAGGGCCATGGGCAAACATGTGTAGTCCCACCAGTGTGAGGAATGCTTCTCTTCACTACTGTGTTATACTGGATCTTTCTTGCAAAGCATCTAGCTGTATCCTCACCCACAAGATAATTCATACTGCATAGATGCCAACATAACAAATACAAGAAAGAAAAAACAAATAAAATAATAATACGCATCTAAAAGATCATGTTAATTGTAAAAAGATTTTAACAAAATTGAAATGGACAAATAATAAAGGTTACAAAAGAATATTGTCATACAATTAACTTTCACAATCACTGTCACAGTGTGGTTTACAGTTTCAGAAGATTGAGTCTATCATAGATGGGAAGGCAGGGTGGAAAATTTTATTTCACCAAATACTACTTGGTATTAAGCCACAGATTAACAGCAACATAGTAATAGCAGATGATTTCAATACTCCACTTTTACCAATGAACAGACCATCTAGATAAACAAACAAACATCTAAGTTAAATTACTTTTTAGACCAATTAGACCTAACTCAGATATACAGAATATTTCACCCAAACACCATTGAATATATATTACTCACAGCATCTAATGGAAGTTTCTCTAAACTAGAATATATATTGACACACAAAAGCAAATCTCATCAAATTTAGTAAAATTTTGGTAATTCCACATATGTTATCTGATTATCAAGATGTAAATATTGAATTAAATAGCATAAGAAACCCCTCCAAATTCAGACAATATATAAACACATTATTGAATAATGAATGATTCAATGAATAAATCAAACAGAAAAAAGTTTAGATTAGTGAAATGAAGTGAACATGCAAATACAACCAACCAAAACGTCTATGATATAAAGACAATAACTTTAAAAGGGGAACTTATAGCTTTAAGTACCTCCATTAAAAAAATTAGAAAGAATTCAAAAAATACTTAATAATTACTTGGAGAGTTTGGGGGAAAATAGTAGATGAGAATAAATAACAAACAAAAGGGAAGAAATTAATTAAACAAAAATAAATCTAAAACAATACAATCAATAAAATAAAAAGGAGGTTCCTTAAGAATATAAATAAGATTGACACAACCTTACCCAAATTTAGAAACTCTTTTAGAGACTACTTAATTAGTAACAAGGCTACATGACAGTCTGCAGGTAGAGCGAGTATCAGAGTTTAGGTTTCCCAGACATGGTCAGAGAAGAAGAACTCTGCTGGTAAAGGAAGCCCTCCATTTTTTATTGAGCTCATGAGAGCTGTCTGAACAATGGTAGATGTCAGCCTTAATTATCAGGACCCAACAAACATATGCAAAAATTCTCAAAGACTTGCAAACTGCATATAAATATACATAAAGATATCACTGTTTTAGGTTTGTTTCTTATAACAATAGTAAAGATTATTACCAAAACAAGCTTAGGTGATGAAAGGCTTTATTTCATCATACAGTTTACTTTCCTTCAGGAATTGAAGTCAGAACAATAACTCAAGCTATGAACCAGGAGGCAGACACTGAGGCAGATGATATAGAAGAAAGATGCTTAATGCCTTGATCTGCATAGCTTACTCCACCAGTTTCAAAAGAGTACCAAGTACCACAGTGGACTGTGACCTCCCATATTTATATTATCTAAGAAAATGGCTCAGAATCTTGTTTATAGGCCAATCTGATGGTAGCATTTTCTCATTGAGGGTTCCTCTTTCCAGATGAAGCTAGATTGTGCTTTATTGCCAACCAACCAAGTCCAAGCATTCATCCTGACCAGAGATAAGAAGATGATTCAGTATATGTAAGCTGATAAGGACATTAAGTCATATAAATAGAAAAAAAATCATATGATCATTTTAATAGATGCAGAAAAGAAAGCCTTTGGAAGAATCCAAAATTGCATAATAATGAATATCATAATGAGAATAGACAGAATGTGATTTCGGAAAACCTTTCTCAACATAATGAAATCTATATTGGACAAATGCATAGCTAACATAACTCTAATGCCCACCCCTGTTTAATAGAGTGTTCAAAGTCTTAGCAATAAAAGAAGAAAAGGAAATAAAAAGAATACATGCCGAAAAAAGTTGAATGTTTTATGTGTCAAATGATAGGACAATTTACCCAAAGGATCCTTCAGACTCTACCACAAAATTAATAGGACTGAATATTATTTTCAGCTAAGTGGCAGCATACATTTACATACAAAAACTATTAACAATTCTATGAAGCAATGACAAAACAGTGATACTGAGAAAGGAACCCGGGAGACAATACCTTTTAAAATAGCATTAAAAAATGAAAGCAAAACAAAATTCTCTTAGTAAACCTAACAAATGAAGGGAAGAAACACTACAATGTAAATATTAAAACAGTGAAAGAAGAAAACAAAGACACTAGAAAATGGAAATTGTACCCATATTCATGGATTATTATAAATAATACTGTGAAAATAATCATCTCATCAGAAGCAATGTATATCCTCAATGCAATCTCAATCAAAATCCCCATAACATTCATCACAAAAATAAAAAGAAAATCTTAAAATTTATTTCAAAACCAAGAAGTACTCCAATAATCAAACCAGTTCTAAAGAAAAAGAATAACTCTGGAAAATAACTGAATAACATTGCCATACTTGGTCTCAGGTTAAACTAAAAAGCCATATTGCTAAAAGTATCATGATTGTGGCATAAAAAGAGACATGTTCTCTGGAACAGGGAGGAGCAGAAACCTGCCAAGTATGATGACATCAAGAAGGTGGTGAAGCAGGCATCTGAGGGCCCACTGAAGGGCATCCTGGGCTACACTGAGGACCAGGTTGTCTCAAGTGACTTCAACAGCAACTCCCACTCTTCCACCTTTGATGCTGGGCCTGGCATTGCTCTCAATGACAACTTCATAAAGCTCATTTCCTGGTATGACAATGAATACGGCTACAGCAATACAGTCTTGGACCTCATGACCTACATGGCCTCCAAGTAGTAAGAACCCTGGACCACCCACCCCAGCAAGGACACTGAGAGCAAGAGAGAGGCCCTTGGTTGCTGAGTAGTCCCTGTCCCCAACACTGAGCATCTCCCTCCAATTCCTTCCCAGACCCCATAACAACAAGAGGGTCCTAGGAGCCCTCCCTACTCTCTGAAATACCATCAATAAACGTTTGCTGCACCCATCAAAAAAAAAAAAAAAGAAACATGTCATAAATGTAATGGAAAAGAATTTTAGACTTATGTTTACACAACTACAGAAACCTGATTTTTGGCAAATATTGTAAAAACACACATTGAAGAACCATGGTGTTTTCAACAACAACAACAACAAACCATGGGAAACTGCAAGAGTTGAATGGAGGCAGTATACTATAACAAATAGGCATAGAAAACACTTTCTAAATAAGACTATGCTCACACACGAAATAATTGACAATGAACCATCATGACAATAAAATCCTGTTTTACAGCAAAGATAACAGTCAATTGAGTGAACGGGCAGCCTCTAAACTAAAATCTATTTTGCTAGCTTTATCCCTGACAGAGGGGTATATCTGGAATACACAAAGACCTCAGAAAACCAAACATTCTGAAAATAAAATCATGAAGTGAAATGTAGATTTGAAAAGATTTATCAGAAGAAAAATGTCTAATAAACATTTCAAAAATTGTTCAACATCATTAGTCAGAGAAATGTAAATTAAAACTCCTTTGGGATTGTTACCCCATTCACAGTGAATATCATAAACAAATTAAATGAGGATGAGGCTGTAGAGAAATCAGAATTCATAATTATTGTTCATTAAAATGAAAACTCACACAGACTCTGTGAAATCAATACAAAGAGTCCTCATGAATCTAGGAACAGACTATTACATATATGTTAGCTACTTCTCTCCTGTGCATATACCTAAAGAGTTCTACATTCTACTAAGAGATAATTGATTGTTCATGTTCATTGTAATTCTATGCACAGTAATTAGGAGAATGAAACAGCCTAATGTCCATCAATTTATGAAGAACAATAAAATACAGTACATGTACAGAATGTGGTTTTATTCAGTCATATAGAAAACTTCAGGTAAAGGACAGAAATGACAAAATTTTAGAGTAAAATAAGCCAGGCTCATAAAAATTGAATACCACATATTCTTCCTTATGTGTTTATATAAAGATGAAGAGAAGGGAGCTATGTTCGATGGACGTGTGGTTGGTTGTGGGGGAAGGGGATGTCTCAGTGGGGACTATGCCAAGGCATCTTTCTCCCCTCAGGGACCAGCCAAGATATAGAAAAGAGTTTGTTCAGGGCATGGGAAAGGCAGTTAAGAGGGTAGTAGAGACAGAGAAAGGGAGAGAGAAAGAAAGAGGGAGAGGGAGAGGGAGGGAGGGAGGAGGGAGAGAGAGAGAGAGAGAGAGAGAGAGAGAGAGAGAGAGAGAGAGAGAGAGAGAGAGCATGATGAATGGAGAGAGAGGGGGAAGGGGCAAAGGGACAGAGCAGGAGCAAGAAGGTAAGAGTTCAAGAGGACACCAGAGGGAGGAGGGGGCAAGCCGCCCCATTTATAATGGGTTAGGTTTACTTGGTTGTTGCCAGGTGACTGTGGTGTGGAGCTCAGACAGAATGCTAACACTCCCTCCTGTGTAAGTCATAGGTGCAAACTCTAATTTGTATATTCAATTTGAAAGTTTTATAAGAAGCCAGAAACCCAGAGAGAGGCCATTGGAAGAGGATTTCTTAAGGGAAGGGACTGTATGTCAGAAATGATGGAAGTAGAGAAGGAGAACATAGATATGGGCAGGTTCAATCAGAGAATAGACAGGAGTGGAGGAAATGAGGTGAAGGGAAATGTCAACTCAAACAAAGTGGGTATGAAAAAGTCAAATGAAAAGCTAGTATCTTGCAAATAATTAAAAACATAATTTATTTTAAAAAGAAGTTTGAAGTGAGATAATCCTTCATAGGTAGAAAAAGCTGTTCCTATAGTCTAAACAAAACCCAGCGCAAGGTGTGGAAATACCTCCACATAGTTAAAGGTGTTGGTCTCTTATGGGTGGAAGCCCCAGGGCTCCTTCAGTCAGTGTGAGTGCTTTCTATTACTCATCATTTCCAACCAGAGCAAGAAAATAAGACATAATTGGTAAAGATATATATCTCAATTGCATGATACAGACAAATCAAATAAACTTATTTGGATGCCTTCTCAGCTAATTTTTAAATACACAGAAGGTGCTTTACAGGTTGCTTGAGAAGAAAAAGACATCAGTGGCTTTATCTATTGATAAATCCTCAAAATTATGAAACCAACCTGCCTAATAAAGTGTGTTCAATTTCTACAACAGTGCCATGACAGTAAAAGAGTAACCAGACAATCTGATTGAATTTGAATCCCATTTCACAAGAGGGAACTCATACTTAGTACTATAAAACTTCTCCAAAATGTAGGCCACAGTGGAGCACTTAATATTGTGGTTACTATTATTATTATTATTAATATCATTATTATTGTTATTATTTATTTGATTTTAAGCTAAATTGATAGCAAACTGTCTTCTAAATATTTATGGATATGCAAAAGATAAATGCCATTCTTAACCTTAATCAGAGAAACCTCTTTCTATTGAAGTTCAGTGAATGCAGACACTTGTCACTGCTCAATGTACTCAGAATTAGTGACAGTTGAGTACTCTCCCTAAAAAGAGGACATTTATAGCATTCAGACAGTGTCAAAATGGGGGTGAGTAAATGTAAATCATTGAATATAAGGAGAATTGCTCTGAAGTATTTGAGAAAAGTCAGTCACTACCTTTGCAAACTCACTGCAACTGCAGACATCTTCATCAAGTCTGCTCAAGAGCAAGCCCTTTCTACTGCGAGTCATGGTTGGCTCAGGAGTTCAGAGATTCTATCTCTTACTACTAAATTATTTTTCAGTGATAGACTCAGAGATAGGGAAAATCATTTTATTCAGTTGTCAATTATGGATAATCCCAATCCAAGAGATACAATGGCTCTAGTTAAATCAAATTAGTCACAAAATCCACCCAAAATTCATGAATCTTGGAAAGACTGGTACAATGTTTTTGGCATAGTAAGAATTGAATAGAGTCAGTATGAGTGTGAGAAAGGCTAAGAAGAATGTATCCTATACATAAATAAAAACTTCAAACAATTAACAAGAAATAATGAAAAGTCACCAGGAATATGTTGTGTCTCCTATCTGGGAGAATGTTTGAGAGTCAAATGAAAGACAAGAACAGCAACAACAACAGCAATGACAACAACAAAAAGACTCATGTAGACCTGTTTCTTTCCATGGTACTTATAAATGAGCATTATTTCTTTGAAATATATTACAAATATACACATACACACATTCACACCATAGTCAATGTCCATGAGTTCTTCATCTGCATATTTAACCAACTTTGGACTGGAAATATTGAAAAACATGTTTCTTGACTGAAGATGCACTGTTATCATCTAAAATTCTAGTTCTATTGTTATACCCTCTCCATGGTAATAGAATAAATCAGCTCAAAGTATAAGCCTGAATAAATCTACCTTTCCTTAAAAATTTCCCTGACATATACTTGTTATTGCAAATATAAAAACAAATGAACAAAAATTATAGAAAATTCATTTTAAGGAAAGAGGCTATTACTGTCATGCACCTGATCATGTGGTTCTTATACCTTTGGAACTAGTTTGTAGGAGAAATGGAGAAGTTTCTAATTTTGGGCTAGAAAAGAAGTCCTCAAATACTATAAACAGGAATTAATAAGATAAGAATATCTAATTTAAGTTAGAAAGAGCAGAGAACTGGAGGATATTCCGACTATATAAAGGTATCTAAGTTTCAGGGCAACAGAGATTCTACCAAGAACTGGCCTACAGATTATTTACATTATATACCTTCAAAGAATTTGTCTGCATTTTGCCTATATCCCATGAACTCAATTTAAAAGTAACTCACATGTGTTTTTAAGGGGAAATTTTAAGGCAGAGGTATTTAATTACTTTCACAACCAAGGCAACTTATTAAAGAAAATATTTATTTGGGCTTACAATTCCAGTGGGTTAGACTCCTTGATGGTGGCATGGCAGCAGAAACAAGTGAGAGCTCATATCTCTAACCACAATCAGGAGGCAAAGAGTGAAGAGGTCATGGTTTGTGCTTTCGAAGCCTCAACCCCACCCCCTGTGACAGACCTCCTCAATAAGGGCACACATCCTAATCTTTCTCAGATACTTCCATCAACTGAAGACCAAGTACTGAAACCCATGAGTCTATGGGGCTCATTGTCATTCAAACTACCACAGAAGGATAGCATTTTGGCTGTGATATACTCATATTCAGTTCTACTGTAAACCAAAAGTGATAAATGGGCAGAAAGATAGAACAACTGTATATTTTGTCCAGAAAAGATCTGGCAAATGTTTAAACTGCAGCCCAGACACTTCTGCTCTATACTGGAACAACAGGTAAAGTGTTCCAAGGATAAGATCCTACAGAGCAAATGTTCCAACTTGTGAGAGTACAATTCAGTTGAAAGTACAAACTACAACCTCAGTATACCTCTAAAATAGCTTCCAGTTCCTGGAAAGAAACTTCCTAGGGAAATGTTTCTTTGTGGTCAGACATAGCAGCTGAGAAAACTGTGACCCAAAGGAGCCAGTCTCCTTTCCCAGTCTGGGAACAGAAATTGGTAGTGACTTCCATAGGTACTGGTATTTTTAAGCATTAAAGATAAGAGTTTGAAGGTGCTATGGAGCTTTTCTGAGGCCAGGCAATGTGTAATAGGGTCAACTACATGAAGTTGTGAGTAATACCTAAGTTGCAATGCAATCTCCCTGGTGTAATGATGGACATCCACTGATAAACATGCAAGAATAAATGGAGCTGGGTCAAGAAGAAGGCTATGTGTGCTGCCTCTGGCAGAGCTGGTTGGGAGAGGCTACCTAAGTATGGTGGTTTGAATGAGAAATGTCTCCCATAGACTTGGGCATTTGAGTACTTGATCCTAGTTAGTCATGTCATTTGGAGAGATTTATGTAATACAGCCATTCTGGATGTCACTGGAGGCAGACTTTTAGATTAGATCGACTTGCCATGGCAATTTTATCCACAGTGAATAAGGAACTTGAGAGATTACATGTTAATATCATGCATGAAGCAGAAAGAATGAAATGAACATATGTCAAGTCTATCTAATCTAAAAGTCTGCCTCCAGTGACATCCAGAATGGCCATATTCATTGCTGCTCTATTCACAAGAGCTAGGAAATGGGAACAACTTAAATGTGCATCAGTTGATGAATGGATAATGAAACTGTGGCACATATGTAAAATTAAATACTATGCAGCTACAAAGAAAAATGAAAAATCTCAGGCAAATGGATGTAACCAGACTCAGAGAGACAAATACCACATATTCTTTCTTGCTTATGTGTTTATCCTAGCTCCAAATGTTTTCATTGCAATGTAAACTTTTGTTTTTTATTTCAAGGTGACTTCTTGACAGCACTTCCCTGACCCTAATAGGCCACATTTATATCTATCTTTTTTTTTTTGGTCAAATATAATCATGGCCCAACTAAAGCCCCATATTCATATTTGACATTTTTCAGTCTTGAGAGAGAAGAACATGGGCTCATTTAGGAGGAAAATGGTTATCCGCTGGGAATGTGCCACCACCTACACTTGTGGCTACTGTCCTGGGGTGGGGCTCTCTGGAGATGGACTCTGAATTCACACATCGAAAGCTTCTGCCCACAGCAGGGAGCTCCTTTGAGATAGACTTCCAGAATTCTGTCAGTAACTGGAAGTAGAGGAAATGATTCCTGCCTTAGCCACTGGAGACCTGGAACTCCCAGACCTACCAGCAACAGGAGTCTTGTGTCTGCTACTGCAATATGACCTGAAGACTTGCTGTGCAACTGATTTCTCTTAGCTGGCAACCAAAGCTTTTTTAGTGAGCATATGGTAGTGACACTTTCAATCTCTCATCTAGGTATCTGACTTGCTGAGGACTTAGAGCAGGAATTTACCCATTTAAATTGTTATTGCCACAAGACAAATTGAAGTTCCTTTGGTTTTCCCCATGCTGTTCCACCACTTAGTTGAACTGTTAAGGCAAACTGTAAAGAATATTAGGTTAAAATCAATCTCCACCATTCCACTCAATCAACTGAATTCACCATTAATCAACTAATCAAAATCAATCAATTCACCAAAATTACAAAAATTCACTAAAATGATCTATATTTATTTATCTAGGCGTTGCAAGTTTAAGGCATTTAAATTTTGTTTTTATTTTCATGGAGAACATCTTTTTGTGTTAGCTACTGCAAACAATAGGACTAGACTACCTCTTTTTCTTTATTACAAGTAAGTCGATATGCGATTTCATGCCTGTATTCCTAATATTTGAGAATTTGAGGCAGGAGAATTGTCATGATCTTGTGGAAATCCTGACAACTCTACTGAGTTCTACATGAGCTTGTTTCAAAACTAATAGATTTTTAAAAATAAAGATAGAATTTTTAAGAGAATCAATTTGGGAATATTTACTTTCTTTACTGTGGCTGAGGATGGGTTGAAAATGTTAGTGCAGTTTGGATGGATACTGTTACTTTCCAACTGCTGTGAGCATGAGTCTTCTGATAAACAGTCTTCTGTCCTCACAGTTCACTTATATTTAAATGCTTTCTGTTTTCTGCAAATGCTAATATTTATGAATTCTTTAAAAGTTTCCTCTTACTGATTGTTTGTCTCTAAAGCATAAATTGATGAAATCACTTGTGATAAATAGGTGGTAGTTACAGCAGGCTATAGAAATGACACTAATTATTTTCCATTAAATTAATTTACAATATCTAAGTTATCTGAAATCATGAGAAGAAATTATTAGCAAGCATGTTTCTACTGATTTAACCATTCCTATCTTTAAAGGACAAGAGCCAGAATATAGTACTTTAGTTTTCTAAGATTTTCTTGGATTGCATGCATGTTACAGTTCATTAATAAAACACAGAAATATTTTTCTTTTGTGTTAAGAATAAATGTACATTTTCTTAGCTACAAATAAAGGATTCTTTGCTCTAGCTATTGCTAGGGAGTTCTGAGTACACAGACAGAAGATGTGTTGAAACCTATGTGAATGGTTCTTTTGTCACAAACAGGAAGTGTTTTTTTTTTCACATAATGTATACCTCACACAATGAGATATATATCTTTTGTTGTTGCTTAAAACAGATATGTGTGCACTGTGGGATTATGGGATAGTACAGAATTTTTAGAAGAGGCAATTTTCTGAAGCACAGTTTGAAGCTCTGTGTCATTGCACTAATAGCTATAAAATTACAGGAGCTAAGATAGCACGCTGGCATCAGGATTGTCCATGGCAGCTGGAAATGTAGTGGCTCCAGCCTCCCAAAAACCTATGGTGATCTTTAAATAAGAAGTCTTGCTGACTCTGAGACTCAGGTAGGGCTCCACGTGACAGGGTGCTTTACAGGCATAGCCACAATGGTAGTTTAAAAATCAGTTATATTTTGGGACACTACCTACAAAACTATTCCTATCTTCTAATCCTCCATAGGAAACTAACTTCAAAAATCTTTTAGTCATGGTCATAGTGATTTGCATACCATAGCCAAGAAGAATATCACCTACCAAACCAAGAAAACAATGCTTTGTTACTTGAAAATATATGGATCTAGGGACTTTAAACATTGGAAATTAGAGTATGGATTATATTGGGATGTTTCTCTTTGATAGTATTAAGGGAGCAATTATATTTGTCAGTAAAATCCAGGATAAGATACTTCAGAATGTTTAGCTGTAAGTGGGAATTTCCTTTTATTCACCTTCCTCCAGTGCTCAGGGATCATTGTAAAACAGGAGGCAGAAAGAGTGTAAGACACAGAGGTAGTGGATGGCTACAAATAAAGAACGAATCCTGGACACACAGTGAAGTTGAATATATGAACTCACAACAGTTGTGATAACATATACAATACTTGGACATGCTCAAATCAGAATAAATGCCAACATAGACAAAACAAGTGAAGTCTCATACCTAGTTGAGGGACTACTGGCAATTGATAGCTTCTGGGAAAAGGAGAATAATTTCTTGTTAATAATAGTATCTTGTTTGCTAAATTAAAATATAATAAAAGCATATCCTCCTGATGGTTTGCTTCTGTGAACTTGACAAAATGGTAGACTGTTGGAGTTAGTCTTGTATGTTTTGTGTTCAGAAACTGAGTTCTGTGTCCCTTTACAGACTGCAATCTGATCTTCGTGCACTGTTTTAAAGAATGTTCTGTAAGAATGCTCCCCAATAATCTCTGAGTAGTTAATAAAAGACTAGAGCCTGTGATTGGATATGAGTAGGAGGTCTCAGGTGGAACCACAAGGAGAAGGACAGAGGATGTGGAAGGAACAGCTCATCATGAGGTGAGATGGACCTTGAGCATGTAGGCAAGAGAAGCTAACCCTGACAATACACATGGAGCTGAATAAGAAAATGTTGGCAAGTAATAGGGGTATTTATTTGGTATTAATTTTCCAGGTGGGTCAAAATAGCTCAACACCTGGTCAGCACAGTGCCGGGAGCTTGTATGTAAACCGTCAGTTTCTGTGTCCTTTATTTGGGAGCTAAATGGAAAAGAGTGGGGCAGAAACCCCCCTTAAAAGTACACCAATAGAAGACAGGTCTGGAAAGAGAGAATATTAACTGAGAAAATGCTACCATAAAACCTGCTTGTAGGCTAGATCTGTGGAGCATTTTCTTGATGATATAGAAAGGTCCAGCCCACTGTTGGCCACACAACTTCCTAAGAAGATGATGCTGGGTATATAAGAAAGCAGGTTTACAAAGAATGAAACTGGAATTTCTCCATGTCTTCTCCTTACAGTTCCTGTCTCCAGGTTCCTGCCTTGATTTTCTGCTCTGACTTCTGTTAATGATGGACTATGACCTGGGAGTTGAAAGTAGAAAATGTTGAGGTTTTGTCTTTTATTGTCTATTGTAATGCTAAGTGCATCGCCCAAGACCTGGAGTCTGCATGTAGCCCCTGGAACCTTGCACCCCAAGTTAATTCTGACTGGTGAATAAAGATGCTGAAAGCCAATAGCTGGTCAGAAAGACATAAGTGGGGTTGAGTTTTTTGGGCTAAAGGAAAGCATGAGGAGAGGAGAAGAAAGCCTACTGGAAGAAGAACAAATGGGCAGGAGGGAGAAGGAGAGCAGCCATGGGCTAGAGGCCAAGAGACTGTGACCTAGAGGGTTGCCAAGTTGGAGTTGAGAGCATCCTAGATGAAACATAGTAAATAGTGAGTGATGGTTTGAGGTTATCAATAGAAAGGTAGATTCTAACAGCATGGAGGCTTGACAGCTGCCCAGTTCTTGTGCTGCCTAAGGCATATTTTAAGATACAAAGGCTGTGAATATCCTTCATCTGGGAACATAAATGGTCTAAGAGAGCAAAGAAACCCCAGACCAGGATTATTAAATATTACTACAGGAAAGAAACATTTTTCTGACAAAGGTGCTTTCTGTTTGATCATGGCAATAGAAAACTAAAACACACTTCCTTTCCATTCTTCCCTCCAACTCCTCCTTGAACTCCCTTTCTCTCCTTAAAATTAATTTCTTCCTCCTCCTCCTTCTTGTCCTTCTCCTCTGTCTTCCTTTTTCTGTTTGGTCAGACACACACACACATACACACACACACACACACACACAAGCCATCCTGCTCATTCTATATAATGTTATTTGAATGTATATGATCTCAAAGCTGACAACTTATTATTAAAATATCAACTGAGGGGAATTTTCCTAGGGAAGAATGTTTCTCCTGCTCTTAGCATCCCCCATTTGCTCTTAGTTCCTTTTCTACGGTTGAATCCACTTGAGCTTTAAATTATTTACCATTAAATGTGTTGTTAGCTGTGGAGATGTCATTTGATTTATTGACTTTTTTTTTCTTGTAGAAATTTTTATTAGGAAAAGATGTGAATTTTCTGACATGTGTTTTCTTTGTCTACTAAAATGGTCATTTAGTTTCCTCTCCCATTCTTTTAATATAGTCAGTCATGTTTTGTGATAGATTACTTGGCGTATACCAAACTATAATTAGCCCTGTGATAATAATGAATCATTTTTGAGACAAAGTCTCATTATGTAACACTGGCTGACCTGGAACTTATAAAGATCTACCTGCTTTAGTGTTGGAATTAAAGATAAATATACAATGTTATGTATACATGCTATACTAATGTATTATTAAAGCTAGTTTGCTTTTATTTCATCATGATTTTTAAAAATCAGTGTACAAGAGAAATATTAGAACACCATTATCTGGCTTTGGTATCACTATTCGATATTAGTCCTCTATTGGATGTGAGATTGGTAAAGATCTTTTTCCAATCTGTTGGTTGCCATTTTGTCCTATTGACAGTGTCCTTTGCCTTACAAAAACATTGCATGAAAAACATTGCCTTACAAAAACATTTAATGAAGTCCCATTTGTCAATTCTTGATGTTAGAGCATAAACCATACAAAATATCAACAAAACCAGGAGTTGGTTCTCTGAGAAAATCAACAGGATAGATAAACCCTTAGCCAGATTAACCAGAGGGAACAGAGACAGTATCCAAATTAACAAAATCAGAACTGAAAAGGGAGACATAACAACAGAAACTGAGGAAATTCAAAAAATCATCAGATCCTACTACAAAGGCCTATACTCAATAAAACTGGAAAATCTGGATGAAATGGACAATTTTCTAGACAGATACCAGGTACCAAAGTTAAATCGGGAGCAAATAAACCATCTAAAGAGTCCCATAACCCCTAAAGAAATAGCATCAGTCATAAAAAGTCTCCCTACCAAAAAAAGCCCAGGACCAGATGGTTTTAGCACAGAATTCTATCAGACCTTCAAGGAAGATCTAATACTAATTCTCTTCAAACTATTGCACAAAATAGAAACAGAAGGAACACTACCCAATTATTCTATGAAGCTATAATCACACTCATACTTAAACCTCACAAAGACCCAACAAAAAAGAGAACTTCAGACCAATCTTCCTTATGAATATCGAAGCAAAAATACTTAATAAAATTCTAGCAAACCGAATCGAAGAACACATCAAAACAATCATCCATCATGAAATCATCCCAGGAATGCAGGGATGGTACAATATTCGAAAACCATCAATGTAATCCACTATAAAACAAAGAAAAACCACAATGATCATCTCACTATATGCTGAGAAAGCATTAGACAAAATTCAACATCCCTTCATGGTAAAAGTCTTGGAAAGATCAGGAATTCAAAGCCCATGCCAAACATAGTAAAAGCAATATACAGCAAGCCAGTAGCCAACATCAAACTAAATGGAGAGAAACTTGAAGCAATCCCACTAAATCAGGGAGTAGAAAAGGCTGCCCACTCTCTCCCTACCTATTCAATATAATACTGGAAGTCCTAGCCAGAGCAATTAGACAACAAAAAGAAGTCAAAGGAATACAAATAGGAAAGGAAGAAGTCAACATATCACTATTTACAGATGATAGGATAGTATACTTAAGTGACCCCAGAACTTCCACCAGAGAACTCCTAAACCTGATAAACAACTTCAGCAAAGTGCGGGTTATATATTCAACTCAAACAAATCAGTAAACTTCCTCTACTTGAAAGATAAACAGGCTGAAAAAGAAATTAGGGAAATGACACCCTTCACAATAGTTACAAATAATATAAAATACCTCCGTGTGAATCTAACCAAGCAAGTGAAAAATCTGTATGACAAGAACTTCAAGTCTCTGAAGAAAGAAATCAAAGAAATCTCAGGAAATGGAAAGATCTCCCATGCTCATGGATCGGCAGGATTAATATAGTAAAAATGGCCATCTTGCCAAAAGCAATCTACAGAGTCAATGCAATCCCCATTAAAATACCAACTAAATTCTTCACAGAACAAGAAAGAGAAGTTCTCAAATTTATTTGGAATAACAAAAACCCAGGATACCAAAAACTATTCTCAACAATAAAAATACTTCTGGAGGAATCACCATCCCTGACCTCAAGCGGTACTACAGAGCAATAGTAATAAAAACGCCTGGTATTGGTACAGGGACAGGCAAGAAGATCAGTGGAATACAGTTGAAGGCCCAGAAATGAACCCACACACCTATGGCCATTTGATCTTTGACAAAGGAGCTGATACCATCCAGTGTAACAAGGACAGCATTTTCAACAAATGGTGCTGGTTCAACTGGAGGACAACATGTAGAAGAATGCAAATTGATCCATTCTTATCTCCTTGTACAAAGCTCAAGTCCAAGTGGATAAAGGACCTTCACATAAATCCAGACACACTGAAACTAATAGAAGAGAAGGTGGGGAAGACCCTCGAATACCTAGGCACAGGGGAAAAGTTCCTGAACAGATCACAAATGGCTTATGCCCCTAGGCTTTTCAATGACTTATTTGGCTTCACACAGATCATGGTTCAAGAATGGAGCTGTGTGAAGAGAATTCTGAGTGATTGTGATTTAAAAAAAAAAAAAAAAAAAAAAAAAAAAAGACAAGTATTCTGTGACCTCAGCTTCTTTAGAACTTCAGAACACATGATTGTTCCTGGAGTGCCCTCCTTAGCTGTTACAGGTAGGAGTGAGTTTGTTTCAGGTTTCCCATTGCCACTTGTGTTATTTAGAATATGTACAGGATGAACTCATGTGAATTGTACTCTTATGATCTGTTTCTCAAGGCTCAGAATATAAATTGTCTGATGCTATAAATTAAGTTGACTGTTGGCTAAGATTTCAGTCAGCCTCGTTCATTGGCTCCATTCTTCCATGTTCCACCATCTCTAGAGCAGTGACATGCTTCTTTGTTGGTACGTTAAATTCTTTTTCCTGATCAATGTTTCTGAAGTTATGTGTCTATAGAAAGCTCTGTGTTATTAATTTGTCTATAATAGCTTCTTGTGATTTTTTTGCATTTTCTTATAATGTACTAATTTTATTTGAATTATATTTGAAATTCTTATACTGCTTATATATTTTTGGTCTTATCTTTTTTCAGGATTTATTTTATTTTTAATATTTTTATTGATTGTCTGAAAACTTAACACAATGTGTCTTGGTCATATTCACTCCCACTTCTCCCTCCAGCTTCTCCCTTATCCACTCTTGACAATCCCCTTCCCAATTTGTGCCTTCCTTTCAAGAAATAAAACACCATCTCCCATTTGTGTGATGCATATACTCACAGGTGTTGGACTATCCACAGGAGCATTGCCAATATATTTGGGCCACATAACAAAAGAAAACTGACTCTCCCTTCCTCAGAAGTCATCAAGCATCAATATCTTCTCAGTTAGGGAAAGAAGCTTCTGCGTCCTTCCCCCACTTAATGATAGCATATTGACTGGCTTAATCTTGGGAGGGTCTTATGCAGAACACTTTCTACATTTTCTATATAATATAAAAGTTAGCAGAGAAAAGCTTCCCAATCAGCACCACATCTTGTGAACAGAGTATATATATAGTGTCTTTAGCAATAGGATCTTACCATCAAGTTCTAATAGGCAGCCAAACCCAAACACAATAAAAGTGTTGTTTTGATGGTTCTGGGACCCCACTGACTGTAAGGCCATGAAAGTGGTCTTGGTTTTTGGTAGAAGTGCTGGCTGGAAGTAGCTTGGAGACCCAGTAAGGGATGGGTATTTATTCCACCAAGCTCTCAGAATCCAGGCTCCTAACACGTGGCATGGAACTCCATTGACCTGCACTGTTCAGTCATATAGGGCAATGCAGCCTCTCCCAAAGAGCACAGGCAGAGGGTGTGACTACAGGCCTCAGACCCTAGAGAGATTTGCATACTAATGAGATACCTGAAAGCCAGAGGGTGGAGCCAATTAAGCATTCTCTCCCAGACCCTTCTCTTTTCTCCCTCCCTGTTTAATTCAGGTCTGCCCTGAGTTTCCTGGTGCTGTGTGCAGAGTGAACTCAGTCAAGATTCCAGCACTCCAGTCTCTTTGGAGCTGTAATAATCACAATAGCCCAACAAGATTTAAGAACCCATGCCTGCGCCCATGCATGAGCTAATCATAGCCTGCAACTGACCATTAACTTAGGGAGGGCTCACATATCTAGCAAGCCACAACTTTTGGGGAGAATATTACCCTGTGTTGAGTAACTCCAATAAAATAAAAATGTGTGTGTGTGCATGAATGTGTGTTGTGTGAATGTTTCTGTGTGTGTGTGTGTGTGTGTGTGTGTGTGTGTATGAAGGATGATTTTCTTTGTGGTTTTACAAGCAAGTTATTCAGTTTTATTTACCTAGTCAGTTTTCCTAGTCTTTATTTCATTTATTTCTTTAATATTTCTTTCTTATTTACTTCAGATTTGGTTTGTCTCTCTCTCTCTTTTTTTTTACTACTAAGTTCTTACATAAATCTGTTAATTTGAGATCTCCTTTTAATGCAGCTTTTCTTATAAACTTCCTCTTAGAGCAGTTTTTTGCTGCATCTCTTTGAACAAATATGTTCCATGTTCATATCATATTGAATTTTTTTTACTGGATTGAGCTTTTAATTGCTATCTCTTCTTAAGGTAGAAGTTAGATTCAAATAGTACAATATTTGAAGTATTTAAAATACAAAATTGCAAGTACACACTTGTAAATATCTAATAAATATAGAAAATATCACAAGAAAAATACTCTGAGGAAAAATAACAACAAAGCACTCCAAAATTATGAAGTTTAGTGAATCTGAGTGCAGGAATTTCACACTGGTTGTTCCAAAAATGAAAAATAACTGAAATTAAAATATCCAACATTCTACTTCATGAAAATGGAAAAAGAGTAGCCAAATTTCATAAAAAATAAGAAAACAATACAGAACTTCAGCAATGTGATGTTGATACAGAAAAACAATCA
This sequence comes from Mastomys natalensis, assembly GCA_021653895.1. Classification (NCBI taxonomy): domain Eukaryota; kingdom Metazoa; phylum Chordata; class Mammalia; order Rodentia; family Muridae; genus Mastomys; species Mastomys natalensis. The sequence continues at coordinate 188,277 of JAJTUV010000471.1, read as the reverse complement.
CAATTGACATATCAGTTACACTATTCATGAGAGTTACACTAATTATGAGAGAAGATTGAAACTACCAACACAAGAAGGAAAATAATTGTCCCAACCCTACTGACATAAGAGATACTGTAAAGGACTGCTGTGGATAATTGAATTGCCATATATTCCCAAGGGAGATGAAATAGGCAATTCCTAGAAATTTCTATCACTAATAAAAACTCTGAGTTTCAGAAGTTTTATAATTGGATTCAGATAAATATTTAGGAAAATTTGAAAATGTTTATTTATAAAAATTGTCCATAAATACTCTGTAGCTAAATATGGTAGCTCAATATATAAACCCAGCATGTGGGAACCTAAGGAGGAGAGGTACAGCAATATTACACTAGATTATGTAATAAATTCTAGGCCAATCTAGACTATAGAGAAGACCTGATCTTTAAAAAAAAAAGTACAACTAAAGAGAAACCAACTCTGTAAAAACAATATTACCTTAATGTCAAAACAAAACAAAAATACCTTAATCAAAGGCTATTGTGCTGATGTAAGGATCCAAAATAAAATGTTTGGATGAAGCATGCGTCAACACATACATAACAGTATGAAGGACAAATAAATTATCTAAATATATACAGAAATAGCACTTGGCAAAAAATATAATATTGCTTTAAGATTAAAAACTCTTCAAGTGGGAATTGAGAGAATCCTTCAGCTTTCAAAGGGTGTCTACATATAGTAAAGGACTTGTATTTCCTAACTCTGTGATACTGAATGCTTTTTCTTAAGATCATGAGTAAATCTAGCATGTCCATGTCACCATTTCAAGTATGTACTGAGTTCCTTTTCAGTCAGTGATGCAAACAATAGAATTGCATTTTATTATAAGGGAAAACTTCCTAATGACACATGCTGGTATACTGGAGAATCTGGAGAAATGCACTGACAATTACTAAAAACAGCAATCCCAGGATGGTTGTGGGTCTGAGTAAAGAAATAGATAACACTTACTTATATTACTATAGGTATGATATAAAAGGAAATGGAGTTGAGATTATGATTGTATTTATACAGCATCAAAATTAATACATGATACAAGCTGGTGAGTAAAGGCACTTGTGGACACCCCTGACCACCTGTGGTCAATATTAAGTTGTAAGAAGCTTCCAATTTTATTTACAAATGTTTGTAGCAAATATTAATAAATCACTATTAGAGTGAATAAAATAGAAATCCACCAATTCTACACATAGCAAGTAGACCGTTTTTATATTAAGAACTATGAAGGATTAGAAAAATGGCTTAGTAGGTAAAGATTTTGCCTTTTTCACATAAAACCAGAATTTAGTTCTTAGCATCAACATTAAAAGCCAAGTGTGCTGGCACACACATGTAATCCCAGATCCAGGACAGAGGAAACAATTAGACCTTGGTCACTGGTCAGCCATTGATGAGCTCCCTACCAATGATGACTACTTGAACTGATATGGAAGCCTTCTCTGTGAAGACCAACTCTCATAGTATCAGAAGATGATATGCAAGCTACCAGGATAGAAATAAGCCCAACTGTAAAGCCTACAAATCTCCAACAAGGTATCCCTGATGATACAATAATGCCCTTCTTAGAGGCAACAAATAGATCTTCTTGGAATTAGTCCTGCAAGAGATGTCCTTGTGGCTGCATTGCTCCTACATTTCCACTCTTTTGTTTTTCAATTTTGACAGCCAGTGCTCCATTGCCTTGACATAGTTGACCCCACCTCAGAGGATTTCTAGTGGATTGGACTGTGAATGTCTTAGGTTGTTCTATCTTCCAGGATCTTAATCATCATTGACTACCAGCCCTCAAAGAGATATCCCTCTGGAGGCATATCACACAAGGCAGAGATGAGGAACAGCCTACATGGTGGTCTCACGGATCTCTGCCATGCAGGCTTTGATCACTTCCTTAGCGGGGCTCATTTTGAGAGCCATCAGCACCTGGAGAGTTGCCTTATTTATTGAACACATCCTGGAGATATGCAGCATAAGACACTTAAAGAAAATAATTATTAATATGACAATTCCTCTCATCATAGTGTTAAGTGACAATCCATGAGTAATCAAAAATCTAAAAACAAAAGGAGGAACGGCAGTGGTCACTTCTAGGTAAACACCTAGTAGCCAATAGTTTTTACCTGAAAGGGTTAACATTTTCTTTATTTGTGTGATAGTATAAAATCTACCTAAAGTGAACCTATCAGGGAGTTCATCCCTGAAGAACACCAACTATTCACATGTCAGCGGGACCTCTTGTCTGTACATCTTTATCTAGTTATATGAGTTTATGAAACTTTGACCATCCACCTTGGTGTATGAACTGTAGTGTCATTAGACAAGTCTTGTTTAGGTGACACCTTATTAACATGTCATTGTTGCTGCTATCTTCTAATATCCTGAAGATAATGTTTAGCCCCTTTATCAGCAAATTCCTCTGAGCTATAAATGTTGAGATTGGATTTTATGTGTGCCAAGGGGAGTTTGGAATATGTAATACCTTATTTTCTGTATCATGACTACTTGTGAATCTCAGTAATAGTTTACAACTGTTGTAAAAGAAACTTCTTTGATGAGGAGCAAGAGTTATACTTATCTTTGAGTATAAGAATTAGCATTTAGAATGCAGTTAGAAATTATATTACTTTGGAAAAGTAAAGTAGCAGTGGCCACCTCTAAGTAAATGCTGGGGTCTGCACAGTCACAAAGTCATCTCCTGCAGGAAGATCTAATTGAAGACTGCCCGAGAGACCAAGGATTGCTGATGTAGACAATGACAGCCAATTGGGAACTGCTGTTTAAAGAGATACTTTCTTGGGACCAATGAGGCATGGGTGAATGGTATTAAAAGAATGTACAGCAGCATTCAGATGAGTTTGCTATGACATTTCTCACCTGTTCCTGGAGTCTGTTTTTGATACCATGACATTTAACTTCCAAACCCCAAAGGCAGGTAGGGTTGAGCAGTGAGTAGTCCAGGGAACAGGCAGCGGAAGTGTATGATCTTTTGTTTATATGCTAGTATTTGCATATTTAGTCAAAAAGTTGGCATCTATGTACCTTAGAAATAGTGATTCTTAGGTTTCTTTGTGTTTATGTGTCTAGTTTGTTTTTGTTTGTTGTTTGTTTGTAGTGTTCTACCTATTTTTGATATTAGACTAGTTCTAGTTGCATTGGAGTTTGTAAATGTTACTTCTGTTATTTTGTCTTCATTTTAAAAATTATTTGTTCTAAGGAACTGCCAGACTGATTTCCAGAGTGGTTGTACCAGCTGGCAATCCCATCAGCAATGGAGGAGTGTTCTCTTTCTCAACATCCTCACCAGCATCTGCTGTCACATGAGTTTTTGATCTTAGCCATTCTGACTAGTGTGAGGTGGAATCTCAGGGTTGTTTTGATTTGCATTTCTCTGATAACTATGGATATCAAACATTTATTTAGGTAGTTCTTGGCCATTCCCTATTGTACTACCTGAGGACCCAGCCATACCACTCCTGGGCATATATCCAAAAGATGCTTCACATATAACAAGGAGAATTGCTTTCACTATGTTCATAGGAGCCTTATTTATAATAACCAGAAGCTGTAAACAACCCAGATGTTGTTCAAAAGAGGAATGGATACAGAAAATGTGGCAAAAATACACAATGGGGTACTGTTCAGCTATTAAAACCAATGACTTCATGAAATTCTTAGGCAAACAGATGGAATTTGAAAAATATCATCCAGAGTGAGATAACCCAGTCACAAAAGAACACACATGGTATACACTCACTGATAAGTGGATATTAGACACAAAGCTCAGAATACCGAAGATACAACTCACAGACCATATGAAGCTCAAGAAGAAGGAAAACGAAAGTATGGATGCTTCAGTCCTCCTTAGAAGGGGGAACAAAATAATCATGGGAGAAAGAGAAAGGGAGGCCAGGATCATATGTGGGAGAAGACAGGGCAGATTTACAGTGGGTCAGGAAATTGAACAGAGGTGTGTAGCAATGGGGGATGGGGAACTGGTAGCCACCAGAAAGTCCCAGACCTCAGGAAAGCAAGAGGCACCCAGGACCCACCAGGGATGGCATTAGCTGTAATACCCAACAAAGAGGAGAGAGAACCAGCAGAGACCATATCCAGAGTTTGGCACGACCCCCAGTTAAGGGATAGGGCAACCCACCCATCTCCAAAATTTTAACCTAGAATTGCTGCTGTCTAAAGGAAATACAGGGACAAAGTGTGGAGCAGAGACTGAAGCAAAGGCCATCCAGAGACTTCCCCACCTGGGGATCCATCCCATATGAAGCCATCAAACCCAGACACTATTGCTTATGTCAAGAAATATTTGATGACAGGAGCCTGATATAGCTGTCTCCTGAGAGCTGGCTCCTGTGCCAGAGCCTGACCAATGCAGATGGGATGCTTGCAGCCAACCATTAGATTGAATACAGAGACCTCAATGGAGGAGTTAGCGGGAAGAGTGAAGGAGCTGAAGGGGTTTGCAACCCCATAGGAAGAACAACAATATTAACCAACTAGACCTCTCAGAGCTCCCAAGGACTAAATGACTAACCCAAGGACTAGCTAACACATGGAGGGACTCATGGTTCCAGCTGCATATGTAGCAGAGGATGGCCTTCTCTGGCATCAGTGAGGTGGTTGGCCCTTGGTACTGTGACCGTTCGATGCTCCAGTGTAGGTGAATGCTAGAGTGATGAGGCAGGAGTGGGTGGATGGGTAGTGGAGCACCATCATAGAAACATAGTGCATTGGTGAAGGGGAAACTGGGAACAGGGATAACATTTGAAATTTAAATAAATGAAATAACCAATAAAAAATTAAAAATAATTTTTTTGTAGTTCTTTGAATGTCTTGACAAATTCTGCTGCAAATCTACCTGAAACTAGTTTTATTTGGTTATAAGGGTCTTTGTTGTTGTTTTTGTCTGTGTGTGTGTGTTTGTTTTGTATTGTCTCAATTTAAAATTTTATTTTTTTTATAATTCTGTTGAAGTTGTTATCATTTTATTGGTTTAATTTTGGTTATTTAGATAAATTTAGGAATTTATTGGCTAACATAATTTATTAATTAACTTAGTGGACATGTTTTTAGAGTTTTGCCTTATAATGTTTTAAATTTCTGTTATGCATTGTAATGTTTCTCTATTCATATTTGATTCTAATAATTTAGCTTTTCTCTTTCTTTTGCTTAATTGTGCCAAGGGTCTATTGATCTATGTTTATCTTTTCCCACAACTAGCTCTTTTATTAGTTCATTCTTTGATTTGTTTTCATTGGTTCAATTTAAAAAATATTCTGTTCTAATTTATATTATTTCTTTGGCTCAGACCTAGATTGTTTCTTTTTCTTTTTCTTAAGTTGAACTATTTTTGCGCTTCCTGATTTTTTTTTCCTTATGTATGAGCACTTAGAGATACAAATTTCCCTCTTAGGACTGCTTTCACAATGTGTTTTTAGACTTTCTTCATATGTTTTCTAAATTCAGGTGTTGCATACTATATAAATTTATTCATTATAGATATATATCCACAGATACTTCATTTCTGTTTCTCCCAACTTTCAATAAAATGGTTGTTAGCTATTCCATATGCAGATGGCCTAAAAATCATCCACACTGCACACTTACACATTCTCTCTCAAAACAATGTCTATAACATGACACACAACTGTGTTCTAAAACCTGATGTTTCTAAAGTGTATATTTCTATTGCTAAACCAATCTAACAAACAGGTAAAACAACCCAAAAAGCCAGAAAGTTGAACAGGGTCAACAATGCAGATACATTGCCTAGATTTCTTTTTAGACCATAAGAAACATCATACATCTTACTTTGAATAAGATGAATAGAATATGATTTCTGAGCAAAGGAAAACTTTAGTATGTAAATAAATACAGACAGGTCCTATTGAAGTACCTAGCATTAGGAATATTATTATGCATACAAAAAAGAGTATTTATATGAAACAGTCAAGTTAATATTTTCTATAAAAGATAAGCATTATTATAAGACCTCAGTAAATTACATTTATTTTTATTATTTAAATTTTATTTATTATTCTTTTTTTTTTACTTATTCACTTTACATAGCACTCACTGACACCTTCCCAGTTACCCCCTCCCATAACCCTTCATCCATCTCACCTTCCCTTCTCCTCTGAGCCAGGGACCCCTTGATTATCCCCCTAACCTGGCAGGGCAGTTCAAGTCTCTGTGAGACTATGCATTTTGTCTTCCACTGAAGCCAGACAAAGCAGCCTAGGTAGAAGAACATATCCCATATACAGGCAACAGCTTTGGGATAGCCCTTATTCCAGTTGTTTAGGAGCCACTTGAAGAACAAGCTGTACATCTGCTACCTATGTGTGGGGAGGCCTGAGTTCTACCAGTATACGCTCTTTGGTTGGTGGTTCAGACTCTGAGAACCCAAAGGATCCAGGTTAGCTGACTTTTTCTCATCTTTCTGCCTGTGGATTCAGAAGTAGAACTCTCAGCTATTTCTCTAGCAACCTATATGCTGCCATGCTTCCTGCTCTGATGACTATGGATTAAACTACTGAAACTGTAAGCCTGCTCCATTTAAATGTTTCCTTTATCTCAGTTGCTGTGGTCATGGTGTCTTTTTACAGCAATAGAATCCTGACTAAGACAAGCCCTAGTCTTGGGCTATCTTTAGTCCTTTTGATGGTTATTCATTGCTCACACCTCAGTCTAACACCATTCATTTGATAATCAAGAAAAATTTTACAATGTGTTCTTAACTCAATGCTAGCTTCTAAAAGATGAGACTGATGTCAGATAGCATCTAAAACCTATAGCTTTAAATCCCATCCCCATTATCTGCTGTGTCTACCAGTGTTCTTGGCAAATGCCTTTGCTTATGACATTTTTTATCCTGTGACTATTAAACATTCACAAGACAGTTCCACATTGTACATATCAGTCAGAGCAGTGAACATCTGTGTTGGTAGGTCATGGTCATTCATATTTGGCTATACCAATCTCTCATTCTCACTGTACTGAGAACTGTTTTATAGCTATGCAATGGAAATGAAAGTATATAAAGTCTGAGATAAGCTGGATGTTTAAAAATTAGTGTTTATGGTATGTTCCAATTATCAAAGAGAGGGAGAGAGGGAGGAGGAGAGGAGAGAGAGAGAGAGAGAGAGAGAGAGAGAGAGAGAGAGAGAAAGAGAGAGAGAGAGAATTAACAAATTGATTAAAATAATATAATGTGGATGAAAAAACATTGGCCAGTGAGTTGAGTGGCTGCTTAAAAAAGGATGTTTTCTGGCTCTGGAGCAACAATTATCAATAGTATTCTATGAATAGCTACTAAAATACAAAGTAATAAATTGAGTAGTCTCAAAAATACAGCCTGTATCTTGACCAGTGAAAGAATGAAAGAAAGTTGTAAAAACATCTTATGATTTCAAAATAAACAGTACTAAGGCAATCGAGAAAATGTTTTAAGTTTCCACCATGGATCTCAGTTTGGTGTGATGAGATAAATGTAATGTTGATCCTAAACTTGAAGGAATAAATGAGAGATAGTCAGACAGACAGACAGACAGACAAAATCAAAGATATAGAACTAAGCCTCATTCTGAACTTAGTCCAAATGTTGAAAAATAAAATTGAGGATATGACTTTAGAGAACAAACTCTGTTGAGAGGTGCAGTCCAGCAAGAGCCTGAGTGTATCCCAGAAGGCTCAGCCAGAAATCATTGTGGCAAGGACACCACAGACTCAACAGGCAGGGCACTATGCCAAGCTTGAGACTGTGAAACCACTAGACTCAGCATCAGGGAGCTGTGTCCTGAGGGAGGAAATGCAATTCTACTGTAAAGAATGGCCTGTGAAGTGGGATGGAGCAGAGACAGTGAAAATGGCCAATCAGTAACTGGTCTAACTTGAGACCCATCTCATGGACAAGGCCAAATCCCTAACACTATTAATTTCAAACATCTTAGGTTCATTTAAAATACTGACTTGTTTAAATGCTAAGTTTCAGAAGTCATCATTGTTGGCTCCATATAAATTTTGAAGATTTTTTTATAGGAAAGTGTCATTAACATACTTAACTGTTTTTTAATATCTGTCCAAATCTCTTTCCAATTAGCAATAAAGAAAAATTTCTTACTGAGAATAATGATGTATGTATTAATTTTGAAAACTCTAAAAGCCTATTTATAGCTTACATGCCATATGTATCCTTTGTTCTTAATTGCTTTGGTCATTATTCTAATCCTTTTGTGTAGTCATTAATTAGAAATCCTGGAGCTTGGCAGCTGCAGCATATGCATCATTAAGACTATTAACAGTACATTCTATTTTACTTCCCATGCAAATTACTTGCAAAGTCAGGTATTTTATATTTCCTGAATATAAGAGACATACTCTGTAGAGCCAAGTAATTTTTAGTATATTTAAAATCCAATATATTATAATACATTTTCCTAAATTTGCAATGAAAAAGAATCAGATTTGGCATATATGTTATTACACTTAGGAGTCACAGTTTCTGTCCTAACAAGCCAAATTCATCATCTCATCTCTAGCAAACCAAAATGGCCAAATTAGTAGTGAAAAACAGGAATCAGTGTTTTTCAGTCAGTGTGTCCATATTGTGAAGGGAAATGAGGGACAGAAAATCCTATGAACTCATTCTACTTCCAATCCCCCTCCAGGCTTCTAATGTGAGGTGATGGTTAACCAAAAGGCAAGAAATCTGAATTGCTGCCTTCTGGCTACGGTGTGTTCCCCACTGGCTCCACTATCAGTCTCTCCTGCTGGCCACCTGACAGGTTGTGTGAATCATTCTTGAGGAGATAAATTCTTTCTCCCTGGGCCTTCAGTGCTTCAGTGCTAATAGTGCTTCAGCAGTTTCTTCTTCCAGTTGGAGGTCTCCTGGGGAATAATATTTTGGGGAATATATTTATTAAATCTGATAACTAAAGAGTGGAACATAAATGTGTCTTTCGTATATATTGATTTCAGTCAGGCAGAGAGTTTACATGTGTTCTTATTAATCCCTTTAAAAACCATAACTCACCTAGACGTTGTTTATAGTAACAAGATTGATGATTTGCTCTACTTATAATATTATATACATTTTCATGTCATGAGTGGCAACTCACTGAATTTTTGAATGATTCATCATCTTATAATATTTAAATATAAGAATAATTGAATATATTCAGATTATTTGAATTATAAACAATCACTCAGTCCAAAACACTTTGAAATTCTGGAAGTAAAATTCTACATCAGTAGTCTCTTTTAAGAACATGTTCAGATAGATGTTATTGCATATTTTAAATTGCAGTACATTTTATATAATTAATAAAATTACAATGGCATTTATATTTTTCTTTAGTAATACAGAATTATTCTTTGTGGAATTTAGAAGGCAATTAGTGTAGAAAGGAGAGCAATCTTTGAGTCTGGATACAAACAAAAAATGTAATGGGAAAAGGAAGACATCTTTACCCCATAATCTGATCCAAGTTCCTCAATAGTTGAGTCATGAATTTGAGTAATTTAACAACTTTTCTGTTAGAAGTATCTATATACAGACATTCCTTTTATTCAGAAGTTTTTAAGTAAAAATGTTAAAAACAATGTCAATGCATAAATAAGCATTTTCTCCTCTTCAGTCTGTAAAACAATTATCTGAGAGTCTTAGAAGAAACTTCATTTTCTGTAAAACACATAATTTAATTGATAAAAAATAAGTGATATATTTATAAAATAGAGTATTACTCAACTGTTGAAACATAAGATCATGAAATTTGCAGGCAAATGGGTGGAACTGAGATAACTCAGATCCAGAAAGACAAGCATGATATATACTCCCTTGTAAGTGGATATTAGCTGTAAAGGAAAGGATAATTTTTCTCCAATCCACAGACTCAGGGAAGTTAAGTAACAAGCAGGGCTGAGGTGGGGACACATGGATTTCCCTGGGAAATAGAATAAATTTCATGAGCGGGCTGGTGGTAGGTAGGGATGGGTACAGGAGTGAATAGTTGGGCAGGTAGAGTTAGAGAATACTGGAAAATACAACTGAAATTGTCTTGAAAAGAAACCTCGTGCACTGGAAACAAAGTCCCAGGAAATCTATGAAGGTGACCCTAAGCAAAACCCATAGTAATGAGAGATATAGAGCCTCAACTGGCCATCTTTTTAAATCAGGCATGCATTCAGTAAAGGGAGCAGGACACCCCAGCAATCACAAAACCTTCTACATACAATTTGTCCTTTCTTCAAGATGTTCTGGGGTAAAGCTGGTACAGAGCATCTGAGAATGGCCAACCAATGACTGGTCCAACTTGAGACACATGTCAGGAGAATGGAGTCTATGTCTGACATTGCCTGGAAGGCCAGGAACTAGTGGCTGGCTAGCTCAGGGACCTAGGTTAGATGCAAACATAAACAAACAAGCAAACTAGGAAATAAATATCAAAAAATCAAATAAACAATTCCTAATATAGCCTTGCTATACTTATGGACCACAGCCTAACATAATTATCATCAGAGAGACCTCATCAAGCAACTGATGAGAGCAGATCTACTGCCAAACATTAAAAGAGCTCAGAGAATCCTGTGGAAGAGCAAGAATGGATTGTGGTTAAGATCTCTCAAAGGATATAAGGCTCCCTTAGAAAAACAACTCTATATACCCCAGAAAAATCACTATTTTTGCAATGATTTATTTCAAAGCATAAGTACACGTAAAAAACAATTACTTCATTAAGATGTTTATATCAGACACAACGACTCTATGAAATTTTCCACTACACCTGGGTCATATGTTGATTCCTGCGAGGATTGCACATAAATACTTACCCTGGTTCTGCTATTAGGAGCTTTTCTATCCCTAAAACAAAACAAAACAAAACAAATCAAACATAAACAATTAAGGGGAAACTGAATTCTAAGAGATATTGTTAAAACTAGATTCCAAAATATGTATTAATTGCCTAACTACAATATAAGAAAATACTAAAATTTAATAGGACCAATAAGATACCATAAAACTAGGCCTGAAAGAAAGGACAGGAACTGAGTCTCTAAAGACAGTTTTATTTTTAATTTCTTCTTCTCTCCTATATTATATACTGACTGCAGGTTCCCCTCTCTCTTCTCTCAGTCCTTCTCTCCTACTTCCACTTTCCCACAGATCCACTCCTACCCTTTTCCCTTCATAAAAGGGCAGATTTTCCAGGGATATCAACTCTTTTGACAACCAGGAAGTCTTGTACTATTGAGTGTTGCGAACAGTGCACAATACAAGCCGGGATGCAGAGGTGATGTGTTCCTTTACGAAACACATGGATTAGACACCCTGGTATGAGGAACGTGGTTCACTCTACAAGTAGTTGTTGTGTAACAGTGAGTAAATATGCTTTTGAAAGTTTTCTTTGGTTCAGTCTGTTGAGGTTGCCCCCCCACCTCTGCTTCTTCAGTGCTTCATTGAATCCTCCAGTGTGTCTCTTTAATCATTCCTCATGACTCAGCTTATCAACAGCTAGATACTTAGCTTCCTGCTGATTGTCTTGGATTGTCTCTTGATACTTTCTAGCTTTTTTTAGCTAGTCAGTTTAATAAAAAGGTTTCTTTTGAGACAGGAATCATGATGTAAAACACAATAACATCTGCTGATTTGCAGACAGGCTCAGAACAAAAATGTATGTCCTGTGAGTAAGCTTTATGAATTTGAGAAAAATACATGGGACTGTTATACCCCTGTCCATTGTGTGACACACAATGAAGGGGAGAGAATACACCAGTGTATTATTATTCCTACCAATAAATGGAGTCATTGATTGATCAGGGCTACCAGACAAGGACTCAGGGGCCTTGTTTCTTCTGGCCACTCTAAGTAGGGGCTGAAGCAGGTTTAGAAGCACAAAAATACTTGAGTCAAGTTACAGTTAAAATTCTTAACAATTAGAACTTAGGGACTAGGGACATTCCCCTGTGTTCCACCATTGTCAATTACCATTGAATGTTAAGTTTTTTTTGCTCAACCAATCAAAATTCATTTGTTCTTTCTGTTGTTAGGAACAGGCATTATGTTTTGGGTAACTACTGTTGCCTAGAGAGAGGGTAATAGTAGATGTTTTGGGGAACTATTGTTACTTAGAGAGGGAGTTGGTCAGTTTAGATAAAATGGAGTCTAAGACAAAATGGAAGTACTTAAGACAAGTTAGTTTAATTTACTGCCAACAGGGCTTTCTCTATATTTCACCCCATATAAAAATCAAACAAAAATTGGCTGTGTGATGATACAGAGATGACTTTAAAGTAAGAACAAATATACTGAAATATAGGCTGTATTTACAGGAATATTAGATAATAAGGCATGGAGATCAGGTACCACAGAAGTCAAGGAATTTATCATTTATTATAATTAATAGGTGTTAGGTCTTGCACAAATTTCCATCCTCTTCTGTTTGTGTCTTTTATAGGCAATATTGAAGTCTTTTGCCGGCTGGCTTAACGGATGTTGAGCTTCTTTTCTTGGAAGCCCTCTATGATAGGTTTGACTCCATTAGGACCTGTTGTCTCAAAGGGTATTATTGTTTTATATTTGGCTACAGTTTGCTTTCGTCTCCTGTGGTCTCAACTAGGGCAGCTGATTTTATTTCCCCTATGTCTGTTTAATATTTGGAGCCATAATTCTTCTGGAACTCATGAAGGAAAGTTGTCTCTTTCCTTAAGCAGGGACTATTTCTTACTCATTTGCAAGTTGCATGAAGAAAATAGGGGAATGGGGATTCTTAGTATCTACCAAGTTTAAGATAATTTCTTCCTTTGGTGAGGAAAAGATTGTTGAGGTAACTACTTAAAATCGGCCGCCGGTCAAACTGACTATCTAAGCTGCGGCTGCCTAGCTCAGCCACCATGTTTCTAGGCCAGGAGCCACATGCGCACCACAGCTAGAAACGGCCAGCCAGAAACACCAGCCCTGCCACCCACGAGACATCAGTGTGGGAGAAGGCTCTGCCAATCTTCAACACTGTCTCCGCAAGGCTGGGCATTGCCCAGATCATCCCGCCATCCACATGGCCCCAGTAGGAAAATGAGACTCTAGTGCTTAAATTATCCAAAGGCTTATTATTTGGTAATGATCAGTGACAAGATGCCCATACAATCAGAAGTGTAACCCAATACCTAACCTAGATATACCAACTACCTTTGACTGCTACAGACACGTGAACATCCGCCTCCATGTTCCCCTCTCTCTTGTTCCTCTCTCCTAGCTCCTCCTCTTCTCTCCTTACTTCTCCCACCTTGACTCCTCCTACAAAAGATGAAGATTTTATGTTTGTAAAGGTATGAGGGGGAATGATTCACCAGTAGAAATGTGTGATGACTTTTTTTTCTCTCAGTTGAAATTTTATAAGGTTTGTATTAAAATCAGTTATAGATAGATTAGAATCCTATACTATGAGTGTTTTTAAACTTTGTGGGATTTAAACATATACATCCACTAGCCCAAGTACCAATTGACACCTTTGTTTCTTCTTGGTTCACAATTATTTTACTTTTTCTAACACATTCATGTGTTAGAAGAAAGATCAGCTTTAGACTCTTCAGGGTAGCTCTATTCACTTCCACTTTTCCTTTCAGTTCCTTCTCAGAGGCCTGCAGTGCCCTGTGGGAGGGCACCCATTTCAGTTTCTTATAATCCATTCTGAAAAGCCCAAGTCCTTTACAATAGTTAAAAATTACTTTGCCTTTTCAATGCAGAAGGAATTAGTAAATCTCTTTGTCTGTGAGTTTAACTACTTAACTGTAAGCTCAAAAAATTTGGTAGCCATTTCTTTTTTCATTTTTTGGTTTTATACTACATACTTATTTTTATTGGTTACTGTATTTATTGATATTTCAAATGTTATCTCCCTTCTCAGTTTCCCCTCTGCAAATCCCCTATCCTGTTCTGGTCTCCTTCTTTTTTTTTTTTTTTTTTTTTAGTTTTTGAAAATAATTCTTTAATTTTACCTGCTACCCAAAGTAGCCAAATATTCTAGGACTTCTAAAAATGGAGCTTAGGAATGAACCATTTCTGTGACCCTCAATGCTATCAAGGAGAATTTTCAACTACTTATCAATTTTTTTCTTTTATCTTAATTTGACATCGAAGCCAGTTTCTTTTCTTCTTATTTTACATTACTGTATTTTGCCTCAGTTGTGGGGAACACTTCCAAAGTTAACTTTGGCTGACTTCTTGCTTATAATCAATCATGAATGAGACTTCAGAAATCTATTTTTGTTTTTAATTAAGATGTGCATTATACCCTGTCAAGTTTCTTCTCTTATGCGTGTGACATTCCTAGACTGAAGGAAAAGGCATAGATACTGTATACCATAAACTTGCCACATAAGCATTTGTGGGTCATTGTTTATCATCCTGTAATTGGTCATGTTTTGTGTTGCTTGCCTTTAAATATACTGAGAAAGTACAGTTGCTCACTGGCATGGTATTAACCAGGAGCCATCCCATATTGTTTCTTTTATTTTCTTTCTGCCTTTCCTATAATCACCCTCACTCTCCCTATTGTGGTTTCTGCATCGACTGAGGGATGACTGGCAGAATGGCATCCAGCATGAGGCTCAACTGTGAGGGAAACAATAAAGGACACTGCCGGCAGTGGAGTGCATGGGAAAAGTGAAAGAGTTGGCAGAAGTGACTGACTTTCCAGAGTAAAGGACAAACATGGGTAAACATAGATAAGGGGGCTCAGAAAAAGTAAGGGAGCTCCAAGAAGATAAGGGAGCTCGGAAAAAGAAAAAGAAAGAAGAAAAGAAAAGAAAGAAAAATGGGAAGAGCTTTATGGTTTTTGAGCAAATGCTTCCTGTGATTCACTAAAGTAGGGCAACAGCAGATACATAGTTTTTTAGATTTTGTAGAAAAGGTTTGTTCTTGGTTTCCTGAAGAAGACACAATAAATTCAACTTGGGGAAAGACTTTAAAGTTATTGTGATGTACAGGGATTAGGTAAAGTGCCTGAAAACTCTTTTCTTCTTTGGACCCTGATTAAGGCTAGAAGAGACAAATGCTTCATATTAAAGATGTTTAAAGTTGATAAATGCAAATTATAAATGTTGAAGGGTTTTAAGATAATGTTTTAAGGCATACAAGTGCAAGTTATAGAGATATAAGAAATGATTTAAAGTATAAACAAGTGTTTCATATTCCCCCACATGCTATCGTTATTTCAAAGTTTAAAATTTTACACTGACCAATAGAGTTTTGATAAGTCAATGGAATATTGCCAGTTTACAATTCAGTTACAAACTTAAAATTTTAATTACCTCTTAGCTGTCTTTTGAATATAAAATTAAAGATGATTCGCATCATGCTTCTCGTCTCTGTTCAATCTGTATATCTATGGCTGTAAACCTATAGGTTTTATGAGGTCTCAAAGGCATGAGTCTATTCCTGTTGTCTAATAGATACCTGTTAACTATATTTCTAAAGTATGGGTTTCAGTACAATGGTAAATACTAATGTACATCCTTTTGTAAACTAAAGTTCATGTAAGCTTCAGGAATCAAGCATCCTAAGACTTACCTATCATAGACCAAATGGACTCCAAATAAGTATACCAGCCTGTTCTGATCCAATCCAGCAGGTGGCCCAAATATAATTTATATAAACTAATGCATTTCATATAAGTTAAAAATTATATACATTGAAACATGTATATAATAAATAAATGCATTTTCACATATGAGTGTGTATATGTAAATTATGCATATTACATATAAATTATACATTAAGTATAAATTATACATTAAATATAAATTATATACATTGACTATGATTTATATACATTAATATATATTATATAGTACACATCAATCATGTATTAAATAATTATGTACTTTAAATGAAAATTATATATATTAAATATTAATTGTATGTTAAATTATTAAATATGAGTTAAATCTATAATATATGAACTATAATCTGTATAATATACATAATTTCACATGTCCTATAGGACAAGATATTCAAGAACAAGCCCATGGAACTCTGTGGACCAGACTGGCCTCAAACACAGAAATCTGCCTGCCTCTGCCTCCCAAGTGCTGGGATTAAAGGTGTGTGCAACCACCGTCCAGCTTATAGAACTCTAAAATATTAATTACATTAATAAAGGGGCAAAAGTTGTATACTCCTTCACCACAAAATTTTATTTTGAATTTTTGAACCTTGGATGCCAATGGACTCTATTGCTAAGTCTCTATGGTATCCTACAGGTAGGCATACTTATGCTCAGTTGAAATGGAAGGATCTGAATACTGGTACATGGCATGGTCATAATCAGTATTAATATGGGAAAGAGGGCATTTTTTTGTTTCTTTCATAGGATGCCAAAGGAGCATAGTGGCTGCCAGAGCACCTAGTGAGATGTGCTGATTCTGGGACAGAGAGTGATGTTGAACATGATCTTGCTGAGTGCTCTGACTATAGCGATGGGGATGCTGTATTGAGCATATGTTCCTGGCTCCCTTTTCTATTTCCTTACATATAGTCAAGGCCTGAAGTACTTTAAGTGACCTTTAATAACAATACTCAGCTATTAGGATTTCCTTGGACTGAGAGTAAAAAGTATTCCAAATTAGTGAGATGTGCTGCTATGGGTCAGGGCCTACCTATTTGTTTTACTAGAAATACTACCAATGCTGGTTGTGTTTCTTTGCACCTTCAGACTTTGAACAATAATGTCTCTAACAATATAGTGTAAAGAAATAAGATGGGAGTGCCTATATCTCAGATTGGACAAGTTACTTTGCTTCAGGCTTTTAGACCTTGTAGGACAGAAAACATGGAGACTGTGGAACCTGCCTCTAAAGAATCAACCAAATGGAGAAGTTGTTATAATGAGCCTCCCCTTCCCTTTAATGTAACTGGTTAACCCAACTCTAACATGGACTAGTTTGGAAATCATTCCAATATTGGACAAAAGGAAATAGCACTGGATATTTGGAGAGCTAGTTCTGGACATTTTTAGAGATACATTTAGAAATTTGCAGCTGCCTTGTATGATGTTACGTTTGCTGTGGATAAAAATGGAACAGGTTCTAGTGTTAAGGTAAATATGACATCCTGTGTTATTCCACCTAATCTTTTATTAATTGGGAATGTTATATTTGTTATTGGCTCTGCAATGAGTACAATGTTTCTTGTTTTGTCTTTTGTCCAATTATGTTTCTGCACTGCATAATGGTCAGTCTGTAATGAAAGTATATCAACCAGCTTTTATTATGATTCCTGTAAATTTATCTGAACCCTGATATTCTGAAAAAGGCTTGCAAATATTGGAAGAGTTAGATCACACTCTGGCTAGGAGCAAATGTATGGCTGGACTGATTATTGCAAGTATTGTTGCTCTCTTAATCATTTATAGGCAGTTCTACTACTACTGTATTAGTTTTAGCACAAGAGATACAAACAGCTAGTTTTTTTAATCATCTTGCTGAAAATGCAACTAATTCTCTGAACATACAAGGGATTTGGGTAGACAGCTGGAACAAACAACTGCTGCATCATATGATATATTGCAGATCATGGGAGATGAGGTACAAGGAATGAAAGTCAGAAGCCATTTGGAATGCCATGCATGATATATATGGATTTGTATAATTCTAAAAATATATGATAAGACTGAAATAAATGGACCAGAGTAAAGAGGCACTTGCAGGGTATTTGGCTTAGTACTAATACTTCTTTAGATTTGTTAACCCTGCAAAGTAGGTTTTGCATTTAAGAAATGCAAAGCCTTTATCCTTTGATACTGCTAGCATTGTAAATGATATTCTCAAAAGTTACAGACCATTTTTCCTTCATGATCTACATTCCAGCTTTCATATTGGGAATAGTAGGACTTGGGTTTATTATCCTTTTTATGGCATGTCTATTACCAGTTCTTCTGAGAGGTATCAACAGACCTTTTACAGATGTAAAAGCAGAGTTTCCTAAATTCAAACTCGAAAGTCTTCCCTAGCAGAAGTTGGTACTCAATGATGGGTAAGGTCATCTAGAAAACCTACTCACATAAGACAGGCTATGAATACAAGATTATTTGTGTGCCAGTGACAGGTAAGAGCTGTGTTTTCAGGTAGATCAACCTAAGGCAGGGACAATTTTCTGCCCATGCCTGATAAAGTACCTGTAATAGATGAAAAATACAAGTAAGATTTTTCCAGAGGTGGATCAGCCTAAGACAGGCTAAGGAATGGCATTAGTCAAATATTGATACTGTGTACCATAAATTTGACATGTAAACATTTGTGGTCACTGTTTATCTTCCTAGAATTGGTCATGTTTTTTGTCTACCTTTAAAAGATACTAAGAAAGTAAAGTTGCTCACTGGCATTGTATTAACGAACAGCCATCCCACATTCTGTCTCTTCCATCTTCTTTCTACCTTTCCTTTAATTATCCTCTATCTCTTAGTCATGGTTTCCTTATTGACTGACCAACTGGCTCTGGGAATCAGTCGATAATTTGTGGCTATAACTTTGCTATCCCAGCACAGAGAGGTAGTTCTCTAATTCTTGGCAGATAATTTAAACATCATAATTCTTAATGTTCTTCAGGGAGTTTCTGTATTCTGGCAAGGAAAACCATTCTTTTCTGCTATTTCTGGCAGTCAATTAATTAATTGTCATAATTCATAAATCTTGGTTCATCTGACAGTGGAGTGATGAGAAAATTATTAGTACAGTTCTACTGTGTTCTGCTATGGATCATTGGACCCACATCCAAATATTTTAGTTCATATTTGTCAAAAGTTTATGAATAGTAATATCTGGGATTCTTTCACCTGGGTTTTAATCTTAAAAGGAGATAATGTAGCATTTATTGTAGTTTAAAATTTTGGTTTTCTTGTGAATTCCTAAAGTCCCCATAGGAACTGCTAGAAGAGTAGGATGGGAAGAGGGTGAAGAAGGAAAAAGTGAATTTCTTCTGTTACAGGAGGTAAGGATAGAGGACAGATGGGAACAGAGGGTTAAGGAAAGTGAAGCTCTGCAGAATTTGTCTTAAGGTTTGGCAAAGTGTGTAAGATTTTCTGGTTATTCTCCTTTCCTTCAATGTTTCTCTTTAATTCTTACACTGCTTTCAAAAGTCTCATGTTCATTTCCTATAAGTTAGCAATTTTATCATTTCTTCACTTAGAAACACTTCTCAATTCTAATTAAAGCAGGCTGCCCACTCATTTATTTGTTTTCTTGCTTAGATCTAGTTTTAAATGCAAAAATTCTAATTTTTGAATATCAATCATTCTCCATTTAGTGAATCATAAGGCCAAGTTATCTATCAGTAGGTAAATCTCTCCAGTTTTCAAAATACTTTCAAATTTTGAAAGTGTTTAATTATCATAAATAAAGCCTGACGTGTCAGATGGCATTATCTCTACACACAACCTATCTTCTGTTTGGAAACCTCCTCTTCACTTTTTTGTACTCCCTTCATCCTCTTCCTCCTCTTCTCTCTGTCTTCTCTCTCTTTTCTTCTTCATGAAAAATTGCAAGTATTTTCTATGGTAGCTCAGAGATACCTGTTTTGGATCAGGTCTATCTGTTGTTTGGGGGTTAGCTTTCTCAGCTTTCATCCAATACTTGTTTCTATCCACTGAATGGCCTGCTGCTATTATAAATTTTCCTGGGCAGTGCTTCTGAACATCCATAATATTGCATTAGATGAAACAATTTGCTCTTAGGCTATTAATGACCAGGTAAGTGCTCATTAAATTTCTTAGCTAAAGGATGCAAGAATGCATTAAGTATAAGCAGAAGTTTGAGAGAAACACAGAAATAAATGAGCATTTGAGGACTGTCAGGAGACAAAGGGCAAATGCCAACAATGAAGTCATCCAAAAGCAAAACTAAGAAAACTAAAATGTCTTCAAAGGTCTGAAATTCAATTAGTTCTAAATGATCTAAAAACCACCTAAACTATGAGAAAACAAAACTCATCCGAAGCACTAATACAAACACATTGAAAGCAAATAATGCATACTAAGGACTTAGGGTCAGAAGAGTATAGGCACCCATAAGGGAACAGCAATCCTTTCCTATGCTGCTATTTTCTTCATGGGCATACACATTAGTGTCAGGCAACAAGGAAAATGGGAAACCCCAGAAATCCTACAAAACATTTAACCCAGGGAACCCTTGGAAGATTCTCAACTCTGGATTTAGTAATGTTTGATTTTTTTAAACATACTTTTAATAAGGGTTCTCAAACACTTCAACCTCCCTCCTAGCCCACCATTCATAGATAGGGGAGAAAACATGCTAAATAGGAAAAGGGTAAGTGTACCTGTTTAGAAGTAGTTCCTTGTGGGCAATTCTCAATCAAATGCCAACAGTCCAGTTTAGTTGTGGCAGCATACCAAATACAAATCAGCACAATCCAGCAGAAACAACCAGGCCTCTGCCAAATCAGCATGAGTCATTGGGATCAAGGACTACCTGGGAAGCCAGGAGAAGTTCTCTGCTGTGCCTTTGTGAATGAAGTGAAGATCAATGAAGATGTAGGATCATCAAAGCATTGCAAAGCTAGGTATGCAGATGCATTGTCACTGTCTGTTGAATCCTGTTTATGCTTTCTACAAATGTCAAATGTCCAACTATGGGTCTTGCCTCCACAAAACATCATATGACACTATCAGGAAATTCCATTTCAGGATTCTCCTCTAGAATCACAGTAGGAAATGACAGCCTGCCCCAATAAAGTTTCTTTCTTCCCTTTTTTTTTTTTTTAGTTTTTGCTCTGTTCTCATTTCTGTCTTGGTTTTCTTGCATTTTTGTCTGTTGCCTTTTCCAAAAAGTGAATTTTCCTCATGTATGTAGGATTCCTATTACCGTTTATTATTATTATTATTTATTATTATTATTATTATTATTATTATTACTGATGTCCTACGGAGACTGGAAAGGACTCTCTTGAATCAAGAAGGCCTGAGTGAAAACCACAAAGAACAATTAGAAATGACTGTGATCAACCTTATAACATTTTATGACACTTTTAAGAGGTGTTGGAGCAGTGGGCATTTTAGCCTTCCTGAATGCCTCAATCAGTCACTCTTTACTTTCTTTGTGGCTAGGAAGAACATGAGACCTGAGCTCTGAGGAAGGAGCAGTTTTCACTTTACATAGCTAGCTTACTAACTTGATAAGAAGCATTGCTGCCTTCCAACAGAAGTCCTCACTCCCAGGTCGAAAGGATTTCATGTTAATCTAAAATGTTGATCAATATATTTGCTTCTGTAGCACTTGGAAAGCCTTCTTTAAGGAAGTCTAGACAAGATCTATGAAAAAGAAATTTGCATCTTTGAGACTAGAGTCTACTAACATACAGACTACATATGCCCTACCATCCCTTCTTCACTTTCTAGGTTTCTTGGCCCTTAAGTTTGTTTCTTGAGAACTCTTTGTTTTCATGTTTCTGTCTCTTTCTCTTCTGTTGTTAGTCTTTTTACTAGATTAATTCTGGGATAAGGAAACCTAGAGGACTTAACTACAATGAAGATATTTTCATCTCAATAGCAAGTAGACTTTAGTCAGGCTTTGAGCAGATAAGGAATGTCTCTAGAAAAATAGCTTTTATGGGTATTAAATAGTCCTGAAATGCAAGAAGAAATGTTTCAATCCTCCAGCAGGCACATTTTGGATAGTTTAAAATCAACACGTTTTTGCTACTTTCTTGAACATTTCTCCAAGAATTCAGATGGTAGAATCAGATGGTAGATATTCTCTTTTGAAAAAATGACAAATTTACAAGCATCTGGAATGCAATAAGGCTAAAAGAAATCATGTCTCAAGCCCCTACAAGCAGGACGAAGGCAGTAGGATGGTCTATTAAAAGAAGCATGTAGTGGGCAGGGCTTGAGATGGGGAGAGGCAGGGAGGTAGAGATGTGAGGATGTTGGGGAGATAAATGGAAGAAATTGAAAGATGTCAGGGGCTTGGCCATGAAGAAGTACAGAAGTGTTACCACTTGGCTGGCCACACACTGGGGGTGACCACACTAGACAGTGCTAGATACTCATACTGACAAGCTAGAGATGCCATTCTAAATAGGCTAGAACATACAGATAGAGGAAGGCCAAACCTGACCAAATACTGTTCCATCTTTCCTCTTCCATCTTATTACATGTGGGATAATCTGGCTTGAAAATTTTTCCAGCTTCACCATTTGACCAACTTCTCAACTACTGAGCAAAATTAGACCCTCAGACAATCCAACAAAACAGCCTACTCTTTTCTGCCAGGAGGCATCTCCATCAAATCTCCTGGAATATTTTTTATAGGACATGATGGGAATACATGGACCCACATATGTCTTTAGTTTATAGAGCTTTCTTGTTTGCAAATCCTAAGGAAAATCAGAGTATATGCTAAACAAAGATCAAATCTGTCAATTATTCACAGACAGTGCCCATTTATCAGTGAGAAAGTGAACTTCCTCCAAGTTTGGTTTCTTTACTGGGAATAAAGTACTTATAAAGCCTTTGGGATTGTATATCTGCATTTGCAGGCACACAAACTGCTCATGGGTATCACTTTCAAGTAATTGGTTACCCTAAGACTAGTCCAGAAGAATCTCAAGTTAGATGCTGGTAAAGTCATATACCACTCTCAGCATGATCCATCCTCATCATGATTGTAGACTGCAACACACACATGGCATTTTACAATATAAAGATATCAGTGAGTGACCCTTCAAAATCAGTATTATGCCTCTTATAGTGTTCTCATAGGAAAAAAAATACACATCACAAGCTGTCTATTGTTAGTCTCTGGTTCTGTATTCTGGCTGCAGACACAAGCATGTTTATCTCAAAATGTCCTCCAAAGCCCATTTTTATGAGTCAGCCTGGCGCCTTTATTATAGGACAGGAATATGAGCAACAAATGGTTAGAAAGTAAAGTCATTGTGCCCTAAGGGATATCTAAGGGGTAAACTATTTTCGACATAGATTATTCTTATTTATACTACAAAATACTGTTGCCCATAGTAAAGTCAGCTAATGGGATGCTTTAGTTTGTCATAACAGTAAAATAAGGAAATTAATTCAGATTAATATAAATACATAGTAACTACCAATATGGTAAATGGAATGAAAACATTTTTAATCAAAAGTCCATGGAAAGGACAGAGAGTACTTGCTGACTGAAAGTGCCTTAACCAATTACTCCAATATAAATGTTTTAGCACGCATTCCTTTGTTGAATCCTATTGGAGACTCTAAACATAGAGTTGATGATATTTGACTATTTAACTTTTTTTTCTCTCTGTCTGCTACTTATATTCATCCAAAATCAAAAGCAGAGTTATTGTAGATCATCCTCTATACTGTACAAAACACACAAAAAATTTATTGCTATTTTGTATTTTATATAAGATTTGCCTGAGAATATATATGTATGTATGTAACATTAATTTATTATCCCATCTAGTTGATGTGGTTTATATTCAACTTTTAATTAGAGGGCAAATTTATTTTTTCATGTTACTATGTCTCATGATATTAAGAAAGAAAATTTAGAAAAAATCAGCATGTATAAAAAGTAAATGTTAGAAGGATTCAACAAATAAACAAACTTTTAATAAAGAAGGATTTATTTGTGAAGATTAAGAAGGTGAATGTTCTTGTCAGGTTATGAAAGAGCTAAAAATCTTAAATTTTGGAGGTCTGAATGTTATAGAAGACTTAAAAGATGGAATTTAGAGATTAAGTAAATTTGATTTCTAAAGTCAAAGTTCATGTATCAATATAAAATATCTATTTAAATCAATAGAATTCTCCTAAATTATTGATTTGCTTTTTGTGCTATTTAAAAATCCTAATCTAAAAGAACAAAAAGTTATGTCTAATTAAGGCATATTAAAATTTGGCTTGTTCTTGTCCCAAGTTTTATGTAAATATTGACAATATTATATCCCTATTAATAATAGTTAATACCTAGTCTGCTTACCCTATTTCTATCTCCTGTCCACAGCATGTCTCACTGTGCTACACTAGTCTACTAGCTCAAGCCCAGACTAGTGTGGTTAAAGTGACCAGAAGAACAATTTTTTTTGTCCTTGCCCTTTAAAGTGAACTAAATCCCAAGGGACTGAAGGAAATCTCTAAACATATATTGTTATTCTGTCTTCATGTTCTGGCAGGCCATAGAGATACTATCAGATGGACTGTGACAAGTGTGTGTTCTACAATGTGGAGTTTATACTCAAAGAAAAATTTCCTCAATACATGCATGCAAATCCATGAACAATGAAGCCATTCTTGTAAGATGAGGCAACTATTAAAATAAAAGAAAACAAAGAAGCAAGCAAACAAACAAAAAACCCTGAATTGGTGATTTCTCCTGAGCTCTAGTGACTTGTGAGAGATCAACTATCAACTGGTCTTGACAGAAAAAAACAGAAAATAGTTAATTTTGGCTTCCTTCATGCTCTTAAGTACGCAACAGGAATCTATAACCAAGTATTAAAGTGATTGGCATGTTTCTTTCACAGTCTAAAGGCTCACATTTTCCCAAACAGGAAATTTGATGGCCTCTTCTGACTTCCACAAGCATTGCAAATATATAGTGCAGTAACATACCTGTGGACAAAATATTCACAACATCACAATAACATACTATAAAATAAAATAAGAAAGAACAGCAACAAAATATAGCAAGTGCATATTTCAGAGACACAGATAAAAGGATTTTAAATGTTTGAACCAGAAAGAAATAAACATGCTGAGAAAGAAGCTCATATAATTTGAGCATTATACAACTTAGACATACATAGAAATAGTGTATCTTACTCAATAAAAATGTGCATTTTTATGAGTCTACTTAAAATAATAAAAGAGAAGGAAAGACACTGAAAATGTTTAAAAGCTTTAGGACCTGTACTCATTCTTTCCTTTTGCTTAGCAACAGTGGACAAAGCCACTGAAACAGAATCCATTTGCTTGCTCTCTGTGGAACCTTGTCCCATGCTCTGGGTTTCTAAGCTACAACGGAGGTGTTATCTGAGCTGAGCTCTTCCCTCAGGATTCAATTCTTCTAAAGCTGGTTAAAGTTGTCAGCGTATGTGATTTCCTCACAGCTGCATATCTGAGGGTCTTGGCTTTTTCCAGCTTCAGGCTGGAGGCTGTGTTTAGTTTTCTGATGAAAAACATTCTACCACAGCATTTTGTTTTTTCGGGACTAGTAGAAGCTATATCCATCATCACTGTTTACATATATTTATTAAAAATAAGTCTGCCCAAATATAGGTGAAGGGAGTATGAAGAACATTAATATCTTATGTGACAAATCACTGGCTAACACTGTAGTGACTGGTCTGCCTGTTATACAAGCTCAACTAATACCAAGAAAATGACCTAGGCCAGACATGGTGGTACATATCTGTCATCTGTCATCCTAGCCCTAAGAAGGCTGACAAGAGTAAAGAGTACAAGTTGGAGGCCAACTTCTGTGCCAAGTAAGATCTTCGCCTAAAATTAAACCCTAAAGGTAGATACATTAAACAGTTAACCACTGGAGCATAGAATATGGAAAATACATAGGAAATCAAGACAAAAAAATTTGGGAAAGATATATGTCACTAGGGAAAGTAAATGAACTTCTAAGGGATAAATAAAAAAGACCTACTACCTGATAGCTCAGGGCTATAAGGACATATACACAGATTAATGAAATAGAAGCTATTAAAAACCAGTGAGAAATGCTTATTACTGTTTGATAGAAAAAACATAATTAAAACAATGTAATTAAAATTTTGCAGTTTGAATATCAAATATATTTGAGCAGTTCTAATCTAGTGGGAGGAATAAAAGGATATCACAAGATTCTTAAGGAAGTGTCAAACTAGTCATCAGCCCAAGTTTCCCTGGGAATAAGATGCAGCTGTGCCATCTTACGTGATACATTCTAAAGGGAATAAATAAGCAGTACTGAAGAGATGCTATGTAAACTTACGAAGTCTCTCTATTCTGCTTTTACATCCAAGGAAGACAGAATGGTAACAACTAAGAATAATTTCTGTAAAACACCATGGAGATGCAGATATATCATCAGATACAGTAACTCAGGGAAGAAAACTTTCTTGTCTTATATCTCAGACCACGTGTGTATGTCTATAATGGAAACAGTCAAAATGTTAGAATGGATAAAGATAAAAGGCTTATTTATTATCATGTATCTAGTCACTTATAGAAGATAGATGAAGAGAAAAAGTATTATGTGAGAATACACAGATCAGATTCATTACAAAGTGAAATGGGCATTTCATTTGAGTATCTGAACACAAATGAAGTAATAAAAAGGTCAGGGTATCCAGGGTAGACTTCTGCTGATGCTTAGATGTTATAAAATCTAATGAGTGACCATAAAGCTTTTACCATAAAACATAGAACCAGCGGCCAATCCATTGACAAGCCTTCACACATCCCTTCACCTTTTCCTCCCTCTTTTTATTTTAGCAGTTATAATGGACAAAGATAAAACATTATTGCAACTAATAAAATAAAGTCAGAATGTTTCTAGCAGTTCTATGACACACTATATTTCTAGCCAAATAAACATAGAGTGTGGCAGAGCACTCTGCTGGCTAATGGGATTGCAATGGAGATGAAAGAGCAAAGGCAATCTGCAAATGGAGAGCAGAGAGGAATGTCAGGACTGGCTGCAGTACAAATGGCATTAATACAGCTCAGCAGCTGACATAAGCTGAAAATGGACCAGATCTTCTCCACAGTAATGATTTATGGGCTCTGCTACCTCTTAGCTATTTTAAGATTCAACATTTGAGTAAATATTATACTGATAAAATCTCTTAGAAGAACTGAGTAAACAATGTCTGATTTC
Organism: Mastomys natalensis; assembly: GCA_021653895.1. Classification (NCBI taxonomy): domain Eukaryota; kingdom Metazoa; phylum Chordata; class Mammalia; order Rodentia; family Muridae; genus Mastomys; species Mastomys natalensis. The sequence continues at coordinate 161,343 of JAJTUV010000471.1, read as the reverse complement.
TCTCACGCAAATGTTTCTGTTATTGAATTCTGAATAAAATACTTAACATTCTGGATTTGATTTCTTTATTGGCTTCAGAATAAGTTTGGCTTCATTTCCTGGGTCCCTTTAAGATATCTTCTGTCACTGACCATTTTTCTTTTCTTGGTTTTACATTATCTAAATACTCCTGCTTTAGTACCTTTGACATTATTATAATGAAATACATTGTACTTTTTTTGTTGCTGTGATAAAAATATCACAACCAACTCAAGCTTAGGGAAGAAGACGTTTATATTAGTTTATTGATCCAGAAGCCTAGAGTCCATGTTCATCGGGTAGACATGATATCCAGCTACTGGATCAGGAATCAGAGAGGTATTGTCTTCAACCACAAGGAAGAAGCAGAGAAGTAATAGAAGTAGGGTGAAACTGTAAGCTCTTAAAGCTTGTCTACAATGACATACATTCTCTGGCAAGTATGTCACCTACCTAAGCAGCTGGGGACTAAGTGTTCAAATACCTGTGTCTATAAGTCCTTTTTCTCATTCAAGCCATCATGTATACAATATTTAACACCTCCATAAAGGAAAAGGCTTTATTTCTTTAAATTTCTGGAAGTTTAAGTACCCAAATGTGGTAATGACAGTTTTAACTTTGCAAGTACTCAGCATGGAGCATCACAGTACAGGTGACACATAGAATTCATGCAAAGAGTTTATCCCTACACCTAATCAGGACCTTTCACTCTAATGGCCTTGTCTAGCCTTAGTCATCCTCTCAAATCCCCACCTTTAAACACCATGGTTGGATTAATTTACCCCCTTCATGTACTTTTTAATGATGATTACTATTTAGAATATTGCCCTTTGAAAGATACTCATTCAAGCCACAGTCAAGGCATCCCATTCTCAACTGGAAAAAAATATCTGATTTGGATAGGAATTGAATAAATGCCAGGCGTAAAAATGTGTGTTGACAATTGCACTTCTGGATTAAACATATAACATTTTTACTCCTATTTCTACCAGGCAGCCAGTTACTTACTGATAACTATTTAATCAATGTTCTTATTTTCTTTTCCTTCTTCCTTCCTTCCTTCCTTCCTTCCTTCCTTCCTTCCTTCCTTCCTTCCTCCCTCCCTCCCTCCCTCCCTCCCTCCTCTCTCTCTCTCTCTCTCCTCTCTCTCTCTCTCTTTCTTTCTTTCTTTCTTTCTTTCTTTCTTTCTTTCTTTCTTTCTCTCTTTCAACATAAACTCATATACCCAAGGCTAACCTTGAATGTCTGATACTTATGCTATACTTATAGGTGTGTGTCAACATACCTGGTTTCTGATTATATTTCTTGGGGCATTACAACCATAAGTCTCATATGGTTAATTCCTAGCTATTTATTAAATATTTATGACATTGTTAATTCAGTTCTTTTATCAATCATGTAGGACATATAATTTTTGTCAATTATGGAACTGAGCTCTGACTAATGTATTAATGTGTCAAAGTAATATACCTTAATAGGAAGTTAGAATTTAAACATAATCTATCAAGCATATACTACTACATATAAGCTTATTCATAAAAATATGTTCTGAACAGAAAAAAATTATGTAAGCCTTAGAAAAAAATAGAAGAATCTAATCAATTTCAGGTAAGAATTAGCCAAATTGCCCACAGAAATAGAAAAATAAAATTCAGAAATTTGGTACATATTTGGAAAAGTGAAATGCTTTTAAATCGTATGATGTAATCGAAGACCTTACTGAACTTCCTATACCAATGTGTTCAGATGACCAAAGTTATCTATCAGTAAATTGGTAGAAATACTTGTGTTGAACAAGGAAGTGAACAAATCAAGCAGGTGTTTAGAACTAATTTTAAAATGCAATGCTGACTGTTTTCTGTATATGCTTGGTTGTAAACAGTAGATTCAAAGATTTTCACAGATGCCAGTTCCTCTAGAATTTTGAATTTAAAAATAATATTAAGGTCCTCCCACTTTGGAAGTTTCAACTCATGTTTGGTTGTGATGTGCTTAAACAAGAAGGCTAAGCAAGGGAAAGTGAAGATGACTATGTCAGGGTCCATGTCAATGGCATTGCCAGTACTCCAGAGGACTGTAATCATATTCCAGAGCAGCTCACAAAAGAGATAGAAAGAAAATTAACCTGATCAGCATCCTCCCATAACCTAGTTTCCATCTCTGATAGATAGATAGATAGATAGATAGATAGATAGATAGATAGATAGATAGATTGCAGACCATGTCCTGTAGTCAATGTCATACATGAAACTTGTTCCATATTCAGCTGTGTATCTTATCCTATCCAAATAATAGAATACTCAGGGTTCATGAGCAACTCTAAAGCTTGGGTGTAGATTTTGTCACCTTGGCAGGAAAAATAAGAAAATTCACAAACACTAGTAAATGATACCATCATGCACATGGTATTATAAGCCAGAGTTAAAATGCCTGCAATGCTTTGATGTGTGAAATTCATCTTTATGCTATCAAGCTTTCCCAATCTGTTTCCTTTAACTGCAGCACAACATGGGTGGCTTAAACAATAGATTTACTCTCCACAGTACTGCAGGGCAGAGAACTGCACTCCCTCTCAAGATCCTAGGGGGGAAAACTTGTCCTCTCTTATGGCAGCCTCAGATGCTTGCCACTTGACTGTATACAGCTCTAACCATTACCTATAATTTCTCACATTTTCCCTCGTGCCTTTGCCTATATCATTCCTATCTCTGAATGCATAATTATCTCTGGGTTTAGATTCAATCAATAATCTTTAATAGTCTCATTTGAATTCTTAATTATTTAGGGAATTCATTCATTTTAAGACTGTCATAGACATAGGTTCTAGAAGTTAGGATATGAAAATGATTTTGGAGGCATTATTCATATTACTACTTGTCCCCAGGAATGCATATATGCAATGAATTTAAATAGAGTTACCATATAATGGAAGATACAGTGTTCCTACTAAACATTTTATGTCACCAAATAAAACCTCTAGTTCCAGGAATGGTTACATATTACTGAGTCCTTAGCCTTGGATTCAAAAGTCTCCCCTTCCCAAACATCACAGGATATATCCAATTGATTGTTCTTCATAATGCGATAGTAAGGACATATTACTGAAGACACCATTTACTTATGTCATTGAACATGGAGAAATTAACCTGAGGCCTAACTAGATGCTTCATTTTTACTGAATAGTATTCAAGGTGCTGGAAGGTACATTGCATGCTACTGGAGTAGAAAAATAATTATCAGTTTTACACAGATATAAACCTGGCTACCTAAAACAGAGACCTACCTGCAGGATATATTTGGTTAATAGTTTCACAAATGTTTTGGGAGTCACCAAGGACATTTTGATTAGCCTTAAAAGGCCCATTTTATGAGATGTACATCCATACCTGACAGTACAGAGTGTTGAGGAATCTGAGACTAGATAGCTTATGGGTCCTAGAGAAAAACCTTTTATTATTATTATTCTACTAAAGTAATATAGCAAAAAAATAACTTATATTGCTATACTCATAGATATACATTATTTAACCCTCACAAGAGAAACTGCTTCTTGCAGTAGATGATAATTAGCACAGAAACACACAATTAGACAATGTGCAGAGAGTGAGAGACTTTGGAGCACTCAGTCCTCACTTTAATTTATTAGGCCCCTGCTATCAAGTTCCTGGATATGCAGAAGAAGAGTGAAAAACATGGTAAGAGCCAGATGGTAGTGGATGACTCCAAGTATCTCTCAGACACAATAAAAAGAGTTTGTGACTGGATGCACAAGAATGACACAGATTCAATCCAGATAAAACTCAGCGCTAAGAAGGGGAAGTGAACATAAAGTACATTTCCAAGAAGCTATTTGCAATTGATTTACACTAGGAAAAGGAAAATCAGTTTTCTCCAATCAAATGTCCCTAGGTATATTGGAAAGGCCTCATATTCAGGAATGTTGATGAACACAAAACAGATTCCATGCCTCCCCCCAATCCCCCCCCTCTCTCTCTGTGTGTGTGTGTACACTTTGAATTTAATTTTGCTTTGTTTTAGTATTTTTGTCTTATTGATTTTTTTTCCACTGTTTTGGTTTTTTGAAAGAGATAAGAGGACTGAGTAACATTAGAAACCACCTCACAAGATCTGCGTGTGCTCATATACACAGGACATGAAAGTAAGAACAAAATTAGAAGACTAGTTGGGATGAAGAGAGTAAACAATAGTGTGAAGGGAGTAAAAGGAGGTAACATGTGTATAGGATCACAATACATTATATACAACTATATAACTATGCAAAGAATTTAAAATACGAAAGATGAACAGAAATCTTTAATACAAATTACTGAAAATTCTGCATAAACTCTTTACCACTTCAAGTAGTAGTGAGTGTTTTGTTTACAATGAAAACAAAAATAATTAAATATAGGTTGTTTTTTTTTTATATTAAATGAACCTAGGGTTTCAAATTGTTAGAGCAGTTTTAACATAGCAAATTGGCATTGAGACTGGTATTGTTTTCAGGTTTACTGTCATTGTTTTGAGTTGAGACCCAGAAGTTATATTCTTTTATCATTCAAGTTCTGTAACTTACAGAAAGAAAAACTGTTAAGGATAGAAATATCTAGATTAGTGGTTCTCAGTCTGCGGATCAGGACCCTCTTTGGGGTTGCATATCAGATATCCTATATATTAGATATTTACATTACAATTTATAACTAGCAAATTTATATTATTAAGTGACAATGAAATAAGTTCATACTTGGGAGTTACTACTGTGTGAGGAACTGTATTAAAGGCTAACAACATTGGGAAGGTTGAGAATTACTTATCTGGAACTATTCAGAAATAGAATAGTACGAATTATCTGTAATATGACAAATACACTGAAGAGAGACACATGTGGCCAGTGCTGTTCTAAGGGACTAGTCGTCCTGGGTATAAGACCAGCTGTACCCAGGATATAATGCAGAGGAGATCCAACTTGCAGGGCTCACAAGTGTTTGGGGACAGACTGAAATTCAGAGAAACTGAAAAAAATAGTGACCCAGATAGGAAGCTATTTTCATAACTACTGAAAAGTATGTTATTTAGTTGGAGGCACAGCTGTGAGGAAGAAAATGAAGGGTTTGGAAGCACAGAATTTACAGAACTTGATAATTGATTATACATCAGAACTGAAGGTGAAGAGAGAAAGAGAAAAGAAAAAATATAAATATGGTTTGATTGTAAAATACCTAGAGGTAAAGGTGATAAGAATCTCAAAATAACTAAATTTAAAAGACATTAGTTTGCATACTACAGATAAACTTTATTCTGAAGTCTGATAGCATTTTCTATGTGTCATTTGATGTTATGGGAAGGCATGTGGGCAAAGGTTTCCCATTAGCATTGGAGATTTCAGTGTGAACTGTAGCCTTGAGCTTTTCTATTTGGATTATTTGTTCCCAGAATAATGACTAGAAGGCTTAATTATGAATAAATGCTTAGCCCATAAGCTTTGGCTCATTTCCTCAACTAGCTCATAATTTATATAACTCATTTATTCTAGTGTATGACTGCCACATGGTTAGTTACCCCTGCTCAATTTCATGCATCTTACCTCATCAGAGTTTGGGGTGAATCTCTCCCCTCTGTCTAACTCCCAGAGTTTCAGTCTCTTCTGCCATAGCTCCCACTTTCTGTTTCCTGCCTTTTGCTAAAAGGGCAATAGATTTTTATTGGCATGTGATGTGAGGCTTCCACAGAGTACACAAGAGATTCTCTCTACATCTCGTTCTTATAGTACAATAAAAGGTTCTTTCTCTTAAATTATTAAACTAGATACAATAGCAATTATAAAAAGCATATCAAGTAAAAATAATATTTACAATGCACAGTACATTTTTATTTGACAACCTTGGAAAAAGGACTCTACTATTTATCCTATCTTAGTTCTATCCTATCTTCATTCTGTACATAAATCATTTTCTATCAAAATTTGCATTTATAAACTTAAGAACATCTTCTTAGACCTTAAAACATATTCTAAAATACTAAACAAATAAGCTTACTTGTGAGACTATAAGTATCCTTTGGCTTCAACTTCATCAGAGACTTGAGTATGAATAATATTATCTGAGTATGCTGGAAGTGCAGAACGTGCAGCTTCCAAAACTATGGAAATGACAGAGGTGCAGGCTGCCTAGATAGTCATTCAAAATTTCTGAGTCAGTAGAGTATCTATCTTTGGCCTCTTGGCCCAGAATATCTGACAGACTTCTTTTTTAGTGAAGTTTGAATTATGAAGTATTGCTTACATGTCTTGGCAAAGTTCAGCAGTCAACTTCTCTGCATGCTGTTTGTCCAGTTTGAACAGGATTCTGTCTGTAGTTAAGCCAAAGGCTGAGCTTTTATTATTGTTGATTTTGTTTGTTTGTTTGTTTGTTTTCTCAGTGGCTAGACTTGCTACATATGAAACAAACTCCATATTGAGGTTCTTCAATACTCATTATCTTCTTTGAAATAGAAGTGGTGCTGACAGAAGCTGACGTGTCTTTCTGTCATGGAAAGCGTTATATTAATCAAACGTTATTTAAATGTCATATTCTATAGATCTCTGAAGATATTGAAGACCATTTATCTATTTATATTATATCTTAATGGGCAAAAATTACTTGTTTCTATCTATTTACTATCTCTTTAATCTAGGAAACATTTCTCTAATTAACTAACTAGTATATAATATTACCATTTCTAAATTATCCTAAACAGCTTGTAATAGTAGCTTTCAAAAAGACTAGAAATTAACATTGGATTTTTAAGAATTACATAGTTATAATACATTGAACAGGAGTTAAAACATGTATACATAGTATGTTATACCAAAATATAACCTTAAATTTATATCAATATACAAAGTCCATACCAAATTACTTGACTTATTAATGTTCCTTGGTCTAAAAGTGATTTAATATCTACCCTTTAATTCATCATTCCTATATCTCACATTTTCCCTTCTACCACTTTTTATTCCCCCTTTCCCCTAACATTAAATAGGAGAGAAAGAAGGATATAAGAAAGAAAAAGAGAGAAATAAATTCCTGAATTTAACCTACTGTACTTTGCTTCCTCTATGACGAAGACCAATTAGTGAGTTGTAACCAACCTCCCTTAAATGATGACAGATATCCATCACCCTATAAATGATCAAAAACCATGATCAAAAACCATCACTTTTTGGGGGAATGTGGCATTGTTCTCTTGACATTTTGCTGCTTTGGGGCATATCATTTTCTTTTGGGGGCCCAAAGAAAATTGGAATATTGATCAGTCTTAAGAAAGCTAGCTATAACAGTTGCTGTTCAATCTTTGTGTGCTAAGAAAGTACAGGGATTAAATGAAGTTCTAACCGGAACAGTCTGAGAAGCTGGACCAACTGGGGTCAGCAGCTTTGAAGCTGTGCTGGAAGCAAATATTGATGAAAAAGATCTAATGAGGAGCTCTGATGTTGGATGAATCAGAATGCTGAAATAAATATGTCTCAGTATCTCAGTATCCTTCTCAGCATCCTCAAAAGTGAAGTTTTATAGGGCCTCTTTAACTTCATAGGTGTCTGTAAACATATAAACTTTCACTGGTAGCATACATTTCTGCATTAACACATGTATGAAATGTGCCTTATGCACAACTTAGCTGAAGATGATTTTCTGTTCTCTGTTCAAGCAGTTAAGGCAATTGTCTTTCTTTTCTAAGACAGTTTGTACTTTACAACTCAATTGTAATATAATTTATTATCTATGCCTCCCGTCATGATTTGAGATGTAAATTCTCAGCTATTGCTTTAGTGGTCTGTCACCTGCTACCTCTGCTCTGTAATCATGGATTGAAACACTCTGGAAGCATAAGCCCCAAAATAGTTCTTTCCTCTACAATTTGTGTCAATCATGGTATCTTATCACAATAATAGAAGAATGAAATTACAAACACTTCATAGCACCTGTGTGCTACTAGCACCTCACTAAAACACCTTTCTTCTCACATTTCCTATACAACACCTTTCTTACCTCACATTAATATCTTGTTATTAATACTCAGTATTAGTATGACTTTTAATTGTTGATCTTTTTGAAATCAATGTAAATAAGTCTTGCCTTTGTAAGCAAATTTTAAGTGCCTCTATCATTTTCCTTTCTGTTAAAATAGATACATTCTGTCTCCTTTATTGAATTTTCTTGTTGGTGTGGTTGGTATATTCTGTTTTCTACTGTTGGTGTGGCTTCTTTCAAATTTAAAGACCATCACCATTAATATATACAAACTATTACAGTTAGGAGATAATAGACAATTTAATAGTAGGAAAAAACTGTTAAAAACGTAAGCAGGTACAGTATGTGATTAATTATAATTTATTACTATCAAATATGGTGTTTTTTACACATTGTCTTAGTTAGGTTTCTATTGGTGTAATTAAAAAAAATGACCAAAAGTAACTTGGGGACTAAAGTGTAATTTCAAATTATACTTTCTTGGTTATAGTCTGTAACTATGAGAAGTCAGGGTAGGAACAGCTGATATAGAAGCCATGTAGGAACATTGGTTACTGTCTTGTCTCTCATGGCTTTTCAGCATGCTTTCATATAGCACCCAGAACCACCTGCCCAGAAATAGCATATCCCACATGTGCTAGACTCCTCCACATCAATCATTAATCAAAAAATGGTTCCAGTCATGCCTCCAGGCTAAACTGTTAGGGCCAGTTTTCTCAACTGAGGTTTCTTCTTCCCAAATAACTCTAAACTGTGTAAAGTTGACATAAAACCTGCCACCACACACATAATAATAAAACACTAAATATGGCAGAGTTCTTAAATAATTGTTAGATAACTGAATACTTTCTGCCTTTGATAACAGACTTTAGCTAGGATTGTTTCTGTTTATCTCAAGATTACTGTTTTCTATGTTAGCGAGCACTCTCAAATGTTGGTACAATGTTCTCACTAATTGGTAATAAGAAGAGTTTTCATTGTTTGGCTGGTTTTAAAAACAAATATTCCATATGTTGTTAAAACACACTATTGTATCCATACAAAATTGATTCCCAAACTCCCAGAATACCCAACTCTATGGGTGCTTAGTTCTCCCATTTTGTTAAGTGGTGCAGTACGTGTATATGCTGTACCGTCATCTGCTGGTCTAGTATAAATCCCTTGTAGATTGAATATACCACCTAAATACAGTGTGATTCCTACCAGACAGTTCTTATATTATATTTAGGGAACACTGGCAAGTATGTTAGATTTATGTTCAGTACAGATGCTATTTTTTAATATCTTCTCTCAGCAATGGGTAGACCCTACATGTGTTAGTCAATTTTCTGTCATTTTGAAAAATACATGGAATAATAAAGTAAAATGTTTTTTTCCTGGTTTCTGTCCATAGCTGCTTTCCCGTTATCTTTTGTCCTATGTTCTACCCTTGGGAAGGTAGTAAATATTTTGATTATTTCAACAAAACATATCTGTCTTCCATTCTATAGCAGATGTGAGCCTTGGTAAGTCAGTCCTTTCTCCTGTGTTAGAAGGAACAATGTTTATCTTCTCTTACTTAGATTATTCCTATCTCATAAAGCATACTTATTGATACTATAGAAAAATGTTCTAATTTCCTTATTCAAAAGAATTAATTAGTTCAGGAGTTACTCTAGCCATATGGAAGGCAATGAAACCCAGATATGCAGGTCACTGGGGACACTCTGCTGACTTTTCATAGGGAGATGAGCAAGGTGAATGTTATGTGCTCTGGGCATTGAACAACTTTATTAAAGGCTAAAACCTTTAATAAAAGCAGTACTGAAGTGTAAATTTTTGGTTCCTTTGGAAACTCAGTGGTATCATATAATGTTTTTCTGGAAACTGTCTTAAGAGAAAATGTTTTTCTGAGGCAGACACATGGGAAGATGTTTTGGTGAGAATAGACTCATGTTTTTCTGGAAGCTGCCTACAAAAATGGCATGGTGTGTTTTGCTGGATCAGACACTTGAGAGGACAAGTGATGTTTGGAAAAGATAGAAGAATAACCCAACAGACAGTGGGTACTACTATAGCATTGGCTTACCTTGCCTCTCTTTGCTGATCATCATTTGTCATGACTTCGTAAAGAACTTCTCATAAAAGACAAGTGTCTCCTTTTCACTTCCACAGAGTCAGGCTGATTGGTGGAGCTTGAAGATTTCTTCTGGATTGAACTACTATTGCTAATTTGTGAATAGTGTTTCTGAGTGAATGGAGTAGCAGTACTGATTTGTATAAACTGAACTGGCGATATCTTGACAACAAAAATTGAAATAACCCCAAAGAGCTATTTTTTAAACAGGTTCACATCCCTCTTTACCATATTAACCTTTCCTTTCCCCTACCTCAGGGTAGGGGTGTCTAGAATGAAAGTTAAAACATTTAAAAACCCTTATGGAAAGTACATATTGAAAAATATAAACATACACAGCATGCAGAAAAGGGGAGAATGAGTAAATTGTATTTGACTCGCTAACATTTTTTTTTCTAATTTCAATGGGGTTTCAGTGCATTTTTCTATATATTTTGTTATTTTTGTTGCTGTTTTGAGACAGAATTTTATGTAGTTCAATTTGTTCCAAAACACCTCAGTTTTAGATTCTGAAGTGCTGCTAATTCAGGTGTGCACTCCCATGTGTGACTTAAAAAAAATTTTTAATTACATTGTATAACTACCAATATAAGGAACTGTGAAGGTGAAAGAGGTTTGATAGCTGAAGTGAAATTGTAATAAATGATCTGTAGTGACTCTGTGTAGAAAAAAATAGAAAGAACAAATTTACATAGATTTGTATATAGATGGAACATTATAAATTGGCCTCAGTGGAAACACTTTAAGCACCTTATTTGACATACTATTAGTGCTGTGATAAGATATATCATTTTAATATCTAGATCAATACCTTAGAAAACTGTAAGAGGCAAACATTTCAAGGAAAACAAAAATAAATTAAAACACTGTTCTAAATAAAATAAAAGTCAGGTATTTTAAAGGACTTTGTGAAAAAGAGAAATAAGAAATCACGAAATATAAGCAAAAATCAAATACCGTGAAAAACAACAGATTCTTCCCAAGTCAATAATTATAATTATAATTGAAGGATATGATATAAACAAACTAAATTAAGATAAAGACTGACAGTGGATCAAAGCAAAGAAAATATGAATCTAATACACTGTTCAAGAAATTATTTCCCATAATAGTTACATAGTAATGTTGAAAGTTAATGAATTATAAAACTTACCAGGAATACACTTACCAGGAAACAAATAGATGGCTATACTAATACCAAAGACAATGGACTTCATGTCAAACAAAATTACTGGAGACAAAATGAATATTTCTATGTTAATGAGTCAACCAGCGAAGTAGACATCTTACTCTTAACATGTCGGACACAGTTTTTAAGGAAGTTGTTATGTGTAGAACAGAAATTTATGTAACTGAAAGAAAAAATTGTCAAATTGTAAATTACAACTGGAAACTTCACTATCCCATTTAATGACTGAAGAAATGAATGACAGATTATCAACAAGCAAATGAATGAGCTAAACACCATCTAGCAATATGACCCCACAGGACCTTTTGCATAAAACTTCCTGCCTTCAGGATGAGAACACAACCTTCAATCAAGTACCAAAGGATATGCATAGAAGTTGATACCCTATCTTTTTTTAATAAGAGCACCTCAACAAACTTAAAATTGGGTTTAATTACATAACTTGTCATTCTCAGCAATAATATATTCATTATTTCAGACAGAAACCAATTGGAGAAAAATGAAAGAGAATTTTCTGTAGTAGAAATTAAGCTATACTCCTCCAATTAAACCATAGGCAAAAGGGACTTTTGAAAGCTATAAAGTGGTGTATAGAAATATAAAGTGGTGTATACTGAATAGAAATTAATACACACATCTGAGGAAGTGAGATCTAGCTGAAGTAAGTTGAGAGACAATCTGCAGCACTGAATGCTTAACTTAGAAGAATATGTTTGGAGTAGGCCATATATTGTCTAACTTCATTAAAGTAGAAAGAAAAAGAGGAACGTAAATTCAAAGCAGACAGAATGAAATGTTAATGAAAAAAGTAGGTATTGAAAACAGGAAAACAGAAAATTGGTGAAACAAAAACTTCTTCTTGGAGGCAAACCAATGTAATTGACTAACTTCTAATAACAGTAGCATGGACATATGAACAGGATAAAAAAAAGAGAAAGACAAAAGTTACCAGTATAGAGAAAGAAACGTGGGTGGTGTGATGACATCCATAGAGACATAACAAGTTACATTCTTATGAACTTCCAGTTTGTTTTTGTCCAGTTTACTAAAAATCACAAACAAGACAAACATGCAAATATTATTTAAATTATAAAAGAAATTGGATTTGTAATTTAAGAGTTCTTGACTATAGATACTATTTATTGATTGATTTGTTTGTAATTATTTTATTTATTTACATTCCAAATGTTGCTCTCCTTCCCTGAGCCCACCAGGGTTCTTTACCCGACCCCTCCACTTTGTATTTGAGAGGGTGCTCCCCCACCAATCCACCCTACTCACCCACCTACAAGAGACTTGGACCAAACACTACAGTGTAACCCAAAGTTAACAAAATATCTTTTTAAAAATAGAAACTACTACACAGCTTTTTCCATATGACCACTTATAAGTAGCCACAACAAAAGATGACAGAACAATCTTTTTCAAGAATGTAGACACAAATATCCTCAACAAAATTTTAGCAAATCAAATGAAGAAATCCTCAAACAGTTATATCTAAAGGTCTTGCATCATTCTGAACTGATGAAAAATGATCTAGAAGGCATAAATAACTGGCTGTGTTTATAAGGCTGCAATTCGCAGAGCTTAGGTTTTACCCTATATTGTCTACCCTCTAAATCTGTGTTAACAATTGCAATAATACACCTTTTAATTTCTCTCTCTCTCTCTCTCTCTCTCTCTCTCTCTCTCTCTCCCCTCTCTCTCAATCTATCTCTCTCTCTGACTGGTAGCTGGAAAAAATTTCTTCCTATTTTGTTTCCCTGTCATAGATCTTAACATTACTGTATCACTCTCTCACTGTTGCTTTAGGATGTGGCCCTGTTTTGGTGCTATTAAACAGCGTATAAGCAAAGCTAATCCCTGGAAAGTCAAGGAGGTGTTCAATCTTTGTCTCTCTCTCTATCTCAACAGATAGTTGAGTAGAACTGCTATAGGTAACCCAGTGGGCTACAATGAGACAGGTTGCTGCATACTAAGGAGGATAGAAGAAAACATTGGAAACTGCTTCAAGGATGCAGCTATGGAGTTTCTATGTATGTTCTTAGATGGCATAAATTTAAAATTTTTGTAGGAGAAGGAATAAGTAACTATTTTGGGTAAGACATGATTACATTTGGGTTTTCTGACAGAGTCTAAGTTATTATTAACCTTCTGATTATCTCTCATGTGGACAATAATGCCATTGATATCTGATTAATATTCAGTTCTGTGAGTAGAAATGTAGACACAATTCTTTTGCAATCCATCAATGTCCAATTTGACATTTTTACCTGCTATTAGAACAATAAACTTGATTTCAGAAATCCATTATTCTTTCACCATTATTTTTAAGGGTTGACATTAACAGATGTTCTTAATTAAATTCTCTGGAATTGACACTTCATAGATTTTTAGACAAAAATGGTTCTTATAGGCTTCTCACAAAATATGGGCTTCATCAAGTATCTTTGCTTACAACTTGCTTCTGAAAACTGATTTGTGGCTACCAGTATTAGCATATAAACAGAGCGAACTTCACAGTGAAATATTTCTTGAGTTGATGTTGACTCTAGAGAGATAATAAAAGCCTTATAGCACTTAAACCAAATCTTTGTTACTTCATTATCCCTCTATTTTGGCAACTGATCATCCTTTCTTAAATACAAATTCCATTAAGTAGAAGTACACAGTTTTTGTCCTCATTTATGTTAACTTGTATGGAATATTTTCCTGAATCTAATGTTCAGAGTAGTTGGGACAGGATAATTGAATGGATTTATTTTGGTAAAATGGAGCCAACCTTTCTAAGGTGAGTTGCATAAGTTGGAATAAATGTCAGAGGCTTTTATTCCAGAAAGATGACATAGTAGTTTATAAAGCAAATAAAGAGAAACAAACAAACAAACAAAAACAAAACCCCAACAGGTCATCAATGAAAATAAGTCAAATAAGTAGAATAGATACACTTAGGGCAGAGTTATGTTTTGTAATGATGGCTTCAGATGATCAGATTCTTAGGAAATGCTGATATTGAATGTTGAAAGTGTCCTGAAATGAAGAACCTGTAGTTCTGAGTTCCAGAGATGCTTGTATTTCATATACAAAGTTTTACAATAAATTTAGTTCTTGTTGCCTGTCTTTATATGCTAAAAGACTAAGAAATCCTAATCTTAGATGCTATCTTGGAAGTACATTAGGATATAGGACTTTGATTGGTCCGTTTCCTGTAGTAAGTGTAAGGCAGCCATTACACAGGCCACCTAGAATAATGGGCCCAGATGACATATTTCTCACATCAGAAAGACCCACTGAGATAAATAGAAATAACAATTGCCTCAGGGAAGAACACATCTTGAATACAGCTGTGGAAAAAAATATAATGGCAAGGAAATGTGATAAATTGATGCAAACAAAACTAAATGCTTATCCTTCTTCTATGTCTTACAACAAAAGCATTATCAGAAAATAAAACTGAAATTTTGAAATAGTAAATTATCTACTTAATCTTAAACTCTTTTGTAGCATATGTAGAAACAAATCAACCAAAGAGAACACAAGAGAAATGTGAGATATATTATTACATGAACTTACTGTACACAAGTCTTCTCAGAACCACCATCTGGTTGGACATTGAGAAGAACACTGACACAGATGTTATACTGATGCAATCAAAAAAGAGTTAAATGCTGTCCTCAAGATGCTGGAGAAGAAGTAACATGTAGAAGTAGAAAAAAAAGTTTCTGTCTGAGATAGAAGAGGTGAGAATGAAGATGTGAGGGAAACTGAGATTATATAAATGCAGATTTTCTTCTTCTTACAAAATATTTCCTTCATTTTTTAAATTAACTAATTTATTTTAAACTCCAAATTTTATTCCCTTCTTGGTCCAGCTTCTGACTGTTCCACATCCCATATCTCCTCCCTGCCCCCAAGTCTCCACGAAGGTGTTCCCTCCTGCCACCTGACACTCCACTAGACCTCTAAACTCTCTGGGGCCTCCAGTCTCTTGAGGATTAAGTGCATCTTCTTTGACTAAACCCAGACCCAGCAGTCTCTGGTGTATATATATTGGGGGTCCCATATCAGCTGGTGTATGCTGTCTGGTTCGTGGTCCAGTGTTTGAGAGGTCTCAGGAGTCCAGGTTAATTGAGACTGCTGGTCCTCCTACAGGGTCATCCTCCTCCTCAGCTTCTTCCAGCTTTTCCTTAATTCAACCACACGGCAGCTTTTTTTCATTGGTAGGGTGTACATATCTGCATCTGACTCTTGCAACTGCTTGTTGGTTCTTTTGGAGGGCAGTCTGAATTCTGACTGTGGGATGGTAACCCATCCCTCACTTGATACCCTGTCTTCCTGTTGAAGGTGGGCTCTATAACTTTACTCTCCCTACTGTTG
The DNA here is from genome assembly GCA_021653895.1 of Mastomys natalensis. NCBI lineage: Eukaryota > Metazoa > Chordata > Mammalia > Rodentia > Muridae > Mastomys > Mastomys natalensis. The sequence goes on along the minus strand of JAJTUV010000471.1, from coordinate 145,634 downwards.
GACATTTCATCTAAGGTCCCTCCATTTGAGTCTCTCACCTTCCAGGTCTCTGGTGTATTCTGGAGGGTCCTCCCAACATCCCACTTCCAAAGTTGCCTGTTTCCAATCTTTCTGAAGAACTCAAGAAACTATTCACCAAAAACCCAAACAACTCAAATCAAAAATGGGGTATAGAACTAAACTGAGAATTCACAACAAAGGAATCTCGAATGGCTGAGAAGCACTAAAGAAATGTTCAAAATCCTTAGTGATCTGAAAAATGCAAATCAAAATGACCCTGAGATTCCACCTGACACCAATCAGAATGGCTACAATCAAAACCTCAGGTGACAGCCCATGTTGGCTAGGATGTGGAGAAAGAGGAACACACTCCTCCATTGCTGGTGGGATTCAAACTGGTACAATCACTCTAGAAATCAATCTGGAGGTTCCTCAGAAAATTGGAAATAGATCTATTTGAAGACTCAGCAATACCACTCTTGGAAATATAACCAAAAGATGCCCCACCATGCCACAGGGTCATGTGTGCCACCATGTTCATAGTGTAGAGAAGAGGATCTTTGAAACTAACTTTTTTAACTTTTGTTTCTTCTTTGACTATGGCTATTAACATACAACCAGCCTCCATTTACAGGTCTAATCACTTCCCACACCACACCTAACATTTATATACCCTCTGAAATTTTCCCAGAATTACAAAAATCACATAATCACAGAAACTATCTGCAACTGGCAGAATCATGCTCCTGCTAAGCACAGAGCAAATCATATGAAGCTGCTGTGAAGAGTTTTAAGCAGCCTCATATCCCTCCTCCTGGGATTAACATGAAAGCATATTCTTATAATATTTCTGTGTTTTTAAAGAACCAAAATTTCATAATTCTCAAAAATATCACTACACCTTCTAATTGATTTTGTTTTAAAGTCTACTTTTTCAGTTGGATAGTTGTGACTATTCAGATTTTCATTTGCTTATTTGTTCATTCATTTCCAGAGATCTTCACTGGTAAATTGTGTTTCTTGGATGCAATATATAGCTGGTTCTTGTATTTCTATTTTTTAATTGAAAATAGATTTTTTTTTCATAAAATATACAATAATTATAGTTCTCCCTCCCTTTATTCCTCCATGTTTTTCTCCACCTCCCCTCCTCTCCAGGGCCACATAGTTTCTGTCTCTCTTAAAAAACAAACAGGTTTCTAAGAGCCAACAACAAAACATGACTCAATAAAATATTATAAGATAAAAGAAAAATTTTCATGTTGAAGTTGGACACAATAACCTAACATGAGGAAAAGGATCCCAAGAGCAGGCAAAAGAGTCAGACAAACAAACATTCTGAAAGTTATGAGTCTCATAAAAAGCAAAGCTAATAGCTATAATATATACACAATGGACTTCTTATAGACCTTTGTAGGTTCTGTTTTTGCTGCTACAGTCTCTGTGATCTCATATGTACATTGCTTAGTCAATTCTGCGGCCTAGTTCACCTGGTGTCCTCCTTTTTTCTGAATCTTACAATCATTTTTGCCTCACCTTCTATGTGATACCCTGAATTGTGAGTGGAAAAATATGATGGAGTCATCTAATTTAAACTCGCTCTCCACATTTGGTTGTGAGTTGCTATATCTGTTCCCATCTGTTGCTGGAGGAAGCCTCTTTGGCAATAACTGGATAAGGCACTGATCTATAAGTATAGCAAAATATGATCAGGAAACATTTTATTTTATTAAAAAATGTTGTTTTGATCAGTAGAGTTTGGTTTTACCCTAAGTCTTTGTGATATTCAGTCTGTTTATCAGTCTAATAGCAGTAAGGAGTATGGGTTCCTTCTTGGGTGGACTTTCAGTACAGCTCTGTCATTGTTTGGCTACTCCCATAAGTTCTATGCTACCATTGCTTTAGCATATTTTGGAGGCAGGACAGATTGTAAATCAAAGGTTTTGTGTTCAACAGTTTTCTTTGCTCCTAATTTATTAATTTCAGTCTCTTGTTTGATTATTTCTTTCATCTACTACTCTCAGGTATGATTACCTCTTTTATTTCTAAAACTTTCATATATGCTTTTAAGTTGATAATAAAAAAAACTCTTCAATTTTTTTTTTTTTGTAGGCATTTAATGTTGCGATCTTTATTTAGCACTGTTTTCATTGGGTCCCATTAAGTATGGGTATGTTGTATACTCATTTCATCTTAATTGCTTTTTGCACTTTTTATTGGATATTTTGTTTACATTTCAGATGTTCTCTCCTTACCCCATTTCCCCTCCCTCCCAGGAACTCCCTATCCCATCCCCTCTCCTCCTGCTTCTATGAGAATGTACCCCCATCTAACCCCTGCACCTCCCCACCCTCAACCCCCCCCCCCCACGATGTCCAGCCTTCATGGGACCAAGGATCTCTTCTCCCACTTATATATAGCTCCCTTGCTATATATAAGTGGGAGCTATATATAGCTATATATAGCTGGAGCCATGGGTCCCTCCCTAAGCGCTTCCAGGCTGGTGGTTTAGACCCTGGGGCTCTGGTTGGTTGGTATCGTTGTTCTCCTCATGGAGTTGCAAATCCTTTCAACTCCAACCCTTCAGTCTTCACTCTAACTCCTCTATTGGAAACCCCATGCTCAGTTTAATGGTTAGCTGTGAGCATCTGCCTCTGAATATGTCAGACTCTTGCAGACCTCTAAGGAGGCAGCTATATCAGGCTCCTTTCAGCATGTACTTCCTGACATCCAGATCAACGTCTACCTTTGGTGACTGCACATGGGATGGATACCCCGGTGGAATGGTCTGCAGAGGCCCCTCCTTCAGTTTCTGCCCACTGCAACCCCGCACACCCTGGGCAGTTGTGGAGCACGCCTTTAATCCCAGCACTTGGGAGGCAGAGGCAGGCGGATTTTTGAGTTCGAGGCCAGTCTGGTCTACACTGTGAGTTTCAGAACAGCCCGGGCTATACAGGATACCCTGTCTCGAGAGGAGAGGGAAAATGTCTCACCCAAGGGAGCTGTCCTAGAACGAGGTTCAGGGAAGGACAGAGTTCATTTCTAGCTCAAGAAATCTTTCCTGGGACCACATGGCTCAGTTACTCTGACCAGTGAGGTATGGGGAAGCTTACCAGGTCTAGGCTAGGCTAGTGAGCAAGGATAACCTTAAGTAGTTGGTCTGATGCAAACATGGTGGAAGTTTGGCGAGCTTTGCAGCAGATGGTGCTTGTCTGCAACAGCGGATGTTAATTCACGCGCCTGGTGATAGCTGGTAGCAGCAGATGAAGTCCACGCAGTGTAGCAGTGGCAGCAGTGACAGTAGAGTTGTGGTGGGCCATATGGCGTCAGTCCTGCATGGTCACAGCAGCTTGAGCTGGCAGCTGCGCGGGTCTTGAGGTCTCCAAAGTCTTCGTGAGTCATGGCACCATTATGAGATTTTTGGAGCAGCTGCTTGGACAGATAACACCAGGCCAGATGGTTCCACGAAGGGAAAGGGTTTATTTAGGACAGAAGGAAGAGATCAAGAGGAGAGAGCAGAGAGGTAGAGGAGTAAAGGCTGGTCATGACCATGTGGAGAGAGGTGGAAGGGAAGGGAGAAGGGGAACCTGCAGGCACACAGGTGTCACAGGAGCAAGAGAGCAAGAGAGAGAGGAGGGGCCAGACAGCCCTTTTTATAGTGGGCAGGGCTACCTGGACGTTGCCATGTAACTGTGGGGAGGAGCATACCTGGCCATTGCCAGGTAACTGGAAGTGGAGTTTAGACAGAATACTAACAAGCAATGATTATAAATTCCAGTTATTTTGTTGTTGGTGGTAGTGATGATGTTGGTGCTGCTTTTGCTAGTAGCATTGTTGGTGGTGGTGGTCTGTGTGTGTCAGTGTGTGAGTTTCTTCTTTTGGCTTTATTGGTGTGGGATTATTTATTATCTGCATTTCCATGAGGAAGCTAACCTCCATGGATTTGAGTTTTCCATCTAGCAGCTTTTGTAGAGCTGTATTTATACTTAGTTATTGTTAAAGTTAAGCTTTATCATGGATTATCATATTTTTACCATCAATAGTAATTGAAAGTTTTGCTGTGTATAGTAGTCTGGACTGGTATTTGTGGTATCTTATAGTTTCTAGGACATCTGTCTAGGCCCTTCTGGATTTTAAGTCATTTGAGAAATAAGGTATAATCACTAGTAAATCTGCCTTTATATGACACTTGCTCTTTTTCCTTTGCAATTTTTAATAGTTTTTCTTTGTTCTGCATTTAGCATTTTGATTATTACAGAATAGTCTGTGGGATACAGAAGATGTGGTAGGGAGGGGGGGATAGAGTATATTAGTCTGCCTTAAATTTGGTGAGTTGAGTCATTTACATTTAAAGTTATAATTAAAAAGGCTTACTATTTCCTAAGAATCAAGAGGTGATGTGCTCTTTTACTGGATTATTGATATTTACTTTTGTTCTCCAGTGTATATTTTAAACAATTGAAGGTTTGCTGGGTTAGACCTTCTTGTTTCATTCCTTGCTCTACTTTATTCATCATTTCCGTTCATGGTGTATATATTTTCATGTGTTCTTTGAAGTAAGCTTTTTTCTTCCTCTAGCATTGCTTTTGTAAGGCTGGCTTGCTTGTTCTGCATTGCCTTAAGTTTTCTTTAAATATTTAAAGATCAAAAATTTCTCCATCAAATTTGGAAGATAACTTTGTGGTTATAGCATTGTAACTTCATAGTTATCTAGTTTCTGGTATTAAAATATTTGATTTTATGGGAGTTTATATTTTTCTTTTTTCTGATTTTTTTTTTATTGCAAATAGAAAATGCAATATATCCTTGGCTCACTAAACTCACATCGTTTCTCTCATATTCTTTCCTCCTTCTATTAATTAATTTATTCAGTTTGCAACCTACTCTCCTCCAGGTCTCACACTACTGCCCCTTTCCATGCCCCATCCCTTTCTCCTCAGAGAAGGGAACTGCCCATGGCATCCACCCATCTACATCATGTCACATCAGGACTAAGTGCATTTTCTCCCACTGAGGCAGCCCAGCAATGGTAAATGAATTCAAATGAATACAACAGAGTCATGTTTTCTATTACAACTTTTAGTACTGGTTTTTACTTGTTATTTTTGACATCTTGACTATGACATACTCAGTAGAGATTTTCTTTCCTACCTCTGGAAATGTGCATTTGTGTTTCTAATAATGCTTACATTTGAAGATCTAGTATACTCTACAGGATTGCAAATTTTTCTGCTATGGTTTCATTAAATAACTTTTATTGATTTCATCTAATGTCTTACTTGCCCCTTTTTCTACACTATGAATTCTTAACTTTGACCTTTTGAATTCATCTCAACCTTTATGGTAAGTCTTCATAGTATTTTTTCCTATAAAAGTCTGCGTGTATTACTGTCTCCATGTTGTCCTTCATGCTTGAGATTCATTCTTCTGCATGGTCTTATTTACTGTTGGTATTATCTGATATCCTTTTGTTTGACTGAATATTTTTTTATTTTAAGTGTTTCTCTTGGGTTCTTTTTCAGTGTTTCATTTATTACTTGAATATTTCCTCCTTCTAAATTTCTCTTACAATTTAGTGGGTTTTTTTTTATTTTTATTTCAAAGATGTAGATCTCACTTGCATTTTCCTCTGTTTGAATCTTTCACATGAGCATAAATTCCTATAAAAATAAAACTCTGGATTCTTTATCAAACATTTCCACTGTTTTTGTAGTTTCATATTTCCTTATAGGAAGAATAGTTGAGCTATTGAGGATTGATCATGCTTTGTAGATATATCATATTCTTTGTGTTTCTTTGTCCTGTTTTATACATGGGTATGAATGGATTTATCTTTCAATTTTGACTGCCATTTCAGACTCTATTTGAAAGGATTGCTTTTCTTCTGTCAAAATTTCAAGAGGGATGTCTGCATGAACTTTAGCCATGAGGACTGAAAATACTTGATGCTTATTGTCAAGTGGAATCACTGGATACCAGAAGCTGTGCACTTATCACAAAAACAAAACAAAACAATACCAAGACCGAAGAATATTTAACAGAATGAGTTAAAATCTTAGTAACATGATTATTTTAAGCTTGTTACTTCTTCAGTACTATTTCTGTCTGAATGCCTCCATGCTTCCTACCACAATGACAGTGTATTAAACCTCATAAGAGTAATTCAGTGCCCAATTAAATGTTCTCCTTTGTAAGTATTGCCATAGTCATAGTGTCTCTTCACAGCAATAGAAACCTAAGACATAGCATAAAGCAAAAAACACTTCAGAAGTTAATTAAGCTTGTTGAAGTAGAAGTAGTGTCCTTATCACACTGACTCAGCAAAAGACATTTCTTTTGAAACAGGTTTCCACATTACCATTTGTATTATCTAGGGTTTCTATTGCTCTGATAAAATACCAAGAGCAAAAACAACTCAGAGAGGAAAGTGTGCAGGACTGTGACCCAGTCTACTCATTCTGAGCCTGGCCAGTGTTCAATTAAGAGAAGAATGCCATGTAAAGCTGAAAGACTTTTTTCCCTTCTTCTCATAAGCTGACTTAGTTGGCACATTTATCAATAGAAACTTGTCTAAAATGTCTTCCTTGTGTCAAGTAAAGAAAAATATAGCCCTGAGAACACTCATGTGTTTTCATGATGAAACTGGTGTTTTAATTAAACATGTTAGGTAAATGAAACATAGAATTAAAGAGAAGATCAAACTTTGAAAGATTTAAAATGCCTAAATGTGTCATGTTTCTACTGGCAAAGAGCCTGTGAATGAAAACAAACCAACAGCAGAACTGAAACTTGAATTGTACCTAGATTTATAGACTTGATGAGGTTTTCTTTAAAATCTGTACTATTTAACCTCCTGTGCTTCTGTACTTCTCCATTTGGGCCAGTCTGCTACAGTCTTTCGCTGTGGTGCTTATGTTGCTTCTCTTAATAAACTTCTGATTAACTGTCTGCCATCTCTTGAAAATTCTTTCCCTCAGAAGAGAAGAACTGAGGAATTCCTATAATAGTTATATGACTTTATTTACCTTTATAAATAGTCTACAATTTTTTTTCTGTTAAGTGTAGACTATAACATTTTTTTAAAAACAGGCCAAACTTAGTTGCTTATTTAACTTAAAATTTTATACATCCAGTGTGATGATTGGTTTAATATAAACTTGACATAAACTAAGGTCATTTGAGAAAATACCTTTATCAGATTGGTCCCTGGCCAAGTCTAGGGAGCATTTTCATGATTGATGATTGATATGGGAGCATCCTGCTCACTGAGGGAGATGCCACCCCTGGGCATCTGGTCCCTAATTCTTTATAAAAGAAGGCTGAGAACGCCATGGAGAGTGACAGAAAGCTGTACTCCTCTATGACCTGACCCCTGCTTCCTGGATTCTACCCTCCTTGACTTTGTGCCCTGCCTGACATCCCTCAGTGATGAACTGTTACCAAGAGATATAAGGGAAATTTACCTTATCTTCCCCAAGTAGCCTTTTGTCATGGTACTTTATCTCATTAATAGACACCCAATTAAGACAAAAATTAGTACCAGGTAATGGGTTATTGCTGTGACAGACTTAATCATGTGTTTTTGGAAGGATTGTGGTGGTATTTGAACGATGGGCTGGAAAACACTTGACTGTTCAGAGCACAGTGTGCAGTTCTGTGGTAGTGTAGAACATAATAGTGCTGAGAGAAATGCAGATAGTGGAAGGCTGGCTTATAAAGTTTTATATGGAAGCTTTGAGGATCTCCTAAAGATTGAACTGGGTCAGTTGATGTTCTGGATGATGAATATGTGCTTCTGGTGAGATGAAACCAAAGAATTGGCTATGATTAACAGGAAACTAGAAATACTCAAGGGAAATATTTGCTTTCCTGAGACAATTTACAAAGTATAGGTGAAAAAAATAACCAATTAAGAAGAGACCACCAAGAAAAAATCCGAGAAGTGTTTTCTCAGAGTCAGTATACAGAAGCTGTGGTCCAGAAAGGCTTTGTACCAAACTTGAAAATGTGTATTTCTCAGGTGGTACTGGTCTTGAAAGAACAAAAGCATCATGGCAACTAGCTGAGGCTTAGCACTGTGAGAGGTTAGGAAAGCCCTTTGCTGAAAGTGCTGACTCAGTTGCAATAGAAGTTCCAGGGTAGAAATGGTCATGAGGAGAATGTGATGCTTGACACCATGTAATGGGTCAGTCCCTAAAGAGAGCCGAGGAGAGGCTATTGGGGGAAAGGAAGTCTATTGCAGTGGAAAATCAACATTTGAAAATTCCAGTATAATGGGACAACCGCAAAGACCAGCAGAAGATATGCAGTGTAGCTGGGCTGAGCTTATGAAATGCATTATGTGTGCTGTGGCAAGTACTTTGGAGTCCAGAAGATTGCAAATTTTATGATGTCCTTATTTTTAATATATTATGTAAATATACCAGATTTTCTTTATCCATTCTTCAGTTGAGGGTCATCTAAGTTTTATTTATTTCAATGTTTAGAGCATAGCACTGTTTGAAAAGACTGAGAGGTATGGCTTTTTGGAAGTAAGTATATCCTTGTTGGAGCAAGTGTGTCATTGAGGGTGGACTTTGAGCTTTCCAGGGCCAAAGCCAGGTCCAGTTGCTCTCCCCCTTTTCCTGATGCCTACAGATCCAGATATAGAACTCTCAGGTACTTCTCTGACACTGTCTGCCTGTATGTTGTCATGTTCTCCATCATGATGAGAATGAATTAATCCTGTGAAACTGTAACAAGCTCCAATTGATGGCTATCCTTTATAAGAATTGCTATAGTCATGGTGTTTCTTCATAGCAATAGACCAATCATAAAACAGACTAAGACATAAAAAAGCAAGCAAATGGGCAGAGAGTATCTGCTTAAATTATCTTACATTCAATTAATGTAATAAAACATTTAAAATATGCTAATATGCCTGAGTTGTTGGGTGGAGGTTTACAAGATTTGTACACAAGTGATAGTGATTAATATAGTGAATATATATATATATATATTGCATGCTTTCAACATACAACAGCACCAAATATACATTATCATTTCAAAAAAGAAAAAAGGGAGTATACTGAAGAAACACTAGACCAAAGCAAAACCAAAATCTGCCTGGGAAAACTCAGAATTGTACATCTGCATGTCCAATATAAAAGTATTCTTTAGATCGCCAACTACTTTCATTTTCATTGACTGGAACACGTGTCTTTCTCTGGCTCATCCACACCAGGTGTGAAACATTCCTCTATTCAATGATTCTGGCATCTCCAAAATCTTGGAAACTCTAACACTATCCAGGCTTCCCCTTTAAAATTTCACTCAGTGGCCTCTTTTGGCCTCCATGCAGAAACACCTCTGACATATGCCTTTCCTCACTAGATCTCTTTAGTCACAGGAGAGAATTCTATGCCTCCATTTTTGCATCCTTGACTGTAAAGCCTGATCCTCATAGGAGATGTAGCCAAGCTCTATTGCTTGCTAGGGCTGAACCATGGACCCCTTCATTCAACTATATTTCCATCATTTTACTGTTTTGATGCCTTCCTTCATTGCTTAAGTTTATCTTTATTTTCTTCTCCCAAGTTAGAATCTTAGCTGACTGGGGTCTTGCCCTGAGGTTAACACTCTCTTTATTCTCTTTAGCATCAGAGTTTTCTTTAATCTGTTTATCTCCCTGAGCATAGGACTTAGCTCCATTAAACTCACTGATGCTTCCTTTGTCTTCAAATTGTGCACTTTGTGTTTTCCTTTGCTCAAATAAGACTAGCTGTGGCTAACCACACCACATAGTTAATACAAGGCTGCTTTGAAATCTCCCCTCCCAATGCCATTAATCTAAAAATCTTTGAGTTATTCTCAGGCAAACATTTTGGACAAGGGCAATTAACAGACACATTCTTCTCTCAAATATCACTACAACCATTTCTAAGGCACTTACCAATATTCTTCTTTTAAATCACTGGAAATGGGCTGTCCTAATTTATGTTGTTCTCAGTATGACTTTCATCCATGCTCCTATTAGTACGGTCTATTAAAACCTGCTTAAAGAGTTCAATTGTTTTCTTAATTCAAAGTCACAGTGTACATTCTGACAATAATCTTCTTGGCTAACCTATTACAAAAATACCCCTCCCTAGTACCAAGTTTCTATTTAAAACACCACACCAAACAGTTATTAGTTTCATATAGTCCTTTGCCTAGGTGTTAGACAACATGAAAATATCCCCCTTCCACCTTAATATAGCCATTGATGTCATATTCCAGTCAGTTATGCAGTCATATCTAGAAGAGACTTTTCACAGAAGACTTCCTTGTATTCTACCTCAAAAAGTCTTTTTTAAAAACATCTTCTGTGATTCTTCCTGATCATAGGTGCTGGAGCTTTTGGTTGAGGTCTATTTTTTCTGTTGGCTCTGCAGTGAGTCCAGGTGTACTTGTCTGTGGTGTTCTCCATCTGCTGCAAAAAGAAAATTCTTTAATGAAAGGTAGTAGCTGTAATTATCTATGAGTAGAAGAATAGGATTTAAATCCCTTTAATGTCAGGAATTATGAGGGTCTAGTAAAGTTGCCACAGAAAATTATTTTCTAATGTTCATTACTTCACTATGAGATTTTAATGCAGAACAGTCAGGCCTGAAACCATATACATATAAACATCAAGCATTAATTCATCAGGATGTATTTGTTTATTTGTGCACATAGAGAGAGCAAACATAGATACACAAACTCTCATGTAACAAGAAAACAATATGATAAGGCTATCAAATTTATTTTATTTTTATTTTGTATGGGCTATTTTATTTGTTTACATTTCAAATATTATCCCCTTCTCAGTTTCCCATCCAGAAACTCCCTATCCCATCCTCCCTCCTCCTGCTTCTATGAGGATTCTCCCAAACCACCCACCCACTCCCACCTTTCTGCCCTAGCATTCCCCTACACTGAGGCATCGAGCCATCACAGAACCAAGGGCCTCTCTTCACACTGATGTCCAAAAAAGCCATTCTCTGCTATTTATGCAGCTGGAGCCATACGTCCCTCCATGTGTACTCTATGGTTCGTGATTTAGTCCCTGGGAGCTCTGGAGGGTCTGGTTGGATGATATTGTTTGTTCTTCCTATGGGTTGGAAACCCCTTCAACTCCTTCAGCCTTTTCTTTAACTTCTCGATTGGGGACCTTGTGCTCAGTCCAGTGGATGGCTACAAACATCCACCTCTTTATTTGTCAGGCTCTGGCAGAGACTCTCAGGAGTCAACAAGTACTTCTTGGCATCTGAAATAGTGTCTGGGTTTGGAATCTGTATATAGGATGGGTCCCATGTGCTGCAGTCTCTGGATGGCCTTTCCTCTGGATGCCACACTTTGTCTCCTCATTTCCTCCCTTGAGTATTTTGTTCCCCCTTCTAAGAAGGACTGAAGCATCCACACTTTAGTCTTTTTTTCTTGTTGAGCTTCATGTGGTCTGTGAATTGTGTTTGAGTATTCCTAGCTTTTGGGCTAATATCCATTTATCAGTGAATGCATATCATGTGTGTTCTTTTGTGACTGGGTTACTTCACTCAGGATGATATTTTCTAATTCCGTCATTTGCCTAAGAATTTCATGAAGCCATTGTTTTTAATAGCTGAGTAGCAGTCCATTGTGTAAATGTACCACATTTTCTGTATCTATTCCTCTGTGGAAGGATATCTAGGTTCTTTCTAGCTTCTGATTATTATGAGTAAGGCTGCTATGAACATAGTGGAACATGTGTCCTTGTTATATGTTGGAACATCTTCTGGGTATATGCTCAGGAGTGGTATAGCTGAGTTCTCAGGTAATGCTTTGTCCAATTTTTAGAGGACCTGCCAGACTGATTTCCAGAGTGATTTTACCACCTTGCAATCCCACCAAGAATGGAGGAGTGTTCCTTTTTCTCCACATCCTCACCAGAATCTACTGTCACCTGAGTTTTGATGTTAGCCATTTTGAATGGTGTGAGGTGTAATCTCAGGGATGTTTTGATTTTCATTTCTGTTATGACAAAAAAATGTCATTTGATATTCCTCAGTTGAGAATTTCTTTATATGGTTTAGTACCCCCCCCTTTTAACAGGGTTATTTTATTCTCTAGAGTCTAACTTCTTGAGTTCTTTGTATATATTGGATATTAGCCATTTATCAGATGTAGGATTGGTAAATATCTTTGGCCAATCTGTTAGCTGCTGTTTGGTCCTGTTGACCATATCCTTTCCATTATAGAAGCTTTGCAATTTTATGAGGTCTCATTTGTCAATTCTTGGTGTTAGAGCATAAGCCATTGGTATTCTGTTCGGGAACTTTCCCCTGTGTTCATGTTTTCAAGGCTACTCCTCACTTTCTCTTTTATTAGTTTCAATGTATCTGGTTTTATGTGGAGATCCTTGATCAACTTGGACTTGTGGTTTGTATAAGGAGATAAGAAAGGATAGATTTGCATTTTTCTACAAGCTGACCACCAGTTGAACCAGCACCATTTACTGAAAATGTTGTCTTTTTTCCACTGGATGGTTTTAGCTCCTTTGTCAAGATCAAGTGACCATAGTTGTGTGGGTTCACTTCTGGATCTTCAATTCTATTCCACTGATCAACGTGTCTGACTCTGTATCAATATCATGCAGCTTTTATTACTATTGCTTTGTACAGCTTGAGGTCAGGGATTCACCCAGAAGTTCTTTTATTGTTGAGAATAGTTTCACTATCCTGGCTTTTTGGTTATTTCCAATGAATTTCTGAATTGCTATTTCTATCTCTATGAAGAATTGAGTTGGAATTTTGATGGGGATTGCATTCAATTTGTAGATTGCTTTTGGCAATATGGCCATTTTTATATATTTAAGCCTGCCAATCCATGAGCATGGGAGTTCTTTCTATCTTCTGAGAACTTCGATACCTTTCTTCAGAGACTTGAGGCTCTTGTCATGAGATCTTTCACTTGCTAGGTTAGATTCACACCAAGGTATTTTATATTATTTGTGACTATTGTGAAGGGTATCATTTCCCTAATTTCTATCTCAGCCTGTTTATCCTTCAAGTAGAGGAAGGCTACTGATTTGTTTGAGCTGATTTTATATCCAGCCATTTTGCTGAAGTTGTTTAATAAGTTAGAAGTTCTCTGGTGGAAATTTTAGGGTCACTTAAGTATACTATCATATCATCTGGAAATAGTGAAATGTTGACTTCTTCCTTTCTTATTTGTATCCCTTTGACTTCCTTTTGTTGTGTAATTAATCTGCCTAGGACTTCCAGACATATTTTGCATAGGTAGGGAGATAGTGGAAAGTTTTGTCTAGTGCCTGATTTTAGTGGAATTGCTTCAAGTTTCTCTCCATTTAGTTTAATGTTGGCTACTGGTTTGCTGTATATTGCTTTTACTATGTTTAGGTATGAGCCTTGAATTCCTGATCTTTCCAATACTTTTACCATGAAGGGATGTTGAATTTTGTCAAATGCTTTCTCAGCATCTAGTGAAATGATTATGTGGAGTTTTTCTTTAAGTTTGTTTATATAGTGGATTACATTGATGGATTTCTGAATATTGAACCATCCCTGCATTTCTGGAATAAAGCCTAGTTGATCCTAATGGATGATTGTGCTGATGTGTTTTTGGATTCTGTTTGCAAGGATTTTATTGAGAATTTTTGCATCAATATTCATAAGGGAGATTGGTATGAAGTTTTCTTTGTTCTGTCTTTGTGTGGTTTAGGTATGAGTGTAATTGTGGCTTCATAGAACTAATTGAGTATTGTTCCTTCTGTTTCTATTTTGTGGAATAGTTTGAAAAAAATTGGTAATAAGTCTTCTTGGAAGGTCTTGTAGAATTCTGGTCCTAGGCTTTTTTTGGTGGAGAGATTGTTAATGACTGCTGCAATTCCTTTAGCTGTTTTGGAACAGCTAAATGATTTATCTGTTCCTGATTTAACTTTGTTACCTGGTATCTGTCTAGAAAATTGTCCATTTCATCCAGATTTTCCAGTTTTGTTGAATATAGGCCTTTGTAGTAGGATATGATGATATTTTGAATTTCCTCAGTTTCTGTTGTTATGTCTCCCTTTTCAGTTCTGATTTTAATAATTTGGATACTGTCTCTGTGCCCTCTGGTTAATCTGGCTAAGGGTTTATCTATCCTGTTGATTTACTCAAAGAACCAACTCCTGGTTTTGTTGATATTTTGTATAGTTCTTTCTGTTTCTACTTGGTTAATTTCAACCCTGAGATTGATTATTTCCTGTCATCTACTCCTCTTGGGTGTATTTGCTTCATTTTGTTCCAGAGCTTTCAGGTATGTTGTCAAGCTGCTAGAGTATGCTCTCTCCAGTTTCTTTTTGTAGGCACTTAGAGCTATGAGCTTTCCTCTTAGCACTGTTTTCATGGAGTCCCACAAGTTTTGGTATGATGTGTCCTCATTTTCATTAAATTCTAAAAAGTCTTTAATTTCTTTCTTTATTTCTTCCTTGACAAAGTCATCATTGAGTAGAACGTTGTTCAGTTTCCATGTGCATATCAGTTTTCCATTGTTTTTGTCATATTGAAGATCAGCCTTAGTCCATGGTGATCTCATAGGATGCAAGGGATTATTTCAATCTTTTCTTTGTCTGTTGAGGCCTGTTTTGTGACCAATTATGTGATCAGTTTTGGAGAAGGTACCATGGAGTGCTGAGAAGAGACTATATGCTTTTATTTTAGAATGAAATGTTCTATAGATATCTGTTAAATCCATTTGGTTCATAACTTCTATTAATTTCATTGTGTCTCTGTTTAGTTTCTGTTTCCATAATATATCCCTTGCTGAGAGTGGGGTGTTGAAATCCCCCACTATTATTGTGTGAGGTGCAGTGTATGCTTTGAGCTTTAGTAAAGTTTCTTTTATATATGTGGGTGCCCTTGCAGTTGGTGCATAGATGTTCAGAATTGAGAGTTTATCTTTGTAGATTTTTTTCTTTGATAAGTACGAAGTGTCCTTCCTTATCTTTTTTGATTACATTTGATTGAAAGTTTATTTTACTTGATATTAGAATGGCTACTCCAGCTTGATTCTTGGGACCATTGCTTGGAAAATGGTTTTCTATCCTTTTACTCTGAGGTAATGTCTCTCTTTGTCAGAGGTGCGTTTCCTCTATGTAGCAAAATTCTGGGTCCTGTTTATGTATCCAGTCTGATAGTCTACATCTTTTTATTGGGGAATTGAGATATTAAGAGATATTGAGGAAAAACGATTGTTGCTTCCTGTTATATTTGTTCTTAGATGTAGGATTATTTTGTGTAGATATCTTCTTTTGAAGTTCTTCGAAGATTACTTTCTTGCTTTTTTAGGATGTAGGTTCCCTCCTTGTGTTGGAATTTTCCATCATTTTTTGAAGTGATCAATTTGTGGGAAGATATTGTGTAAATTTGGTTTTCTCATGGAATATCTTGGTTTCTCCTTCTATAGTAATTGAGTGTTTTGCTGGGTATAGTAGTCTGGGCTGGCATTTGTGTTCTCTTAGGCTCTGTATGATTTCAGTCCAGGATCTTCTGGCTTTTATAGTCTCTGGTGAGAAGTCTGGTGTAATTCTTATAGGTCTGCCTTCATATATTACTTGACCTTTTAACCTTACTGCTTTTAGTATTTTTTCTTTGTTTTGTGCAGTTGATGTTTTGATTATTATGTGATGGGAAATATTTCTTGTCTGGTCTAGTCTATTTGGAGTTTTGTAGGCTTGTTGTATGTTCATGGACATCTCATTCTTTAGGTTAGGAAATTTTCCTCTATAATTTTGTTGAAGATACCTACTGGCCCTTTAAGTTGGGAATCTTCACTCTCATCTATACTTATTATCCTTTGGTTTGGTCTTCTCATTGTGTCCTGGATTTCTTGGATGTTTTGGGTTAAGAGCTCTTTGCATTTTGCATTTTTGTTGACATTTTTGTCAATGTTTTCCATGGTATCTTCTGTACATGAGATTCTCTCTGCTATCTCTTGTATTCTGTTGGTGATGCTTGCATCTATGACTCCTGATCTCTTTCCTATGTTTTCTATCTCCAGGGTAGTCTCCCTTTGAAATGTCTTTATTGTTTCTACTTTTTAGATCCTGGATGGTTTTGTTTAATTCCTTCACCTGTTTGGTTGTGTTTTCTTGCAAATCTTTAAGGGATTTTTGTGTTTCCTTTTTAAGGGCTTCTACCTGTTTACCTGTGTTCTCCAGTACTTCTTTAAGGGAGCTTTTTAATGTCCTTTTTAAAGTCCTCTATCATCATCATGAGAAGTGATTTTAATTCTGAATCATGCTTTTCCAGTGTGATTGGCTGTCTAGGACTTGCTATAGTGAGAGAACTTGGTCCTAATGATTCCAAGTAACTTTCGTTTCTGTTTCTTATGTTTTTGTGTTTCCCTTTTGACATCTTGTTAATTCTAATGCTACCTACACTCGCTGTCTCTGACTGCAGACTGTCTTTCCAGTTATCTTGCTTGTGTCAGAACAACTCAGAATCTAGATGTCTCTGTGATCCTGTGATCCGAGATCCTGGGTAGAAGAACTCCTGGGACTCAGTCTGCCTCTGGGATCCTGAAATCCTGCTGCTCTGAGTGCAGTGGTTCCCCTATGATGGCTCAGGATATGGTGTCTTCAGTGGAGCAGACCAGTTAGTTATTCACTCCTCTGAGTTGAGTAGCTCCTCTAGAATGTTTCAGAATAGAGTGTCTTCATGGGAGCAGACCAGCTAGCTGTCTGCCCCAGCCAAAAGGACCAAGGGAGGGGTGGAAGGGAAGTGTTATTCTGGAGTGGCATGGTTTGGGTGGCTGAGGGGTCCTGAGTGACCTAGGCCCCCAGTTGTACCTCTGGGGCATAGGGTAGTGGGAGTGGGTTCTTACCTGCTGCTCTGAGTGGAGTGACTCCTCTAGGATGGCTCACAATATGGTGTCTTCAGGGGAGCAGACCAGCTAGGTGTCTGTCCCACCCAAAAGGCTGTGTTTTTTTAATTAGAAGAACTAGTAGAGTTTTATCTAGCTTACACACATGCTTTACTTTTGCTGACTCACTCGGTACATTCTCTGTGCTCTAATTCACTCTCAATTCTTCTCCCAGCTATTCATCTTTAAGGCAAATACAGGGGCTCACCATGGCTGAGATGGGCTAGCACTGTTCCTGGTTTGTATTGTCTAGAGTCTTTGAATGATGTTTTCCAGTTCTCTGATTGCGTTCATTGCAGTTATATGTAAAGTCCTTTGTTGCCCACTGATTTTTTGACTTTTATCACTTTACTGGGAAGAAATAAATATGCTTATATTCAAGAAATCCAACAGTATTCTCTATGAAGAGGTACTTCACAGACATAATTATGCATTCTTAATGCATTTTGAGACAAATTCGTTGTTTCCCACCATGTTACTTAGTCATTGCTTCCACTTTGTTCTACTCTAATGTAATTCTTAAAGTTTTTATTGCTTGGTTTGAATCATCTTGGCTATCAAGGAAGCCTCTTCAGTGATCTATATTCAGGTTTTTCTTTTCCCTGTCACTACATTTATTAATCAGAAATAGAAAACTAGTCCAGTCAGTTGAAATTCCTTTGAGTTTCAGAATATACATTCCAAGTCTCTTAATTAAAAGAGCTGACTGGGCCTAACTCTTTGCTTAGTCCCATTTTCACTGTTCTTTCATTCCATGTATATCTCAAAGAAATATTGAGCATTATTTATTTTATGGTGACCAGAGATAAAAACTGTTTACCTTGACTGAGATAAGGTGTTTATGTCAACTAACTGCAATTGGCTTCATCCAGGCCTAGTACTTCATCTCACTTGACTTTCATCCATGGTATTTCCTAAAAGTTATTATTGGGAGTTTAAATAAATGAGTGTCAGTAGCTTCATTAGGGTTTCTGTTGCAGTGAAGAGAAGCTATCACCATGGCAACTCTTATAAAGGAAAACATTTCATTAGTGCTGACTTACAGTTTAGTTAGTTAGTCCATTGTCATTATGGCAATAAGCATGGTGGTATGCATGCAGACATTGTGATGGCAAAGTATCTGAGAGTTCTACATCCAAATCTCAAGGCAGTAGAAAAAGAGAGTGAGTCATTGGTCCTGGCTTGAACTTTTTAAAGCTCAAAGCCAAACCCCTGTGACATGCTTTCTCCACCAAGGCCACTTCTCCGATAATAGTACTTTTTGTTTTTTTTTGAGTTTATGAGTACCCATTCGAAACCATCACATCTATGAGGAATCTTTCACCTTAACTAGATACATTCCTCAGTATAAAATGTGAGCTTTTATTCATTAAAATATTTTATTTATTTTATGATATGCACAGATTTGTTTCCCTAGTGGTAGTACCTGTAGAGATCAGAAGAGGATATCAGATGCCATTGAATTGGTTACTCTGCATTTATATTTTGAGTAAAAAATTCATCAGTGTTCTTTCTTGTTATAGTAATTAAATCTATTTGTTGTGTGCAGCGTATACTTTTATGGAAGTGCTGTAACATGTTTATTTTATGCTATTTATTAGAATTTAAGTTCTTTCAGAGACAAGACTTTTATTGAGTATAGATGAAAACTATTTTCTCCTATCAATCATACTTACTCTATAAATCAAATGTGTTTGATATATTGGTTTCTTTATCTGAATTTAACCATGTTAGTCAGATTTTCTGATATAGTTAATGTTTTCTGTGCCCTTTAAAGGAAGTCTTTGGCTTTTCAAGAAAAATGAGTGTCATTATCCACTTTCTGATCTACAGTAGAATACCTGTGTCATTGTTTGAAATATAAGGTTCATTTAGCTCACAGTTCGAGAGATTTATAAGTATAGCATTGGCATAAATTGGGTTCTCGTGAGTTTCTTCTGGCCACAGCATTATTATGGCAGTAACAATGAACCAGTCACAGAAGAAGGGAGAGGTATATGACCTCTCACACAAAGTCTAATTCACTCCTACAAGGAGAAACAATCTCTTGATAGAGCACAGCTACCATGACTCAATCCACTTCCAGTCAACTCATTTTATTTAAGGAACAAAAAAGGAATTTACTTGCTTCCATACTCTTAAAGAGATCAGCAATTAGAAGAGAATTCATCTAAGTAAACACAGGGCATTTTGTTAGCTGAAATTGCCTTACAAAGTAGGACTTATTAAAGGGAATGCCTATAATAAACATGTTTCAAGGAAAGTCTAGAGAATTTCCTCAAACGAGGTAAGCCACATAGTTGTTTGAAAGTTCACATTTCTAATCACATAAAGGGCAGGTTTCACCACTCATTCTGATTCATTTATTCTTTATTACAGGACTCCCTCAAATACTTAAATTTTATGTAGATTATCATTTTCTTTCTTCCATGTGTGCAAATTTGGTCACAATATTTGGGTGACAACAATATTTACAGTCATATTAGAAGAAATTGATAATTTTCTAGGAAATTTTGGTACAAAAGACAACTATTCAGCATTCTCAAAAGAATGAAGAAAGAAACGTAGGAATGTCCATTTTCTAAAACATTTATTTTTTGTGCAGTTACTATTGCAGGGTTATCTGTTTTAGGGAAAATGCACAGTAAAAACTATATTAGTAATGATGATATTTACATGTTCATTTAAGATGCCTCTGTATTAATAGGAAACTATGATTTTTAAAATAATTGAACTCTTTAGAATAATAGGAAATATAAAGCAGAGTGGAAAAGTCTACAAAACATAAGCATGAAAATAAATGTCAACTGCATGTCTCCTCTCTGAGCACAATGTAGCTCAGCTATTAAAAACAGTGAATTCATGAAATTCTTAGGCAAATGGATGGAACTAGAAAATATTATCCTGAGAGAGGTAACCCAATCACAAGAGAACACAAATGGTATGTACTCACTGATAAGTGGATATTAGCCCAAAAGCTCACAACACCCAAGATACAACTCACAGACTACATGAATCTCATGAAGAAGGAAGACGAAAGTGTGGGTGCTTCTGTCCTTCTTAGGAGGAGAAACAAAATACTCAAATATAGAGACAAAATGTGGAGCAGAGACTGAAGGAGGAGCCATCCAGAGACTGTCCCACCTGAGTATTTATCCCATGTGCAGTCACCAAAGGCAGAAGCAGTTGTGAATGCCAGGAAGTGCATGCTGACAGGAGCCTGATATAGTTGTCTCCTGAGAGGCTCTGCCAGAGCCTGACATATATACAGGTGGCTGCTCACAGCTAACCATTGAATTGATCATGGGGTTCCCAATGGGGGAGTCAGAGAGAAGACTGAAGGAGCAGAAGAGGTTTGCCGGCCTTATGGGGAGAGTAACAATACGAACCAACCAGAGCTCCCAGGGTCTAAACCATCAGCCTGGGAGCACATGGGAGGGACTCATGCCTCCAGCTGTATATGTAGGGAAGAATGGCCTTATCAGGCATAGGTGGAGGAAGAGGTCCTTGGTCCTGTGAAGGCTGGATGCCCCAGTGTGGGGGAATTCGAGGGCAGGGAGGTGGGAGTGGGTGAGTGGGGGCATACCCTCATAGAAGCAGGAGGAGGGGGGATAGGATAGAGGATTTCTGGGGCAGGACTGGGGAAAGGGGATAACATCTGAATTGTAAATAAATAAAATATCCAATAAACAAATAGGAGATCTTATTTCTCTGAATTTCTCTGCTATCAAATATTCCAAATCAAAACATATCACTACATTGTAGTGTTTACTTTAGTGCGTTCCCATAG
The DNA here is from genome assembly GCA_021653895.1 of Mastomys natalensis. NCBI lineage: Eukaryota > Metazoa > Chordata > Mammalia > Rodentia > Muridae > Mastomys > Mastomys natalensis. The sequence continues at coordinate 124,945 of JAJTUV010000471.1, read as the reverse complement.
TCAAGAAAGCCAAGGTAGTCTAACACAGGAAGGCAGAGTTATACTACTAAGAAATGTGCATGGTGGAAACTACCATGTAAGTAAGTAAAATCAAGGCTATAAGCTTGTATGGGAAAATTCACAGTGAAAGGAATACTGGATACTGGCAGTTCTTAAACTCTCCCAATGCTTTGGATGATGAGCTGCTGGAAGTTCTTGAAAGGTCTTGCTCCTCACTGTTGATCATCACTACAGACTCTGTCTAACACAGCAAATCAGGGGAGAGAAAGATAGCCATATATACAGTATACCTGAATGTAGATAAATTTAACTATGCTTCTCCTACACTTTCCTCTCTGTTTAAGAAGGCTTCCTAAAGATCTTGAAAAGAAGGACTGAAGAGTCCTTTTTAATTCCATTTTGTCTCCACTCAGAAACTAGGCCATAAATCTTTTGCTACCCATCCTAAGTGTAAGATATTTTGCTTCTGCAGCTGATTGGCCTGTCTGGTTGCTCCTTTAGCACCTCATAATAAAACAGGAGGAGGCTATATAAAGTGACCTTTGTTCCTTTATCTTGATAAGGAATTGAGCTTCTCTAAGTCTTGGGAAGGAAAGGGTAGGGAAGCATGTCTTTGCCCTTTGTTCTCAGCACTTGAACAACTTTCAGAGTGTATCTTCACATGGTAAAAAGATCACTATGAGTTTGTACATTAATTCAGGTCATAAATTAAATAAAAGCTTTATAACACAGAATGTCTACATGCATATCTACTAAGGGCAATTATCTGGCTAAACATACATCATTTGTAATTAGCTTACAGATTCATAGAAAGTTAAAGCCTATAACTAAGCTGTCCTTGAAGTTTTGTATAGATAAACCCAGTCAATATCTTATCTCCTGTTTCTGCACCTGTGACTACTTTGTGTATATCTTCTTTATGATCTTTGGTTAATGCTCTTTGTAACCCCTTGGAATGAGCCCTATATTTGAAATCTTTTTTATCTCAGAAGCAATTAAGCAATTCTGTTATAAAAGGGACTCGAATGTCTTTGTCTGTGTTGCCATTCTGAATGATGGTGTCCCTAGCATGGTAGTTGTTTCTGAAGAATAAATAATCTTTAGTTTTGCACACTACCTAAGTCTGGGCTCTTCCTTCAACAATTTTTGAACCTTACAGGAAAAAGAGCCCACCATGTTGAGTCTGTGCTAAAATGATTATCTCCTTCAAGCAACACTTTCTTCTTCCACATTCTTCCCATCTTTAGAATGTCCCCACTTAATGTATTAAAATAAACTAATAAACCATATTTGAATTTCTCTGATTCCATCTTATCAAATATTTAAAGATAACTACATCACTTATACACCAGCACCTTTCTCATTGTCAGAGAAGCTAAAAGTAACTTCATCCAGTAAGGAAGTGTTACACTCATTCAGTGTGATTAAAAGGTGATAAATATGCTTGCTGGAAATTATCCTGCCTTATATGTAAGTAAGAAAAGAGCCAGAAGCTTGCCATATATGGGAAACAAAGAGGCAGGCACAGAAAAGTCCTGTTTTGCTGTACTAATCATTGTTTGTTAGTTTTTTTTTTTTTTCCAAACAAGGATTTGATAAAGATTGCTAGCATAAGTAAATGCTGTTTTTTTTTTTTTTTCTGAAGAAGCCTTAGTATCACATATCTCTGTTCAGCTTCCCTCAACACAACCATTTATGCTGAACCAAAACAAGCAAGTTTTCATTGCTCTGAAAGTACTCTTCATAAAGGAGAATGAAAGCCCACACTTTTGAGATGAGATTCTGGTTGACAAGTTCCATGTGGTCCACCACTGAATAGATTGTTGAATTTAAATTAGTATTCACAAAACTGCACTATGTATGGCAATCTAAGTTATTATTTGAAGTTATTATTATTAACTTCAATTGTCAACTTGGTATACCTAGGAAGAGAAGAAGATGAAACCTGAATTGAATAATTGCCTTTTTTGCTTGTGACCAAGTTTCTGGGACATTTTCTGGATTGTAATTTCTCTAGTAGGGACCAGTCTATTGTGGATAGTACCATCACTAGTCAGGTGGACTAGGAATTGTAAGAAAGGAAAGTAAATGTAAGGCCAGCAATAAGCTAGTAAGCAGTATTCCTCCATGTTCTCTGCTTCAGTTTCTGCTCCAGGTCCCTGTCTTATTTTTTTACCTTAACTTCTCTCAGTGATGAAGTGTTAACAGAAAGGGTAACACTTTCTTACCAAAGTTTGTTTTTAGTAGTGCTATTTATCATAGCAACAGAGAAAATAGACTAGTAGTCCTTGTTTGATTTAAAATGAGAAGTTATATATTGTGAATAAATTTATCAGGGAAGACTACATTCTCCAATATAATGTACCATACTTTATGATTTGGAGTGTCAATGAAGTTAAGTATTTCTAAAATTTCTACATGGAAGCTTCTACTTGGAAATGGCTAAAATATGAAACTTCTTAGTGCTAAGAGGAAGCAGGAATTCATTAGGTAATATTTCTATTCATTTTTATCTTTCTACACTGTATTCAGTTTAAAGTAAATTGAAATGAAAGTAGCTTCTTTTTTGAAGTAAAAAACAAACCTTAATTTAACAGATAGAGAAGAATTGTACCTATAACTCTCATGGTTGTCACACTTAAGGACTAAGTTATCTTATAAAATAAACAGTCAAAGACTACTTACAAAAGTCTGATGTTGCTTAACAGCAATGCTGCACTTTAAGAAAGATGCTTGTATGCTGCTTCATTTCTTGTGTAATCAAACAGGGAAGAAACCTGGGGCCAAGAGCTCATGTAGAGGCCATGGAGGAGTGCTGTCACTAGCATGCTCCTCATAGCTTGTTCATCCTCCTTTCTTATAGAACTAAGACTCATCAATCCAGGGATGACAGTTGGGCCCTCCCACATCAATCATTAATAAAGAAAATACCTTTCAGACTTGCCTACAACCTTATGATATGGAGGCATTATCTTAATTAAATTGAAGTCATCTCTCAGATGACTTTATCTTGTATCAAGTTAACATAAAACTATCCATAAAATTAGTATTGTAGTGGTGTTCTGTGGTATCATATTCCAGCCTCAACTACAATTTGCTTAGTAATTCTAAATGAAAAAGTACATCCTCTAGGTGCCCATGTATCTCATGCAGAACACCAAAGATCCTTCCATCACATCAGTATTTCATAGCCAGAAAAAAGTGAGATAATGGCAAGAAGTTGGAAAAGAGCCTATCAAACTGATATTTCAGAGGTTCTATACCTTCTGGGGTACCATTTATCAGCAAGTATATTCACACAGGAAGACTGAGAAACTACAGCTCAGTGCACTGTCAACTTTGAAGGTCCATTACTATTTTATCATTCTTCCCACACTCGCATCTGTCCTTTTGGGTTTCCTTAGTTTGTCTCCATACTTCATCCAAGTCTTCTTAAGTGTTTTACCATGTACTTCCCTAGCTCCAACCACTTTTGAACTTTCAATACTCCCTACTTCTCTTCAGGCTTAATAGAGTTCTCCCAGTTTCCAAACTATGCTGAATTACACTGAAAAAATGTTACAAGTGTCTCTCAACAAGAACCAATGAGGAAATGTTGAAAACTTCAGCTTTAACATTTCATTGGAGGAAAACAAGGATGCACTACTTTGCCATGTCTCTGGATGTGTTCTTGGTTAAAATGGCTTCATCATAATCTATTCTTGAAATAATACATGAGTTCATTTTATTTTCAGACTGGGCTTGTGTTTATCCTCTGTACAACTCTTTCCCTCATTCTTAGATAGTTCTTAACATTTGGGATTAATACATAGACTGGAGTATTCTATTCTGAAGGTGAAACATTACTTTTCTAAAGAAATAATAATATTCACCGATAATAGCAAATAATTATTGCCTCAGTCAGAGAATCACTTTCAATGTACCAAATGCATTAAGAAATATCTTCCTTGGGAACTTGACAATTGAATCTATTTTATTGATAAATTCATTGTGAAATGTCAGCTGGTTAGACAACTCAGTATAAGACAGAGCTGACCCTGTCAAGAAGAGCATGAACTGTATGCCCTAAGGGTAACATCAATTAATAATCTTGTCCTTTGGATATCTAGTATAAAATTTATTGCCTTTCATTGTTTACTCATTGGACAGACTAACTGGCAATAAGACTATGTGTTGAATGCCTAGAAATGTATCCTTAATTTAAAATATAATTACATAGATTACATGGGTTGTCAAAATATTGTTCAATAAATATGGAAACTTTTCTCATTTAATGAAAATCCCTGCATGAGCACTTTCCCTAAAGAGACTACAGTTGTGTCCAGACCTCATTCATGTGTTCATGTGCTCTCCTGGAACTACAAGGGAATAACCATTTTACCTTTGTATGGTTTCTGTGGTGTACAATGAATAATTGGCTCCCACGCATTCATTTTTTGCCTCAATAGTAAGATTTTACATTAAGTTTGATATTTGTTCTTAAATTTATATGTGATAATGTTATTTAGTCATGTTTTCGTTATGAATAATAGTTCTCTGAGTTAAAATTTTTGAATTTAAATTCCAAAGTGCAGTTAATGCGTTACTTGTAAAACATACATTTGATCAAGGCCAAGGAAATCAGAATTTTAAAAGATGAAAATACAGTTTGCCAAGTTTTCAACATCTCCTGATCTAATTTCTAAAAGACAATGGAAGGGAAACAGGGATTTTGTTCTGAATAATAGAATATACTTAAATAATCAGCATTGTGCTTTATATTCAAAACTTACTTTTTCAGAGCCTGTGTGCCTTTAAAATATTCCAATATTTACCTCATTACAAGTCCCACATTATCCATGGGTCACAGTCCCCATATAATGTATATTATGTACCTAGTTGTTTAAACTGTGTGTTTTTTAAGAAATCCTTGTCCCAATGGGTGTGTGGGTAAGGGAGCATCTTCATAGAAGCAAGGGGAAGAGGAATGGAGAAAAGGGGTTATCAGAAGGGAAACTGGGATGGGAAATGTAATAAATAAAATAACAAATAAAAAATCTCAAAAAAAAAATCCTTGTTAGCTACAGATCCATCTCAATTAGATCGAACAGTATTTGAATATTATTCAATGAAGTATAAAAGTAAACATAGTATGCACAAGGATTCACACTGAGTTAATAAATTGGCAAAGATTAAGTTTTATTATCATGTTTATTTTTACTTGATACAAAATTAAATATTAACCAACACCATAACGATAATGTAGAAATAGTGATGGGATAATTTAAAAAGCAAAATCGGTAAACAAAATAGCATCATCTGAGGTTAGGTCCATTCTGCTTTTCTTGAAGAATCAATGTGGGATTGTGAGATACTGACATAGGTCACCAAATCTGTTTTTGTTTGTTTGTTTGTTTGTTTTGGGATAGTGTTTCTATTTCTAGACCTGGCTGTCCTGCAACTCACTCTTTAGAAGAGGCTATCCTTGAACTTAGGGATTCATCTGCCTCTGCCTGTTGAGTGCTGAATTAAAGGTGTGCACTACTACTACCTGACTAATGTCACCAAATATGTAAATCTGTAAGAGTTTACCTAACATTTTTGTAGTGCTTATAAATCAAATGGTCTCTGTCTTTTTTATGAAACTGTCATAGAAATTATGACTTATTGATATAATAATTATATCAAATTATTTGATATACCTAAAATCTTTAGATATTATTTAACAAGAAAATTTATAAAGAAAATTTGACTTAATGTATATTTATTTACTATAGACATACTCTGTTTTTATGATTCTAATATTTGTCAAATTTCTTATTTAATTGTTGTTTCATTTAGTAAAAGATTCTGTGCTCTCTATTTTCTTGCATAAATTAGCCTATTTTCAAATGCCATTACAATACAAACTTCTATAACGACATGAAACAGAAACAAGTAAGGTGCATTTAGAATCCCTTTCTTTTTGATACAATCAAGACAAAAGCCTAATTGAATGATGGATGGCCTAGTCCTTGTACCTTTGAACTTTAGTATGTCAAATATGCTGGTTTACAATATAACTTTAGTGAAAACATTTTTTCACAGCTTTAAAAATGTTAAATGCGGATATAATATATAAAATACTTGCTATGGAAACAAGGGGACCTGAATTTTGATCTCTAGCATCTATGTAAAAGCTAAACATGGTGTCTTCTGCTTATTAACGGTAGTGCTGTTAATAAGGCAAATAGAGACAGGAAGATCCTAGAACCTTGTCCAATCAACTGAGCCAGAAAGGCCATTGAATCTCAGGTTCAAGAAGAGACCTTGAATCACAAAAGAAGTTAAAAAAACAATTGAGGATAACATCCTGACCTTAACTCTGGCATCATATGCCCCTGCATGGTTAAGTATAGCTGTATATACATGTGAACATACACATATGTTCTTCTTTATCACACAGACTCCACCTCCAGCCCCTCACAAATACACATGCTCTCTGTGAAGCAACAAATCACAGGTTTTAAAATTTATTTTCTGATTTTCTTATCCTAATGTCATAAAAAGCTTGTGGGATGTTTATGAGATATAAGCAAATGGAATTGGTTAATATAGTATATATGAAATGGATAATATAAAGAAAAAGATAAAGGGAAATACAGCATGGTGCCAAACTTTTCCAGTAAGCACTTCCTAGATTGGTCAAGTGTAATGGGAGTCATAGAGGTCTGTTTGCCACATTGCTTATTTCTGAATTCTTCTGGCAGAGGCCAAGTGCATTTTAAGCAGTATCTGTATGTTAGTGAAATGGCCATATGTAGCTAAAGACTTCCCAGTAGCTTCTCATATTTTCTTGCAGCAACATTGCAGTCCCAACATGGGCAAATTGAAGCGGTCTTCTCACCAGAAACTCACTTTTCTGAGAAAAAGGTAGTTTTCTAAACAAATTGAGTGTAATCAAGTGAAAAGGTAAGAACACTGAAAATGTTCTCTAAAGTATGCTGGCAGAATTTGGCATGGTCTTTTCTGATTGTTTTACATTTTGGAAGATAGTTTAGTTCAATTTGTAACTCAAAAAGCAGTTAATAAATTAATTACCTAGGAAACAGTCATCTCAAGTCCAGAAACAACAATGTCAGTTGAAGAATGAGAAGGTGTATTCTGTATTTTAACATTTAGAAAAAAAGGTGTCTTTCAATGTGTGATGTTAACAGCAGGTACAAAAGAATCTCCACTGGTCAAATTGCTACCTGTAGTGCCTCTTAGCATACCAAAGTACATTTTGGTCTCCATACTACCTTAGAATTCAAACTTTTAAATGGGTCTTCCCATCTCCTTGCCTACTGTAATCTCCTTGCAGCCTAGGAACCTCCCTCCATCCCAGCTACTCATTCTCCTTATAAGCCTGGTATTCCAGCTATGTGTTCTTGACTTCTCTGACCTCTCTCTTAGTCTCCCTCTGTGTCCCCCTCTTTTTGTCTTCCTCTTTCTCCCCTCCTCCTCTCTCTTTCACTATATTCTTCTACCTCTCTACTCTGCTCCTGCTTCTCTATGGCAAGATCCAGTCTTCTGGCCATGTTCAGTCTACTATTTTCTCTTTCTGCTCTGGATTTTTCCAAAAGCTTATAGCAATTCTCTCTTTCATCTATAATAAAAGTCTTGTCATTAACCATACAACTGAGAGGTCACACCATCATTTTACACATTAATCAAAGGTTTCTGGAGCTATTTGAAAAGGGGTTTTTCCTACAGGCTGGAATTGGATAGGGGAGAAAACATTGTTTTAAAATAGAAAAAGAAAGCACCGCAGAAAAACAGTGAGAAACTCTGGGTTGAGAGAACCCAGCTCTCCATTTACTGACTTAATTTCAAAACTCCTCTACTCTTATAAACAAAGGTTGTGAAACAAGGACATGTACTCACATCCATCAAACAAATGGAAGCAGAGCTGGCAGGGTCAGTTTGGACTCTTTCTGGAAAAGAAGATTTATTTATGAGTGAACATAGGTCCCAAAAGAGACTATATAGTCAGCACTTTTGGGATATTTGGAAAGGAACATAAAATAAATGGGGCCATATTTAGCAATAGGTTATGAAAGGCATAAATCATTTAAAAATATATGGCACCTGTAGTTACTACTGTTGCCTTGGAAGATACAGTACTTGGAAAAACATACTTGGGCATCTGTTCAATTGCCAAGGCTGATACTTAGTGAAACAAAACTGAGGAGATCAAAAACTCAAGATCTTTCAAAGTCCTAATGTCATCCCCTGATGGTCAATATTTTTACCATATTTCTTACAGGTTCTTTCTATCTGTAGACTTTTTATGTATTACCAAGTTTTGTATTTGAAAAGGACTATATTATGTCTTTCACATTTAGATATGCAATCTATTTGAGGTTGACTTTTCCTTAGACACACAGTTCTAAGAGATTTTGTAGGCATTTTTATGAGTAAAAGAAAATAAGGAAATTAATGTAACTTGATGCATACATAGAGAATTTCTGGAAAGAAACACTAGTAATACTAATTATCAAAAATGATTCTTTTACAGTGGATGGAGGTTGGGAAATCTTATGGATGAATAGGAGGATTGCAGGCCTTAAAGGGGTTAGGAACTCCACATGAAAACCAAAAGAATTAACTAACCTCGACCCTTGGAGCTCCAAGAGACTGAACCACGAATCAAAGAACATACATGGGCTGAACCTAGGCCTCCCCACATATATGTAGCAGACGTTTGGCTTGGTCTTTATGTGTATACCAAACAATGGAGCGGAGGCTATCCCAAAAGTTCTTGCCTGTATGAGGGATATGCTTTTCTAGCTTGGCTGCCTTTTTTGGACACAGTGGGAGAGGAAGTACATAGCCTTTCACTGTCTTGAAGTGTCAGGGTTAAGAGATACCCAAGTGGGTCCCCCCCCATTCAACAGAGAAGGGGAGGGGAATATAGAGGAAGTTTTGTCAGAAGGGCTGCCTCGGAGAGGGGGCAATAAGTGGGATTTAAAGTAAATGAGTAAAAAATAAAAAATATGAAAAAGTGTTTTAGAGACTAACACTAATTATCCAGTGTGAAGAAGGCAATGTTTTAAGTTTAATGTTATATAGATAAGTAAACTAAATCATGCTAAAAGTGTTTCTCCACAAATTTAAGAAAACATTTTGTGTGATGTCAGTGAAGACTAAATTTAAAACTGAAGCAGTGTCTCAGAAAGCAAAGTTTATCCTTGATCTTTTTTGCACTGCAGTGGCAAAGCTCAAAATTATGAAGCATTTCTTCTTGCTGAGAGTCATTACATTGCTCTACAATGACACTTGGATTACTGGAAAAACAGCATGATTTCAAGTAGTTGAACTTTTTTTTTTCCATAACCTGATACAAAAACTACATGCTGTGCTCAAGGCTGGGTAATAAAGTCTGGAGGAAGCTTGAAAATCCTTATAAGCCTCCCATGATTTCCAATAGACAAAACTAATTAAATGAAGTCCAGTTCAGGTTCAATTTGCTTACTTTATGTCTTAGAATATAACTTATGGACTCTTTAGAACAAAGCTATAAACACTTACTGGGCCTGATGGGTTTTCAAAGCCAGTATTTGAATGGTTCAAAGCATGGAAGAATTTTTTTTTTACAACATTATTTGAGAATATAAAAGTATTTGGTATAATACTTATTAACACCTCTGCTCTGTTTCTTATTCTGTCTTGAAGGAAAAAACCAGAAGGGAACAGTGACATAGAAATGAGTCTATCTAATAAAAATGTAACTCTTACAAAGAAACCATAAAGTCAATAGGAGAATGGAAACCAGATACAAGTAATCCACACCACTATACAGGCCAGTGCTATACTATTTAAATGATATAGCAGTTAATATTGATTTAAAAATGAGTATTACCAAGCCACAAAATATATACTTACTACTAGAATTTAGGCAAAATTGTTTGATGGAATTAAGGTTTATTATTTCATATAATGACAGTAAATTTTCAGTTTTTAAATGTACATTGTCAATGATTGACTTAAATAAACAGAAATGCTCTAGGCTCATATTGCTTAGAGAGGAGAATGGCTTCACTGCTTTTGTGAGACACAGCACAATTATCCCTATGGTGTTAGTGTTAGAAGCAAGAGCTTGGTGTGTGAGATGATATCCAGCAAAAAATGAAAAAAAAATCTATAAAACACACATTAACACAGGAAAACAACTTACTCAAAATCTCCCTATTGCTTAACTAGTAACATATCTTAGGGAAGAATTCCTTATGATATAAGTGATTAAAGGAGGATTAGAAATTTGCTGTTTTGGGGAATGATTTCAACAAGCTATTTTAATCAGAAGAACCTGGCACCAATAGGTGTAATGGTTATATTTCTCTATGATAGATAAAAATTAGAAAAGCCATTTTATATTTAAGTCATAAATGTTAAGCTAGTGATTAAGATTGTGGCTCATTGGTAGAACCTAGCATTGAGATGTCTTGGGTTCCATCTCCAAGTCTATAAAACATAGAGTATTGTAATAAAATCCTTGAATCTCAAGTTAGGCCAGAATATGCTGTATTTTCCCCTATAATCTTTTGAACATTAGTCAATGGGGACTAGGCCAAAATGAGGATAAGCAGGTAATGTAACTTTCCTGCAAACATGAGAACTCAAGACTCATGCATATATATCTGATGAAGTAGTACTTGTTAGTAATTCTAGTGACCATTTGACACAGTGGGAAGAAGAGCAAGGGGATATCTAGAAGGCCATGGGAAGCTGGCCTGGCATAGATATGCAGCAGTGAACACAAAATACACCATGCTCATACATAATGGAAGATGAGGACTGATACCCACACTCATCCTCTGATGGCCACAAATCCACTGTGATATGTTTTTACCTACATTTATAAATGCAACACAACACACACACACACACACACACACACACACACACACACATCATACATGCATACATAATTCCTAAATGTTTAGTTATTACCTTGTTGGTGTTGCTATTACTATAATAAAAACTCATGTCCAAATCAACTAGGAGAGGAAAGGATTTAATTGACTTATATTTCCATATCACTGTTCATCATTGAAGGTACTGAAACAGGTCTGGAAAGTGGAGGAACAGGACCACCAGACCAGGAGTGGTCACATCCATAATGGGTTGAGCCTTCCTACATTAATCACTAATTAAGGGAACATCACACAGGCTTGCTACAGTTTATCTTATGGAAGCATTTTTAAATTGGGGCTCCATCCTCTCTGATGACTCTAGTTTTCAAGTTGCTATAAAACTAGCCAGGATGTTTATCATAACTTTCAAAGGGTGGTTTAATAAAGAAAGTTCCTGGTAACCTTTTCGGCAGGATAATTTTCCTGGGAGACTAAGCTGATTTCAGGATAAGAAATTGCCAGGAAGACAGTGTAATGCATATAAAATTATCTTATTGCAAACCTTTAGGAAATTCAGTGTCTATCATTTGTCATATCATTCCTGACTTTGACATTAGAGAAAAGTATTAATACATATATTTATAATTTGTGATATAAGACAATCTAAAATTATAACTATGAGATACAACAGAACAACACAGGCATATGGGGAAAGGAATGTGTTTGTGCTCCAAACTCTGTAGCAGATAATTATTAGATGATGATATGAGGCTATTGTATCATGATCCACAGAAGAGACATTAACAATGGTGGTGGTACACTAAAGGAAATGATCCTGCATAAAAGGAATGTGAACTAGAAGTTTAATGTGGACCATGCTACAATAAGAAGAGAAGATGTAGCTATAACAGTACAAAATTAGGAAAGGAAAATGTCAAACCATCCTTTTTTGTAGACATAATAGTGATACATGTAAAAGAATAATGGACTTAAAAATCAAACGTGACAATCATTTTCAGTAAAGTTGAAGGATAAGAAACAATTGTACTAAAATAATAGCATATATGTGTGTGTGTGTGTGTGTGTGTGTGTGTGTCAACAATATTAGTTATCTGACAGCTCTGGTGCTGCCTGTGGTACCGAGCTCAGGCGTAGGCCTGGGGGATTAAAGAAATACTCAGACTCGGGTCATTCTTGTGAGAGAATGCCAATGCCTTTACTGGGCAGGTTCAATATATACACCAAGGCAGGGAAGGAAAACTACAAACTCAGGAAAAAACAGGAACTCAACTGGGGGGCAATAGGATGTCAAGTGTAAATTCCCTTCCTGGGGCATCATCCTTCAACAGGATGTTTTTGAACTTAGAGGAACCGTAGAATGTTACTTAGTAGACAGCAGCATACAGAAAGGCTCAGCCAGGGCATAGAAGATCTTTGGGTTCCTACAAGTCCCCCATTTTTATTTTATAAGCGAATAGCGTCTGTCTTAGGTCACCTCCCGTCAATACCAATTACCCGTCATTGGGAATCCCTGCCAGACTCAGGGCCCCTGTCTTAGGTAAGTAACAACTGCAAAGGAGTTGCCCGTCATTTGACTAACTATTCCCAGTAAAAGGCTGAGCCAAACCTGGGCAGAAGGGTTCTCTCATGCCAGTAACACCAGCACCTGCTTAGTAATTGCCTGAGACTGGATCTGCTGTCTGTAAAAGCAGTAAAGAAATATCAAGCCTGCTGTGGCTGCCCCAAAGGCTAGGACTCCCAGAGAAAAGAACCTCTAGCCCATCCTTTAAGGAGCCTTCTGGCCAGTTTGAGTCCTGATAAAAACTTCTCTCCATACAATTAACATTAATATTAGCATAAAGAAATTGTTGGTTTCTCAGAATTAGCAGCAACTTTTCCAGTAGTCTTGTTGGTGGGAACTATGACCGGCCAAGTCATAGGCTCAGCCAGGGCATAGAAGCTCTTTGGGGTCCTACAATTATCATGTAGGCAGAAACCTACCATGTGAATGTTTTGATATAATATAGGTTTTTTTATTGTTAACATTATTTTCCACATTCACTAATTTTCCATACAATGTTTTGATAGTTTTCCCCTCTATTCAACTCTTCTCTTTTTCTCTCTACCTTCCTACTCACCAACATCATATTGGTTCTCTCTCTATCTTTCAAAAAAGAGAAACAGCAAAAAGAAAATCCAAAAAACAGAAGAGCAAAAATAAAAACAAACCACAAAAGAAAGATTACAGACATCCACACACACAGACCCTCCCCACCCCATATGCATGCACACCAAAATAAAGCAATACATAGTAACATTAAGTTTCTTTTTTTATTGTTCAACACTCCTGGATATGGGAACTTCCCTGGAATGTGGCTGATAAACTTAGTAAACATCCACTGGAGAAAACTGGTTTTCCCTTTTCAAGCAGATTTCAATTGTAAATAGTAGCTGTCAGTTCTGGGACCCTATCTGACTTGAATCTGTCCAAGTCCTGTGGGTGCTTTGACAGACTCTGTTCAGTTCATGTGTACCTCAGTTCTATCAAGTAAGAAAGGCAATGATTCCTTAGAGCCATCTCTCTGTCTCTGTCTCTCTCTCTTTCTTTCTCTGTCTCTCTCTGTCTGTCTCTGTCTCTCTCTGTCTCTGTCTCTCTGTCTCACTCTGTCTCTCTCTCTCTCTCTCTCTCTCTCTCTCTCTCTCTCTCTCTCTCTCTGTGTGTGTGTGTGTGTGTGTGTGTGTGTGTGTGTGTGTTGCAATTTTTCTGCCACCTCTTCCAAATAAATGATTACACCTTGAGGGGAAGGGTTAAATGATGATATGCCATTTAGGACAGAGTACTGAAAAAAATCTCACTTTCTGCACATTGTCCATTTGAGAATATCTGTTAGTTTCTATCTATTTCAAGAGAAAGCTTCTCAGATGACAGTGGAATAAGGATCTAAACTATGGGTAGAGCATTATGCCATTAGAAATAATTTTATTGCAGAATAATGGTAGTTCCTTAAGCAGAAGAATAGTATTAGGTTGTTCCTGAGTCTCATGACCTAGTCTTAGGTTCTTGGCTACTTTAGCTGTGTCAGGAGTATGTGAGCCTTTAAACCAATTAAAAAGTTTTTGGTTACTTCTGTGAAATTTATGCTATGATCACACCTCTACATCTTGCAGACTTCTTGCTGTTTTAATGTACAGGTTTTTTAGTTGAGTTATATTGGTAACTAATTTTCTCATATGGTAGTATGCAGAGTACTTCCAGTATCATGAACACTAATCAGTAAGGGTGAAGCCTCTATGAACCAATTTAATTTCTCTCTGTTCAGTGATATAAGTAAGTGTTGTCTTCAACAATAAGACCTTAAGAACAACAGCCTAGTGATAACAGCCTAAGATGTTTGGGAGGTTACAGGGACCTCTTTGGCCAATAATCCATATAGGTTGTTACTAGAGTTGGGAAGCTGAAGACTCTGTAAAAATCAGAGTCTTCTGGTACAGGGTAAGACACTTTTCCATACATTTTTTTTTGACTGCTACAATCATCTTTACTAGACAAAGATAAATGCTTTCATTATAAATGTTTATTCAATCACAGACTAATGGAAATGTATATCACTATTTTTATTATTTCTTCTAAGATGGTCTCCATATTTAGACAATTCAATAATGTCAAGGATCACACTAATGGATCAGACTAATGGAAATGTATATCATTATTTTTATTATTTCTTCTAATATGGTCTCCATACTTAGACAATTCAATAATGTCAAGGATCACACATTCTATAAATGGTTAATGTGAAGAGAACAAGAGGAAGATTGACCAGCCCTAAATAGGATATCTATATTACATCCTCTTCTCCAAAGGAACAGATATCATTGTGGAAAAGATGGAAGAAGAAATATAAGAGTCAGAGACTGTGGATGACTACACCAGAATAGTATCTTCTAGACTAAATGGGGCATTATCTACATATGAATTTGGAGTTGTTATTATGGTGTACTTTAGAGTTGCACAATATCAAGGCAGAAAATATTTAAAAATGAAGAGAAGAAGGGAAAATATATTCTCATCTCCAACTAAGGAACTATTGCCATGTGATAGTTTCTGGAAGAAGGATAGTTATTTTTCTTCAAGAACATGTCATATGAGGGAGTTCTTACATTTCATTAAATGTTCATATGCTTCCACTCTCACCAAATCAGCCCTAAGTTCACCTCCTGAATTTGAATTTGAAACAACAGATTGTTTGATATTGGTAGTAAAATTGGTGGTGGGATACTGGGAGGGATTTGAGGGGATGGGCTGGAATTTGATCAAAACATTATTTGCATATATGAAATTCTTAATAAAAAGGAAAATATTCCCCATGGAGTTATTACAGAATAAAACACTTTAGAATGGTATGTGATTCAAAATAATGAATCATTTGCATTTTCATTATAACTAATTGAACTTACTAAGTGCTTAATAGATACATTTTGTTTTGTATAATTGGATAAAGAATACTTTAAATATCTCATAAAGAACTCCCTACATTGTTCACAGCCATATTTTGTATGTCTCCTAACCTTGTAGAAAAAAATCTTGGTATTGTAGAAAGAGGTAGGAGTATCATGCTTATCAGTGTGATATTCTAAAATAAGATTTATCTATTCAAAGTAGAAACAAACAATTAAGATGAGAGAGACACCATGGGATTCTTCACTATGATGATATCTAATAACACCAGTAACACAGTCTCTTGAAATTAACCCTCAATTAGATGGAAGTAGATTTAATTGACCAGAAAAGATACTATTAATAAATATGGTCAAGGAAGTAGAGGCAGGGTTCAGTCAATAAAGAGTTGCTGTGCAAGCGTGAAGACCTAAGTTTGAGTCTTCAGCAGCCATGTAAAAATTTCAGTGCTGTAATGATTGTTGTTATATTTTTTCTTTGCTGTTGAATTCTTTCTGCTCAATATATATTTCAGACATTAATGAATGATTAAATGTGCAATATGAAAATATTTTTCTTTTGCTGTATGTTGTCTCTTATTGTCAGTTACTTTATTTGCTGTGTAACAACTGTGTAACAGCTTTTTAGGTTGATGAATCATTCTGCATTTTCTTGTGAACTTTGAATTTCGTACCCTAAAGTTCTTTGATGATCCCAATCTCGTGAAGCACTTTATGTTCTTTTGTAGTACTTTCACTGAATTAGCTACTGTCTTCTGGTCTTTTTATTGATTTTAATTGAATTGATTTTTGTATGGAAATTGTATTGAATTGTATTTTTGTATGGAATCTAGCTCTAGCTTCATTCTTCTGTAAATAGACATATTTTTCTTATTACCATTTAATGAAAGAAGTCATTTATCCACCTTTGTATATGACAGGTGGGTTTGCTTCTGACTCTCAATTTTAGTTTAATGATTGTTTCTTTCTTTATGCAGCACCATGCTTTATGGATTTGTAAAATATACTGAAGTCATATTTGTTTTTTGTTTGTTTGTTTGTTTGTTTGTTTTATTTTTTTGTTGTTGTTGCTGTTTCGGGTTGCCTATGGTGATTGCCTTTTAATTCCTACAATTTTAATATTTCCAGAATAGACACAGATTATGATAGAATTTTCTAGATATTGGCAAAAGGCAATTGTAATTTTAATATTGCAATTTTCATGAAATATGATTGCACACCCACTGCAGAATATTTACAGTGGCATGTACTTTTGAACAATACTGAATTCTTTCTTGTTCATTAACACAGGTTCTTTCCTCTTTTTTTTGTGATTTCTGTTCCTACTTCTTTTTTCTATCCATGTTCTAAATGCTTCATTGTAGAGATTTTCCACATTTCTAGTTATTTTATGTTTTGTAACTCTTAAAAATGAGATTATAATTTTCACTTAATTTTAAAATACTCTTCTATGGTTGAATAATAATCATGTTGTTTTAAATTTTTATTTTTGTGTACACAGCTTGCAATATGTATTAATCCCAATGACTTTTTGGTAGAATTTTGAGATTTCCTGCATATAACAGCATGCCATTAGGCAATGCTGGAAATTTATTTCTGTAATTAATACTCATTTCTCCTTTTCTTATCTAACCTCTCTGAACAGGATATTCATGGTCCTGTTTACTTGAGTGTCAAATGTGGACATCCTGGTCTTGTTTTAGATCTTAGAATATCTTCCATTACTATGCATTCCACTGTCAGTTGTGAGTTTGTGATCATGGCCTTTATCATATTGTTAAATTTCAAATGTGCATCTGAGGCTAGTTCTTAGAGCACCGTCTTGCTTGTGGATCTAGCATAGACCAATCTATTCTGCTCAGCAATATTGTTTAATAAACCTCATTTGACAGTTCTTGTAAATTAAATATGTTATCAGTTATTTTATGACAAAAAAATTCACAGGAAATATTCTATGATTATAAGTATTTTTTTTTTTTAATTCAGAAAGAAGAAAAATCTTATACTCAGATGTCAGAGTGTAAATACATTGGGTAGACAAATTTGTTAAGAAGTTACTTTTTATGCATTAAATACTTTTCTAACATTCTCATTATTTTATGTTCCTATGTAAGTTTCTAACATCTTATTATAAATATACTCATCATTTTGATTATTCTTAGACAGATGAATACCTAAATTATGCAGCTTATTTTAGACTCATTTTAAATAAATTAGTCAATCAGTGATTATCTAGGCTCTTTGACATAGTTGTCATGTGCTTACACATTAATTATGAAAATACAAATGGTGTTTGTCAACAGCTCTGAAACATTGGTGATTGCAGCAGTGAAATAATTTTCTCATTTTAAATTTAGCTCTGGGAAGACACAAATAATATAAAACTATCTACAACGCTTCTCTGTTACTTAGAATCTAGGAAACTGATGTGTCAGTGTATTTTGGGGAGGCCATACATCATTATAAATAAATTCATTTATTGGTTAATTGATCAGGGGACAGTCATTTAATATTGTATGATAATACTCCTATATGAAGTTTGGACATTATCAGATACACCAAACAAGCTCATCTATTGGAGGCATATCTGATAACTGCAGAATAGTGTGTGATAAATAGTTTGTGAGTAACAACTTCATTTTTGATTGAGGTGGTCTTTGCTCTGTCAACTATAGCACTGGTGATCTATGAGGTGACTTGAGGAACTAAGACAGGTTAATTCTCTGTTATTCTTACAATACCTGCATCTCCTATACAAGCACTACAGAACATTCAACTCAGAACTCTAGAACAAACAAAATTTCAAAGAACCAATAAATAACTGGTTTAAATGTCACAAATTTGTCAAGACATAGTCATAAATAGTGTAAAGCTAAATAATTCCATTTCAAACCACATGTCAAACTTCTGAACTTATAGACAAAAAACATTGAAATGTAATTTCAAAAATATTTATATGGCAAAGTAAGTGGATGTTGACTATTCACATTAATTCATGAAAATTAGAGAAAGGATTTATATTTGCTGTCTAACAGTTACACAGAACTGATTCATGTATCCTACACTTAATCCATTTTTATTCAGTAAATTATTGATATTTACTGACTAGAGTTTTCATCTAGGAGGAAAGGTAGCTGAATATCTGGCACACTAGGACTTCACTTTGAAAGAGCCTTTTCTCACTTGGCCAGGTAGTAGCAATTTGTTTTAACACAATTTAAAAAAACAAAATTATTTTGTCTATAACTCAGACATACAACTAGAGATTGACATTTTGCTCCATACAATAACATGTTCTAAAATTCAAGAAAATCTAGCCGAATCCACATTCTTGCATTTCTGAGGGCCATCTTATCACCATAGAAGACGTAAAACTCATTCAAAGCCTTGGTGCTTCATACAGGGTAAATGCTGGCCTAATCATACTCATAGAAGCATACATCATAATTTTGTTCTTATTTTTCCTAGACTATGCATGAGTTGAATATAACTAACCAACATGTCCATAATATAGAAGTATTCAAATTCTTAAACTTTAGGGTCTGGAATATTGTTGTAAGTAGAAAAAATTCCACATTGGATCCTTTATGATAAACTGCTGGAACAACATAACCTCACTGAAAGTTGGGTAAAATTATCTTTAGGAAAGGGGTATATAGTACATGATACATACATATGTATTTGCCTACCTTACCTATCTACATACCTACCTATTTTCATACAGTTTATAATATACATAGTGTTTCCATTAGTGTCTAATCCAAAAAGGTCTCATTTAGTGCAAATATTGTTCCAAGAAGAATAAGGAGGAGGAGGAGGAGGAGGGAGAGGGGAATGACAGCAAATGCATAGGTATATTGGCTAAGCACTGCATAAATACAACAATATACTTGCCAGCTTCTTTTCTTTGGATATCCACTTTTTTATTGTCTGGTAAGGTGTAAAGAAAAATTATCAAATAATATGATTATTTCTTGTATATTTTCTAAATTTTTGGAATGTAATTTTGATGTAAATTTGATGTGCAAATTTCTGAAGTATGACCTAATGATTATTTAGGTTTCCTTTGTGTCTGTTGTTATATCCCCTTTTTTTTGTTTCTGATTTTGTTAATTTGGATATTCTTTCTCTGTGTCTCTAAATTGTTTTGGATGAAGATTTGTCTGTCTTGTTTATTTTTTCAAAGAACTCACTGTTTATTTCATTGATTCTTTATATTGTACCTTTTGTTTCTATTTTGTTGATTTCAACCCTTAATTTGATTATTTACTGCAGGCTATTCATCTTGGGTGTGTTTGATTATTTTTTGTTCTAGAGCTTTCAGATGTACTATTAAGTTGCTAGTATGAGATCTCTCTTATTTCTTTATGAAGACACGTAGTACTTCCCTCTTAGCACAGCTTTCATTTTAAGTTTGTGAATGTTGTGTATTCATTTCCATTGAATTCTAGAAAATACTTAATTTCTTTTTTCCTTGACTCAGTGGTAATTCCCTATAGAGTTGTTCAGTTTTCCTGATGTTGTAGGATTTCTGTTGTTTAAATCCAACTTTAATCTGTGGTAGTCTGATAGGATGCAGGGTGTTATTTAAATTTTCTTGTGTCTGTTGAGACTTATTCTGTGACTAAGTATGTGCTCAATTTTGAAGAATGTTCCATGACATGCTAAAAATAAGGGATATTCTTTTGTGTTTAGGTATGATGTTCTATAAATATCTGTGAAGTCCATTGGCTCATAGTGTCTGTTAGCTCCATTATTTCTTTGATTTTTGTCTGGATGACCTGTCCACTGGAAACATTCCAGATGTCACTCAAATCAAGTATGCATAAAAGAAGAAGGTAGAGGAGGAGAAGGAAGGAAGAGGAAGGAGATGAAGGAGAAGGAATAAGAGGAAAGAAAATGAAAGAGAAAAGGAAAGAAGCGGAAGAGGAAGAAGAAAAATGAGGAGGAGAAGGAAGAAGAGGAGGAAGAGGAGGAGGAAGAGGAGAAGAAGAAGAAGAAGAGGAAGAGGAAGAAGAAGAAGAAGAAGAAGAAGAAGAAGAAGAAGAAGAAGAGAAGAAGAAGTGCTATATTTACACAATGGAGTATTACTCAGTTGTTAAAAATAATTTTAAAAATAACATCATGAATTTTGCTGGCAAATGGATGGAACTAGAAAAAAGTCACCTGGAGTGAGTTAACCCATACCCCAAAAGTTAAACGTGGTATGTACTCACTATAAGTAGATACTAGCTGTAAAGTAAAAGATAATCATGCTATAATCCACAGACCCAGAGAGGCTAAATAACAAGGAGGACCACAGGGAAAGGGGAAATTGAATAGATTTCATGGATGAATTGGGTGCAGGTAAGAATGGGGACAGAAAGGATAAGGTGTGGCAAGGGCAGGGGAGGGTGATGGAGAGAGAGATTACTGGAAGGAATGACTAGAATTGGGGTGCACTTAGGGGATAAGGTGGAATTGTAGTGCAATGGAAATTCCATAGAATCTATGAGGGTGACACTATAAGTGACTCCTAGTAATGAGGATATGAAGCCTGAATCTGCCATCATTTTTAAGTAGAAAGGGCATCAAGTGGAGGACTGGGAAGATAACCCTGCCACAAAACCTCCTTTCTACAATTTGTCATGCCTGTAGGATGTGCTTTGACCAGAACCTAACATACTCATTATCAACAGAGAAATCAGAGAGACTTCACCCAGCAACTAAGGGGAGAAAATGCAGAATTCCAGAGCCAAATATGATGCAGAGCTTGAAAAATCCTGCAGAGGAGGAACAGAACAAACTGCCATACCCAGAGAAGTCAATGGTATTACAAGAAAATGGCCCACAAAATCAATTGACTGGGACTCACATGGATTCACAGAGATGAGGGATTTTGTATGAGCCTGTCAAAGGTCCTCTGCATATAAGTTATGGTTGTGTACCTTGGTGTTCTTTTTGAATTTCTAACAGTCAGAACAAAACCTGTCTCTGAGTCTTTGGGACTGTTTTCCTCCTACTGAGTTGCTTCATTCAACACTGATATGAAAATATGTGCCTGGTTCAATTGTATCTCATTTACCTTTTTTAGTTCACCTCCCTGAGAGGCCTACTCTTTTCCAAGGGGAGGTGGATGGTGTGGATCTGGGGGAAAGGAAAGTGGAAGTGGGAGCAAGAAATTGGTAGAAGACGGGAGAGAAAATAGCAGTCAAGATACAATATATAAGATAATAATAAGTAAAATAATGCTATAATATATAATCTATAACAATAAAGGACAATGTAAACATTGAAGAGATTTCACATATAGGTATAAGGATTCATGTAAACCATGTAGTCCATACTTATGGCCCAGTAGCACCATAAAAGAAACATTATATAATCTGTCTTATAAGAAGGTATACACATGACAGATAAACAGAAAGCTATAAAATATTGTTTTTATGCTATTAATTTTCTGGTTAATTTTATAAAACCCTTTTTTCTTACTATATTATAAATAGCTGATTTGCAGTAGTTTGTGTGAATAGCCAAGCATTTTGGAATTAAACGAATACCCTCGTTGTTTTAAAATTGCTGTTGTATATGTTTATGTAGTATGTTCATATGTATGTATAAATACCATATTTGTGTGGGTGTGTAGTAATGTGTGTGAATAGGTTCATGCTCATATATGTGCATATTAGTGTGAAGGCCCAATACAATTTAGTTTATTCTACTCAAGAACTTAGAACACACTGCTTTGAGTAGTCTGATTAGCCAGCTTGCTCTGGGAATCTTCTGTGTCTGCCTCATGTGTGCTAAGATTACAGACAATTCCCCACATGCATCTGGAATTATTCATGCTCAGGGCATCAGAAGTCCTGTCCTTCTGCTTGCACTGCAAGTGCTTTCCACACAGAAACATCTATTCAAATTCTCAAAAGATCCATTTTCCATTTGTTAATGATATACTTATTTTACTTATGCACATGAATAAGTTTCCCATACAAATGTATATGTACTACATTCTTAAACATTGATCCACTTCTCCAGACCCTTAAAGAATATTTCTTGATATCATGCTCACTTTACTGAAATGACTGACGTATCCCAGCAGTAGGCAAAACAATAACATTTAGAAGTATGACATATATTCAAAATCTTTTGTCCTTGGTTAGATGCCACTTAATGCTACCAAGAAAACTTCAGTCTTGGATGTCAGCAAGATCTGTTTTATCTTATCTTTTCATAAATCAAATCTGTACATTATGATCCTCTTCTTGTCACCTATATAGACCTTGTAGTCATAGAAGAACAGAAAATCTATGAAGAAAGTAATTGCTGGAAAGTTTTGATGTTAGTATTAGTGAGCAAATAGACTCCTCTTTTCACATAAGATGTGGAAAACTCATTCTAGCTAATGTGTCCCCCTTTAATATGAGGAGAAAGGCTGTTTGTATTAAAATTCTTTGTTATCTTTTAAAACTTCCAGCACGTTGAACAACAGTATTCACACTGTAAAGCATTTATAAAAGAAATATGAATGTGGCAGAGAGATATTTGGTGAAAGCATGTAAGCTGCAAACTTATCACTAAATATCATCACTAAATAACTAAATAAATGCTTGGTTTGTAAAACCTGTGGCCTTGACAAAAATTGACAGCTGAAAACTTCAAGAAACCAGATAAGCTGAGTAGGTTGGAGAAAAATAAACTGACAAACATCTGCAAATGCTCAGGCTCTACTCTGGGCTGTCACTCTAAGGAGCTCAGATGGGAATGTGGGTGTGCATAGCATTGTTTCATATTGGTGAAAAAAAAATCTCCTGTCTTTGATTCTTAAAAATAACCTCACAGGAATATACAAGAATGCAATACATTATCATAGCTGGCAATAAGAAGGTAATTACTCCAACTCACCAGAACCCAGCCAGAATAGAAATGTTTGAGTTACCGACATGGTTTAGAAGTATTTTTAACCAAATAACTGACTCCCTGTAGATAAGTAATAATTATCTAGATGACAGTTCAGAATTTTACATGAATGTAGGGGTGCCTTCCTGTGTTAGTACAGCAGGGCCTCTTTAACTGTGCTGGCTAGTTGTATGTCAATGTTACAAAACTGGAATAATTTTGGAAGAACAATCCTAAATTGAGAAAATGCAGCCAACAGATTGGGCTATTGACATTTTATTGATTATTGATCAAAAGAGCCCAAGTAACTGAGGGCAGTGACACCTGTTGACTGGTGATCTGTATTGTGTAAAAAGACATGCTGCTGAAAAACTCAGTCAATAGATTAGCTTGTATGGGATTTAATTTTACTTGATGATTGATCTAAAGGGCCTGACTAATGGGGGGACAATGCCACCATATGGATGGTGGTTCTGGATTGTGTGTTTTGTGGTATTTTTACAGCACACTGAGAAAACCATGAGGAACCATCTAATATGAAGGAGTCTATCATGGCCACCTAGGGTTCCTGACTGGAGGCCCTTCTAAGAAAGATGGAATATAAACTACAAGATGAAGTAACCCTGTCTTTTCCAACTTGGTTTTACTCATAGTGTTTTCTCACAGCAATAGAAACCCTAACTAAAAAAATAGCCATGTGTTTCATGTAATGGACTCAAACAATTAGAAACCACATTATACTGATCAAGTAAGCACATGTGTTTATATATTTCTATATTACATATTTATACACACACACAAAACACACACACATATATATATATATATACACACACGCACACACACATAGATTAAATGATGTTGTCCCATGTGGGCTGATAATGCTTCCAATATCATAGACTATCTAACAAAAATTTTCATTACCAGGCACAAGACACTGTCTTTCAAGTTTTTGATCAGAAGAGGCAAATAAACCCACCCCAGAAATATAAAATATTATTAAAGTCTTCATGTGCCTTCCAGAGGTTGAAAGTAGGTCACTGTTAGATATCATGCACTTCTGATACAGGACTCAGATTATTTGAGCTGGATATGACCTGAAAACCACATTCCTAAACACTAGATTTCATAGTACCAGAAGTTACTATATAGGCTTCTAAAAGAGAGAAAACAAGCAATAGTCCTACCTATCTGTGACACCTATGGAATACAAAAATCATCAGAATGACAAGAAATCCCTAGGAGTGCAATAATGGCACTCATATCTTGGTGGTAACCAACAGCTGTCTAATTAAACTTTAGATCCCTTCAATAGGAATGGTATCATATCTGGTGCTAAACCTAGTGAAGTATCTAGAGACAATATGGACATGGATCTCCAGAAAACCTACCATCACCATTTTATTAAACATGTAAAATCCTAATTGCATTGTAACTATTTATGCTTATACTGACAAATAAATGTAGCTCTCAGCCCTTAACAAAGATGATTCTTTTTGCAACAGATGGAGACGATTATAGAAAACTATAAGTGGCAAAAATGCAGAGAACAACTGTTCATAACGTATAAAGCCACAGCAAATTTACTTAAAACAAAGCTCCTACATCTAAGGCTCAGGAATGATCTTTGAAACGAGAGCAGAGATATTCTGATCAGAAAATCTGTTGTTCAACTATGTGTAATAGAAATAACATGGTGGCCTTTTGGCTGGGGCAGAAACCTAGCTGGTCTGTCCTATGGAGACACCGTATCTGGAGCCATCCTAGAGGAGCCACTGCATGCAGAGTAGCAGACAACATACCCTTAGTCATTCTAGAGGAATCACTCCACTCAGACCAGTGAACACCTAGGTTGTCTGCTCCTATGAAGACACTGTATCCTGAATCATCCTAGAGGAACCACTGCACTCAGAGCAACAGGATTTCAGGATCCCAGAGGCAGCCAGAGTTCCAGGAATTCTTCCACCCAGGAGCTCAGGATCACAGGATCACAGAATCACAAGACATCTGGACTCTGAGGAGTTCTGACACAAGCAAGATAACTGGAAAGAGAGACTCCAGTCAGACACAGTGAGCACAGGTAACACTAGAGTTAACCAGATGGTGAAAGGCAAGCAAAAGAACACAAGCAACAAAAACCAAAGTTACTTGGCATCATCTGAACCCAGTTCTCCCACCATAGAAAGTCCTGGACACCCCATCACACAGGAAAAGCATAATTCAGAATTAAAATCACTTCTCATGATGATGATAGAAGATTTTAAGAAGGACATATGTAACTACCTTAAAGAAGTACAGGAGAATACAGGTAACAGGTAGAAGCCCTTAAAGAAGAAACACATAAATCCCTTAAAGAATTGCAAGAAAATACAACCAAATAGGTTAGGGAATTGAACAAAACCATCCAGGATCTAAAAATGGAAATAGAAAAAAAATAAGACACCTCAAAGTGAGACTACCCTGGAGATAGAAAACATGGGAAAGAGATCAGGAGTCATAGACACAAGCATCACCAACAGAATACAAGAAATAGAAGCGAGAATCACATGTGCAGAAGATACCATGGAAAACATTGACATAAATGTCAACAAAAATGCAAAATGCAAAAAGCTCCTAAACCAAAACATCCAAGAAATCCAGGACACAATGAGAAGACCAAACCTAAAGATAATAAGTATAGATGAGAGTGAAGATTCCCAACTTAAAGGGCCAGTAGATATCTTCAACAAAATTATAGAGGAAAACTTCCCTAACCTACAGAACAAGATGCCCATAAACATACAAGAAGCCTACAGAACACCAAACAGACTAGACCAGAAAAGAAATATTTCCTGTTATATAATAATCAAAACATCAAATTCACAAAACAAAGAAAAAATATATTAAAAGCAGTAAGGAAAAAGGGTCAAGTAACATATAAAGTCAGACCTATAAGAATTACACCAGACTTTTTACCAGAGACTATAAAAGCCAGAAGATCCTGGAGTGATACCATACAGAGCCTAAGAGAACAAAAATGCCAGCCCAGACTACTATACCCAGCAAAACTCTCAATCACTGTAGATGGAGAAACCAAGATATTCCATGACAAAACCAAATTTGTACAATATCTTCCCACAAACCCAGCACTTCAAAGTATAAAAGACAGAAAACTCCCACTAAAGGAGGAAAACTACAACCTAGAAAAAGCAAAAAAAGTAATCTTCCAATAACCCCAAAAGAAGATAGCTACACAAACATAATTCCACCTCTAATAACAAAAATAACAGGAAGCAACAATCATTTTTCCTTAATATCTCTTAGCATCAATGGACTCAATTCCTAATAAAAAGATGTACATTATCAGACTGGATACATAAACAGGACCCAGAATTTTGCTACATAGAGGAAACGCACCTCAGTGACAAAGACAGATATTACCTCAGAGTAAAAGGATGGAAAACAATTTTCTAAGCAAATGGTCCCAAGAAACAAGCTGGAGTAGCCATTCTAATATCAAATAAAATCGAATTTCAACCAAAATTAATCAAAAAAGATAAGGACACTTCATACTCATCAAAGGAAAAATCTATCAAGATGAACTCTCAATTCTGAACATCTATGCTCCAAATGCTAGGACACCCACATACATAAAAGAAACTTTACTAAAGCTCAAAGCACACATTGCACCTCAAACAATAATAGTGTGGGATTTCAACACCCCACTCTCAGCAATGGACATATCATGGAAACAGAAACTAAACAAAGACACATTGAAATTAACAGAAGTTATGAACCAAATGGATTTAACAGATATCTATAGAACATTTCATCCTAAAATAAAAGAATATATCTTTTTTTCAGCACCTCACGGTACCTTTTCCAAAATAGACCATATAATTAGCCACAAAACATGCCTCTAGAGATACAAAAAGATTGAAATAATCCCTTGCATCATAATAGATCACTACAAACTAAGGCTGGTCTTTAATAATGACAAAAACAATGGAAAACCCACATGCACATGGAAATTGAACAACGTTCTACTCAATGATGACTTCATCAAGGAAGAAATAAAGAAAGAAATTAAAGACTTTTTAGAATTTAATGAAAATGAGGACACATCATACCAAAACTTGTGGGACTACATGAAAGCAGTGCTAAGAGGAAAGCTCATAGCTCTAAGTGCCTACAAAAAGAAACTGGAGAGAGCATATACTAGCAGCTTGACAGCATACCTGAAAGTTCTGGAACAAAACAAAGCAAATACACCCAAGAGGAGTAGACAGCAGGAAATCATCAAACTCAGGGCTAAAATCAACCAAGTAGAAATAGAAAGAACTATACAAAATATCAACAAAACCAGGAGTTGTTTCTTTGAGAAAAATCAAAAAGATAGATAAACCCTTAGCCAGATTAACCAGAGGGCACAGAGACAGTATCCAAATTAATAAAATCAGAACTGGGGAGACATAACAACAGAAACTGAGAAATTCAAAAACTCATCATATCCTACTATAAAGGCCTATACTCAACAAAACTGGAAAATCTGGATGAAATGGACAATTTTCTAGACAGATACCAGGTACCAAAGTTAAATCAGGAGCAAATAAACCATCTAAACAGTCCCATAACCCCTAAAGAAATACTAGCAGTCATTAAAAATCTCCCCACCAATAAAAGCCCAGGACCAAATGGTTTTAGGTCATATTTCTATCAGACCTTCAAGGAAGACCTAATAGCAATTCTCTTCAAACTATTCCACAAAATAGAAACAGAAGGAACACTACCCAACTCGTTCTATGAAGCTACAATTACACGCATACCTAAACAACACAAAGACCCAACAAAGAAAGAGAACTTCAGACCAATCTCCCTTATGAATATCGATGCAAAAATACTCAATAAAATTCTAGCTAACCGAATCCAAGAACACATCAAAACAATCATCCATCATGATGAAGTGGGCTTTATCCCAGGAATGCGGGGATGGTTCAATATTCAGAAATCCATCAATGTAATCCTCTATATAAACAAACTGAAAGAAAAAAGACCACATGATCATCTCACTAGATGCTGAGAAAGTATTTGATAAAATTCAACATCCCTTCATGGTAAAAGTCTTGGAAAGATCAGCAATTCAAGGCCCACACCTAAACATAGTAAAAACAATATACAGCAAACCAGTAGCCAACATCAAACTAAATGGAGAGAAACTTGAAGCAATCGCACTAAGATCAGGGACTAGACAAGGCTGCCCACTCTTTCCCTACCTATTCAATATAGTACTGGAAGTCCTAGCCAGAGCAATTAGACAACAAAAAGAAGTTAAAGGGATACAAATAAGAAAGGAAGAAGTCAAAATATCACTATTTGTAGATGATATGATAGTATACTTACATGACCCCAGAACTTCCACAAGAGAACTCCTAAACATTATAAACAACTTCAGCAAAGTGGCTGGTTATATAATCAACTCAAACAAATCAGTAGCCTTCCTCTTTGTGAAAGATAAACAGGCTGAAAAAAGAAATTACAGAATTGACACCCTTCATAATACTTACAAATAATATCAAATAACTTGGTGTGAATCTAACCAAGCATGTGAAAGATCTGTATGACAAGAACTTCAAGTCTCTGAAGAAAGAAATCGAAGAAGATCTCAGAAGATGGAAAGATCTCCCATGCTCATGGATTGGCAGGATTAATATAGTAAAAATGGCCATCTTGCCAAAATCAATCTACAGATTCAATGCAACTCAATTCAAATCCCAACTCAATTATTCACAGAGTTAGAAAAAGAAATTCTCAAATTCATTGGAATAACAAAATACCCAGGATAGTGAAAACTATTCTCAAAAATAAAATATCTTC
This sequence comes from Mastomys natalensis, assembly GCA_021653895.1. Lineage (NCBI taxonomy): Eukaryota > Metazoa > Chordata > Mammalia > Rodentia > Muridae > Mastomys > Mastomys natalensis. The sequence continues at coordinate 95,903 of JAJTUV010000471.1, read as the reverse complement.
TGGAGGAATCACCATCCCTAATCTCAAGCTGTACTACAGAGCAATAGTGATAAAAACTGTATGATATTGGTACAGAGACAGGCAGGAAGATCAATTGAATAGAATTGAAGACCCAGAAATGAACCCACATACCTCTGGTCAATTGATCTTTGACAGAGGAGCTAAAACTGTCCAGTGGAAAAAGAAAAACATTTTCCTTATTTTTTTCTTTTTCTTATTTATTTATTTATTTATTTATTTATTTATTTAAATCAAATTGTAATTTTTACTTATTCACACAGGGGTTTATAAACACAAAATGGCAGGACGTGGGGAAGGGGTTGACTCCAGAGTGTAGGTGTTCAGGGGGAGTACATATATCTTTCAGAACAGGGTATCAGCTAGGTGAAGTTTCAGGGTCACTATGACTCTGCCTTTGATTCACTTGTCCTTATCTAAGTTGGTACTATCTACTCCGACCCTCCTGTTTTGGTCCAGTGAATCATGAGGGCCATACCCATCCCAATGTCTTAGGAAAACATTTTCAACAAATGGTACCGGTTCAACTGGAGGACAACATGTAGAAGAATGCAAATTCATTCATTCCTATCTCTTTGTACAAAACTGGAGTCCAAGTGGATAAAGGACCTCCACATAAAACCAGATACACTGAAACTTATAGAAGAGAAGGTGGGGAAGACCCTCAAATACCTAGGTACAGGAGAAAAGTTCCTGAACAGAACACCGATGGCTTATGCTCTAACATCAAGAATTGACAAATGGGACGTCATAAAATTCCAAAGTTTCTGTAAGGCAAAGGACACTGTCAATAGAACAAAACAGCAATCAACAGATTGGGAAAAGATCTTTACCAACCCCACATCCAACAAAGGACTATTATCCAATATATACAAAGAACTCAAGGAATTAGACTCCAGACAACTAAATAACCCTATTAAAAATGGGGTATAGAGCTAAACAAAGAATTCTCAACTGAGAAAATGCATATGGCTGAGAAGCACCTGAAGAAATGTTCAGCATCCTTAGTCATCAGGGAAATACAAATCAAAACAACCCTGAGATTCCACCTCACACCAGTCAGAATGACCAAGACCAAAAACTCAGGTGATAGCAGATGCTGGCGAGGATGTGGAGAAAGAGGAACACTCCTCCATTGTTGGTGGGATTGCAAGATGGTGCAGCCCGTCTAGAAAACAGTCTGGTGGTTCCTCAGAAAATTGGACATATCATTACCAAAGGACCTGGCTATACCATTCCTGGGCATTTACCTAGAAGATGCTTTAACATATAACAAGGACATATGCTCCACTATGTTCATAGCAGTCTTATTTATAATAGCCAGAAGCTGGAAAGAACCCAGATGCCCTTCAACAGAGGAATGGATACAAACAATGAGGTACATTTATACAATGGAATATTACTCAGCTATTAAAAACAATGAATTTGAGAAATTCTTATATAAATGGATGGAACTAGAAAATATCATCCTGAGTGAAGTAACCCAATCACAAAAGAACACACATGGTATTCACTCAGTGATTATTGGATATTAGCCCAAATGTTTGAAACAGCCATGATTCAACTCACAGACCACATGAAGGTCATGAAGAAGGAAGACCATGTGGGGGTGCTTTGTTCCTTCTTAGAAGGAGTAACAAAATACTCAAGGGAGCAAATATGGAGACAAAGTGTAGGACAGAAACTGAAGGAGGGGCCGTCTGGAGACCATTTCACCTGGCTATCCATCCCATGTGCAGTCACCAAATGTAGACGCTAATGTGGATGTCAGGAAGTGCATGCTGACAGGAGCCTGATATAGCTGTGTCCTTAGAGGTCTGCTAGAGTCTGACATATTCAGAGGCAGATGCTCACAGCTAACCATTGAACTGATCATGGAGTTCCCAATGGAGGAGTTGGAGTGAAGACTGAAGGAGTTGAAAATGTTTGCGACCCCATGAGGAGAGCATCAATACCAACCAACCAGAGCCCCCAGGGTCTAAACCACCAGCCTGGGAGCACTTAGGGAGAGACCCATGGTTCCAGCTGTATATGCAAGATGGTCCTGTCAGGTATAGATGGGAGAGGAAATCCTTGTTCCCATGAAGGCTGGACACAGTTTGTGGGGGAATTTGAGAGCAGAGAGGTGGGAGTATGGGGTTAGTTGGCCTTGTTGGGCATATGTGGGAGAGTAAGTCCTTGGTCCAGTGAAAGCCAGATGTCCCAGTGTGGGAGAATTCCTGTGTGTTGATAAGGGAGTGAGTGGATAGGTGGGGTCACATCTTCATAGAAGCAGTTGAGGGGGATGTTATAGGGGTCTCCTGGGCAGGAGCGGGAGGGAAATGTGGTAAGGGGATAACATCTCAAATGTGAAATAAAATATCCAATAAAAACAAAACAAAACAAAACAAAAAAAAAAAGGAAATAGCATGGTGACTTTACAAGGTCTATTTAGCAATTTATATGTATATACATACATGCAATAACAATTAGTATTAAAAAAGGTCAGGAATTTAAAGGGTAATGAACATGGGTATATAGGAGAGTTTAAACAAATATAATTATAGTATTATCTCAAAGTAAAATAAAATAAGCATAACTTGTTTGTAAAATCTACTATCATGTATACAAAAATCTCTAGTAATTATACTTGTCTCATGTCTCGTTTCTGCTATTGATGTAGCTTCTGAAAGCAATAGGACTCTTCCAAACACAATTATGTACCACCCAATGATCTAACTTACTGGACACTCATCATTATCTTCATCATCATCATCAAAATTTTAGATGGGACAGTGACTCTGAGTTTGTTGTCTCATGGCAATGAAAATTAAGGAGGCATACTGTATGGATAGCATGATAAAGGGATGAAGTTTATTAAGAAACACCGCAGAAAAACTAGGTGACAAATAGTAAGGGAAATCATTGAGTTTGGAGGGATTTCCAAGAGAAGTTAATTTCCCTTGTCTAGGAGTTTCACATGTCAATGGCAGAAATGGTATAAAGGCTAGCATAAAGTCTTTTTAAAGTTTTACTCTCAGAGCTTTTGTGACCTGAGCCCATGGATAAACCACATGCCCTATGCCTGTTCCCCTGGCCCAACCAGGGAGATGGTCACATGCAGTTTATGTGCTGCTCACCAAGTTAAAGATGTTTGGCATCCCCTTTGCTCACTTCTGACTCTGCTTTGTTAGTTGTTGACCTTTACTACTTGCTAATCATTAGTTTCTAGCTGATGTTGCTATCTCTAACCTTGCAGATAAACCAAGTGCTTTTGATTATAATAGGCTTTTTTTTGTTCTGACATATACCCACAAATACCTACAACATTCTTGGTTATGTTCTTGGTCTAAGGTTATCTTTCTTGAAATGGGGTCAGGCTTGTTGTAGATCTAAAATGAGGAGCTCTACTCATTCATATAATACATTTGAAATAGTGGATATTGATGCCTACATGTCGCTGTGATCCACTCACTGCCCTATCAGCCAAAATACCTCTTATTCACTGTCCTTCAGCATCATCTGAATAATATGTGCTATGCGTTTGTAGTAGGAAAGGTTCACCTTACTATCAAGCTTGATATTCTTGGTAGAAGAAGTATTAAAATTTTACTTAAGAGATATTTTGAGTGATCACTGAATCAGAAAATATATTTTAAACCTATTTATATATCTTGTAATTAATAAAATGCAAGAAATAATAAGTCTCTCTTGTAAAATTCACATTTATTTTCTGTTACAGTTGCATCCATATGGAAGCTAAAAATTGTTACATAATGTCTGGCTATACATCCAAAACTTCTATCACAAAGATAAATAGATGTACATGTTTATTGTGTCACTGTTCACATTATCAATGAAAAACAACCTAAATATCCACAAATAGATGAATGGAATGTGTAATACATATGTACATACATATATATATATATACATACATACATACATACATACATATGTACATACTTCATAAACTAAAAATGTAGTGCTTGGGCTGGGGAGAAAGATAAGTCAGTGACACAAAATGCTTACTACATACACATGAAGACCTGATTTCAATTCCCAGCATCTATGTAAAAGTGAAGTGGAATATCCTATAGCTGTAATCCAGGGCTCTTGAGATAGTGACAATTGAATTTCAAGAACTTTCTGAGCAGCCTGTCTAGCTATTTAGATGAGCTTCAGGTTCAGTAAGACACAGTGCCTCTTTTTTTTTTTTTTTTTTTTAAGCATAGAAGCATTTATTTATAATTATTTTTTTTTCATTGTTATTTTTTTTTTAATTTTTATTTTCAGCAAATCAAAAAAATTTAAAAAGCATTCAAACAGAATAAAACGAAAAGAAACAAACAAGCAAAATACCAAGGGTCAGATATACTTATACAAGAATTCTATAGAGCCTTCAAACAAGCAATACTTTTTGAGTTATGTTTAAAAAAATTCAGAACCACAATAACCTCCTTCACAAAGCAAATAATATTGAAATAGTGAAATCAAGTGTAAACCCAACAAAAATATATAAGTTATAGTCCAGTATCCCTCATGAATATACATACAGAAATTCTCAATGAAGTAGTTGCAAACTGAATACTAGAGATATAAAAAAATAATATTCCATGAATAACTGAACAACTGTTTTTTTTTAGAAGACCATACTCCATATACAGGCTGCATGTTTTGGGATAGCCCCCACTCCGGATGTTTGAGACCTGCATGAAAACCAAGCTGCACATTTACAACATATGTGCAGGGAGGCCTAGGTTCAGCCCATGGAGGTAGATCTGTGTAGACTAAGTATGCTCCACGGTTGGTGATTCAGTCTCTGAGAGCAAGGGTTCAGGTTCGTTTACTCTGTTGATCTTCCTGTGCAGTTCCTATCTCCTTAGGGCCCACAATCCTTCCACCTCTTCTTCTTTAAGAGTCCTCAAGCTCCATCAACTGTTTGGCTCTGGATGTCTGTATCGATCGAGGATTGACAAATGGGATCTCATAAAACTGCAAAGCTTCTGTAAAGCAAAGGATACGGTCAACAGGACAAAGCGGGAACCAAAAGACTGGGAAAAGATCTTAACCAACCTTACATCTGATAGAGGGCTAATATCCAAGGTATACAAAGAACTGAAGAAACTAGATTCCAGACCATCAAATAACCCTATTAAAAAATGGGGTAGAGAGTTGAACAAAGAACTCTCAACTGAGGAAACTCGAATGATTGAGAAACATCTAAAGAAGTGCTCAGCATCCCTAGTCATCAGGGAAATGCAAATGAAAACAACACTGAGATTCCACCTCACACCAGTCAGATTGGCTAAGATCCAAAACACAGGTGACAGCAGATGTTGGCGAGGATGTGGAGAAAGAGGAACACTCCTCCATTGTTGGTGGGATTGCAAGCTGGTACAACCACTATGGAAAGCAGTCTGGCGATACCTCAGAAAATTGAACATGGTGTTACCTGAGGACCCAGCTATACCCCTCCTGGGTATATACCCAGAAGATATTTCAACATGCAACAGGGCCACATGCTCCACTATGTTTATAGCGGCCTTATTTATAATAGCCAGAAGCTGGAAAGAACCCAGATGTCCTTCAACAGAAGAATGGATACAGAAAATGTGGTACATTTACACAATGGAGTACTACTCAGCCATTAAAAATAATGAGCTCATGAAATTCTTAGACAAATGGATGGAGCTAGAAAATATCATCCTGAGTGAGATGACCCAATCACAAAAGAACACACATGGTATGCACTCACTGATAAGTGGATATTAGCCCCAAAACACACAATACCTAAGATGCAACGCATAAACCTCATGAAACTCAAGAAGAAGGAGGAAGACCAAAGTGAGTGTGCTTTTGTCCTTTTTAGAACGAGTATCAAAAGATTCAACCAGAGCTCCCAGGATCTAAACCTCCAGCCTGAGAACAGACAGGGGCAAGCTGTCCTCTGAGAGGCTCTAACCAGCAGCTGACTCAGACACAGTACCTCTTAAAGTGGAGAATAATTGGGGAATACACCAGACGTTGAAATTCCTCTGTATCCTCAGATCTTAGGAAACTGAAGAGCCTCAGTTAAAAGACAGATTCCACTTTTCCACAAGACTCCCTCCCAAACTGCTTCTACCAAAGGCAGTCTTTTATTAGCATTACTATTTTTATAACAGCACATCTCTGATCACAGACCATTGTCTTTCTTTTTAAATTATGATGAGCAAATGCCTTTAAAACTTCATGAAATCCATGAAACATACAATATGAACTTCAATATCAGTTATTGGGAAGCATTCCCATTAAGTGATCTTACAGTAATACTTAGCACTAACCTGAGTTGTGATTTTAGAAGGCAAGCATATTGTATTAACAAGCTCATGAATGTAAATCCATAACTTCTAAAATCAGAGTAACTAGATGCTCCATATTCAGGACATAACAAAACATATTAGCCATGTGAATATGCAGATTGTGGACTAAATTACACTAGTAATGGGGGTTCTATGGAAAATGGACATGAGATGTAAGGAAAATCCGCTGTGAAGGCTCCTGCAGAGGATTGCCTTTGTGATCTGGAGCAGTAAACAATGTTGCTGCCACTGCAGAAAGTTTTAGGGGAAAGAGCATATTTTTCAAATCACTACAAAGACTGCAAGTTGACTGCTAAAAAGTAAATGTGTCTTTCAAATCACATTAAGCAGCCTGTCTGAGCAGACTTCAGCCTTACATTCACACAGTCTATGCAGTGTGAAAATGTGCAGCTCACGACAAATAAAGCCTGTAGTGAAGTGGGTTATATCTAAAGAAAATCCAACAAGTTATATTGTTACACAATTATTGTCATAGTTGTTCTCATCTATTACTAGAGAAATCCTATGAGTGATACAATGACTGAATGCTGAAACTGAAGCTGTAACTCAGCTGAGATTAGCAATGACAAAACTAAACAAAACAAAACAACCAAACAAACAACAGGTTCTGTTTCCAGACAATACTGACTGGGAGCATGCTGCCTCGGCAACATCGCACTATTCTACCCAGATAATATGATTTTATCCATTCATTTAATAATTTGTAGGAGCACATTATAAGTGTTGTTTTATGGTTAATTAAAATAAGTTGTTTGTTGACTATGATAATGTGGGCACGGTTTAGGGAAGATGGCCCTCTCAGAAGAAGGCTAGATAACCTTTCTTTCTCACCTCATGTGTGTCTCAGTACTATTCTTTTTGTGTGTTTTCTTTCCTTGTGATATCCAATGCCACCAGGCTTGCCTATGGTACTCAAGTAGACAAAAATGGCAGCTTTCCCATCTTTTGGATTGGAGGGCATGCGGCATTAGTAAGAGAGGTTTCAGTGATATTCATTGGTCATATGGCACAGGAGCATCCTCTCTGTCACTGGTTCCTTCCAGAATATATTATAGTGTCACATATCCAAAGTCATAGGGGCAGAGTGAGCAACATTAGGGTCTCATGTCTCTCAAGGATTAGGTGTGTCTTATCTCACTGAGGCTAGACCAGGCAGTCTTCTGCTATATATGTGTCAGGGGCCTCGAACCAGCTAGTGTATGCTGTCTGGTTGGTGACTCAGTGTCAGAGAGATCTCAGAGGTTGAAGTTTGCTGAGACTACTGGTCTTCCTATAGGGTCATCCTCCTCCCCAACTTCTTCCAGCCTTTCCCTAATTCAACCACAGGGGTCTCCAACTTCAGACCATTGGTTGGGTGTAAGTATCAGCTTCTGTCTCACTTAGTTGCTTGTTGGACCTCTTGAAGGGCAGCTATCCTAAGCTCCTGTCTGTAAGTTCATCATAGCATTAGTAATAGTGTCAGGCCATGGAGCCTCCCCTAGAGATGGGTCCCAATTTCTGCCAGTCACTGGACCACCTTTCCCTCAGTCTCTTGTCAATTTTTCTCCCTGCAGTTCTTTTAGACAGGCACAATTCTGAGTCAGAGTTTTTGACTGTCAAATGGCAACCCCTTCCCTCCACATGATGCCCTGTCTTTCTACTGGAGGTGGATTTTACAAAGTCTCCCTTTGAGTCTTGAGATTATCTCACTTCCCAGGGTTTTGGTATATTCTAGAGAGTCACTCCACCTCCCACATCCTGAGGTTGTACATTTCTGTTCATTCTTCTTGCCCTTGGGGTTTCATTCCTGGTCTCCCCTCACACCTAATCATGTTTCCCTTTTCCCCTGCCACTTCCACTCCCATCTCTCACCCAAATCCCTCCATCCCTCTGCCCTAAGCTTTCTTCTCCCTCCCAAGTGGGATCGAAGCATCTTCACTTGGTCCCTTTGACTTGTTAAGCTTCTTGAGTTCTGTGTATTGTATCCTGGGTATTCTGTACTTTTTTTTTTTTTTTTTTTTTTTTTTGGCTAATATCCACTTATTAGTAAGTACATACCATGAGTGTCCTTTTGGGTCTGAGATACCTCACTCAGTATGATATTGGAATTGGAACCATCTTTCTCAATAAACTTCCTTGCCATTAAACATAGCTGTGTAAGATCTCACCACAGCTTCCCTATCATCTTTATCTTCCATCTTCTCTATCTTTCTAATCTTCTTGCTATTCCCCTACAGCTCGTCAATGAAGAATGACCTGCTGTTCAAGTTCAAGTAACTTGAAGCTGCTAGGTTCAAGTTATACATATATTCTATACATATAGATAGAATGCTGAAATCTCATTCTATTCTAAATAAGACTCTCAACTGCCCATTTGAGACATAGCCCAGGTGATCTGCATGTAGGAAAAGAGACTCAGTAGAGATCAAGGACAGAAGAAAACAGCTTACAGTTCTTTTAATTGTAGTAACTGTGAAAGAGCCACAGATACACAGGGCATATTACAGTACTGTTACCAGAGTTCTGAGGGCCAGTTCTGAGACAAAGGCGTCAGTTCAGTACCCTCTGAAACTTCAGGAATGAACCTCCCAAATGCATTATAGCTTCTGACAACTGTGACAGTGTTTAGCTTGTGGCAGCATAACTGCTCTTCATGAGCTCTCTCTCTTTCCCTCTTTACCTCTCTGTCTCTGTCTGTCTCTGTCTGTCTTTGTCTTTCTGTCTCTCTGTATCTCTCTCTTTCTGTCTCTCCCTCTCTTCCCCCTCTCTTTCTGCTCCTATCTGTCTTGTGTTTGTGTGTGCCGTGTGTGTGTATGTGTGTGTGTGTTTATGTGGAGGGTGTGGGAGACCAATGTACACATTGAGTGTTTTCCTCAATAATTCTTCACCTCAGGCCTTTAGAGTCTCCCACTAGTACCCTGACTAGGGTAGACTGTCTCGTCAGGAAGACACAGGGATATTCCTGTCTTTTCTAGGTGGGCCTCATTTTTATTTTCCTTATCACTATATTTTGCCTATTACAGAAATCAAGAGCTGTATCAAAGAGCCTTCTGCTCTAAAGTAAGTCAAATTTATTTTTGAATTTTGTTATGTGTATGTGTGTATATATGTATGTATGTATTCATTGTGCATGTGTGTACATGTGCCATGGCATGCATATGGAGGTCAAAGGACAACTGGAGGGAATTGGTTTCTCTCTATTTTTTGGCTACTGGTGATGGAACTCCCATCATCAATCTTGGTAGCACGGGTTCTTACCCATTGAATCATCTCTACTTGCCCAAGTTCTTGCAGTTTATTTTCAAGTTAGTTTACATTTCCTTTCTTTGTGCTATGTCTATAATACTATTGATTTCTTGCTGCTATTACATATTTGGTGTTCTCAGTTTGACACCTTTGCCTGGGATAAATTTGTTGCTTTTAATATTATTTGGACTTGTTTCTAAAGTAGAAGATGCCTAAGGAAAGCAGCCATTTTAAAGTTAAATATATTTTTGAGGTTGGCATTATCTACTTGTTTTAATGAGATAGTTAAATATATGCTGGTAAATTTTTTATTATGAAATAGTACCTACATAATTTAGATAACATGCACATATATAGAACATTTATACTTCATATATTCATCAGTAGATTATTGTATTAGATGATTATCAATTTGCTTTTAATACTATTTGTGTGACTGATAATATTATTTATGTATAAGCATATTATGAAGAATTTCTTTGGAGATAGATCAACAAAATCCTTCTGCACTATTTTCAAAACATTTAGAATGTGATGCATGTACATGCACTCTACATGATGATATTTGAGAAAAGATATGTATTGAAACTACTTTTCAGTAAATAGGTTAGTGAGGATCAAATAGTCAACAGAAGCCAAGGGGCTTCTGAATAATTTGTTATACCTTAATGTAATTGACTGTGTCAAAAGAACTTCACCCAAAATGAAGAAAATCCCTATAAAGTTACCACCAACCTATACTTTACCTCACTTCTCTTCTCCCACTCCAGTGCTTTCCTGAGGGCAGTGGGTACAGGGAGGTTTGTGGTTCTTTAGGGGATTGGAGACAGTGTTGCACTATTTGTATTGATGACCCCACCGGCAGTCCTTATAGACGAACAGATGCTAATCCTCCCATCTCATTTTCCTTTGAGTCCTTCATCATCAGATGTTAAATTCCCATTTTCTGCTCAGGCCTCTATACTTTGTGTTAATTTTTTATTTAGTACATACTAGCTTTCAGAATTATGTAACTATAACTGCTTTGAAAGTATCAATTACTATAGCCTTTGATTTTCAGTGACCTCTTACAACCTGATCTTGTCATTGAAACTATATTGGACTGACATTTGGAGTTAACTAAATTCTTCTTAGATATTTATGTCTAAAATATTTGAGTATAACAGTATAAAATACTTTGTGATAACTCTAACTAAGGAAGTGAAAGATTCACATGATAAAAACTTCAAGTGTTTGAAGAAAGTAGAAAGATCTCCCATTTAATAGATCTTGAGGTAGATTAATTTGCATTTTTCTGAGGAACCATTTTACAATTTACATAGTGACTGTATACATTTGCACTCCAACCATCAATGGCTGAGTATTCTCCTTATTCCATGTCTGTGCTATCATGAACTGTCACTTTGTTATCCATCTTAGCCACACCAAAATGTACAAGATGGAATCTCAAAGTAGTTTTGATTTTAATTTCCCTGATGCCTAAGGATATTGAACATTTCAATGGTGCCTTGCTGGCAGTTTGCAAAGTTAAATTTATTGTCTTTGAGAGAAGGCCATTTTTACTGTTTTAATCCTAATGATCCATTTTTCTTGGTGATTTATTCATAATAGCCAGGAATTGGAAATAAACTAGTTGTTCCTCAAAAAAAGAATGAATAAAGGACATGTAGTATATTTAGAGAATGCCTGCCTCTGCCTCCCAAGTGCAGGGATTAAAAGTATATGCCACTATTTCCTGGATTACTCAGCTTTTAAAAACAATGAAATCATGAAATTTGTAGAATAGTGGATGAAGTTAGGAAAAAACTTGATTCAAGTAAGCCAGACCCAGAAAATTAAATATGCTATGCATTTACTGTGTATGAATATTAGTCCTTAAGTAAATGACAACCAAGCTACAATCTGTAGACCCCAAGTGGTAGGTATAAAGGAAGTGAGGTGGGGCACACACATCTCCCTAGAAAAGGGTAATGGAAGAGATTTTATGGGTGATTTGGGACAAGGGAAATATAAATAGTAGGATCAAGTGTGTGTGAGGGAGATAGGCTTGAGGGAGAAAATGTGGGAAGAGAAAGTTAAAATTGAGGGACATTACAGGTGTGGATGGAATCCTAGTGTTGTGGAAACTTCCTAAAATATTTGAAGGCAATCTTAAGTTTCCAAGTAATTAGGGAGACAGAGTCCCAACTGGACATCTGTTGTCACCAAACAAAGCTTCTCTTATTAAGACTGGTTACATCCAATTGAGTTGTTGGCCAAAGGGTTTCCATGAAATTCCCCAAACAACCCTGAAATTTTCCAAGACAATAAATTTATTGTTGCAAGATAAATCTAGAAAGGCACCAATGCTAAAGACAATACCCACACAATTCATTGAACATGAAGCCAGAGATCAAACTTTCACCCCTATGTTCTAGTGTCTTTGGTAGAGGAATATACTCTGCAGGTTACCAAAAGAGAAACATAAATACTAATTCCAGCAGAAAATCTCTAATTTACAATACTTTCTAAAAAATATTCTAGGGCAATGATTAAAAAAACCTTGTAGGAGTAACCAACCAATAACTAATTTAACTTAAGGCTCACTCTCAGAGATGGAAGCCATACCCATACCCTTAGTGGTTGGGCAACTAGGAAGCAGAATCCAGATAGCCTAGGGACCTAGGATAAAATAAAATACAACTGATCTTTAAAAAAGTAGTGATAAAGTTACTCCTAGTGATATAATTTTACACTCATAAATCAGTTCCTTGTTTAGCCATCATCAGAAAACCTTCCTCTTATATCAGATAGGAACAAACTCAGAGATGCACAGACAGATATTATGCAGAGAAATACAATTTCAAACATTTAGGTTTAAATGGGATATCTATCAAATTCCTCCCTCTCTAAGATCATGGAACCATGCAGAAAGGCAGGAAAGAATTTAAGAGTCTGTGGAATGTAAGACACCAGAACAAGATCCTGTAAATTGACTGAGGAAAGTTCTACAGAGACTGAAACAGCAAACATGGGGCTGACACAAGTCTGCATTGGGTCCTCTGTGTATATATTATAGCTTTCAGTTTAGTATTTTTATGCAACTCATGAATGTGTGAATGAGTCATTCTGATTCTTCTGCCTTCTATTGGTTCTGTTTTCTTTATATTGTCTTTTCCAACTTTGATGCCATAGTTTTGTTTGTTTCTTACTATATTTTATTTTGTTATGTTTTGTTGTTATCTCTTAGAAACCTGTTCCTTTCTAATAAGAGGCAGAAAGTAAAGGGATCTGATTTTCCTTTGAGAGGGAAGGTAGGGAGGAACTGGTATAAGTAGAGGGAGGGAAAACTGTAATCAGCACATATGTATGATAAAGGAATCTATTTTTAATAAAAGTAGAGTAAAGAAACAAGAAAGTATTGTGCATACCTACTTGGTAGATTTATTTTTCGGTCTAGTGAGAGCAGAGTAGACATAAATCCCTGCTCATTCAGTAAATAATAGTAATAATAATAATAATAATAATAATAATATGTGTGCTGTTGACTTTTGTAAACATCACATAATTCAGAATCATCTATGAAAAAGGAATGTCATATGTGAAAATTTCTACAACAGACTGGATTGTGCTCAATCTGGAGGACGTTTTCTTGAGTAATGATTGATGTTCTAGAGCCCATCAATCATTGCAGATTCATACGATGGGCAACTGTTCCTGAGTTTTATAATAAATCAGTCTGAGCAAGCCATAAGAAGCAAACTTGGAGCAGCAATCTTCCATGGCCTCTTCAGTTCCAAGCAGATGCCTTCTCTTTTCCCTTGAGACATGACCATTGCTGCTATCTTCTTGGATATCAAGTTTTGATTGCTAAAATTTAAATTGTTTCTTCTAGAAACATGTAATTTCAACTTCTGTAAAATGTGCCTAACTCCAGAGAAATGCTCTTTTAAAGCAAGCATATAAAAATTACTCTAAGGTGGTCACAGAGACAAGTTTATCACAATACTGTCTGCACTGTATAAGCTACGGAATGCTTTTGGTCACTGCCAGATACCCTTTAACAAACATAAGATGTTTTTGGTAGCATGTGTGAGGGATATTTTTTAAAATCTGTGAATGCTTGTGACTATTGTGACCTGTTTCAGTTTCCTGCCCTGACTTCTTTTACTGATGGACTATAAATTATAAACTGAAATACTTTGAACCTCAAAAGTATTTGAATGCTAATTGCTATCAACATAAGCATTTTCCTTCATCCTTTTTGATTTTTGTTTATTTATTTTTGCAAACCAAGCTGGCATCAAATCCTCAATCCTGCCACATCTGTCTGTCTAGTACTGGAACTTCAGGAGTAGAGCACCCATGATCAGTATATTCTCTTGTATAATACCGTTAACTTGTCTTAAGTGTTACCTATCATTTATGCATTTTTCCCATGGCCAAAATGTCCAGCTAGGTAATGAGCATGAAACTTGGCTTGTAAATGTCTAGAGATTAATATATGGATGCTAGTTTATTTTGTAAATCCACATCGGAACATATTAACCATCACCTTCAAGGTCTAATAATTTTAAATACAAGATGGGTTCAATGAAAACTGTTATCACTAAATGCAGCAGCTTGTCTATGCTGCTTTGCCTTGTTCCTGCATCAATGCCATAAATGTGTGTGTATTTTTTGTGAAATTTTTGCTTTTCAAATGGAATTAGGTATTAATAAGTGATGTTTTATTAAGATACACAAAACACATTTGAAAACTCATAAAAAAGCTTAAAATTCATTATTTGATATCATAAAGGTTATGACAGTGGTCAACAGTATTTCTATAATCAACTATGCAGATCAATTTGAAACAGACATCATGATGTTTATTTGACAGATAGTGAATTGTCACTTCAGCGAGTTTGTGTCACAATCAATGAAGCTGAAAAGACACTTAGCTCATCTTTCCTTTAAGAAATTTTGAATGTTGATTGTGAACCATTGGGTTACTTCTTTAAAACTCTGAGTATACTCTGTTCCATGTAAGAAACACACATAACATTAAAATTCAAACCTTTTTTTTTTGTTTTTCGAGAAGGGTTCTCTGTGTAGCTCAGGCTGTCCGGAACTCACTCTGAGACCAGCTGGCCTCGAACTCAAAATCACTGTCCTGCCTCCCAATGCGGGATTAAAGGCGTGCCCACCGCCCGGCTTAATTCAAACTTAATGGAACAAGTGAGACAGAAAAACACAAAGGAGGTGTTGTAGTTACTTTTCTCATTGCTGTGACAAATGTTTTAACAGTACAGCAAGGAAATCATGGTTCCAGGAGCTTGTAATGGCTGCTCATACTGTATTAACACTTAAGAAGCAGGAAGAAATGAAGATTTGTGTTCAACTCTTCGCTCCACATATTATTTAGTTTTGGACCCAAGTCAGGAAAATAGTGTTCCCAACTTTTAGGTTGAGCTTTCTCCCTTAGTTAACTTAATCTAGACAATCTATCAGAGGTCTGGACAGAAACTAACCTAATTAAAATAACCATTCACAGACCTGACCAGAGGTTTGTCTCCTAGGTGATTTTTTATCCTGTCAAATTGATAATCAGTACTAGCATCACAACAAATCTCTTGTCAACTTGACACTCAAGCATATCATTTTTCTTTTTTTTTTCTTTCTTTTTTTTTTTTTTTTTTTTTTTTTTTTTTTATTTTTTTTATTTTCAAGACAGGGTTTCTCTGTGTAGTCCTGGATGTTCTGGAACCCACTCTGTAGACCAGGCTCGCCTCGAACTCAAAAATCCGCCTGCCTCTGCCTCCCAAGTGCTGGGATTAAAGGCATGCACCACCATTGCCAGGCCAAACATATCATTTTTAAACAATAATACTTCAATGAAATACCTAGGTGCATTGCTTCACATGACACCTTTGGTCCAATAATTAAAATCACAACAGGCATTAATACTAATAATATTATTTAAAAATCCAAAGACTCTCCTGGGACTCAAGTCAATCTCTTACAAGATGTTAATCTTGTACAATCAGAAAACATGTTCGAATATACAATGGCACAATCTACCATCCACAATCCAAAGGTAAAAAAATGGGGCACAGTAGAGAATGATTGAAAATTGCAAGATGAAAAATCAGCAGAGAAAACACCAAAACCTGTATTTTCATGTCTGCCATCTGGGCCTGTGGTGAAATGTTTGGGGCCCCCAAACTTCTTGGATGTACCCATACCTTCATCTCTGCTGCTTGTAGCGTACATAATGTCTCTCTTGAGGTGATTCTATTCCATATATGTAGCTTTCCTTGGTGAACAATTTATGGACCTGGAATCTCCGTTATGTTTTTTCTGTTGGATCTTAGATTCCTCTTTTATAGTT
The DNA here is from genome assembly GCA_021653895.1 of Mastomys natalensis. Classification (NCBI taxonomy): domain Eukaryota; kingdom Metazoa; phylum Chordata; class Mammalia; order Rodentia; family Muridae; genus Mastomys; species Mastomys natalensis. The sequence goes on along the minus strand of JAJTUV010000471.1, from coordinate 79,964 downwards.
TATATGGGATAATCACATAGGGCCTCCTATGAACTCCAACACTACCACCCATTGATTGACCACAGCTTTTCTTTGATTCTTTGAAACAAGAGTTCACAGGAGTCCATTCTTGCAAAATTCCTGTACTTGAAATACAAGTACTACTAAGATGACACAGGTTCTGTAACAAATTGAAAATAATCCAACCCCCCATTGACTACTTTATAGTCTTTTGTTTTGACCATGGAGAACCAGTTTCCTAGACAGTTGCTCTGGTGAGCAGAGAACACTCTCAGTAGCATTCTCAGTCCAGACTATCTCCTTTTAAGTAAGTTTGCATTTTTTACAAGTTAGAGGTTACAAATGAATGAGGTCATATCCTCAGTGATCACTGACAAATTGCCCTAAAAACGCATGTAATTATGGTCACACAGTTCTCAGAAGCAGTACTAAGCAGATGTATTATGCTGTGCCTCATCCTGTCAGCAGGAGAAGCTATTCTTAGCTACCACAACGAGCATATTATTCTGTAGATTCTTTTGTTGTTGCTGCTGCTGTTGTTGTTGCTATTTATAATGATTTTAATACCTTATCTTTTCTAATAGCCCATGAAAGTTTATAGACTCACATGTTAAGAATAATGAATCCATATATATCCCAGGTGGATAGCAGAAAAAATGTCCAATAAAAACATTCTACACTACCATGAAAATTAGAGGACATGTGGACCATATAAAAGGAATTAATGGTTCTTATTTTCAAACAATTTTTAACAATAATCTCTATATAGCTATCCTTTGTCATTTGACACACAAACATCACTGTTATGCCATAACATTCTTTCTCGTTAACCCCCAAGATCACACAGGTATATCAACATTACAATATAAACATTCCAAAATTTAAAAGTCTCATAGTCTAAAAATTTAAACAGTTAAAACATCAATCTCCCTTAAATATTCAGTCTCTTTTGTACTATCCCACTGTTTATATTCTGGAGTGAAACTAAAGGATCATCTATTTGCTACATATATCTATTTTTGACCCATTCTTGAAGCAGCAGATACCTTCTGGGTACACTTCCACTAATTAACTTAGATTTTTTGCTTGAATCATATCTTAATTTTTGTCTGTGTTATTGAAGTCACATATGTAGAATTAAAACTTTAAGTGCCTAAGGCAAGGACATGCGCATTTGGGCACAATAAATTTTACCCTATATGTAACAGGGGGTTTTGACAAGTTACAAGAATGAAGGAGACTAACAATGTTGGGACAGTGTGTTCATACACTTATACATCATCATTCAATTTTTATTAAAACACTGCCTGTCACCTTGAACATCTACCTACTCCTTATAAAATGTTTTTTTCCTTTACTCTGTGTGACAAGAGATTTATAAAATCTGCTTGTAGCATGAGTAGCATCAGTGAATCTGTCATTTTATTGTGAACCTACCCAAAGCCTTTTGAGGATGAGAGCATACACTTAAAATTTTGAAATGTGATCTTTTATTACTATTTCCAACAAATAGATGCATCATGTTAGCCTACGATGATTATCTTTTCAAATAATTCTCACTAACTGTATATAACACCAATAAAGTATTAATTATGTATAAATTTCACAAGTATATATACAATATACACATATGTATAGAAAACATATAAGCATATATAAAATTTGTTTAAACTCTTGCTCATTTGAGTAATTGGCAATGGAACACAGTGCTTTTCATATGTTAGGCAAGTGCTATGCTATTAAGTTAAGCCCAGCTTATTTTACTATATTTATAACTTTATTATAGTATATTTGAAGCAATTTTTATGATACAACCAGATCTATGTGTCTGATGGGAAAGTTCACGTGTGTATTTCTGAAGAGGACTTGTTTCTGACACTATATACTACTATTTAGAATCTTACTTTGTTTCCACTAGAAAACAAACATACACACACACACACACACACATACACACATACACACATACACACACATATAATTCAGCTGTTAAGAGCTTTGTTTCTCTTGCGGAAGACTTGGGTTTGATTCCCAGCACACACATGATAGTTCACAAATCATCACTAACTCCATTTCCTGGGTATCTGTCACCATCTTCTGGCCTCAATGGATACATGACATGCATGTGGCACACATACATACACACAGATAAACTACTCACACACATAAAATAAAATAATAAATACTTAACAAACAAAGATTGTATGCCTTTTGCTTCCAGTTTTAGAGCTTTTTACAGGGTTCCTAAGTTTGTGGGGGTGTGTGAGTCTCTGATTTTTGTCATTTTTTTTGGGCTCTTTGCCTTTCTTCTTTTTTTTTTTTTTCATCTAATTCCTAGGTGATGTTTTTTTTTATTTTACTTATCATGTTATGATATTATATTATTATTACTTTCCCATAGTAGCATTTTTTTTTTTTTTTTTTTTAATGAAAACAAAAAGGACTAGAACACTTATGGAAGAAGAGGTAGAAAGAAGCTGAGAGTGGCAGAAAGAACAAACTGTAACCAAGGATATATTAATGTAAGAAAAAAACATCTATTTTCAATAAAAAGTAACAATAATTTAGCAAGATACTGGATCACACAAAAACTCCAATATTGTGCTGTTTTACTAGAAAAATCTGTTTTGAACTGTGGTGTGGCTTAGTTCTAGCACACATCTTTAATTGTAAAGCTTTCTGCTTATTTATATACAGGTCAAATAAGGTCAACCATAGGAAAGAGCAGAGCAAGTAACCAGTTGAGAGTGAACAGAGGAAAAAATCAAAGACAGTGAGAGGAAATCAGGAAAAGGACAGACAGAGATACATTCAAAGTACAGAGGAAAGAACATTCAGTCTGAAGTTTTTGAGACTGCCTTTCTGCCTCTTGGAAAGTCATTGAGGAGGAAGTCGCTGGGTGAGTTTCTGCCTCTCTGAATAGCAGGCTTTCTCTTTAACATCTCGCTCCCTAGTCTTCATTGGTTAAACTTTAATGAATGAGATTTTGTTCAAAACAACAAAATAATAAAAAAAATAAGACACACAAAAAAGTTTGAAATTTTTTTAAAAAATCAAAAGTTTAGTGAAAGCGATAAAAACAATCATTTTGTAATGATTTCTTCTTTTATTCATAACTGAGAGTTATTTTTGTGAAACTTTCTTTGTTTAGGCACCTAATATGGATTCTTTTGTTTGTTTTTGAGTTTCCCCTGAAGAAATAAGTTTGTAACAGCTTTGGCTTTAACATTCAAAATGGTATTTCAAAAGTTACCCAGGGCAGATTCATTTGCTTTGTCTAAAATTATTTTTCCCAAAAATTTAATTCACTTTTCACCCATCTTGCTCACTTAGAGTCTTCTCTCATGAATGACACAAACACGAGCTTTTTATACAAACCTGGTCATTGTACATATGTCAACACTGTGAAACTCTGTATAGGAAGCATGCACACCAAATTCTGATGGCTGTCATTAGAGGTTCCGTTTTGCTAGGAACTGAACTGTATCTTCCATAGAGTTCATTTTATGAAAATTAAACAATGTGTTACTAATTTTCTGTTTTCTCAGTGAGCATTCATATTTTTGACCACTCTACCAAGTTTTGCTCTCAATTTTTTTTATTGGTCATTTTATTTATTTATAATTTCAAATGTTTTCCTTCTTCCTGGTTTTCCTTCTGCAAACCTCCCTATACCATCCCCCTTCCCTATGCTTCTATGAGGGTGCTCCCCCACCAACCTACCCACTCCTGCCTCACCATCCTAGCATCCCCTATGCTAGAACATTGAGCCTCCACAAGATCAAGGGACTTCCTTCCCATTGATGCAATAAGGCAATCCTCTGCTACATATGCAGCTAGAGTGATGGGCCCCCCATGTGTACTCTTTGGTTGGTGGTTCAGTCCCTGAGAGCTCTGGGAGGTCGGGTTTTGGTTTATATTATTATTCTTCTATGGAGTTGAAAACTGCTTTGGCTACTTCAGTCCTTCCCATAACTCCTCCATTGGTGTCCTCTCACTCTGATGGTTGGCTGCAAGCATCGCATCTGTAATTGTTAGGCTTTGACAGGGGTCTCTCAGGGGACATCTATACCAGGCTTTGGTCAGCAAGCACTTCTTGGCATCAGTAATAGTGTCTGGGTTTATGTTCTGCAGATGGGATGGATTCCTAGGTGGGGCAGTCTCTGGATGGCTTTTCCTTCAGTCTCTGCTCCAATTTTTGCCCTAATTTTTTTTTTTTTTTTTACCAATTTTTAAGATTTTTTTCTGTCCTGTGTGTGGTTTACCTAAACATATATTTTTCTGAAAGAAACCACTGAGAGGAAAATCTTATATTAGTGTTAAATCATGTCATTAGATATATAAACTTCAACTATAGCTGGGTATTCCACTGAAGGCTCCCTCAAATCTAAACAAACAAAAATTCAACTTGGTTGATTTCTGAATATTGAAGTGTTTAAAAAAATAGCTATAACTCATCATTAAAGTTGTCACAATTACAAAAATAAATTGACTGATACTTTATTTTCAGCTTCCTAATAGAAAGCATTGTATTCCTACAAGGAGATAGAGCTGGATTTGAAAATTCATCCTTTTCACAAGTCTGAATTAACAGCATGACCAAATCACTACACAGCATGCAATTATTTGGTAATGAGTTGTAATCATAAGTAATTTTCTCAGAGAGCCAATTAAGTATTCATTAGAAAATGTAATCACTATTATTCTATTAATTACTTCATTGAAACCCGGAAGAGCTTCCTCACATGGATTGATATTTATTCAGTTTCACTTTGAAAAGCCTTCTAATTTTTTGAAAAGTTTAAAAATAAAAATGAATGAAGTATTATATCATATATCTATATCTTGTTTTTATAGCAAAAAAATCATAGTGTGTGTCACCCTTTTAATCAGTTATTCAGGTAAAGTTATACTTCAAAACACCTGAAGCTATCAGTATTTCTAGAATCAATTCAGAATACTTTTCAGTAATGCTCAATATAAACTATTTTCATATCCTAGAATTCACTGCTTGTATGGCAGCCAGCATTCTAATTTTCTCAGCACCCCGTCAGGGCAAAGATTCTGCCTTATATTTTTATTACAGTTGCTTCATCAGGCTTGTTTTCATTTCTTATCTTGTGTTCGAGGAAATGGAGTTTATCCAGGCAATAAATGCTAGCTTTGCTTTCTTCCTCTGTTCTCCTTCCTTCTTTTCCTATTCATCAGTACATTAAATTTTACTGAATTTTTAACATTATATATTTTTATTATATAAAATTCATATAACATTAAATTGACCTTTTAAAAAGAACAATTATATAAGTTGTGGGACTGTGTAAGGGTATCCTGGTTCTTGGCTGGGCATAGGCCTAGAACCCTGAGACTCCAAGGGAGAAACTGCAGGAGTTCGGCCATGTCCCCAGAACTCAGGGTCCTGAAAAGCAATCTAATCTCCATGGACCTCCATTGTTCAGTCACATAGGCCATTACAGCCCCTCCCAAAGTGCACAGGTAGAGGGTGTGACTACAGGCCTCAGGCCCTAGAGATTTACATACTAATGAAGGTCAGAGGGTGGAGCCAATTAAACTGCTCCCAGAACCTCCCCCTTTCTCCCTCCCTACTTAATTCAGGTCTGCCCTGAGTTTGGGGGGGTACATCCAGATCCATCCACCATCTGCCATGACAATAAACCCTTTTGGAACCAAGGACTTCCTTGTATCATTGGGGCCTGTCATCGCAGAAGATTCCAGCCTCTGGAACCTTAGACTTTCTCCTGCATGTGGGACCCGCTGTGTGGAAGTCTCCAGGCAGCCTCCTCCACTGCGGCCCTGTTGACCCACAGTTTGGCGCCCAACGTGGGGCCTTGAGCGAACACTTTCTACAAGATGTGGTGCCAGGGCTCTCTCTGTCTTTCTCTTGGTGCATGAGCACCAGCCGAGCTTATGTGTCCCCATCTCTATTTTGCTGTGACCCCCACCCAGTGGTGTCTGGGGGTTCCAAATAGAGACATCGACTCCCCCAATACACCTGAGAGCTCTGCCCAGCCTTGTGGAACCCAAGACTGAGTGATAATCCCCACACCGGGCGGGGCCCCACCACACTTGTCCGGTGCTGGGAGGAATTGACTCAGTGAAGATTCCATGCTTCTCCCATGCTGAGCTGTGGTTCCAGCCAAGGGGCCTGCCATGGGAGGCTTCGGAAAGACCTTCAACACCACCACCGCCATAGCTGCAGCTGCTTAATCTCTCACCTGGAGGACTTCTCTGAGTTCCAGCCACAGGGGACCCACATCTTCAATCAAGCTAGCCAGGCTGCTGAGTCTACTAAGCGAGTACAGTAACCAAATCTCTCCCAAGGGGTTCTGCTGAGGCCTCTTTCTTCCACCTCCTAGGTCATTTGCGGCTAGCTAGAGCCCAGCTGGCTTGCCTGAAGCCCCTTTGCCCCTGTGTTCCTCTCAGTTTCTTTCTCATGGCTAAAACTACAGGCTGAGCATGGAGAAACTTCGAGCTGACTCCTAGCTTCTCCCAGGAGCTGCCAGCTACATGCTAGCTTCCACGTGTCTCCCCTCATGGCTCAGTTGTTACACAAAACCTCACTCTTTCTGACTCTCCTATCAAGCCTCTATGTTTCTTCCTCTGAACTTTTATTCGAGTTGGCTTTTTTCTTCTCTACATTTAAAACTGCTAAGAAAAACAAATGGGGAATACACTGGCCTCTCTGCTAGAGCACCCAGCCACCACATGGCAGAGTAGGCCCCTCCCCTACTGCTTCTAAACCCACCATTAATGTCTTTTCTCCCCAACAGGAAGACCTAAAACAACAATGTCTGTGCTTTTCAACCCAAAATTTTTTCAACCTTTTGTTATTCACAGGTGCCTCCTAAGACTAAATTTCCTCAAACACCTTTGCCTTTCCAGGATCTTAATGACAGACCATGATGTGCTTGTTCCCAAGTGACTTAATGCTTAATATTCAGCCTTTGCAGAAATCTCCATGCCGGGGTGCTGCTTTCCTGTTTTGATTATCCTATAGGTGCTCCACAAGTCCAGTGGAGACGCCATCTTCTGGAACCGGCCTGAGATGCTAAGCTGCCTTCTCCCCAACCATCTCGTCAGACTGCAGACTCCAGAGACATGCTGAGATCCAGACACAACGCCACCTCCTGGAACCTGCCTAGGAGGCCAAGCTGTCTTCTTCCAGCCACACTGCTTAACTGAAGACTCCAAAGCAAATCCTACAGAAGACAGATCCAGACCTTTCAGCTACAGATGAACTCTTTTGCCAAAGTCAAATAGCTAAAGTTACATGTTAGTGAGGAAAACTTAATGTCTATCTAGATTAGTCAGATGTTATTACCCTCAAACTTTATCACCTGTATTCAATTGATTCAATGATCCTTTGCCTTCCCAACCCACACTCTCAACTCCCCTTCCTTCCCAACCCCCACCCTCAACTCCCCTTACCCTGTGACTTAATTGTGCTAACCCCTCTGGCCTAAATAGTGCTTTATTTTTAACTTCCTCATGCAAAATTTTTTACCACAGATGACACAGTGACCCTCCTTTTTTAAAAAATAAAGGGGAGGAGATGTGGGACTGCATAAGGGTATCCTGGTTTCTTGGCTGGGCATAGGCCTAGAACCCTGAGACTCCAAGGGAGAAACTGCAGGAGTTCGGCCATGTCCCCAGAACTCAGGGTCCTATCAAGCAGTCTAATCTCCATAGACCTACATTGTTCAGTCACGTAGGCCATCACAGCCCCTCCCAAAGTGCACAGGACTCCTCTACCGCTGCGCCCCATTTTCCCACAATAAGTGATCAGTACAATGTTCTATACCTTCTGTATTCATCTAATGTTAAACCTTTTACCTCTCTACCCATTGACTAAGCAAGTGCTCTTTATGTGACCCTCTTCTCATCTGCTCTCTCCCTATAAGAATTTTCACTATGTTCATTTACCTACTGTGTGGTGGTGGGCTGTGGGAAGCAGTTGGGTGCCTGGTTGAGCAAGTCTTGAACCCCGACCTTTATCAGGACAGCAGGTATTCAGCTCTGCCTCCAGGTCCTGGTTCTTTTCATTCAGCTTCAGTCCTCCACAGTCCCTCCCAAAGGGGGGTCTATGACCATTAGTCATGAGGAACAGTGCCTCAGGCTCTCCTACATGTAGATGAGACATCTCCAAGCTCTCAAATCAAGCCAAGGCATTATCTGCTGCCAGACTCTAACCTATCCTGAAACTGTATATAAGGGCTCTATTCAGGAGAAGTAAAGGTGTGTTCGAGAACCATCCTGGTGTCCGAGAGTTTCTGTCTCAAGAGCTATAACACTTGGGGAGAGATCTGCTCTCCCGGAACCTTCCTGGGGCACCAAGCTGCTTCCTTGCCAGCTAGCCAGCTTCCTATTGCCCAGCCCGGGTGGCTCAGTGCTGAGAGACAGGTACAGCACCTGGGAGTGACCAAGTGGTGACAGTAGAGACTCGAGCAGGGGCAGGCAATCTCTCCTCCCTGCTTGCACTCATACCCTTTGGCCCAGACCTCTCACACCAGGCTGAACTGGAGACCAACAGACAGTGGAGACGTGGGCAGAGAACCCTCACTGCCTTTACTCTGTCCTCAGTGGGGAATCGTCGTGGGACACACCTCTGGAACCGGGGACCCACAACCTACTACATGCCAACATTACCTTTGTACAACATGATGTCTTAGCTAGTCATCCACTAATGGGTGCAGAATTATTTTTGCAAATTTTTTTTTTTTTTTTTTTTTTTTTTTTTTTGGTTTTTCGAGACAGGTTTCCCTGTGTAGCCCTGGCTGTCCTGGAACTCACTCTGTAGACCAGGCTGGCCTCGAACTCAGAAATCCACCTGTCTCTGCCTCCCAAGTGCTGGGATTAAATGCGTGCACCACTACCGCCCGGCTATTTTTGCAAATTTTATTTATTTATTTATTTATTATTTATTTATTTATTTATTTTGGTTTTTTGAGACAGGGTTTCTCTGTATAGCCCTGGCTGTCCTGGAATGCACTCTGTAGACCAGGCTGGCCTCTAACTCAGAAATCCACCTGCCTCTGCCTCCCAAGTGCAGGGATTAAAGGTGTGTGTCACAACTGCCAGGTGCAAATTGTATTATTAATGAAGATAAGATTTGCTATGAAACCTTGTCCTTCGTGTTATGCATGATTGGTCATTAAAGATGCCTACAGCATGTAGCTGGGTAGAGAAGAGGTAGGTGGTGCTTTGGTTCCTAGATGTGGGGTCTGAGGCAGAGATCTGGGGAGCGGGGAAGAGAGGTTAACATGAGATAGATAAATCATGAAAACATGGCCATGACGTCTGGCCAGTTGGAGTAAGAGTGGCCCAGGCAGAACACTGGAGGTTATATCATAGTGTTATTGACAGGGAAGTAGACAAAATAGCATAGATAGTTGATTTCTGCCCAGCTCTAGTGCTTTAAAGCTTATTATAAATATAAAGATTTTGTGACTTTTCTTTGGGAACTGAATGGTAGTAGAACCAGTGGTGGTATAGAAAACCCCAATTAAGTTTTACTATGGCAGAGTTGAACACAATGTAGAATAATAGTAAAGAAAATATAGATTGTTATAATTGTAAAAAGCATCAAATGCACTCCTTATGAAGGGGGTAAACTTCAGAAAAGCTTGCAGTTCAAAAGTAGAGTAATTTTTCAGTGCTTTTCTCTTCTGCAACATGGAGGAGGGGGAGATGATTTTAAGGGGTGAGATGCAAGCAATAAATTAGGTTTGATTGAAAATCATGGGTTATATAAAACTTTTTCCATTGGATGAGTCCTATACCACGATGTGTCTAATTTTAATCTTACGCACATTCTCTTATTAGTAGGATTAAGATGGTAAGTATTTTGACCCCGCCCACATAACAGATCACTTCTCAGATAGATTGGCTCTCAGTAAGATTGCACACAGCACAGATATATGGAGACCTCATTTATCTCCTCGTTGTCAGTAAATATCCAACCAGAGGTTGCCCACAGTAGGTGAGTGCTGGTATGTAGCCTGTACTTACCGTCCCCACTGCTTCTGTAAAAACACATATATTCATTGGTGTTAATAGGAGTTGTGATTTTTGATCAATATATACTTATAAATGAACTGACTGGACCGTGTGGTCCTAGGTAATTCTATTTGATATTTGAAAAATATGTACCATGTCCCATTCTTACCAGAATGCACAAATCTGATTCATCCAATTCTATACTGTAATTAGATCTTTCCATTTTTAATTATTTATCTTCTCTTGTTTTCAAAATATGTGTCTATGAGTAGTTAGTGGAATGATCTCTATTCTATTGAGGAACTGTAACAGGGATAAGCTTATTGATGTCCAGATTTAAAAATCACTATTATGTGTAGGATAAATGCTGTTTCCAAAGATTCTACTCAGTCTTCTCCTGAGAGTCAAGTTGATCTGGATTTTCTCATCTGCAAGCTTGTAGTTTTTATTTCCAAATAAATACATTATTTCTTCAAGTCAAATTGTGCTAAAAGAGGAAATTTAGGAAGATTATATATTATATTTAAATTCTGTATGTAAAAGAGTGGGTTATTAAAAGATAAAATTTCAAAGGAAGACAATAAAAAACACACACACACACACACACACACACAAAGAAGGCTAAAACATTTAAATTTTTTAAACATCTGACGAAGAACTATAAAGAAGATTTTTTTATTCCTGGTACATCCTTGTTTTACTCTTTTGAAAGATTTGGAGCAGCAAAACAGTTCACTGTTTTGTTTTTTTTTTTCTTTCTTTCTTTGTTTGTTTCTTTTTTGCATACCTGATAACCTGATATCATGCCCTATTACATAAATTCTGAAGACTAATGTCAGCATAGTGGCCTGCCTAAAAGTATGGTTGATATACATAGTGAAACTCTAAGGGCAAAATTGACTTTTCTTTTGTCAGTGGGTATTAGTTGCAGATACCTTCTTGGTTAGAGGTGAAGCCCTTGTCCATAAACCCCTCTCAGGGCTGGGACCACACCTGACTAGAGCCTATGAATGCCCTGTGTGTGCTGCAATAGTCTCTATTAATTCGTGTGTATAGCAGTTCTGATGTATCTGGAAGGAACTCTTCCTTGGAGTCACCCATTTCCTCTGGCTCTTACCATCTTTCTGGATCCTTTCCCATATAGATACCTGAGTGTTGATGAAGACATCTCATTTATGAGTCAGTGCTTAAAAGTCTCTCATTCTCTGAACATTGTCCAGTTATGTGTCTCTCTGTTAGTTCCCATCTAATGGAAAAGAAATCTTCTCTGAAGATGGCTTAATGAGGCACTGATATGAATAAAGCAGTGTGTTATTAAGACTCCTTTTATTCTATGTTCCTTTAGTGGAATTACAAAACTGGATTATAATGAAAATGTCTCACATTTTAAGAGAGTACAATTTTTCTGGATCTCACAACAAAGGTCAATAATATATATACTTTGAAATCACTTAAGAATTATGACTGATATTCTATTTCGTAGTGAGTTTGATTAACCAGTCTCTAAGAGAATTATATATATATAAAGTCAGCACTCCTTTTGGAGATGGCAGGTAGAAACAAGAGAATTGCCTGCAAGCTCACGTGTCCAATAGCCTAGATTAGGCAAATGGGTAAAAGTAAGGTGAGAGATGAAAATCAACTTTAGAAAATTGTCTTCTGGCTCATACTATGTGTGTGAATAAAAATAAGTATTTGATAGGTAGGTTGAAAGCATAGGACTGAAACAGCACAAACAAGAGCAGCTATGATAAATACAGTCTGGAAACAAACACTGAGGAATGTCTTTTCCTCTTTGATAGGAAGACTAATGGGAGAAATTAAGAACAATCAATAGTTACAGGATTTATATTATCAATCATTTGTATATATAATGTATAATGAGATATTGAGGAGTTTTAAAATCCACATAAGCAACACTAAAATGCTTCATAACATAATGTTAATTGAAAGCAGATGCCTTACTTACTTACTTATTTATTTATTTATTTATTTTATTGGTTTTTCAAGACAGGATTTTTCTTCTTTTTTTTTTTTTCTTCATACTAATATTACAGCTTTATTTTAGGAGAAGGTAAGATAAAAGTACAGGGAAATAATTTGTACATAACTGAGTATTATGGATAATAATGCTTAAGATAATTTCTGCAAGAATTCAGGGACATTCTATCTGAAAAGTCTAACAGCATCATACAAACCTAAGAGAGGTTAAGACTTTATAAAATATTTTCCAGAAAACAACAATTATATTTTTGTTGCAAGGCCCAAAGTTGATATCAATCCAGGTGTTGGCAGGATAAAGCCCACATAATGGTAAGATTGTACATTATTGTAGCTAGGGATGTGAAGAAAATCAAGTTTGAAGAATACTTTGGTGTTAATGCAAATTTTAATAACAATGTCTTTTCTTGAAATTTTTCTCTTAGTTTGAGTTTTATTTTGCTGGGAAGAAGCAGCATGCCCAAGGCAACTCTTACAAAAACAAAACAACAACAACAAAAAAAACAAAACAAAACAAAAAAAACAAGAAACAAAAAACAAAACAAAACAACAATGACAACACCAAAAAAAAAAAAAAAAAAAAAAAACATTTAATTGGAGCTGGCTGATAGTTTCAGAGATTTAATCTGTTGTTATCATGGTGGGAAGCATGGTAGCAGGTAGGCAGATTTGGTGCTGGAAAAGGAACTAAGAGTTCTATATCTTTATCCACAGGCAACAGAAGGGGACTGTCGGCTACACTGGAATACTTTGAGCATATATGACCTCAAAGCCCATCTCCGTAGTTACACACATCCTCCAATAAAACCCCACCTACTCCAACAAGGCAACACCTCCTGATAGAACCAGTCCCTATGTCCAAGCATTTAAACACATGAAGGGGGGCCATACTCAAACCACCACATTCTCCTTTTTTTTTTTTTTTTTTTTAGATAAATTCTTTAATAACATTTGGAATTTATAACTGTATCATGAATCTAACACAGAATTTTTTCTGTACAAAAGGACATAAATTATGTATAAAATAAAAGGTTTTCTTGAGATAATTTTGTAGCTAAGATGGAATTCTGTTCATGATAATGACTCTAGCTAGTGTTGAGTGAAAATCAAACAATACATAAGTAAAGTCAGTATCGTCCAAGATCGTTGAAAAATTTTAAAAACATCATCCATCCTATTGGAGAAAATGACTCAGAAGGAATCACTTTACCTTGGGAAATTTGTTTATATTCTCTTTCAATGAGTAAAGGTAAAAGACAATAAATAGGAGATCACACAATGGGATTTTTAAAAAACAAATATTTTGTACTCTTGTGAGTAAATTCAACAGCCAATCCTATTCACTGAAAATCCCTTTTTGCTATACTCCACCTTTATCAGAAGTACATCGAATAGCACTGGAATTCATTCAGGATCTCTAACTTCTGTGTTTAAGAAAAATTATGATCTGATAAGTGTTTTTATTGAATCTGTACTTATTGATGAGCCATGATTGTTTCTCAGTCATTCTCCCGCCTATAAAATTATATTATTATTATTTTTTTACAAAATACTATCGATATCATGCTTCACTTATGAGGTGGTCTTTTTCCTTATAGATGATATGTTTTTTTGTTTTTGTTTTTTTTTATTGGAAATTTTATTTACATTTCAGATGTTCTCTCCTTACCCCATTTCCCCCCTCCCTCCCAGGAACTCATTATCCCTTCCCCCCTCCTCCTACCTCCACGTTGGTGTACCCCCACCCACCCTTCCCCGTACCTCACCTCCCCACCCTCGAATATCCCCACCCACGACATCCAGCCTTCATGGGACCAAGGATCTCTTCTCCCAATTATATATAGCTCCCTTGCATATATAGCTGGAGCCATGAGTCCCTCCCTAAGAGCTCCCAGGCTGGTGGTTTAGACCCTGGGGCTCTGGTTGGTTGGTATTGTTGCTTTCCTCATGGTGTCACGAATCCTCTCAACTCCTTCAGACTTCACTCTATCTTCTCCATTGGGAACCCCATGATCAGTTTAATGGTTAGCTGTGAGCTTCTGCCTCTGAGTATGTCAGACTCTTGCAGACTTCTAAGGAGACAGCTGTATCAGGCTCCTGTCAGCATGTACATCCTGACATCCACATCAACTTCTACCTTTGATGACTGCACATAGGATGGATATTCAGGTAGAATGGTCTGTAGATGGCCCCTCCTTCAGTTTCTGTCCTGCACTGTGTCTCCATATTTGCACCCTTGAGTATTTTGTTACTCCTTCTAAGAAGGACTGAAGCCCCCCCTACTTGGTCATCATTCTTCATGAGCATTATGTGGTCTGTGAGTTGAATCTTGGGTATTTCAAGCTTCTGGGCTAAAATCCAATAACCAGTGAGTGAATATCATGTATGTCCTTTTGTGATTGGGTTACTTCACTCAGGATGATATTTTCTAGTTCCATCTATTTATATAAGAATTTCTCAAATTCATTGTTTTTAATAGCTGAGTAATATTCCATTGTATAAATGTACCACATTTTTTGTATCCATTCCTCTGTTGAAGGGCATCTGGGTTCTTTCCAGTTTCTGGCTATTATAAATAAGACTGCCATGAACATAGTGGAGCATATGTCCTTGTTATGTGTTAGAGCATCTTCTGGGTATATGCCCAGGAGTGGTATAGCTGGGTCCTCAGGTAGTGATATGTCCAATTTTCTGAGGAACTGCCAGACTGTTTTCCATAGTAGTTGAACCATCTTGCAATGCCACCAACAATGGAGGAGTGTTCCTCTTTCTCCACATCCTTGCCAGCACCTGCTATCACCTGAGTTTTGGATTTTAGCCATTCTGACTGGTGTGAGGTGGAATCTCAGGGTTGTTTTGATTTGCATTTCCCTGATGACCAAGGATGCTGAACATTTCTTTAGGTGCTTCTCGGCCATTCACATTTCCTCAGTTGAGAATTCTTTGTTTAGCTCCATACCCCATTTTTTAATAGGGTTCTTTGGTTGTCTAGAGTCTAATTTCTTGAGTTCTTTGTATATATTGGATATTAGTCCTCTATCAGATGTGAGATTGGTAAAGATCTTTTCCCAATCTGTTGGTTGCCGTTTTGTCCTATTGACAGTGTCCTTTGCCTTACAGAAACTTTGCAATTTTATGAAGTCCCATTTGTCAATTCTTGATCTTAGAGCATAGGCCATTGGTGTTCTGTTCAGGAACTTTTCCCCTGTGCCTAGGTATTCGAGGGTCTTCCCCACCTTCTCTTCTATTAGTTTCAGTGTGTCTGGTTTTATGTGAAGGTCCTTTATCCACTTGGACTTGAGCTTGTACAAGGAGATAAGAATTGATCGATTTGCAGGATTTTTCTGTGTAGCCATAGTGCTCTTGAAACTCACTCTGTAGACCAGGCTGGCCTCGAACTCAGAATTCAAAGGTCTGCATGCCTCCCAAGTGCTGGGATAAAAAGAGTGTACCACCACTACCAGGTCAAAGCAAAAAACTTTTCAATGATTACATCTTTTTAATTTTGATCAAAACTCTCACTTCATAGAAATGAAACACATCATCAACTTTAACTTAATTTTTGGTTCTTGAGATTGTAATTATTTTTATCTTAATAGCCAAATATATGCACTTACAGATTTCTTTTTTTAGCCAAAATAGATTCAGAAAATAAAATATGTCTATTTTGTGGGTTATCAAACTAACCTACATAATATCCATTAATTCATAAAGGCATATCTCATACCCTTTTTTCCATAATTTTTAGTCCAATAAGTTTGATAAATGCTTCAGTTTATATAATGTATGCAGAGCAGCATTCTCATCATTGGAACTGATTTTATTGTTGATGGTGGTGGTGGTGGGTTTTCATTAGATAGATATGACTATATATGCAGAAATAATGTCTGCATCATTACTGTGAACGCTGTACTATCAACCAACCCTGTTGTGTTTATCTAATGGACTTCTTATGGCTTATGACCTGAGTCACAATTGTAACAGTATCCTGGTATCAGAAATAATGTGTGGCATGTAATATATCTCACAGGTGTTATTGAAAGAAACATCTTTTTTTAATTTTTCTTGGTTAAAATTTTTTTATACAATAAATTCCATTTGAGGATTTCCCTGCCTTAGTTTATTAGAGATCCTTCTCACCTGTCTTCCCATGGGCAGCACACACTTTTCGATCTCTAATTAGAAAATAAACAGACATTAAACAACATAATATAAAATTAAATAAAGTAAGACAAGATAAGATTAAAGACAACAAACTAGAATAGGACACAAGAAACAAACGAAAAAACAATGAGAAAGACACAAAGTTACATAAAAATGTAAAGACACACACACACACATTTACACATGGGATCCCATAAAACCACAAAAACTGAAAGCTGTAATATATACACAACAGTCATGATAAGGTTTTTCTAAAAATGCCCTGACAAAAACATTATAAGACAAAGAACTTCCGAAGACCTCACTGAAGTCATTTGGTATTATCCATCTTTTGCAAGGCATAGTGACTGATTCATGAGGGGTTGTATACCCAATGGAACATTGTTGGAGAGGACAAAATTTCATTTTCAAGTAGTTATCAATTGGAGATAGCTTTTGGCAATCATGATATCAAAACTTAAAACTCTATCATATTTTCAGGAGCATATAGCCAATATTAAGTAGGATACATGATGGCACTGTAAGATGTACATATGTAAAACTTCCTGTAAGTGTCATCCTGTAACCTACTTCAGGTTTTCTCCTCATGAGAGGAAGTTTTAAGCTACTGTAGGAGTTTGAGACAGACACAGTAGCTGGTAGCTATTTGTTTTTTGCATTAATGTTTTAACAAAGACAAATTTAATTATAGATTTTAATAAAAAATAAAATAGATTTCAATAGAAATACTAGATATTTCAAATGAACTTTCTTTTCTAATTTCTTTCATTGAAGAATTGGAAATTGCGGGGATATATAGGTCCTCAAAATACATTTTTGTTATATAAAATAAATTGTTTTGTAACTAAAAATATCACATACATAATGTTTCTTTATTTCTATTTTATTAAAAATAGGCTATTTTTTCATACAAAATATGCTGATTACAGTTTCCATTCCCTGTACTCTCATCAGTTCCTACCCATCTACCCTTCCATTCAGGTCTATTCCTTTTTCTCTCAGAAAAGAGGAGGCCTCTAAGAGACATCAAACAAACATAACAAAACAAAATAAGATTAAGCAAAACCTGTCATATCCAAGTTCCACAAGGCAAATCAACAGGAGGAAAAGAGTGGCAAGAATAAGTACAAGAGCTAGAGACCCACTCCTTCTTATAGTCAGGATCCCATAAAAGTACTCAAATAACCGCTGTAATATACATGCAAGGGACCTGGTGTAGATTCATGTATGTGCTTGCTGCACACGAATCTCTATAAACTCATATGCACATTGCTTAGTTGTTCAAAACCTTGTTATCCTGTTGTCCTTGTCAGCTTCTGGCTCTTACAATCTCCCAACTCTTCCTCTTCTGAGAAATTTCTTGAGCTCAGAGGGAAGGGCTTTGATGGAGTCTCTCCATTTAGACTCTTTCTCTGTTTATATGTGTGTCTCTGAATTTATTCTCATTTGCTGCTGGAGATTTATCCAATCTCTGATGATGATTGGATAAAGCACTGATCTGGGAGTTTAGCAGAGTATCGAGTATCATAAGAAGCCATTTTATTGATGCTTTTTTCTTTACCAGATATTTTTCTTTTATTTTATTCATTAATTCACTTATTTATTCATTTTGCTTCCTAATATCAGCCCCTTCTCCTCCCAGTACCCCTCAAAAAACTCCTCCCTCATTCCCTCTTCTGCTTCTTCTCTAAAAAAGCAGAGAGTACCCTTAAGCTCACCCCACCCTGGCACAACAAGTCACTGCAGGACTTGTTTCTAAGTTCAAACAAGGCAGTCCAGGTAGGGTAATCAGATTCACAAATCAGATTCCACAGGTTCAGAGGTAGACCCCACTCCAGTTGTTGGGGAACTCACGTGAAGACTAAGCGTTTCACCTCTGCTCCATATGTTTCAAGTTCCAGTCCATGCTTGCACTTTGCTTGGTATATCAGTCTCTAGGAGTACCCAGTGGTCCAGATTACTTGACTCTCTTAGACTTCCTGAGGAGTCGTGTCTTTTTCAGGTCCCTCAATACTTTCCCTAACTCTACCACAAGACATCCCAAGCTCCATCTAATGTTTAGCTATGGATTCCTGGATCTATTTTAATTGGCTGCATGGTGGAACCTCTCAGAAGACAGTTATGCTAGGCTCCTAGCTGCAAAAATATCAGAGTCTCATGAATACTGTCTGGGATTTGTTCTTGCTCTCTTGGGCTAGGTTTCAATTACTGTGAGTCATTCGTTGAACATTCACTCTATCTATGCTCCATCTTTGTTGCTGTACATCTTGTAGGTAGGAAACACTTTGGGTGAAAGGAATTGTGGGTGGGTTGCTGTCCTTATCCCTCCACTGGGTGTTTTCCCTGGTTACAGAAGTGGCCACTACAGTCTCCATACCCCAGCTGCTTGGAGTCTCAGCTAGAGTCACACCCATAGTCTCCCTGGAAAATTCTCCCATCCCAGGTCTGTGGCATTTCCTAGAGAACTCCATTCTCTCCCACAGATTTCCATCTTCTCTCTCCTGCTCTCTATATACCTGGTCTCCCACCTCCGTTAACCTTCCCATCTCTTCTACCACCCAGCTTTCTCCCTCGTTCCACATCCAATATTTATTGTTAATTTTCCTTCTAAGGAAGATTCAGGTGTCCTCCCTTGGGCCCTCTTTTTCATTTGACTTCCTTGTGTCTGTGGATTGTTGTATGATTATCCTGTAATTTATGGCTAATATCCACTTATAAGTGAATATATACCATACATGCCTTTTTCTGCCTGGGTTACCTCAGGATGATATTTTCTGGTTCCACCTATTTGCCTGCAAATTTTATAATGTCCTTGTTTTTAATAACTAAGTAGTATTCCATTGTGTACATGAACAACATTTTCTTATTCATACTTCAGTTGAGGGGCATTTGAGTTGTTTCCAGCTTCTAACTATTACAAATAAAGCTGCTATGAATAGAGTAGAGCAAGTGTCCTTGTGATATAGTTGATCATCTTTTGGATATATGGTCAATACTAGTATATCTGGATCTTGAGTTAGAACTCTTCTCAGTTTTTTGACAAACCACCAAATTGATTTTCAGAGTGATTGTACAATTTTGAACAAATTTGCACTCACCAATAATGGAAGAAAACTACTGCTGTTCCACATCCTAGCCACAATGTGCTGTCCCTTGAGTTTTTAATCTTAATCATCCTGATGGGTGTAAGGTGGAACCTCGGAGTTATTTTGATTTGCATTTCCATAATGACTAAGAAACTTGAACATTTCTTTCAGTGTTTTCAACTATTAGAGATTTTACTATTGAGAATTCTTTGTTTAGCTGTTACCCTGTTTGTTACTTGGTTATTTGGGTTGTTGGTGTCTAATTTCCCAAGTTCTTTATGTAGTTTGGAAATTAGTCCTCTATTGGATGTAGGGTTGATGAAGATATTTTTCCAATCTGTAGATTGCCATTTTGTCCTATTAACTGTGTACTTTGCCTTGAAGAGGATTTTCATTTTAATGAGGTCCCATTTATTAATTGTTGATTTTAGTTCCTGAGCTATGAGTGTTCTGTTCAGGAAGTTGTCTCCTATACCACTGACTTCAAGGTTATTCTTTACTTTGTGTTCTATTAGTTTTATTGTATCTGATTTTACATTGAGGACTTTGATCCACTTGGACTTGAGTTTTCTCAAGAGTGACAAATATGGATCTAGTTGCACTCTTCTACAAGCTGAAATCCAGTTAGACTATCACCATTTGTTCAAAATTCTCTCCCTTTTCTAGTGTATAGTTTTTGTACCTTGGTCAAAAACCAAGTTTCAATAGGTTTGTGGGTTTCTTTCTAGGTTTTTGATCTGATTCCATCGATCAATCTGTCTGTTTCCATACCAAGATACAGTTTTTGTTACTATTGCTCTATAGTACAGCTTGAGGCCAGGAGTGATGATAGCTCCAGAAATTTTCATTGTTTTAGCTTTCCTGAAATTGAGTTTTGTTTTATCTCTGTATTATAATTTTGATGAGAATTGCATTGAATCTGTAGATTGCCTATGGCAAGGTGGCCATTTTCATTACACCTACCTCTGGTGGGTGATTGTCTAGAAGGGAAATAAAAGAATTTTTTTAATATATTTTTATTGGATATTTTATTTACATTTCAGATGTTATCTCTTTTTCCCATTCACACCCTGAGGAACTCCCCATCCCATCTCCACTCCTCCTGCTTCTATGAGGGTGTGCCCCCACCTACCAACCTACCCACTTCCACTCCCTGCCCTTGAATTCCCTCACTTTGGGGTATCCAACCTTCATGGGACCAAGCATCTCCTCTTCCACCTATGCCGAACAAGGCTATACTTCCCTACATATACAGCTGGAGCCATGGAGCCTATGTGCTCCCAGGCTGGTGGTTTAGACACTGGGAGCTCTAGTTGGTTGGTATTGTTGCTATCCCCATGGGACCTCAAACCCTTTCAGCAACTTCAGTCTTCTCTCTAACTCCTCCTTTGGGAACCCCATGATTAGATCAATGGTTACCTGTGAGCAGCCACCTCTGTATATGTCAGGGTCTGGCAGACCGAAATAAAAGCATTTAGGAACCATTATTAAAAGTAAGGTTGAGAAAAATTTAAGCCTACACTTTATTTCTTCCGTATGTTTAATGTTTTGATTAGTATGTGGTAAAAGGACTTTTTTTCTGGTTCAGCCTATTTGATGTTCTGTTTGCTTTTTATATCATATTGTCATCTTCTTCTTTAGGTTAGGCAAATTTTCTTCTATAATTTTATTGAAGATGTTGTCTGGGCCTTTGGTTTCTCTTTCCTGTATTTCTGTTATTCTTAGGTTTGTTCATTCCCTGGCTTGCTCAGCTGTAGTGTTTCCAGTAGATCTCTACTGATGCTGAAGGCTGGGAAAATGGCATGAGTTGGGGAAGAAAGGATGAAGGAGTAGATATTTGTATTCTGTTGGCAGTAGGGTCAGAGAAGAGAGGAATACTGCAGCAGGTGTTTTGCTATACATCTGGGGGTAAGATTCAGAATTTTTTCTTATGTAGGGATGAAGAATTTTTTCTTATAACTATATCATAATTATGTAATAAGTGATTAAGCTGTGCACATGGAATAATTGCCTTTCTGTTATATTTGGTCAAAAATGAAAAATATTGATAATGATAAAGATCATGATGTTTCTTTTAATGTTCTAGATTACCTAGATTTTTGTGTTAGATACTTTTTTAACTTCAGTATTTTCTTTGACTGATGTATCAATTTATTCCTATGGTATCTTCTGTGCCTGAGGTTTTCTTTCCCTCACATAGAGTGCAGGAAAACATTGAATAGCTAATGGTAGTAGCTATTTAACCTGACTACTGGTTCCTGAGAGATGGTAGGCAACCAATCCATAAATCAACATATTTCCAAATACAGACTTTCCTTTTGTACCTACAAATGATATAAATCCATATGGCAATGGGAAACATCAAGCAATAAAAAAAAAAGTTTGGATCAATGCAGTGTTGACACAGAAACAGATACAAATTGCACCTTTTCTTGAAACCTATAACCATTTCACCCCAATCTCTGTTGCAATATTTCCATTGTAGGGTAAAAATGTGGCATTCCTGGGCACAGTGGCCATTTTCTCATAGAGTCCTCATTTGCATTTATTCATGGAGTATTCATTAATTTACAGTACCTTCCCACCCTCGCCCTTGACACTCAGAAAGCATTCCAAAGCACACTCATCATTGGTCCTACACCCATTGTCAGCACTCTGACTCACTGAATGTTTGAAGGAGTATCTGATGATTAATAACCTTTGTAATGATGACATTTTACTCCTTGTATATAAGACAGTTGAAGTGATTGAAGTACAATTTTTACTGTCATTTCTCCTACTGCTAACACAGAGAGCAAAGTTTGAAGCTTGTGATGAACCTTGTAATGGTTTGAATAGGTTTGGCTCCCATAGACTTATGAGTTTGAGTGCTTGGCCCACAGGGAGTAACACTATTAGGAAGTGTGTCCTACTTGAAATAAGTATGGCTCTGTTAGAGGAAGTGAGTCACTGTGGGAGTAGACTTTGAAGTCCTTGTACTCAAGCTCCACACAGTGATGAAGAGACAGATTCCTTCCAGCTACCCTCAGCTCAGGATGCAGAACTCTCAGATCTTTCCCTAGCATCATATCTGTCTGGATGCTGCATGATTTCTGCCATGATGATAATACACTGAACCTCCGAAACTGAAAGCCAACCACAATTAAAGTAAAGGACAACTTTATAAGGGTTGTCTTAGTCATGGTGTGTCTCTTCAGAGCTATGGAAACCCTAAGTAAGACAGATCTATACTGGCACAGTTTGGACAATGCTTACCCTTGGCATCTCTTTTCAAAACAGCAGACTCTGTTTGGAATCATTCTAAACTGGCATAGCAAATTGGTCAATCATAGGTCAAACTTTTCCTTATTGAATATAAGATTTCATTTTTGGATAGGATCATATTTTTCTGCTGATTTCACGTATTTCTCCAGTATATTGGGTCTACCTCAACACAGGCTATATACTGATATGATAAAGTAACATTAATTACAAAGCCTTTACTTATTCATCTACCTAAAGAAAATTATAGTAAATGATTGTCCATAGACAATAAAAATGTAGCATTATGAAATTGCTGTCTTTATCATTGGGAGCATCTGAGTCATCTAACACAATGGTATTTTATCTCTTTTGGGAGTGTCTTCATGACATATAAAATCATCCATCCTTTGTCTTCTAGAATGGGATTTTACTTTATTTTAATTGCTTAAAGTCCCAGATAAACATCACACAATTACATGTCACTTAGGTTTTCACAACAACAGAGCTATTGCTCTGTTTCTAGTCTAAGGGATATCCTGAGGCAAGGTCAGTGGCTGGCATTTCACTTAAGGATAGGAAAATAAAACAGAACATTTTTCTGGAAAATGACAATTTATTAACAGTCATGAATAAATTTAAACAACCTGGAAAATGGTCTTAAGATCTCTTGACTACATTCTGAACATTCATTTATTTGTGAATTACTAAACCAATAGTACAACAAAAATATCTGTCTTTACAAAATTAGAAGCACCATGAATGAAGGTTTGGTGGAGTATGAAGGCATTTTTAAGGACAACAATATAAGTAAGGCAAAATTAACATAGTTGCCATAGAGTTTTTATTTTATTCATGAAAATGTAAAACCTAAACCTGATCTCTAGAATTAAATTTTTGACAGTAAAATATATTCCTGTGAAATATTTTAAAAATTATAAAGTTAATAAATTTTCTGCACTTCGATATAGTAAGCAAGTCCTGACAGTCTTATAGTGCAAACAAAACATGAGCTTTATTGGCTTCATTTATCACTGAAAATGTAAGATCAATAGAAAGGGACAGTCTTTGTTCTACATCCAAGACTTTGTGCTGAGGCAGCCACTTATTTGAAGAGAAAAGTCACGAAATTTACCAGCCCAAGTAGTCATAGGTCTTTTAAATAGGCAGCCTCTGTGGACAGTACCAACTTAGATAAGGACAAGTGAATCATAGGCAGAGTCATAATGACCTGTCCCCTGAACCTACACCCAGCTGATACCCTGTTCTGAAAGGTATCTGTACTCCCCCTGAACACCTATGCTCCAGTGCCATTCCCTTCCCCACATCCTGCCTTTTTGTGTTTATAACCCCTGTGTAAATAAGTAAATTATGATGTGATTTAAACAAATAAATTAATTAAAAAACTTTCTATAAAGATGGTATCAAATTAATGAAACACTTAATTTTAAAGCTGTAAGATTTAAGTAATACGAGGCCAGCCTGGTCTACAGAGTGAGTTCCAGGACAGTCAGGGCTACACAGAGAAACCCTGTCTCGAAAAACCTAAAAAAAAAAAGTAATAAACAGATACCAAACATTGTTGAGGAAAATTACAGGCAATTCAATATATAAAAGGATCTCTAACAGTCATGGCTTGGGAAATTTAATATTGTTGATGATGTGATATTCTCTAGGGTAATTGGAAAACTTAATAAAGTCTCAAAATTCTAAAAAAAACAAAACAAAACAAAAAGTCACAAATGACGGATGCAAAAGATCAAGGATGTATAGGAAAATGTGTATGGACTGACATACATACTAGAAAATGATGTGGATCAAATAACAAACATTTTGTCAGCCTGACAGAAATGAATTTAGCAGACAACAAACTTGTACATTAGCTTTTCTTAAAAAGAGGGAGAGTTTCACCTTAACATTGTAGAGAAAAAATTCAGAGGGAGAGAAAATACACAGATATTTGAGGACATGGTTGCCATCTATAAGGAGATGGCTCCAGACACTAAGTGAAGAAGGACATGGCTTTATAAATCAAGGTGATATGGGCTATGCTGTGATTAACATCATTCCTGGATGCCTGTTCCTAGTGTTGTTTTGTTTCATCTGGAATGCAATCATACGATCTAAGCATATCTTAAGGTTTGCTTGTTTACCATTTTAGTTTTGTAAAACAAAACCCAGGGACCTTAAGATGAGCATGTCCTAAATGTATCTATTTTTCTTTTTGAAATTATAACGTAAAACATACTAAGAAATATATTCATGCACAGCACATTTTCAGGAGTGTGTCCATTTTCATCATGGTCTCATACCTCAACACATTTCCATGCTTTTTTTGTTCAAGGGGAATATGACCTCCTTCTTTCTTTTTTTTTTTTTTTTTTTTTTTTTTTTGCCTGCTGCTGCTAATGTCTTGATGTCTTTCCCCTTCTTTCATGTATTCACTTTGCTATTTGGGCTTTAAACTTAGCATGATGCAAAGCCAATACCTTCGGTTACACATGAATTTTGCATAACTGAATACAGTGGGGAATACATGGCAGGTAGCAGAGAATATCCAAGGATTGATGAGAAGTATGTTGCAGATGAGACTGTTGACAGTGCCTATGAGCATGGCAGTGAGTGAAGAGAATATCACTTCTCTACAGAATTAGAGAAATGGAGAATGGATAGTTCTCAAAAAATGAATAGAATACAGTCAAAATTGAGTGAGACACTAACCTGAAGATATTTTGACAAGTGATCCTATTAAGTAAAATATGTTATTAAAGAAAATATTTCTGCCTTTAAAAGAGGACTTCATACTATCAACAAAGAATGCATCCTTTGCAGATGAAAGAAACCTAATCAAATGGCCTGAGACAGTGCTAAGTGCATGGGGAAGAATGTGGGACTCTGTTTTCAGAAGTTTATGTACAATAGATGAAATATGCAGCAAACTATTTGTGTGAATCAGTGATTCAAAAAATAGAAATTTTATTTAGGACAATGCATGAAAACATTCTGCTGCTTATCAGGTGTCTAAGGAAAGCATCTGAGAGTTCCAATGACAACAGCCACAGCAGAGCCTGGAAAACAGTGATGATCTGAAAATCATGCTCCTGAAGGTGACTGGTCCCTCAACAACAGAGATCAGTTCCACTTTTGAGACCATTCTCTTACTCTCATTTGGATAATCCTAGATTTCTAAAAGGTCAGTTTTAGAAAATCTGAGCATGCAGAATATGAAGGAAAGGAGGAGGGTAAATGCAGTCCAGGATATGCATGATAGCTGTTTGCTACATGGAGACTTGACCACTGTAGCTTTCCTCAACGCTACTGATTTCTATGTGCTTCTGCAACCCAAAATATGTGCAATCCATCCATCATCTACATACAGAGCAATAGGGAAAGCAAGACAGAACTACTACCAAGGCATACCTGCTTTATTGGGAACATAAGTCTATACTGAATTCATTGTAACTCAATATTTTTAAAGCCTCTCCCAACCAGTAATGCTCCTAAAAGTCTAACAGAAGCCATCAGCATCAAACCAAAACTACTGGCTTCTTACAAGCATAGTTCTCTGGCTACTCAATATATGAAGAGAATTATATCTCCACATGATCAGGCACAAGGAATCATTTTCTTTCTGTATATATTTTTGAGATTTACTTTCAATTACTTTTTCTTAAAAGCAAAGACAAAACAAAATAAGAAATGAAACATATGAAAATCAAAATGTTACCAGCATAGTAGAACATTATTTTGGCCACACAGTGATGTTTTGATCCATGGCAGATATCATATACAATGGTCCCTCATGTAATATAATAGTCCTGAAAGTTCCATAGTCTCAAATCCATGTCTGTGCATGGCTAACTTCTTGTAGTGATAATGGCACTGCCTGACCAGTCCTACAGAAGTTTAATGGATATAATTTTTTACATTATATCATAGTCAATAATCATAAATTATATGTTACTGTTTTATGTATTCTATATTCTCTTTATTATTATTTTTGATTCTTTATCAATCCATTGTTGTTGTTGTTGTTGTTGATGATGATGATAATGATTATCATTATCAGTTTGCTTTTGTTCAGCATGATGCTAGAAGTAATAGGCTCCAGACAACTTTGGTTTATTTTTTATTTTACCTACAAATATAATGTTCTTGCAAGGCAAAATATAGTTACAAGAAACACATTTGGGCCTGTATAGGGCTATCAATCTGAGGATAGCTTGACAACATAGATAGTGTAGCAATGGATTTTATTTTCTGGTTGTTGTCTCTACATTTTAGTGAAAGTTAAATGCCTACAGAGGTTTGTGCAGATACAGAAACATAGACTAAAGTAGGTTAATTTTACTGTATAAAAATATAACTTAATAGACTTAGAGAAAGTAAATAAGTATTATACAGATAATGGGAAAATCAGAATTTTATTTATATAAAAGTGAATAGAAGACAGTGAACATGAAACCACAAATCTGTGTTTTTAAAATCCCATAATACAAACAATATGCTAAAGGGTCACTGACCAATTAGAAACACCTTTGAGTTTGATGCTTTCTAGTACATTATGAGACACAGTGTGAGAGTCTTCAAACTACTATTCCTCCTTCATCTACAATACAGACCTACAGTCTGAGGAATACTCTGAACTTTTAGGGATTCTTGGGTGCCTTCAACAAATCAACTATGAACTTCATAAAATTATTTCCAATACTTTTGTGATTTGATCATGAAATATTTCCAATATTCTCACATGTTGGTCTTGCTTCCTAGCTGATGGTATTATTTGGGGAAGTTCTAGGAACTTTCTGGTATGAACCATCCTTGTTATTGCTTTTTGCAAATTTGAAATACCTGGACTTATTTGGGAAAAGAAACACCTGGTGAAAAAAAATTAAAATACAATATAAAAATACCAGGTGAAAAAAAATAAAAATACAATACAAAAAAAGCCTCCATAGCATTGGATTTTAAGTCTGTTGGGGTATTCCCTTCATTAATGATTGATGTGGAGTGCCTAACCTGCTGAGGGTAGTGCCATCACAAAAGCTGGTAGTCCTGAGAGGAATATAAAAAATAGGAAAGTAAACCTGAGGAGTAAGCCAGGAAGCAGCTGGCACTGATGGATTCTGTTTGACTGCCCAATCCTGGTTTCTGCTCGAGTTCCTGACCTGACTTTTCTTCAGGACAGACTGTGGTTGGGCAAGGAAACCTTTCTTCCCTAAGTTGCTTTGGCTCAGGGGGTTTTATCACAGAAATAGAAAGCAAGCAAAGAAGTGGACAGAGCTGGAGCAAGCATATCATGGTGAGTGTGTGTGAGTCATGAAGTTTATACTCAGTTCCTGGCCTTTCTGTGCCCTGTTTCTATTCTGCATGGCATGAGTAGCCTGTGCATCACGCTCCAAAAACAATTTTCTATTTCACTGTGAGTTTATAATCAAAGGAGCCAAGATCTAAGTGTTATAGTGTCTGAAAGTAAGCCAACATGAAACCTTTCTCTTTTAAATTGTTCTTTCAAATGTTTTGGTTACAACTACATAAAAAGTAAGCAATATATTTGTCTTAGGGTTTCCATTGTTGTAAAGAGACACCATGACAAAGGCAACTTTTATAAAGGTCACCATTTAATTGGTGTTATGGTTTGTCTGTGTTCAGCCCAGGGAGTGGCACTATTAGAAGTTGTAACCCTGTTAGAGTAGGTGTGGCCTTGTTATAGTAGGTATGGCACTGTAGGTGTGAGGGCTTTAAGATCCTCATCCTAGCTGCATAGAAGTCAGTATTCTTCTAGCAGCCTTCAGATAAAGATGTAGAACTCTCAGCTCTGCCTGCACCATGCCTGCCTGAATGCTGCCATGACCCAGCCTTGATGATAATGGACTAAATCTCTAAACTTGTAAGAGATATCCAATTAAATGCTGTCCTTATAAGAGTTACTTGGTTATGGTGTCTGTTCATAGCAATAAAACGCTAAGAAAATTGGGGACAGTTTACAAGTTCATAGGTTCAGTCCATTATCATCATGGAAGAAGCATGGCAGCATCTAGGCAGGCATGGATCTGGAGGAGTTGAGGGTTCTACATCTTGTACCAAAGGCAACAAGGAGAAGACTGATTCTATAGGCAACAAGGAGGAGACTATGAAAGCCCACACCCAAAGTGACACGCTTCTGTCAACAAAGCCTTACCTTTCCAACAAGGCCACACTTCCTAGTAGTGCCACTCCCTGAACTAAGCATATTGAAACCACCACATATTAAACAATAGTATTCACATAACTAAATGCCTCTATCTATCTGTCTATCACATGGCCAATAACCTTTTGGGTGCATCAAATTCTAAATTATATTTTAAATGATTACCTTCTCAAATTTTAATTTTACGTATTTTTTATTCTGCATATTTTATTGAACATCTGAATCCAGATCTTTATTAAGATAACAAGCATATTTTAAATAGCATGTGTTAATTATTCAATGTAATAAGTTTTGTTGTGAAATCTTCATATATATGTGTAAACAAACTTTCACCAGATTCACCTCCTATGTTAATGTCTCTTCCCTTCCTTTAGAACTCTTCTTTCCACATAGTACCCCTTCCAGTTCATCCCTTTTACAAGTCAGTCTCCACTGTGTGTATGTAAGGAAATGTTATTTCTCTGAGTCCTGCTTACTCTGCTTAACCTGTTGATCTTTGCTTGCTTTTAGTTTCCTGTAAAGCACTTGGTTCTGTTCACTGTGGCTGAATAAAACTCCACTGTGGGTTTATACGTTGTTTGTTAGTTACTTATTATTGGTGGGGACTTAAGCTGATTCCAGAATCTAACCTTGATGAATAGTAATGAGATAAGTGGTTTTATTGTGGGGTATCCAGCAGGACAAAAGACTGTTCAAACATTGGTATAACTTGAAAGAAAGTCTTCAATAGCTGGCTAGGAACTGCACTGGATATTTGAGATTCCAGTGTAGCCCAAATCCTTTCTCAGGCTGAGCTTTTAATCACAAAACATAGCCTACGTTGGCATATTTTAGCTAACAAGAACAGTTAGTCAGAAGCCATAAAAGCTAGGTTAGTCCATTTAGAGACATTCCCAGAACTATGGGCTTTGATGGATTATCATCTTTGTTTTCATTTTGGCAGGTGGTGCTGAGTTTTATGACCTGAATGGTACTTCCATTATGGTGATTAGTTTTACTCTAAGGCAATTGTGTGGAGAATTAATGGTTTTTTAGAAGTAGGCTATGTACATGAACATGAGGTAAGTTTGTCCTCTCTCATTATACAGAAAAAGAATTTAATAGTTTATTTTATCCTTATTTAATTCTTCTACTTTAAAAAAAATCTAAATATGGCTTTTTTACAAGTCACTATTATATTTAATTTAGTTATTATCTCAATCTCTATTAACTTTGCACTCTGGATAATGTTTAATTTAAAAGACAAACTTAATAATGTATTTTTCTTTTCTCTGGTACTTTTTAAAACCATGTGAATATGCCTATGACACTCACAGCATGCACGATACATTAATGCGGTACCTGACCCCATGAGTTTGGGTTGATTTTATACAATTGATAGATCCTCATCTTTGAACTTAGTAGTTCTTACTGACTAGAGATGACTGTTAATCCTGTTAAGTTGATGAGATTTAGAATTATCATGGAAACCAATCTGGTCACAATTATGACGGATTCTCTAGATTAGGTTAGCTGAAGTTTTAAGACCTACCATATATGTAGCCATTTCCATCCTGTGAACTGGGGTTCCAGACTAAATAACAAGAAGAAAGTGAGCTGAGTACTTTCTCCATTCTGAGTTCATCTTTCGCCATTTCATGTCTGGAATACATGTAACCAGCTGCCTCAACTTCCCACTGCAGTGACTTTGTGTCCGATTGAAGTTGTTCCTGGACATCTGGGACAAAATAAACCCCTCCTTCCTGTGGTCGCTGTTGTTGTTGCACATTTCATCGTGACAATGAGCACAGTAACTACTATACCAAGTATAGTTCACAGTGGAAACTGATATGAGTTGTGGACTGCTCCTGGAAAACACACAGAGTTTTGTGATGTGAGACAAATATAATTCAAAAAACCCTATCATCCTGGGGCTGCCTTAATTTCCAGTAATTTGTAGTTGACTTGCTAAGTTCATGCACTCTAACTGCTGCACACTACTGTCTTAGTTGGGATTTTACTACTGTGAAGCCATGACCAAGGTACTTCTTACAAAGAAGAATATTTAATTGGTGCTAGCTTACAGGTTCAGAAGTTCAGTCCATTATCATCATGGCTGGAAGCATGCCCCTAGAAGAGCTGAGAGTTCTACATCTTGTCCCAAAGGCAAGCAAGAGAAGACTGGCTTCCAGGCAGCTAGGAAAAGGGTCTCTCAAAGCCCACCCCTACAATGGCAAACTTTCTCTAACAAGGCCACACCTCCTAAAAGTGCCACTCCCTGGGTCAAGCATATTCAAATGAACAAATGTACTCAATTTTATCCCTTAACCATTCTGCCACTTCCTTTATTAATCTTATTCAGACATTGGATTTTTTCTTTTCCCCTTGGAGTTATGAGATATCACTGGGAAAAACAGACTCCAGACATGGTATCCTGATCTATAATGTGGTGTCGTTATTAAGGGAAAGGATGAGAAACTTTCTACTATTCAGGTTTCAGACTGCTGAGGTATACTTCTTCCACCCCTGAAAGTGCTAATCATTACTGGAAACTGAGATCTAGGGCCTGACACAATATTTCCATTCTGTAAGAGTGTTGCTGAGCTACAGAGAGTTGAGAGAAAACTGTGTGTAGAGTATACAATGCACAAAACAGTTTCCTTTGGGTTTTCAAAATGTTGGTCATGGAGCCACCGAACAGGATGGACTGTGTTCTCCTCTGTATGAGTGACCTCTTTTCCAACAATGAGATCCATCAGGGAGGCTAATGGAAAATACTTTCTGATGTTCTGTGCTTTGATTTCTGTACCCTTTAAAGAACTGAAGAGCTATTAAGAACCAAATAACAGTGGATAAAAATAAAAGAAAGTAAAATAATTTCTCCTTGGAAATGAAAATAGGAAGGTAGACAGTAGACAATAAGGTTGATTTTTTTTTTTTTTTTTAGTATTTCTTCAGATTTCTCTTTACATACTCCTTTCCATCTTCTACTCACACTATCCCAAATGAGAGAAAGGTCACAACCTCAAGTTTATGCCTTCTATCCTTCCCATAAATTCCTGATTAAGGCTCATCAGCATTTTCTTCCTCTACTTCTTTTTTTCAGACTCCCCAACATCCGTCTCTCTGTAAGGGCATTTGTCTTTCCTTTGCCTCTCTTCTTGTATCATTATGCAGCATGTGATAGAAAAGGAAAGATGCCCTGTGCACATTCGTACCGATTGCAGGACTCCAACAGCATGACATTACTTTGGAGGTAGATGCAACTAACTTGATTTTTATTTCCAACTACCTTTGTGCAATTAAAGATGGTTGTTATGATGGGTTTTCTGTTACAAGTAGTGTTGATGGATTATTGAAGCCTTATTTTGTGTGAATTTGATTGTAGCTTATTTTATTTACTGTGTGATTATTTTATTACATGTAAATGATAAATTGATTCAAATGCCATTTCAGGAATAACTAAGTGACTAATGTATCCAGTCACTTTGCTATTTTATAATCCATTCTCATAACAAATCTTGTCATTACAAATGACATGCTTTTCTCAAAGTAGCTCCATTGCGGGATTATTGCACCAATATTAGGTGTAATTCTTCTTGCTGGTATCTTTTTTCCCATTGTTTATATATTGACACAGGCTAGCAGTTACTATTTCTTTGTTCTTCCTGTGAGTCTAGCTGTTCAGTTGGTTATTCCATGCGTCATACAAGACACAGTTTTGTTGGTTATAAAATAATTACAGATAGGACCCTAAGGAATTTAAATGTCAAATATTCAGCATATGAGTAAAGTTATTATTAAACTTACTGACAGTTTCAAGATAATCCAAAAGATAACAAAAATGTGTAGCATTTACAGATCCCTGAAAAAGCCTGGGATGTAGCAGATGAAATAGTTTTAAAAGCAAAACCATTAAA
This sequence comes from Mastomys natalensis, assembly GCA_021653895.1. Classification (NCBI taxonomy): domain Eukaryota; kingdom Metazoa; phylum Chordata; class Mammalia; order Rodentia; family Muridae; genus Mastomys; species Mastomys natalensis. The sequence continues at coordinate 47,370 of JAJTUV010000471.1, read as the reverse complement.
TAACTTAATCCAAAGTTGTTGTTGAATGCATAGGTACATATGGTGTAAGTACATAGTTGTAAATTGTGTACTTGGCATATATGGCATATATGTGAGCACCAGTGTGTCTTTCTCTGTTTCTGAGAGTGTGTACACACAAAAACTAACTTCTATATATGTATACACAACAAATAAAATTAGATATAATTTTTAAATCTCATGAAATCATGTTTTACTGATTTTCTCGTTTACCTTCTCCTTTTAAAAGGTAAAATTGAAACTGTAGACTTTGTTTTATATTGAAAGAGAAAAATTAAAAGAAAACATAAGTGGTAAATTAGAATCCTAGGATTGAATATACATATAACATTAAACTGACTCATTTGTATCTGTCTACTATGGACCAATTTCTCTATCTGATTAACTAGCAAGTTGTGATCCCAATGATTCCTATTAATTCTTTGATTCTCTAATATTAACTAGTGACACAGAATTCAATCTACCTTGACTACTTACAAGTAGGATTAAATAAGTTTAATGGATCAGACACAGGAAATTGCCCCTATTTCAGATACCAGTCTGTGCTACTTGATCATTTGTACAACCAACTACAAACTTAAAATAATTTCAACTAAAAATCTCTCAAAACTGGGTAATGTTTCAGATTTTAGGAGAAATATCACTCACTGCCATGGGTTCACAAGGCAGAATAAAGTTCAGTTACCACCCCATATGAGGCTCAAGTTGAGTATAGAAGAAAGCCTGAAGGGATTCTGTGCTATTGAGTACTCCACCCTTTCAGGTCGGAGTTGTGCTTACCAAACCAGAGGCTCTCATACCCCGTAGTCTAGGCCCTAGACTCAAAGGCTACCCACAGACCTTTGCACCACAGACTTCTCACCCTTTTCAGATCATAAAGGGATAATTGGCAGTTTAGGGACAGTTCTCATTCATGAACCTACCAATGACACCTAAACCCAGTTATCTCATTAGCATAACAAAGATAGGTATTTATTTACTATTTTATTTTATTTTATTTAGATGGTTTATTCTCCTGCTATCTATCTCATCTGGTTCTTACCTTCAGAATTTTGTGAATAAACATAAAAGAACATAGTTGAGCAGGTGCCCTTTTAGTAGGATGGAGCACTCTTTGGGAATCGGACTAAGAGTGCTATAGCTGGATCTTGAGGTGGATTGATCCCAAAGCTTCTTAGAAAATATTGATTTCCAGAGTGGCTATGCAAGATTCCAATATCATTAATAATAGAAGAATGTTCCCTTGCTCCACACCACTGCCAGTATAAGCTGTCACTTGTCTCATTGTGGCAGTATTTCAAAATTTGATTTGTTTTCATTGATGGCTAAGGATGTTGAACATTTTTTGAGTACTTCTCCACCATGTGATTTTCCTCCAGTGAGAATTCTCTTTGTAAGTAAGTCTGTACACCATCTTATTAGATTTCTGTAGTTTTTTTTTTTTTTATAGCTAGTTTATTGAGTCGTGTGTGTGTTACCAGATTTAGAGTTGGTAGAAATCTTTCCCTATTCTGAAGGCTGCTTCTTTATTTAATTAACAGAGTCTTTTACCTTACAGAAGATTTCCAATTTCATCACATGCCACTTCTTAAATACTGATCACATTGTCTGCACTGTGTTCTGTTCATAAAATCTTCTCTTGTGCTAATGAGATCAAGACTATTCTCCACTTTCTCTTCCTTCAGATTCTGTGTTTAGTTTTATATTGAGGTCATTGGTCTACTTGGACTTGAGTTTTGTACAGGGAGATAGGTAGGATCTATTTGAATTCTTCTACAGATAGACACCCAGTTTGATGGGCACAATTTGTTGAAAATATTGTCTTTCTTCAGCATATATATCTGGCTTCTTTAACAAAATGTCTCCACAGGTGTTTGAATTTATTTCTGAAACTTCAATTCAATTCCATTGAATTGATTTTTATACCAATACTATCCTGTTTTTATTATTAAAGCTCTGTAGTACAACTTTAAATTAAAAATGGTGAGACCCCCAGGAGTTTCATTTTAGCTATACTGTTTTTTTTGTCTCATTATGTTGTTGTTGATTGTTTATTCATTTGTTTGTTTTTCCATATTAAGCTGAGAATTGTTATTTGAAGGTCTGTGAAGAATTGTGTTTGTATTTTGATGGGGAATGCATTAAATCAGTAGAATGCATTTCATAGGTGACCATTTTTACTGTGTTAATTATACTGATTCATGATCATGGAACATCTTTTCCATCTTCTGATACCTTCTGCAATTTTTTCCTCAAGGACTTGAATATTTTATTATACAAATGTTTTGTTTGCTGGGTTAGAATTATTCTAAGATATTTTATATTATTTGAAGTTATTCTGAAAGATATTTTTTCCTGATTTTTTCCCTCAATCTAATTGTCATTTGTATGTAGGGACTATGCAACTACTTTGGTGAAAGTATATATCTGATGTGGGAACTCTTCAGTGAAATTTTGAGACTCATTATATATACTGTCATATAATTTGTAAATAACTATAATTTAATTTCATTTTCAATTTGTCTCCACTGATCTTCATTTGTCTTATTACTGTAGCTAAGTATTCAAGTATCATATTGAATAGGTGTATAGAAAGTGGACAACATTATTTTCTTGCTGACTTGAGTGGAATTGCTTTTAGTTTCTCTCCATTTAAGTTAATGTTGATTATTGGTCTGCTGTAAACTACATTTATTAAATTTAGATATGCTCCTTGCATACCTAAATTCTCCAAGGCATTTATCTTGAAGCTATGTTGACTTTTCTGAATTGAATGAGATCCTCATAGTGATGTAGTTGTTATTGTTATTATTATTATTTCAGTTCTTTATGTGGTTAAATTCATTCATTGATTTTCATACATTGAAGTATTTCTGCATCTCTGGAATGACACCTACTAGACCATTGTGGATGATCTTTTAGCTGTGTTCTTAGACTCTGTTTGGAGTCTTTGTTATAAGATAAATTGGTCTGTAAATTCTCTTTCTTTTTCTTGTCTTATGTGGTTTTCATATTGGTATAATTATGGCCTCATAAAGTAAATTGGGGAATTCTTCTGTTTCTATTTTGTGTAATAATTTGAAGAATATTGCATTAACTCTTCTTTGAAAATCTGGGTAGATTTCTGAACTAAAACCAACTGGTCCTAAGTGTATTTTGTTTGGAATGACTGCCTCAATTTCATTGTGTATTATAGATCTGTTTAAAATGTGGTTTTGGTCTTGATTTACATTTTTTAGTGGTATTAACTGAGAAAATTATCCATTTCCTTTAGGTTTTCCCATCTGGTGGATGTTCTTTTCTGATCCAATGTATTTTATATACAATATTCTTCTATTACTTTGATAGGAATCTCCTTCCCTTGGTTAGAATAATTGTCCTCTGTGATTGAGTTGAAATTGTTTTCTTATCCTTTGAGCTGGATTTCTTTCCCTTGCTCAGTTTCATATTAACTTTAGATTTGGTATTTTGATATTGTCTGAAATTTCCCAGATTTTTATGTTAGGGTTTTTTTTTTTTTAGATTTAACATTTTTTTGAATGATGTATCCATTTCTTCTATCCTGTAGTCAATGCATGGGGTTTTCAACTTTCATCACTTGTGTTCTGTTGGGATTCTTGCACCTTAAGCTCCTGTTCAAACTCCTCAATCTTTCAATTCCAGAATTCAGGTTGTTTTCTTTACTGAGTCTACTTCCATTTTCAAGACTTGAAGAGTTTTATTTGTTTTCCTCAATGTTTAGTTGTTGTGTTTCTGAATTCCTTTAAAGGATTTATACATTTCCTTACAATGTTTGCTTTTGTTTTCCTGGATTGCTTTATCAGAATTATTCATTTCCTCTTTAACTAACTCTATAATTTTTATACATGGCAATTTAAGGTTTAGGTCTTATTCTTTGATTTAAGCTATGTTGGAATATTCAGGACCTGTTGTCGAAGGGTTGCTGGTCATTAAGTACAGACACTTTTCCCTTTGCTGTTTTTTTTTTTTTTTTTTTTTTTTGTACTATTGTGTCTTTATGCTGGCTTCTAAATATCTGGGATTGGGATAATTAAAAATTGTAGCATCTATTTCTGGTTTTGTCTTTGTTGGGTGTGTGTTTTGTTCCTTTGTTTCTGCTTCCTCTCTGGATTTTAGGAGAATATCATTCCTGTAAGGAACATTTCTGTTAAATATACAGTCACTAGGTGTTCCAAGTAAAACATGTTTCTGGTTTTGGGAAGCTAACACTTAGGAATAGTGCTAGAGGAGATGTCTGAAGACATTCACAGGAGGATGGAGACAAGTCACTCAACCAGGATCACTCATTTACTCTCCGAATCAAAGCAGACTGTGAGGGAAGCTGGTCCACAATGTCCTTTTACATCTAAGGATAGGACTGGGGGATTGGATCTGTTTTCCTGACCTGCTCACTGCTCTATTTGCCAAAAATGATTGCTTGTATGGAGGCTGTGATTTGGAGGAAGGAAGATTGGAGGAAAAAAAATCTTTAGTATCACTTATGATTGGCATCAGATGACAAAGAAAAACACAGCTATTGTTCTATTATAGAACTGGGCATGAGAATTAGAGCATTAAGACTGAGTGACCAGAAGGATGATGAAGCTCTGTAGTCTGCCTAGTTCTCTTACAGGATTGGTCTTTGGGTTGACAGGAGGTATCTGCTTGAGTTGGGTCTAGTATTACTTTTTAAACACATGCAGCAGCCACATTATGAAATGTTAACACTGAGAGTAGCAAAAATTGCCAGGTGTTGGTAGTACAAGTCTTTATTCTCAAAATTCAGTAAGGAGAGGCAGAAGCAGGTGAATCTGTGAGCTCAAGGCCAGCCATGGCTACACAGAAAAACACTCACACTGGTATGCATGTCAGGGACCGTATATGGTTCCACATTATCCATTTCCTCCTTTGGGGTGTCAAGTTGCCACTCTACACCAGACTGGAATGATGAAGTAGAGTCCAGAATGGATGGAGTGAGCAGGATCCCCAGTCCAGCTGGATTGAGTGTGTAGGGGACAGGGAGACTTTCTCCAAAATTTAGTGTTACAGATTTTTTTAGATAATACTAAATGAAATAGCTCTCTTGGATGATCTTCAGGGAAACAGTTGGTATACATACATGTTACTTGGTGTAAACAAAAGGTATATATATGAACCTTGGAGAATGGGAAAGAATTTTCAGGTGACTGTAATCATGCTAGAGTTCAAGTACTGTGAATACCTCATTTGTATGAAGAAGCATTTTAGGAACCCCAGGTAATTGCTGGATGGGTTCTTATGGGGAAAGAGGAAGTTGAACTTGGAGGTTTGTCAAGGACTATGTGACATTCCTCAAGTAGAAGATCAGGGTTGGCCTCTCCAGATTAGGAAGAGGAAGTCATGCTTAAGGGAGCCACAAGTTTTCACCAAGCTCAAAGGAGCTATTTTGACATGATAGACCTTGACCTTTCATAGCAAAGTACAACTTCTCACATAGGAAATATAGAGTCAGAAGTGTTATGTATCTTCCTTACTTCATCAGTACCACTGACCCTATGACCCTACACTATTATTAACATGAAAGCACAACCAAAATATTCTGAAATCATGAGACTATAAAAACATTGAATTATAAGTACATAATGTCAAAATTGTAGTTTTTACCATATACATGACGAGTTGTAAGTGGTCAGGTCAGATATATTTAAAAGAGTTTGTTTTTTTTTTAAATATTATCTCATTCACAAGGCCACCTATGTGTATGACAAAGCAGTTCAGAAGCCTGTAAAAATTCCTAGCACTGTAACTTAAGAAAATGCACAGCTTGTTAGTTTCTTAGTGAAAATAAACAGCTATATGGATAGACTGTTTCTAAAGGAGGAAATATTAATATATTTTATGTATGTAAAACAAGAACATAATGGGAATAAATGGATTCTAACATTCAGAGCAAATGCCAATAAGCCAGACACAGGCACTTCCTTTGGAATAATAAAACAAAGGTGGATTACAGGTTTCCTCAACATGAGGGTTGACAGAGGTAGGACCTATTACAGTTTACAAATGACTATAACACAATTTTCTAGAACTTTGAAATAAATTGTAAGCTTACACAGTTGAACTAATGATTTCTATTTGTAAAGACACAAATTCATAGAAACAGGAACAAAGGAAATTTTCTTTGATATAAAAAGTTAACTATAATTTAGAAGATGACTTTTAAAATTTTTGATCTGAACAAAACAGCTTAGAAAATTAGATGACAGTTGGTGTTCAAAGTTGCAATATCTTACTATTTTTTAGCCATTGTAACTAAATACTGACAACATCTTAAACTCTGTTCTTAAATGTACACAGATATAATGATCACATTTAAACAAAATTTAAAATGTTGCTTATGATTTACAGTTTGAAATGTATTAAACAAATCCTGAAGTGAGTATTTAATAAACTCAAAATATTCAGAAATCACAGTTATGAAACAGGAGCATTAAAAGCTGCATATACTACAGAGTCATGTGGGTTTACTTGCATTATTATGATTAGTAATTCACTTAAAATGAGTGCAAATAGGTACTCCAAAAATAGTTTCTTTTGAATATGGAATAATTTTTCTATTATATATGAAAAGATGCTATGCTATTTTTTCAGAAAAATGTAATCATTATTTAAGAAACATATTTACCTAAACAATATAGCTGGTTTTAAATAGATATGACTTCAAATTCCATGGCTGGAATTTCAACACATATGCAGTAACATAATGGGAAAATTGATGAAGATTTCATTGCATACTTAATTTATTGTTTGTTGTCATGTAACTAAATTCAATGCTTTCATTATTATTTTTATTTTTTTAGTTTTTTGACACAGTCACTAAGACTTTTTATTTCCTAATTTGCCTTAAACAGATATATAATTTTAAATATGCTGAATGTAAATGTATCCATTAAACAGTAACAGAATTACCCATTTCAGAAATCTGTTGGTATAAAAATAAACTCTTTTTGGATTAGCTGAGAGTTACAGCAAATGCATAACAACACTAAAAGTTGTGTTGACTTCACAATACAAATCCAGCTTGCTAAGCTATCAAGATTGAACTTTGTGTCAAAAGTAAAACAAAACAAAAACCCACCTTTTGTGATATTGGAGGATCACTTTCAAATTCTCCAAAAATATGATGTTACAGATCTGCACGGTGTCCAAGACGCTGGTTCTGGTTGGCACATTTGTGACAAATTTCTTCCCAGAGCTCCAAAACTCTTTCCTTCTATTATTAGAAGTTTTAAATAAAAAGCTATTTTCTTCCTGTGCTGTGGAGAGATACTTTCTTCCCTAGATCAGAAAATTACACCAGAAGAAGAGATTTGTTACACTTGGCCACTGTTTGTTTCTCCTCCTATTCCAGTATAGAAGCTTTTGCTATTTTCCACTTATCCAAGAAGTGAGAGGAGTGCTCCTAAGCAGTGCCATCCTAACAGCAGCTGGTTTTTCCCACTTTTATTGAAAATAGACAATTTTTTTTCCTTACAGAATATGTCTTGATTATGGCTTCCCTTTTATTTACTCCTGCCAGTTCCTCCTCTCCCTTCCTTCCTCTCCAGATTCACTTTCTTTCTGTCACTTATTAGAAAAAAGGCTACTACAGGATAATAAAATAAAGCAAAATAAAATATAACAAGATAAAAGAAAAACTATCACATTGAATATGGATAAGACAAGCAGAAAGAAAAGAGCCTAACAAAAGATACAAGAATCTGTAACCTATTTGTTCATACATCCAGTAGCCCCATAAAAATATTAAACTGAAAGATATATATGCAAAGGACCTACTGCAGACCCATGTCAGCTCTGTGAAGTCCACCTTAGTCTAAGTGAGTTCATATGAGCTTTGATCATGTTCATTTAGAGGTCTTGCTTAATTTCTGTTCTGAAACTCTTCTAGCTCTTACACACTTTCTGCCCCCTCACAGGTTCTCTGAGCCCTCAGGAAATGGATTTGATGGAGACATTCAACTCCAGGCTGAATGGTCCGTGGATTCTCCCTGGGCATAATGTCTGGCTGTGGGTCTCTTTGCTCCCATCTGCTGCAGGAGGAAGCTCTGATAAGGGCTGAGCAAGGCATAGATGTATAAGTATCACAAACTGTCATTAGGAGTCATTTTATTGCAGTGTGTTTGGTTAGTTGGTTAGTTTGGTTTGGTTCTAGTTTGGTTTTTTGTTTTGTTTTGATTTATAGTTTTAAGAGTAGCAAGTCCTATTGGGTTTCTAGTTTCAGGATCTTGGTCAACCAAACTGTCTTGAATTTGGGTTCCAGATCATACAGTAGGCCTTATAGTAAATCAGGTATTAGTTGGTTACTCCCACAAGCTTTGTGCACAATTGCTCTGGCATATCTTGCAACCAAGACATCATTGTACATCAAAGAGTTTGTGACTGACTTGGTGTTTCTGTTTCTCTTTTGAGGGCTTGCCATGTACTTTCACTAGCAAAGCTCTAGAATGTAGATGTAACAATTCTCAGTAGGCACCAACTCTTCTGTGTTCAATAAATTATGTAGGTATTGTCTTCAACAATGGGGACTTGCTGTCAGTTTGTAGACAGCAACCTTGAGTTTTGGCAACAGTGTAGTTTGTTTGGTGGGTTGGGGGTCTCCCACTAGAATCCTTTTGACCAATAATCTGTAATCCAATTCTTATACTAGAATTTTTATTGGTAACAAAGAATGGCGAGCTAGGATTGGTCTTATAGACAACGGAAGGAGATCAAGGGAGTACATATAGAAAATGAAGAAATCAAAGTGTATTTATTTGCAAATGATATTATTATATATACAAATGAGATTAAAACTTCTACTGAAAATTTCTACAGCTGATAACCACTTCAAGCAAAGGAGCAAGAGTCAAAATTGACACTCAGAATAAATACCCTCCTATATACATATAAAAATGGGACTGAGAAATACACTGGGGAAACAAAAATATTCACAATAGCCACAAAAGAATATATCTTGTGGTATATCTAACCATGTAAGTGAAAACCTTGCTTAACATAAACCTTAAGACATTGAAGAAAGAATTTGAAGAAGAAATCAGAAGATGGAAAAGTCATCCATGCTAAAGGATTGCTAGGATTCATATTCTGAAATGGCAATACTACCAAAAGTATTCTTCAGTTTCAAAATAATCTCCATTGAAATTTCAACACAATTCTTTATACAAATTGAAAGGACAATTTTCAGATTTATATGGAAAAAGAAGAAAACAGGATAACCAGAACAATACTAAATAAAAAAAAAAAATCTCTAGAAGTATCATTTACAATATCATGTTGTACTACAGAGCTATCATAACAAAAACCACATGGTATTGACATAAAAATAAAATCTTGATCAATGGAAACAAAGTGAAGACCCACACATAAGCCCACACACTATAAACACCTGATTTTTAATAAAGAAGCCAGAAATATATACCAGAAAAGATATAATTTCAAAAATGGTTCTGATTATTCTGGATGGCTGCATTTAGAAGAATGGAAACAAATCCATAGGCATCACCTTACATAAAACTCAACTCCAAATATGTTCAACACCTCAACATAAAGTTGGACACATGAACATTATAGAAGAAAAGGTTGTGGATAGTATTGACCTCACTGGCAGAGGAAACAATTTTCTGGACAGAATACTGAAGCCATATGGACTAAATACAACATTTAATAAATGGGACCACATAAAACTAAAAAGATTTTGTAAAGGTAAGAACACAATCATTCAGACAAAGTGGCAGGCTCCAAAATTGAAAAAGATTGGTAACTACATATTAAATATATCTAAAATATGTTTTTTTTTAAAAATGCAAAATATTACACATCAAAAAAACTGTTACTCCAATAAAAATTGGGTACAAATCTAATCATATACCTTTTGAGAATGGTCATCAGAGAGACAGTCAGGCATGGTGATGAAGAAGTAGCTGGGAACTATATCTTGTTCTGTAAGCAGCAAGTAGAGATTTTATATGAATATCATAAACATATTATATGACAGTTGATAGATGGATAGATGGATAGACAGACAGATAGATAATAGATAAAGACAGGACAAGCTGTGGGATTTTAAAATCACAAAATTGATTACTAGTAGCATACATCCTTCAATAAGGCCACATCTCCTAATTCTTCCTAAACAGTTTTACTAATGGGCTCATGCATTCAAACCTATAAGCCTATGGAGGTCATTCTTATTCCAACCTCCACATTTGTCTTCCTGTCTCCTATAGGCTTGCAGCCATGTTGTAATGCAAAATCCATCCCATCCAACTTCAAAAGTACCCATAGTATATCACAGACTCAGCACTCTTTAAAAGTACAAACTTTACAGGTTTTTTTTTTTTTTCTTGAGACTTAAAACAATCTCCTAACTGTAATCTGATGGGAAAAAATCAAAAGGAAGATCACATACTTTCAACATAGAGTGGCATAGAACATACACTACCATTCCAGAGAAGAGAAAAGAGGCTATAGTAAGTAAATACTAGACCAAAACAAGGCCAAGAACTAGCATAACAAATTTTAAATTGTGTAACTTTATGTCTGAGAGTCTGGTATTTAGATAGCTTTCTCTTTCCAGCTTTGCTGACTGCAACACATGTCTCTCTGTTGGATTGTTTCCAAAAGCAGTCTACAGTTTTCATTGGCAGGTATGCCAGCACTCTGGCATTTTAACATCTTGGGGGTTCCAACTCAATCCAGCCTTCATCTTTACAGCAGCATGCATGTCCTCCCTGGGTCTACATGCTAGGATCCCCTGCCACATACCTGGCCTTAATGCCTTTTTTGACCATGAAGGAAGATTCTGTAACCCATTTCCTGAATCTTCCTTGATAAAACTATAAATATGTGGCCAAACCTGCCACATTCTATTTCTTTTGGGGCTAGAATCCTTTAATTATATTTAATTATATTTAAACAGTTATTTGCTGTTTGGGCCTAAGATACCTCTCAAGCCTTTTCCTATTACAGGTTTCAGGATCAGCTGGTTATAGTCCTGACTTGAGGGTACCACTCCCTTTCTAACAATTTGAATCAGACCTTTTTGTAAACCTTTTACCTTCTTCAGCACAAGACTAGGCTCTGACATTATATTTCCTACTGCTCTTTTACTCTTCAAACTGTACATTTTTATTTCCCTTTGCATCCCACTTGCTAAGATCTGCAAGCATCAGCCAGAGAGAGAGAGAGAGAGAGAGAAGAGAGAGAGAGAGAGAGAGAGAGAGAGAGAGAGAGAGAGAGAGAAAGAGAGAGAGAGAAAGAACTATTCGAACTCCTCCTAAATAGTTCCATTCACTGGGGACCAAGCTGTAAAACTTGAGTCTATGGGACCATTCTCATTCAAATCACCACACCAGGAAGAAATAAAAATCATAAAGAAGTGTATACAATACATTAGTGTTCCTAAGTATAGAAAGCCGATATTAATGTCATTGAATGAGAATGTAATCACATTACCTAGTATGAGATCTCTATACAGTTATGGGGCTCTCACAAGAGTCTGAGAGCTAATTGAAAGTCTTTATTCCAGACAGTTGGTTGCTGTGATGAGTGAGCTCAGAGACAAAATCCCCAGAGCCTTCAGTCCAGAATTAATTTTCTTGCCAATATTACATAGGTTTATGATTTTCTGAGTATTTAACTTCTATGGTGGCCAGTTTTCCTGCAGGATGGATATAAAGATATACTTTATGTAGTATTGCTGTGTTGATGAATTGATGATTTCATAATTCCTGATAGTCATTTTATAGAACTCCTAAACTGATACAAGCAATCTCAAAGCCGCTATAAAATAAAAGTTGCAAACAGAGTTCTGTAAAATTTCATGTGTCACAGGCTAATTGCGCTACAAAAACAAATTTACAATCAAAGAAATCATTCCTTCTAGGTTAGGAATGAGACCACTATATAGTAACTAAAGTTCATAAACTGATAATGGGTAATTTAGTGTAGGTTCGTGGACAGAAAATAAATGAAGGATTAGTTTATCTACATAAGGCTTCAAAATAATAAGATACAAGGCAGATAATATTTCTCTTGATAATACTGTGCCAACTTATAACATAAAAAACTATTACTTTAATCTTATAGTGAACTTATAGAGCCAGAAATGATAATGAATGTTTAGTCATGTATTAGTTTTAATGGAAGGACATGTAAGCAATTCTGCTGTAACTCCTTAAGCCTTTATTAATCTATGACATAAACTATTGCCTTTGACTTACTACAAACTTATGGAACATAAAAGGTCTTAGAAAATCATGTAATCCATTGTTCTTGAGAGGATATAAAAACTAAGAACAATAATAAAGTAGCAATGTAGCCCTTTTCTGCTTCATCTAGTGTACATATATTTGTTTGTGCCTGAATTTCTTTCTGCTTTTCAGTTCTTTTCTTTTTGTTTTCCTTTTCTTTTCTTTCATTTTATTTATTTATTTTTTTTTATTTATTCATTTATTCATTTATCATTTGTTCATTTATTTTTGACTTACAAAGAGTTAATTGACTCCAAGCTTCCTCCTTGGCCAGCAAGAGGTCTATAAGTTAAAGAGAAAAAAAACCTATAAAATCAAGTTTTATTTCTTAATTTGTTGCTGCCATCAGCAGGACTTAATGGCCAGAAACCATCAGCTTTTGGATCCTAAATAGCAAGAGAGAGTTAAAATGCCAGAAATAATCAGCTTTTAGTCCCCTGTCAATGCTACACTTGCTGCCTTCTTTGGGTACAAACATGTCTGGGTCGATCCTGGCATATAAGTCTTAGGACAAAATTACAAGAGAAAATGTGACATGGTGACCAATACAGACATGATTTACTATGAAGAGATGAGTAGATGGAAGCGCTCAATGAAGGAAGAAAATCATGAGTTCATTTTATCGCCCAAAAGGGATATGCAACTTCTAATTCATGAAGTTTTTCTTTTGTTTTATGAGACTTTTAATTTATTCTCTGGCAATTTCATATAAGAACACAGTTTATAGTTACCAAGCCCAACCTATTCCTTATTACCTCCTAACTACCCCTATACATCCCCCAACACATGCTTCCAACCTCCTTGCTTCCCTTGTAAAAATTCCTACTCATTCTAATTAGGACTTCATACTGGAATGTTGACTGACTTTGTTGACTTTTTGAAAGTCTTGTTCATATTTGCCACAGCATCTATGAGTTAGTGATTGCAAAATTATGTTATATCCAAAAGATCACATTTTACAGCTCTCCATCTTTCCCTGTGCACTGAGGGAGGGTGACAAATTAATAGTCACTTAGTTTTAGCACATTAATCAGTTATGAACCTCTGCATTGACTGCTTCCTACTGCAAACCAGGCTTCTACAGTCAAAACACTAACCTATGGGAATAAATCTAAATATGGAGAAGTCAGTATGATGACATGTCTACTTAGAAAAATAATAATAATATTAATTTTCCCCCTAAGGCCTTTCTAGCTTTTAGATTTTAACCAATTTTACAGTACTAGTCATGGATTTCCTCTTGTGTAGAAGAGATCAGACCCAATCAGAAAGGAATTGGTTAATCCCCATAACATTCATTCCACTAAAGGCCCATGAGGTACATCCTTTCTAGTAGGTAAATATTGTAGCATTCAATTCTAGTAAAAATATAGAGTCTAGATAACTGATGTCTTTTTTTTTTTTTTAATGCCAGTGGCTTACATGGCACATTGAGGGATCTTTTGATCCGAAGAGGGAAGCCCAGCAGCCATTTTATAGCTTTCCTTTTGATGAGACAATCTATTCACCAACACAGAAGAAATTAAAAAGGTACAAATTTTGTCTGTAGTGAGTTTGTAAATCTCTTTCAGTTCCCATAATCCTATGATGGGATTTCAGCCTTTCAAAGAGGCACTGTAACCATGCAACACATAACAATACAACACTGTAGAAAGCAGCATATTAAGTAGCTCCCAGGAGGACTGAAAATATTAATGGGTTCTGATATCCATTGCCTTTAAAAGGAATGGTCTCTGGTACTTTTGACATTTTACAGAGGCCTAAATCAGACTATCCTTTCCTGTGAGGGCTTTGAACTGGAGATTTTTATCACTTTGTGTTCAGTCCCTTTCCATTGCTTGTTAGACACTTCACTGTGCACATGAATTAGGTATTAAGAAGGAATGAATACATGAAATACATAATGTTAAAGTTAGTGGAATTTATACAGAGTAAATGCTAAATTTGTGAAGTAATAAAATTATTTCTAATGGGATCATTGTGTGGCATATGATAGGTTTTGAGCATTTTCCATCACAAATTGTTAAATTAATAGGATAAAATGTCCAAAATATTAATACCTTCTTGCTTAGCTCCCTGAAATGATGGCTTTTATTTGCTTTGATTATGAGCTGTTGAAAATATGAACTAAAGGGCTATCATAGTCAATCAACAGTCTGGTAAGTTTATTAAACTCAGACTGCAAATGCTGGTGTCCAACCTTTGTTGCAAAGCGATAAACTTTTAGTTGTCTGTAGTGCTTTAACTTCTGACCTGACTCACAAAGGAAAACACTAGATAAATTATTGTATTAGTTACGTATTATAATGACTATGACCTTCTGCTCATGTAAACAAATCTGAATGCTCAGTAAATATTCACTCTCTAAGCACAGTACCTTGTTCTTATAGAAAACTGTATCATGCCATGTCCAAGGTATTATCTAGTGACAATTTTGAATCTGAGTCATCATGTCCTTATGAATCATTATAGGAATGCATACTGTGTGTTTTTTGGAAACCAGCTATGCGCTGACATTCAGTGACCTAATTTCGGCTGTTTTACTGTAATGTGGGTAGAAAGAAAACAATTTTTTGTTTCAAACAGAATATCAATAGAGCAATCAGATATGATAATCATTGTTTCCCCTGATGCCCCTCCACCAGTCCCTAAATAAATAAAGCTAACAAAGATGCCATGGTCCTTCTTGCATGTGTGTATCTCCCACTTTCAGCTCTGACCAGCTCCAGCCTCTGTGGTGATAGTAAAAGAGCCCATGATGTTTGTGTCATCATTTCCTTCACTCACTGCAAATATTCATTTGGAGGGTCACGAGCAGTGGGCTACCTTCATGTACATGCATTTCACAATCTGCCTCATAAGTAATCTAACCACAGAACGCTAGAAAGACTATAAGTAATAATTTAAAAGACTGTTGCATTATAAAATATTTTCAATGTCCTTTTATTAAGTCAAAATTCTTTGGATAGAGAATTTAAGATATGCCAAAGACTTCACTCTGATCTTTTAAGTTTGTTAACTGAGGAGAGTCTTTTCCTATGGCATTGTAAAATCAGTTTTGTATGGGAGACTGAAAATTGAAAGTACTGTAATATAAAAGCATGTAATTTTCTATCAAGCCTTTCAACGCTTCACACCATGGTTCATCTTTGAGTTATTTGGTATGTTTTCCAGAGAATACTATGTGCTGACTCTAGAAAAAAGCATGGAGAGGACATAATTTGAAAAGAAATGTAAACTTTTTTTTCCCACAAAACGTGATTCTCAGCAAAACTTAATTCCAAACTATTTAATTTATTAAAATGATAGAACTTTTCATTTTCATTTCAGTTTAAACAATGAATCTATTTTTCTGTTACCATCCACCAGACTGGCAGAAAAGCAGAAACCTCAAGGTTCAATGAGATATCTTGTCTCACTGTGTAAAGTAAGGTTGAGTCTGATAAGGGACATCTGAAATTCTCCTCTGGTCTCTACAGGTATGTGCAATGGGTAACCACATATGTATGAAATACACAGAGATTCTCCCTCTCCCTCTCCTCCTCTCCCTTCCTCTCCCTCCCTCTCCCTCTCCCTCTCCCTCTCCCTCCCTCTCCTCTCCCTCTCCCTCTCCCTTCCCTCCCCTCTCCCTCTTCCTCTCCTTCCCCTCCCCTCCTTCCCCTCCCCTCCCTCCCCCTCTCCCTCTCTGTTCCCCATCCCTTCCCCTCTCCTCTCACACTCTCCCTCTCTTTATCTCCCTTCTCTCTCATTAACTCTCTCACACACAGATGGAAACTGAAATAGTTGAAAAGTGAATGTAACAAGAACAGAAGTGACTTTGTAAGATAAGTTGAAGGTTCCAGCATTTTTGTCTAGTTTGAATCAACAGAGGAGCTTTTAAAATGAATACCAACATTAGAATTCCCACTTCCTCTCTACATGGGTGTAAATTAATAAATATGATGTCACTTTGATGCATAAAGAACTGGACAGTTAACCAAATGATGATGATGTGAGCCCGTTTTTCACTGTTGGAATACAAATATACCATAAACCATTAGTAAAAGGAAGGGTCTAATATGGTAATAATTTAGAGTTTGAGCTTGTCAGAGTTAATTCATCTTTTCTGTGATGCAGTTACTACTAATGCTTATCTGTAGGATACATATACACATACTATGTAGGTTTGTGTATACAGTGTATTATTTCACTATGTTAGCTGAGAGAGCCATTCAAGCCCATTTACATTGCAACAATCAGCATGTCTCCTCTACACATCTTGGTTTCTTAATACCATAAACCAAAACTATATAAAATAAAATAAGAATTGACCTTCCATAGGAAAAAAAAAAGACAGTCACTTCAACCCAGTAAGAAGACACACATGATCTTCACAGATCTAATAAAGAATTAGAATTAATTTTTATAACTACCTCGTGCAGTCAGGAAAACCTCAGAATTGGTATGTGTGAAAATTTAAAATCTCTTTGTCTACCTAGAATGATTGAACAAGATAATACCATTATATTCTATGGATTTTAATATCATGACAAATAGACTCCTAAAGATAAACAGATAGATGATAGACCTACAGAAACTGACATAGATGATAAATAGAAGACAAAGAGACAGAGTGATAGATAACAGAGACAGATAGATGATAGGCATATGTAGATGATAGATCTTTTTATAATATTGTTCTTAGATATTAATATAAATAGGATATGTTTTCAATAAATTTGGCAGATTTTACATGAAAGAAAAATTGAGCTGGGCAAGGGTATACATCTTTCATTCCGGTGCTCAAAGACTAAGTCAGAAGTTTGAGTTCAGCCTGGGTAACAAAGACATCTCTTGTTAAAAAAATAAATAAATATCAATAGATAAATAAGAGGTATTTTAACATTAAATTTCTTTCTTTTTTTTTTTTTTTTTTTTGGTTTTTCGAGACAGGGTTTCTCTGTGTAGCCCTGGCTGTCCAGGAACTCACTCTGTAGACCAGGCTGGCCTTGAACTCAGAAATCCGCCTGCCTCTGTTTCCCAAGTGCTGGGATTAAAGGCGTGTGCCCACCACCACCCGGCTAACATTAAATTTCTATTTCCCAAATCTTAAATATAAGCATGCTTGGCTTCTATTCAAACAGTCCATTTGTGAATGGTAAGTTTCCACAAATGCATCCAGTTAATTTATATATTTGTATTGAATATGATTGAATCAATATTGAATATAACTTCTGAATCTTTCTTACAACCTGATCTCCACCTTTCCCAGCTGACAACTGTTATTTTTAGCTTTGTTCTATGAGTTGTGCCTTGGTTTTTTCTTAATGATGGGTGAAGGCGACATTTCCAGCATAGTCAAAATGAAAAAGACTATAGCTAAAATCTGCTTTACTTTGTCCCCTACCATCCTACGCAGCCAGTTAGTACCACAATAAAGAAGCTCTTCTGTGATGGTGCGGCAGCAGCTGTCACTTGAGACACATTGTTCAGGAACTGATCACATTGCATCCCACAAGGCTGGAGATTTATTCTGTTAGTTCTCCATGGGACACAGTTGAAATGGCCTTTGTATTTTTGGCTTGTCTTTAAGGTTCAAATGACAACTGCTTGATTGTCTTCCCAGGGTTCTATTAACACAATTGATTTTTAAACATTTTTAGGGAACAGCTATTTTTTCATTCCATTCACACATGTCCTGTGAAATGCTGCAGGTAGTTTTACAGTTTGTTGACCTGTTTCACATGCCCAGAGCAATGCCATCTTAAACACATAGATATCACAAATTGGAACATGAAGGATCCAGAATCAGGTAGGTTGAATTCAAAATAAATTTCTCTTATTTAAGCAAGTTGATTTGAATTTTTATTACCTCTTTATTCACAAATATTTGTCAATTAAAAGAGGAAAGAAAGAAAAATGAGGAGCAAGGAGGCAAAGAATAAAGGGAAAGAAGAGGTCTGAAAAAGAACTCTCTTTTTAAGGAATGATAAGAAAATTATTTTGAAGACAGCCTGATTGTTTAAGGTTTAGCATTTAATGCTATTAACATTGATTTATTTGACTCACTTAAAAATCATAATTCATCACCACTTTAGCTGTACTAACATTCAAAAAAAAAAAAAAACAAAAACAAAAACCATTTATCAGGACTTAGTACCTTTGAGAAACTACACTAACATATAAGAGAACCTCACAGTAGAAATCCGAACAAAAAGTCAGTGGTAAGGAAACATTTATTCCATTTCAGTAAATTTAAAAACTCAGTGAAACTGAAGGCTCTTTAGTGTCAGTAATAGAATGTAATTACCATATCAATAATTGTTAAGGGAGGTAGTTATGTACTGTTGATTGCTGTTGAGGCAATTAAGATCTTTGCTTTTGGCTAGAACTATATATTATTTCAAAGATTGTCTTTCTAAAATTTTTAAAATGTAGTTTGTATCACAATGTAAACCTTTTAAAAGCATATTGTTCTTGCTAGTAAATATGTACTAATTGAAATATATAGTGCTATTTTTGAAAGCTTTTACTAATATTTTGATGAATTAGCTGTGCCACTTTCATTCATTTTACTTACCACTTGTCTGATGTGTTGAACTTTGTATATGGGGGTAACAAATACTAGTGATTATAAACTAACTATAGAGCATGTTTAGAAGAGTAAAACAGATCTTTATAAAATTTTACATTATCATTCAATTTCAATCTCCTGGACACACCATTTAATTCAATAATCTCTTTAAGATCTCAGCTTTCATGTGTTCCAAGCTTTATAATCCCAAGGAGTGTAGTGCAGGAGGATGAAAAGTTGAAGACAGCCTTACTCATATATTATCATTCTGTCTCAAACAAATGAATTATTGGGAAAAAAATCATCCATGCTGTGGTAGTTTAAACATGCTTGGCCTAGAGATTGGCATTACGTGGAGGTGTGGTCTTGTTAAGTAGGTGTGGTCTTGTGGGAGGAAGTGTGTCTCTGTGAAGATGGGCATGGAGACCTTCCTCCTAATTACGTGGGAGTGAGTCTTCTCCTACTTGCCTTCAGGTTAACTCTCAGCTCCCCCTGTATCATGCCTACCTGAATGCTGCCATGCTTTGATGATAATTGACTGAACTCTGAACCTATAAAATAGCCCCATGAAATGTTATCTTTATAACAGTTGCCTTGGTCATGATGTCTGTGCATAGCAGTAAAATCCTAACTAGATGCATGCTATGTTTAATGTATAAAATATAATTAAATAAATTTTAATCAAAATATTTTCATCCATTAAAAATTATGTATTTCAATACTGTATTTGGAGGTTTTTTTTTACTAAGAAATTACTCATTGAATAAGACAAAAGTAATTGAGATATCTAATGAAGAAATATAAAGAAGTTTGGTTACTGAAAAATAATTATTTGATTAAATGATTTGATACAGTAACCCTGATCTGAGTTATTTTAGAAGATAACTCAGGATAACAAAATACAAAACAAAATTTATTTGGATTACCAACATGCACCATAGTCATTACCACATTCCATTTGAGGACATGACCTTATCCATGGAAGAGTAGGTATCTACAGTGATCATTTGAAGACATGATTTCATTCATAGAAGAGTAGACCATGTATTTTGCATGCTAGTCCTTATGTCTGCTTCAGGGATCCATGTATTGTATCCAGATCTGTATACAGGGACGATGTGAACAAAGGTGAAGAGAGACAGTTATTACCACAGGACCTATCCAGAAATGTCATACCCTACTGTCATGGAGACTGTTTTAAAATATGTGACAATGCACACAATACCTGAGTAGGTTAAGTCCAATAACGCCTCAGTATGGGGAAGGCCAAGAGGATGAATTGTGAACATTTTGAACTTGGGCCCAAGTAGTTTTAGTGAATAATTGTTTCTTTTAGTTTAATTACACAAGATGTTTCTTAATTGTCTTCCATAAAAAAAGAAGAGAAAATACTATTTCTCTTCATGGCTGTTCTGTAGCAAATCTTCCAGGGGAATATTACCATCATTATAGCTCAGTATGTCAGGAACTGAGAAGGACGAGAGTCCAAAAGGCAGGCCCACCATCACCAGGCTCAGGGAGTTGACATTAGCTGTAGCATGCTTCCATAAATACAGATGTATTATTTTCCTTTTATATTCCCACAATCTCATTTTCACTTTCAAGGACACATCTTCCTTATAATCAGGAAAGTTATAAATAAAAGATTGGATATAATTAATTCTTTTATTGTTGTCATTCTCTCTCTCTCCAATCATCCCAATTTCTTCTGCCACAGAAAAATTAATCTCCTGTTTTCCTGTAAATTTGGACAGACAATCTTTCATTTTTAACTTCTACTCTTTGCACAGTTAATATAAAATTTACTGGTAATTTCTCTCACAAATAACCCACCAAGATCTTACCAAGGAATGACAATGCATTATTTTTTCTCAGCATTGGTGCTCTACAGTCTAGCCTTTACCTTGCACCACAACTGACTCACTAAACATTGACTTTATTTTAGTTTTGTTCATTTATTATTCTATCATACAATACATCCCAACTGCAACCTCTACTATCTCCTCCAAGCTTCCACTACCTTCTATCTTCCCCAGATCCCTTGCTCTTTTGTTTCACTTCAGAAAAGTGCAGGCCTCCCAGTAATATCAACCAAATCCCCAAGCTAAAGAACAAGGAGTATGAAAATGCTTGGTGCATACCCATGTAGGCTCCATGGTTGCTGCATCAGTCCCTGTGAGTCCCTATGAGGCCTGCTTGGTTGATTGTGTGGGCTGTGTTCTCCTGGAATTCATGATTTCTCTAGCTTCTACAATCCTTCCTCCTCTTTTGTAGAGTTCACTCAGCTCTGCCTAATGCCTCTCTGCCTCCTCAGCTTCTGAAGGAAGCCTCTCTGTGATGAATGAACTAGGCACAGATTCCTAATAGTATAGCAGAATATCATTACAAATCACTTCACTGACTATTTTTTCAGTCGTGTTTTGTTCTTCTCTAAGTCTCTGAATCATCTAACTTCTAGATTCTGGCCATCTAGGCAATGTTGGGCATGTAGTCCCTCACATACTGTGGGCCTCAGGTTAGACTAGTCATATGTTGGCCATTCCTATAAGCTCGAGCCACCACTTACCAGTGTGCCTTGAAAGTCGGGCAGGGTCATAGATTTTGTGGCTGGGTTGGTTTCTCAGCCTAGCTTGGTTACAGAAAATAACTGTTTCAGGCTCTATGTTTTCTATTACTATGAGTCCAAGCAAACAGCTATTTACCTGGGAAGGGGGTAGAAAGTAAGCTAGGTTTTTAATATTAAAACACAAATCACAATGAAAATTGTCAATGGCCTCAATTTGTCTTTTGGTGGCAAAAGGGGAAAAGAATGTGTTATGTGAAAAGGTTTTTTATTTTCTTACTATTTATTTACATCCCAAACGCCACTACCCCTTCTGCCCAACATCACAGAATCCTTCCCACTAACCCCATCCCTGTCTCCTCTGAAAAAGTGCCCCCCACAGGTATATACCACCGTGGCTCATCAAGTCTCTGCCAGATTAGGCACAGCTTCTCCCACTGAGACCAGACAAGGCAGCCATGGGAACTGAGCTCCACATCTGTTACATATAGGTCAGGGGTCTCATTCCAGGCCATGTATGCTCTTTAGTTGCTTGGTGCCTCAGTCTCTGAAAGCTCCCAGGAGTCAAGGTTACTTTACTCTGTTGGTCTTCCTGTGGGATTTCCATCTGTTTTAAGGCCTTCAAACCTTTCCCCTGATTCTTCTGTAAGAGTCTTTGACCTCTTTCCAATGATTGGCTGTGGGTATTTGCATCTGGTTCAGTTAGCTACTGGGTAGAGCTTCTCAGAGGACAGTTATGCTAGGATCTTATCTGCAAACATAACAGAGTATTATTAATACTCTGGGATTATTAACTTTCAAGGATTGCTGCTGGCTCATGGAATGGGTTTCAAGTTGGGGTGATTATTGGTTAACCTTCCTTCAGTCTTTGCTCCATTTTGGTCTGCATTTCTTTTAGACAGGACAAATTTTGGGTTGGAAGTTTTGTGTTTGGGTTGATGTCTTTATTCCTCTACAGGGTTCCTGCCTGGTTACAGGAGATGTGACAAGTTTTTACAAAGACAATCAAGGGGGAGGTTAGCATCTGGACATGCTGAAATCATCACTGGGATCTGTGCATTTGGCTATATGCTCTAAGTGGACTTTAGAAGTAGTCCTAAATTTTGAAACAGACCTTGACACAGATAAAGGCAGAATAAGCCCTCCACATGTCGCAGAGCCCCAAATTACTATCTTACCACACACTATATGATACCACTGAACAGACCAGCCTTTTAGAGGCCCCCTGGAGTCTCAACAGCATTTTCTTTTACCCATCATGGTGTTTTTGATCTCTATAGAACATTTTTTCAAGGATTGCTCATCATTCTAATGTGGCTACTAAGTCACAACATTGGTATTTGCTCTTATCACACTGTCCACAGGTTCAGTGACATGTTCCTACAGACAAGACTTCTGAAGGACATAAGCAGCACACAGAAAAGCCTGGTACCCACCTAGGCAACCTCACTACCTTACACATTGCAAAAAACATTCATTTGATGGCAAGTTCAATATTAGTAGCTAAAGTGATTTCATGTGTATTATCTAGCTCTTCCAAAGTTTATTTCCAGATCCTTGGAAATAAAAGGGCCTATATAGGCTTATTATAAAATGCTGCAAAAATACCTACAGTGATTTGGAATGCAGCACATGTAAGTCAAAATTATCAAGGTTTCTATAGAAAACTGAGGCAGGAAAGCCACCAAAACATTCCAACAAACACAAAGATAGAGTAAATCAGGAAAACATGTTGTATCACTGGATTCAGAGGAGTTGCCTCTAGTAGTATTTTGGGCTATTGAGCACCATTTTTTACCTATTATATGACTGGTAAGCTTAAGTTTCTATCAGCCTCAGAGAGTTCAAATGAACAAGTTCTGTTATTGTGGTAAGACATGTTTATAAAAGCAGATGAAGCTCCAGAGGATAGGACCCTTTTTTTCTTTTTGAAAAACAAAATTATTGCAAATTTTCCAGAAAACTGAGAAAGCAATTCATCCAGATGGCCTCTGTGTTAGCTTCCCCGCCCACCACCATTTTTTGTTTAGACCTGTCTCATCCTTCAAAGTAGGATCAAAGTGTTAGTAATGGCTGAAGGTAGAAAGTTGAAAAAGACACAAAGAATTCTACTGAAAGAAGGCAGTAGATATCCACCTCCTTTGCTACTAAGTAATATGCTACCTCCTCCCATCAGTCCTGCTTTTTGCCCTAATGCAAGCTACTTATACATAGAGCCTTTCTCTGCATGGGGCAGCTTAATATAAAGCTGCTTATTATGGCTTATTGTGTTAGTTAGAATTTTGGGGGATGCAACACCATAACTAAGGCAACTTAAAAAAGAAAGGGTTATTTTTGTATAGTTCCAGAGGGCTATGCTTTAGTCACAGTGAGGAAGGGTGATAGCAAGCAGCAAACAGGGTGGCTAGAACTGAAGCTGAGTCTCACTTTTTCAACAATAAACACAGAATAAAAAGCACAATTTTTATGACATAAAAGTTTAAAACTTTAAAGTCTCTTCACCAGTTACATGCTTCCTCCAGGAAGGCCACAGTTCCTAAATTTACCCAAACAGTAGCATCAAATGCCTAAAACTATGGGGAACATTTTTCCCCACACATGTTTACTGATCACTGATATACGGTCAAACAATTTATTAAAGCAAGGTTTTCTGCAATGCATTTCCATTGTCTTAAAATATTTAAATTGGTAATTAAATAACAAATATTTAATATGTATTACTCATTCATTCGATATAATAGCAACATAAATTTATTTGTGAAATTTCCCAAGTAAACCCTTATAAAGTAATGCATAAAATACAGATAGACCAGGGTTGAACACAGAACCTTGTTTTAAGTGAGGATATACTATGTGGACAGATGCTGGACCAGAACAGAGTCTCTGCACCTCCATCCTGTAGTGAGGCAACACTGTAGTTTAGCAATGACTGTTTTATGGTTGTCTTCTCTGCTTTTTGTCCCAGGGCCCTCATGAAATTCGTGAAACAGATCACAACAATAGCACCAGTGTCCATATATTCCAAGAGAGGCTGATCACATAAGTGCTTATCACATATCAAATCAAAGATTCTAAAAGGGAAGAGAAAATTTGACATATATCCCATCACTGGTATAAGTAATGTAGACACAAAACAATGCCTTCCTATTTTTTGTAGGAATGCATTGGAAGGTCTTGCAAACAGGACCTGAAAACAGTGGCAAATCTGTTTTATTCTCTTCTACGTAACCACTTATTAGAGAAATAGGAAAAGAAATATCTGCATGGAAATAAGACAATTATCAAACAACTCAGATTGGAGTGGAGAGTACTTCCCTTTCTTTTTCCATATCTTATATCTAGCTTTATTTGTTGATGAATAGTTTTATTAATCTCACACAGGTGTTAAAGTACACATTTCCCTGGATTTGGGTAAAAGTACTAGATATACTCTAGTTTTATTTATTTTTATCTATATATAAGAGAACAATTAAGCTGCTCTTTTACTTAATGTGCATATTGACATCAATGGCTAGGATATCATTTTTCAGATATGTAATATACCAAAATGCAGGCCCAAAATGACTTATGAAGTGAGTGGCATAGGTAGGTAACAATGAGCTCCTTCTTCTGTTTGCTTTAGATATACCATAATTCATGTGCGCCAGTGAAGTCAACTAACTAAAAATTCATAAAATATGTATAGATATATTTGCAAAAGCAAAGTTACCAGTGGTGATGTGTATAAAATCAGAGAAGAAACAGCCAAAGTGAGGTATCTCTTCTACTCATTGTGTGAGACATTAGTGAGATTACCTTATAGGAATAAAGATTCTGATGATCTAATTTTATCTGACAAGGTTAATACAGGAAAAAAAATGGAATTGTCAATGGAACAATGTGAAACACAAAGGCATTTTTCTTGGGAGGTAGTGGTAAACCAGCTAGGAATGAGTGTGCTGCTGTACCTGTAGTTACTCTCTACTAGTATTCTGGAATCACATATAGATTAACAGCATGCTTAAAATTATTTCACTTCAATAGTGTGCAATAAGAAAATTTAACAGTAGGGGATATTATTTTTAAGTCTTCTGTTTCTTTTTTGTTTTGTTTGTTTGTTTGTTTGTTTTTTAAATCTCTCTGGGAGTAGCTACATTCAAGCCACATAGTTTCTATGGAGTAGAAAACCTAAGTTCATTCTACCAAAAAGGGAACATTCTCCTTAACAGTAATAATTCTGAGACCTTCACATTAGTGTTCTCTGGAAATCAGTGAAAAGGTACCCCTGAATCGTAGAGAACATTACAGCAGGTAACCATACTGGAGCCAACAACTGGATTGTGGCTTCCTGCTTCCAGCAGGCTCCTCTGTTTCAATATTATTACAGATTAATTAGATTTACTCACTGGTCTGTTTCTCTAGGTTCAGCTTTTATGTGAAGGATTTTATAGTCTATCCTATTTTCTGTGTTCCAGATATAAAGCTTTAAAGTAAATATGTAAATCCTTAGCCCCTGTCCCTTTGTGAACAGAGATAGTCTCATAAAACAAGTGAGTTTTACTAGTGAGTAGTAGCTTCGAAAACAGATATGTATGTCTATTAGGTTCAAGAAGAAAACAAATGAGTAAGTATTAAAATGTATATTCCATATGTCAACTGTACATGGATTTATTTAAGAAAAACAAGGATATTCAAAACAAAAATTCTTATGTAACAGCCATATATCAGTAGAATATTTGTTACTGTAAGGATGTTTGCAGAGCAGTTGATTTAAAACAACTTCAGGTAGGCAAGTACAGCTCAATGGAAAAAAAAAATGTTTGCTGGGATGCAGATGATTTGACTTTGATCTCCTGTACAGAAAAATAAAAATTAATTTAAAAAGTATAAATATCTTCTAGCTTACTTGGAAAGGTCCCAGGAGATAACTTGCAACATGAACTCTCCCCTTTTCAGACTATTTGTTTGCCTTAACCTTTCACTAAACTCAGGTCTTCCTTCAGATATCTTTATATTGCCTCATTATATTGTATACCTAGAGTTTGTATAAGCATCCGCCAATGTTAAGAATGTTCCACTCACAAAATCCTTAACTCAGAGTCATAAATCTGGCTAAGTTTCTATCTGTGTCTCTGTCTCTGTCTCTCTGTCTCTCTGTCTGTGTGTGTGTGTGTGTGTGTGTGTGTGTGTGTATGTGTGTGTGTGTGTGAGTCTTTATGTGTCTTTGTCTCTTTCTCTGTTTCTATCCAGTACAAATAGATGGAGAAAATTTACCAAGTTCTCTCATGACTACATATGAAAAATTAAAAATAATAGTAAGGAAAACCTCATCTAAAGACATCGTAAGAAGAAAGCACCTACAGGAAACTGGAGTGAAGCATACAGACATGATAGCTAAAACAGGGTGAAATTATGCATACATGGACAATACAGGGCACAAAGATTTCACTGGAGAAATGTTAGAAGACCCTGCTATTAAGATAGCAATCTACTATAGCCCCCGAAACTCAGTGCAAAATAGAGGACTCCCTTTCTGAGCTGGGGCTCCTCTTTTCCACTGTTGTTATCTGGAGAGTGTTCTAGGCACAGTTGTTTGACTTAATCTGAAAAATGACCCTGCACAGAGCTTCCTACATGTTCTGCATGATTCAGCACATAAGTCCCAATTTGCCCTTCAAGACATATGATAAGTAGATACTGTGTTGTGACTAATCAACCCTTCTTTCCTTAAACTCCAAAATCCTTATATACCCTACCTCTGAAGCAATGAATTAGAGCTATCTCACTGAAGGGTCACTAATAGTATTTCCATGATACTCATGACCATCCAAATCCTACTCAAAGCTCTCTCTACCCTCATGGGCCAGTGGCCAACTATACCCAGGAGAAGAGAGACCTGCAGGGAAAGTCCTATGAGAATATTAACCAACTCTCTTCAATTCTTCTTGTGCTGAAATCAGGAAAACTAATTTTTATGTGAAAAGTCACAGGGAAGTATTACCATTAATTTTTGACATAATTATTTAAGATGAATGACTAAGGTACGTCAAGAAAACTTACTTGGAATCAAAACACTTGAGACTTTGCTAAAAGTCACTTAAAATGTATAGAGTCACACATAAAAATTAATGAAATACAGGAGAAGCAAAGTTACAAAATAGTTTGAATAAATTGTTTCTGAAGGAATTGGAAATTCATGTTGGTTATACATAAATCTACAAGAAACACTTGAACACAATGGGTAATGTGCTAATTAAAGTGGGTAATTTTAAAATAAAATATTGAAAGTATATGCAAAGTATGTATATGTTTCTGCCTGTATGCATTTCTTTGCTTTATATTATTATCATTAAATTCATCATCATTATTATTGTTGTTGCTGTTTGGCTTTTTTTCTTGCATGTTTGTTTCTAAAGAGGGAGAAAGAAAACATGAACTTAGGTGAATGGGAAGGTACAAAGAATGTGGAAAGAAAGGGAAGGCAAAATTATGATCTGAATATATTATATTAAAATTACTAAGAAGCAAATCAAATAATAAAGTAAAAAGAAAAACAATGAGAACCACTTCTTTGCTTTCATAGTAAGGTGAGTAGAAATAGAGATATCATATTATTTTTAAAATGCAAGGTCAGGGAAGAGGTTAGGGCATGGGAATAAAGATAACAGACATTAAATATTTTGAAAAACTCATGTGAAAACTTATAACACAGAACCTTTCTAAAATATGCATATGTACTTAATATGTATGCATGCATATGTACATAAAGAGCCTAAATGGAGTTACCCTATAACAGGAACAATACTGCTACTAAACATCATATTCTACCAAATAAAACCTTAGTACTAGGAATGAGTTATCTCCCTTTTTTTTAGTTATTGGCCTATGATTTACTATAGAACACCCAAGAATTATATGGATTATTGTTGCTCTTTGTTATCTCCCTAGAACTTTACTGTAAGATTCTATTTTTGAAGACATCAAATTTATATGGAATGGACCTGAGAGCTTCATCTCTACTGACTAGCTTTTATGATGTTGGAAGGTGATATGCACTCTACTGAAAGGAAAAAGCAATCATCAATCTCATCTTGTCATGAACCCTGCTGAATGGCCTAGCAAGGCATGCTCAGTAGTACAATAATGAAATGAATGTTATGGGAGTAACCAAAGATGTTCTGATTAGATTTAGGGACAATTTTATGAATGGAATCCATTTATTATTATTATTATTATTATTATTATTATTATTATTATTATTTTGATAAATGTATACCATATTAAAATGACTCCTAGTTATTTATTGTTACATATCATGAAAATAAATAAAGAGCTTCTAGTTCCTGGATTAAACATCTGGAAAGGAAAGTAATTGTTTTCAGGTATTGAACAAAAGATAAAGAAGGAATGTGATCTCTATTAAGATCAGTCTTATAAAAATGTAATTGCTGGGTT
Source organism: Mastomys natalensis (assembly GCA_021653895.1). Classification (NCBI taxonomy): domain Eukaryota; kingdom Metazoa; phylum Chordata; class Mammalia; order Rodentia; family Muridae; genus Mastomys; species Mastomys natalensis. Next base: position 18,512 of record JAJTUV010000471.1, on the reverse strand, counting down.
ATCAGATTTTGGATTGAGCCTTTGGTCTGCAGTGCAGACACAGGAAGCTTTCACAAAGGCTAGTAAGGGCTCTAAGCCATGGAGACTCCACAGGAATTGGCAGAGGATGGAAAGAAAAAGTTACAGAGATGGAATTCCAACATTCTCCTCTCAGTGAAGAGAAAAATGTTTAAGCTTAGAGAAGGAGTCACTGTGAATGAATGTGCCCAGCTTTTCCTGCCATGCTTAGATTTTCCCTGGCTTTGGCTTGCACAAGTCTTGTGCATGCTGTCACAATTGCTATGAGTTTGTATATACATCTGCTTGCTGTGTCTAGATGACACTGTTGTCTTATATCTGTCCACTGCCTCTGGCTCTTAAATGCTGTTTAACAACACTACCATTTCCACAATGATCATTGAGCCTGGGAGTAGCGATTTTAGTGTTATTTATTCTATTAAGGAATGTATATTCTGTATCTCTTATTCTCTGAACCTTGTCCAATAGTGGTGGGTCTCTGTGTTAATCATAATCTACTACAAATAAAATTTCTTAGATGAGAGTTTAGAGATGCATTAATCTATGGGTATATTAATATACTAGTAGGAATTGCTTTTATGCTAAATCCATCAGTGGAATAATAGTAGTAGATTCTCTCCTACAAACCATAACCTTTCTAGACATATATTATTGGCTCAATAAATATTCCAGGTATGAACATCATCTTGTGGAATTGGCCTTAAATCTACCCAGAATATTAAGTTACTCTATCATCACATTTTTGCTAGTATTCCACCAGCAAACATCTTGTCAGGCCAGTTACTATTGTAGCTACGAGAGTTCATGACTGTGTAAGACTAACAATTGCTTTTCATTTTTTGGTGCTATGCATTGTAACTTCTAGCACCTTTAAAATTAGCCAGTAATGATGAATTTCCAGCTTAATTTCTCATGTTCTGTAACTCAGGTATGCAGTGTCTTCAGTAATAGGATCTTAATATCAAGTTCTGGAGTGTAACCAAGAGCATTAACAATAATCTACAAGGTTTGAAAATCTAAGGGATTTTACTGGGCAGTAACACTTAAAGGAGTTACCCATTGATGGCACTGGCTTTTCATTGTTATTCTGTGGTGTCTAAAATGGAAATTGTTACACATATAATGCTATGTTATTTCATTAATTAATTTATTTATTCATTTTACATCCTGATCAGAGGTCCCCCCTACCAACCCTCCCCTCATATTCCTCTCACCCCATTCTTTATCCCCTTCTTTTCAAAGAAGGGGTAGGCTGATCTAGGTAGAAACTTACCATGGCACATAAATTTACTGTAGGACTAGGCACATCCTCTCCCACTGAGGCCAGACACTGCAGCTCAGTCAAGGAAATAGGATCCATGGGCAGGTGGCACAGTCAGAGAGAGAGTTCCTGCTCCAGTTGTCAGAGGAACTACATAAAGACCAAGCAGCACATCTGCTATATATGTGCAGGGGGCCTAGGTCCAGTCTATGTATGCTCTTTGGTTAGTGCTTCAGTCTCTGAGAGCTATCAGGGGTCCAGGTTAGTTGACTCTGTTGGTCTTATGGAGTCCCTATGTTTTCCAAGTCCCTTAATCTTTCGTCTGACTTTTCAACAAGCCACTCCCAGATCTGTCTAATATTTGGCTGTGGGTTTCTATATCTGTTTCAGTCAGCTACTGGGTGGAGCTTCTCAGAGGACAGGTATGCTAGGCTACTCTCTGAAAGCATTACAAAGAAACATTAATAGTGTCAAGGAATGTTGCTTGCCCATGGAATGTGTCTAAAATTGGACCAGTTATTGGTTGGCCATTACCTCAGTCTCTCTTTCACTTTGTTCCTGAGTTTTCTGTAGACAGGAAAACTTTTGTGGGTGGTCCTGGCTGGCTATAGGAGGTGGCCACTACAGGATCCATATCAATTACTGCTACAAGTCTCAGCTAAAGTCACCTTTATAGACTACTTGAACCTTTCACCATCCTAGGTCTATGGCATGTCCTAGAGATGCTCCCAGCACCTATCTACCACTGATTTCCCTTTACTCTCCTGGATTTCTGTCCCCAGCTCTCCTTATATCTTATCTCTCTGCTCCACTCCTCTATGAATCCCCTCTGCCACCCAGTTCTCTTCCTCCATCAATCACCAATAGCCATTTTAGTTGCATTCTGAGTGAGATTCAAGAATCCTTTCATGGGCCTTCCTTGTTATTTAGCTTTTTGTGAGTTTGGGGATTATAGCGTGAGTGTCCTATACTTTATGACTAATATCCACTTATTTTTTAATTTATTTGCATTTCAGATGACATCCTCTTTCCCCATTTCCCCTCCCTAGAAATCCCCCTATCCTCCCACCTCCATTTTGCTTTTATAACATTTTAATTACCTGCAAGTATTAATATCAGTTCTTGTTTGAGGAACGAGAAGTACAATAGACACAAATAGTCAAGGAACAAGCAAGACAATAAACACAAATAGTCAAAGAACAACCAAAACAATGAACAGAATTCTGTGAACATTCCAGTCATCACTGTTTCTAAGAGCTTATCAGGATGACCAAAATATCTGAGCCTACTTCTCTGTCCTAGCTCAAAGACATTTTCATGTCTGTAGCCTACTTCCTTGTTCTAGCCTAATATTTAGATTCTGCCTGAAATTACTTCTTGTTCTAGACTAATGTCAGATTCTTGCCTGAAGCCTACTTCCTTGTTCTTGGCCCATGTCATATTTTTGTCAAGCAGCCACAAAAGCTCTTTGTCTTTCCCCACTTTTAATTCATAAAGAAGACTGAGCCTATCTTAGGTCATTATGACAAGAATACCTTCCTTACCCATCATGGAATATGTATTATCAAAGACAATGCACTTTTGTCTTAGGTTGGTAAGGCTCTGTGGAGAATCTTACCTGTCTTTGGCTTGCTGGCCTGTTAATTTAATAACTCTGTCTGGGGGTCGATTTTCAGTTTCAAGCCATGTACTTTAACTGCCAACATGTTGATGTCAAAAACAAGCTTTAGCAGGATGAGCAAGATAAAATTATTCCTAGACAAAAGGGGCTAGCATGATAAAGCTATATATGTCACTCTTGAAACTTGACAAAAATGGAAATACCTCAGGCCATGGATAATTTTATCAGCAGTATCTGCAGCTTTAAAGCTCAGCAAGCAGCATTCTTTAAATTGTAAGCTCTCTATGCAAAGTTAAAACATCCAGAGAGGTGTTGAATTAGGCCAAATACCCTGAAAGTGTCTTTAAACATTTTCCAAATTATAATGACTGCCCCTTAAATTTTAGAACTAACATGCATCCAATGGTATTTGGCATGACACTGGAGATGGCTCCTTACACTTAAACTCTGATCTGCCTTTCAATAATTTGAATAGGATAAAGAGCATTGATCCAAATGTCTATCTAAATTCTCTTGTATTAAAAACACAAACATGCCCTCTTCCACATATTAAATACCTGATGGGGATAATGCCCTGTCCCAGTAAATGGATGCTTCCTTTTCATCTAGGCATAAGTATGCCTAGTTGTAGGGTGCCATAGACACTCAACAGAAAGTTCCTTGGCTCCAAATTTTTTTAAAAAAAATTTTTAAATAAAGAGAATGTGATTTAAATGAATTTGTGGTATATGGGGATATATCTCCACCTTTTTTATTTTTTGAAGATGTTGTTTGAAAGTTCCATGGGCCCCTTCCACAGTCCCTTTTCCTTGACAATTTTAAGGAATCCCAGTAATATGGGTAATATTAATTTGCTGACAAAAAGTCTCAAATGCTTGACTTTGAACAGCCATTTCTATTATCTGTTATTATTATTACTAGATAATTTATTTATCTACATTTCAGATGTTATCCCCTTTCCCCATTCACCCCTCCAAGAAACCCCTTATCCCATCTTACTACTTCTATAGGGTGTGCCCCCTTCCATCTACCCACTCCCACCTCCCCACCCTGCAATTCCCCACACTGTTGCATCCAGCCTTCATGGAACCAAACTCTCCTCTCCCCCAGATCCTGACAATGCCATCCTCCACTACATATAGAGCTGGCACCATGGGTCCCTCCATGTGTGTTCCCAGGCTAGCTGTTTATACCCTGGGGGCTCTATTTGGTTGGTATTGTCCCTCTCCCCATGGGGCCACAAGCACCTTCAGCTCATTCAGCTTCTTTCTAACTTCTCCATTGGGAATCCCATGCTCAGCTTAATGGTTAGCTGCTAGCATCTGCCTCTGTATATGTCAGGCTCTGGCAGAGCCTCTCAGGGGACAGGTATATCAAGGTCTTGTTAGCATGCACTTCCTAACATACACAACAGTGTTTGCATTTGGTGATTGCACCTGAGACAGTCCCAGGTGAAGCAGTCTCTAGAAGGCCAGCCTCTGCTCCACACTATGTCTCCCTATTTCTCCTGTGAATATTTTGTTACTCCTTCTAAGAAGGACCGAAGAGCCCACACTTTGGTCTTTCTTCTTCTTGAGCTTCATGTGGTCTGTGAGTTGTATCTTAAGTATTGTGAGCTATTTTCCTAATATCCACTAATCAGTGCGTGCATACCAGAGGGTTACCTCACTCAGTATGATATTTTCTAGTCCCGTCCATTTGCCTAAGAATGTCACGAATTCATTGTTTTTAATAGCTGAGTAGCACTCCACTGTGTAAATGTACCACATTTTCTGTATCCATTCCTCTGTTGAAGGACATCTGGGTTCCTTCCAGCTTCTGGGTATTATAAATAAGGCTGCTATGAACACAGGGGTAATATTTATGTATATATATCTGAACTAAAGCAAAATTTGGGTGAATATGTTACTGTATTCATGGCATATACTGTTATTTCCTAAGATTATTTATGGCTAAATAGATTAAGAATATTGTTACATTTTCTTTAGGTTTTGTTGGCATATTTTGCTGATGCTCTTGGTGGATTTTTTTTTCAACTTTGTCTTCATGCTAAATCTGTCTTCTGCCCCTGGCCCACCACTTGTGTCCTTTCCCATATCCTTCTCTTGGGTCAAATCTTAGCTGTGTTTTGCAATGAGAAGTTCACAAATTGCATTACAATCTGGTATTTGGGAATTTCTACAGCTACCATCACTCAACCTGAAAATGAGAAATAACAGAATCTACCTCACAAAATTTAGACAGTGTATGTATGTGTGTGTGTGTGTGTGTGTGTAAAATCACAGTAAAATTTTCTGGTTAGGATTGTAACCTCTTTACTATCCAGAACTAAGAACATTTCAATCTTAGTATTATAAAGCGACAAGAAGACAGAACAGACACTATAGAAAAATGTTAATAAAATGATACAGATGGAGTAGAGATAACGAAGATAATAACAGAAGGAATACACTTCATTCTTATGTTTAAAGAAGCTATTTTACAGTATGAAAGTTATACATTAAAACATTTCATGAGTTTTTCCAATTTATTTTCTCAAATATGTGTATTTTCAAAGGAAAGGTAGAGAGATAATATTGTGAGTGAATCATTCTTCCCTAAAGTATAATGATTACTCACTCCTTTACCTTTCACTTTGCTTCAAGATTTAAGCCTTATTCTAAGTGAGTGAATTAAGAGGTAGTATAGAATGGAAGGACAGTATGTCAGGGTTGTGGACTCATGCTTGATCAAGAGTGGATGCACCAGGGTCACTCTTCAAGCTCTCAGGAACTCTGCACATCAAACACAAAGCAGTGGGAAATAAACTCAGAAAGCCATTAAATTAAATGCTACCATTATGATCTTAAGAACATGTATTCATAATAGAAAATGAGTAAAAATCCATGTTTATATTCTTTTCTAAAGGACATGCTGCCTTGAACTTTCTATTTGCTTTTTAATTAGTGATGACTTTCATCATTTTTCTTATCATCACAAAGAGCTAGAATCATTCTAAATTGCTCATGCTTTTCCATAATTGTTTCTTTAAAGGACAAGTAGGAGAAAGAAGGGTTAATAGGACATGGGGATTATGAATTGTTTAACTGTATTCTTTGGGGCTACTCCAATCTTCTGGTCAGAATATCAGGAGTCCAGTTAAAATATCAAACATGAGTCAATAACAGACTCCAGTCCAATTGGCAAACAGCAGACACGAATCAGTAGGAGTGGCTCCATCCAGAAGAAACCTCGAGGCAAAACCAAATCTGCACAGCAAGAAGCAGCTAGAATACCACAGGCAGTTCTTCTGCACCATTCTCTCTATGAAGTCATGACAAGAGCGTTAAATGTTGCAAGGTGAACTAATGCAAGGGCATTTCTTACTGTCTGCAGGGTTATATTTATATTCTTTTTAAACAGCAAGTGCCCTCTCAAGTGTTTGCTCAGCAAAACATTACAGGCCTTTTCATAAGACAGGTTCCAGAAAAATACCACATGTCTTTTCTCAGCAAACCATCATCTCATAAGACAGAATCCAGAAAAATATCACATGACACAATTGAGTCTCTATAGAAACCAGAAATTTCCAATTTTGTTCTATATTTATTATTATTAATTTCACCTGTTTAAAAATAGATTATTTTTTCCATTTTATTAAAATACATGCTGATTACAGTTTCCTCTCACTCTACATGTCCTATTTTCTTCCCATCTCCATTCACATCTGAATCTACTTCTGTTCTGTCTCTTATTACAACAGAGCAAGCTTGTAAGCGATAACAGTCAAACATAATAAAACAAAATATAATATAATAAAAATTTAAAACTCACCTCAAATTTTGACAAGAAATCTAACAGAAAAAAAATCTCCAAGAGAAGGCACTCAAGATTCAAAGACTCACTTGTTCATACATTCAGGAGTTCCACAAAATATTAAATTGAATACTATAGCATAAAGCAACAGACCAGGTACAGACCTATGTTGGATCTGTGTTTTCTGCTTCAGTCTTTGTAACTTCATATGAGCTTTTGTTTATTTGTTTATTTGTTCATTCTCTTGGTATTCTCCTTACCTTCTGCCTCTTATATTCTTTCTGCCTGCTCTTTTCTAGTATTTCCTGATATCTAAGTGGGAGGGATTTGAAGGAGACTGCTCATTTTGAATCGTGTGTTCTAAGGTCTTATTCTCTGTATTGTCTGACTGTTGACTCTTTGTCCTTATCTGTGGTAGAGTGGAGCTTCTTTGATTGAGGCTGATTAAGGCATCATCTATGAATAGAGCAAAATATCACTAGAAGTCATTTTATTGTTACTTTTTTTTTAGATCAGTAATACTTGGTTTTACCTGAGCTATCTATCTAGTCTATTTGAAGATGGATTCCCCAAGAAGTGTTGGGTATAAAAGAGATTCCATCTGGCAAATAGGCACTAAGACAAATCAGAGAGTGGTTGGCTACTCCCAAAAGTTTAGTAGTACCTTTGCCCTGGCATATATTACAAGTAGCATCAAGTATAGATCAGATGTTTTGAAGCTGGATTAGTGTTTATGTTTCTCTTTTGTTAGCTTGCAGAGTACCTTCCCCACGAAAGACAATAGTATATAGAGGTTCTGTGTAAGAACCAGATCTCCTTTCCATGTTCAATTGGTTATGTGGGAGATATCTTCAGAAATGGGACCTTGCCAGTTTGTGGAGAAATAGGTTGTTTTGGCAACACCCTACAGGGAATCCCTTTCACTAAGAACTCAATTGAATGTAACATAACACTCCTCAAATGTTCCTTATTTTAGCCACTTCTCCCAGAATACACTTTCTCAACTTTATGTCTCTTCCGCATCTTTTACCTGAACCTTCCATAACTGAATCCACTTATATAATCTGTTCTATATTCCCCTCCCAGGTAGATCCATATGTCTTCTTTTGTTCATTGAATCTATGTATTTTAGCTTGATTATCAGTTATTGAGTGAATAATATTCACATACTACATTTATCATTCTGGGTTTGGGTGACCTCTCTCAAGATGATTTTTTTTTCTAGTTCTATCCATTTGCCTGCAAATTTCATGATGCAATTTTTTTTCTAACAGCTGAGTAATACTCCATTGTGTAAATGTGCCACATTTTCTTTATCCATTTTTCTATTGAGAGTCATCTAGGTCGTTTCCAGTTTCTGTTTATTGTGAATAGAGCAGCAGTGACATGGTAGTACCATGTAGCATGTTGACAGAAGGGACTCTGTGTATCTCGCTTTTGGTTGAGGCCTTTCAATCATTTGGAGTTAAGTTTTGTATATGTTGATAATTATGTATCTACTTGCACATTTTTAGATGCATACACTCACTTTAAACATGACCATTTATTGAAGCTGCTGTCATTTATTCATTTATTCAAGTGGATGTTTCTGGTTTCTTCTTTTTAAACCAAGTGTACATAGGCTTGTTGATTTATGCATTGTTCTACAATTTGATGCCATTGATCAATGTGTCTGTTTTATGAAAATTCCATGCTGTTTTTATTACTATAAATTTATAATAGAATTTGAGACTGGAATAATGAGGCCTCTAACAGTTCTTTCTCTTTTCTTTTCTTTCTTTTCTTTTCTTTCTTTTCTTTTCTTTTCTTTTCTTTTCTTTTCTTTTCTTTTCTTTTCTTTTCTTTCCTTCCTTCCTTCCTTCCTTCCTTCCTTCCTTCCTTCCTTCCTAATTGCTAAAGCTCCATTTCTAATTTATTTTTTATTGGATATTGTTTATTTACATTTCAAATGTTATCCCTTTTCCTGGATTTCCCCCTCAAAACCTCCTATCTTATCCCCCCTCTCCCTGCTTTTATGAGGGTGTTTCCCCAACCACCCACTTTCTCCCTCCTCCCCACCCTCGAATCCACTACACTGGGGCATCAAGCCTTCAGAGGACAAAGGGCCTGTCTTCCCATTGATGTCTGACAAGGCCATCCTCAGCTACATATAGAATTGAGGCCATGGGTCCCTCCATGTGTACTCCTTGGTTGGTAGTTTAGTTCATGGGGAGGTCTGGGGGATCTGGTTGGTTGACATTATTGTTCTTCCTTTGGGGTGGAGAACCTCTTTAGCTCCTTCAATCCTTTCTCTAACTCCTCATTGGAGACACCATGCTCAATCTAATGGTTAACTGTGAGCATCAGCCTCTGTATTTGTCAGCTTCTAGCAAAGCCTGTCAAGAGACAGCTATATCAGGCTCGTGTCAGCATATACTTCTTGGCATTGAAATAGTGTCTGGGTTTGGTGACTTATATGGAATGGATCCCTAGATGGAAGAGTCTTTGCATGGCCTTTCTTTCAGTCTCTGCTCCACACTTTATCCCTGTATTTGCTTCCATGAATATTTTGTTCCCCTTTCTAAGAAGTGTAGTGAAAATTATTCTCAACAATAAAAGAACATCTGGAGGAATCACCATCCCTGACCTCAAGCTGTATTACAGAGCAATAAGGATAAAAACTGCATGGTATTGATACAGAGACCGGCAGGAAGATTGATGAAATGGAATTGAAGACCCAGAAATGAATTCACACACCTATGGTCACTTGATTTTCAACAAAAGAGTTAAAAAAAAAAAAGCATTTTCAACAAATGGTGCTAGTTCAACTGGAGGTCAGCACATAGAAGAATGCAAATCAACCAACCTTATCTCGTTGTACAAAGCTCAGTCCAAGTGGATCAAGGACTTCAACATAAAAGCAGATACATTGAAACTAATAGAAGAATAAGTGGGGAAGAGCCCCAAACACATGGGCAGAGGGGGAAAGTTCCTGAACAGAACACCAATGGCTTATGCTCTGAAATCAAGAATGGACAAATAGGATCTCATAAAATTACAAGTTTCCATAAGGCAAAGGATACCGTCAATAGGATAAAGCGCAACCAACAGATTGAGAAAAGATCTTTACCAATCCTACATATGATAGAGGGCTAGTATCCAATATATACAAAGAACTCAAGAAGTTAGACTCCAGAGAATCAAATAACCTTATTAAAAATGGGGTACAGAGCTAAATAAAGAATTTTCAACTGAGGAATACCAAATCGCCCAGAAGCATCTAAAGAAATGTTCAACATCCTTAGTCATCAGAAAAATTCAAATCAAAATAACCCTGAGATTCTACCTCATACCAGTCAGAATGGGAAAGTTCAAAAACTCAGGTGACAGCAGATGATGGCAAGAATTGGAGAAAGAGAAACACTCTTCCATTGTTGTTGGGATTGCAAGCTGGTATAAGTACTCTGGAAATCAGTCTGGCAGTTCTTCAGAAAATTGGATATAGTATTACCTGAGGACCCAGCTATACCACCCCACAGCAGTTCTTTTCTTGTTCAGGGTTATTTGTTTGTATTTATGGTTTTCTGTTTTCCATATGAAGTTGAAAATTTTTCATTTGAAGATCTGTAAAGAACTGTGTTGGCATTTTTATGGGGGGTTCATTGAATGTGTATATTGCTTTTCTTAATTGGCCTATGTTAACCATGTTAATTTTAGCCATCCATGAGCATCCAGGATCTTTCCACCTTTTGATATTTTCTTCAATTTATTTCTTTGTAGAATTTTAGGGTTTTATCAAACAAGTCTTTCATTAGCTTGGTTAGAGTTCCTAGGATATTTTATGTTATTTGAGACTAAAAAGTGTTATTTTCCTGAATTCTTTCTCAGTCCATTTTTCATTTTTATATAGGAGAGTTACTGAGTTTTGTGAGTAAATTTTATGTCAAGCTCTTTGGCTGAATTCTTAGGGTTATTTATGCATATTATGATATCATTTGCAAATAAAGATACTTTGACTCCTTTTGCTCTGATTTTTAACTCTTTGATCTTCTTCAGTTATCTTATTGCTATAGCTAAGAACTCAAGGCTTAAGCATGTTTTTTCTTTTTCTTTTTTCTTTTTTTGTTTTTTGGTTTTTTGAGACAGGTTTTCTCTGTGTAGCCCGGGCTGTCCTGGAACTCACTCTGTAGACCAGGCTGGCCTCGAACTCAGAAATCCGCCTGGCTCTGCCTGCCAAGTGCTGGGATTAATGGCATGCACCACCACCGCCGAGCCATGGTTTTCTTTCTTATCTTATGTTTTCTTTGTAGTTACTTTTCAAATTTATAATTTTTCCTTCTTCAGAGTTTTCCCATTTTAGATTTTCTTTGACTCTATTTTCACTTTTGGCTCTTGAACATTTTTATTTGTTTCTTCCCACTGTTTCTTTGTATTTTGTGGAGTTTGTTAAAGGATTCATTCAATTCTTCCCATTGTGTGTTTGTGTTTTCCTAGATTTCTTTAAAAGATTTATTCATTTCCAGTTCAAGAACCTTTATCATCTTCATATATCATGGTTAAGAACCACTATTATCTTCATATAGGATTTTTAAAGGTCATTTTCTTAGGCTTCATCTACATCAGAATAGTCTAGACCTGCAGTGGTATGGTTGTGTTCACTAGTGGAGACATATTGATTGTATTTCTATGCTGGCATCTAGGCATCTGCGATTGGAATGCTTATATAGTCTACATGCTATTTTCTTGTTTTGTCTTCATTGAATGGTTGTTTTGTTTCTTGGTTTCTGTTTTCTCTCTTAATTATAAGAGAGTGTTATGATTGTGTGTTATCTGCTAGAATTTGTTCTATTTGTCTGATTGCCTGAAGTCTGGGCATTCTGGGTAAAATACGTTTTAGCATCTGATAACTGACACTTAGGAATATAGACGACTATTGGCCTAAAGGGATGCAAAGCGGATGGGAAGTAGAATGTTCAACCAAAATCTGCACTTTTGGTATTTTGGAACAGGAGTTGAGAGTAAAAGGAGGTCATCCCAGAAGGTCAACAATAACATTGCAGGTGAGAATGGGATACTGGATCTATTTCCCTGGACTCATCAGCTGCAGTACTTTCAGGGAATCCTACTAGTATTTGAGGATGGAATAATAGGGTAAGTTGGTGGAAGGAAGGTTGGAGGATATCTTTGTTGTTCATTGGAGATGGGTCTAGAGTATAAAGAGAGACCATAGCAGTTCTGTTATAGGGCTTGGGGGCACAGAAGGAAAGGTAAAGCTCTCTAGTCAGCTTACAGATTTCCCTGAAAGAAAGAGGTTTTTGATGAGTAGTCCATGTAGGAGTGTACAAAAGGCAACAAAAGGGAAAGTAGAGCTTAGGAAGAGGAAATCTATGGGGTCCACAAGATATGAGGGCCTGTGGGCAGGGAAGTCTTCAGCAGGTGTTTTGTTGCAGAGCTGGGGCTGGCTATGGTTAGAGTCTCTAACAGCTCCAGGCTGTAAACATCAGGGAAAAGGAAGCTGAAGTTCATGCTTTCTGTATGAAAGTTTCTGAACTTTTGTCCCATGCCCTTGGGGTTCCAAAACTGTGCACTAAATTAAACTTGTACTTACAAGTTTCTCAGCTTCAGGTATTCTATTATGGCAAGGACAAATTGAAACAAATATTTGTTTATGCTTGTAAAACAATGATATGTCATATGAAGGAAGATAGATAAACAATTGATATGTTCATTAAACTTGTGAATAAACTTTAGATGATGATCACTAGATTATAAAATAGAGTTCTTTTGAGACTGAAAAGAAAGTATATTCCTCCTGCCACGAAATAGGATAGACTGATTACAGATCCATATCTTTTCTCTTTTCTTCCAGATCCAATGCCTTAGGATGCTTACAACTCAGACTGCTCCATTTTAGAGACCCGAAATTACATCTCCCTAAACCCTCCTTCTGTGCTATAAATGAAAAGATGTAAAAATTTATAGAGAAGTTTGAGACTCCTCATCTGAATTAAGGTTAGCAAGTTCACAGGCCTAGGTTCCAGGAACTAGCTGGCCACCCAAAGAAAGAACTAGCCAGGGGGCAGGTCAGTTAGGTCGTTGCAACAAAGAATAGCAGAACTAATAATACAGGTTGGCTAAGTCACTCCAGGAAGTAGCTGATCACAAGAAAATGGTCAGGTTAAGGTCACATTCATGAATAAAATGTGTACAGGATTTTCCCACTCCCCACCCTGGTTTATGACCAGCTAAATAATGAGTTAAGAATTTTCTACTATTTTTATGATGTGGGTTGGGATTTTCCACTGTTCCCTCTTGGTTTCCCCCTTCATCTCCCTCCCCTGTTTATGGTTTTATCCTTTAAAAACCCTTCACTCCCGAGCCTCGGAGTCAAAACTCCTGCCCTTCTGTGCATTCCGAGTTTCCACCTCAGTGTGCTGATTGAAATATATCTCTTCTGATTGCAACAAGTATTTGTGTTCTTGTGGTCTTTGGGTGCCCGCAGTCTCTCATGGTTGAGTGGGGATCTCCCTCTGAGGGGGGGGCTTTCAATAAATAGTAAATGCACATAAGTTTTTCATACCCATGTATGAGGGCTTTTCTTATCAGTTGTGGACATATATCTCTTGGGGTAACATACTCTAGTTCTCTGCTGGCTTGAACTCCAGTATCTGCAGAGCAAATCCAAGATTTTACTTCCTTCTTTCTGTCATTTTTAACTATTTTGAGTGACACAATCGCTGTTATCAGAAAGACAATGTCTATGATTTTTCTTGTTAATAATTCATCTTTAGCTACCAATAAGTGACTGTGAATAATAACAAAGATGGTTATAAATAAGTGCAAGGACATAATTTAATGTGCAATAGCAAAAGGCAACAAGTTACCTTCCCAGGCCATACATTTGTTCTGACTTCCTTAAGAAACATGTCCTTACATATCTCTAAGTAACATTCAGACAATATATTATAAAACAATGGTGCTCAACCTTTCTAATGCTATGACACTTTAATACAATTCCTCATGTTGTAGTAACCTCAATCATAAAATTATTTTTGTTTCTACATCATAACTTAATTGTGTCACTGTTATGAATCATGATGTAAATATATGCTATGGAGGATATTTGATTTGTGAAAGGATTGTTTGACCCCCCCCAAGAAGTCATGTGGTTGTTTGAATGAAAAAAGCCCCAATGTGCTCACAGTGAGAGGGATTATTAGGAGGTGTGGACTTGTTGGAGTAGTTGTAACCTTTTTTGGAGAAGGTCTGTCACTGGGCAAGTTTTGAGGTTTCAGATGCTCAACAAGGACCAGTGTCCCAATGTCCCACTATTTCATCTGGCTATCTGCTGATCTAGATGTGGAATTCTTGGCTCTTATTCTAGTACAGTGTCTGTCCACATGTCTCCATGCATTGTGTCATGATTACAATGGATGAAACCTCTAAACTCTAAGCCTTACCCCAATTAAATCTTTTCCTCTATAAGAGTTGCTTTGGGCATGGTGTCTCTTTACAGTAACATACTCTACCAAAGACAAATCAGGATCCACAGTTTGAGAACTTCTGTTCTAGACAATCTTAGGACATTGTTTCACCAAATTCTGTCTGTCATTTTAAAGATGACTACCTTCTATAAAACTATATTGCCTCTTACTTCATTATGTAGTTAACTGAAAAATGCAATGAAATAACACAGGATAGTGTACCAAGGCAAAAATCTTTATTATTGTTTTCCAGAATGCTCTGTTGGTATTATATGAGTGGCACAGCTGTATACTTTGCCAAACACATAATATGGAACAATTCACCAATCCAAAGGAGCACCATTTACACAGTGAAAGTCACTTTTACTATTCAATTTTCATCTTAGTGATCAAATAGTGCCTGTATAAGAATTTTCTTTTTATTCTTGCACACTGTCATTTTTACAGCAGGTGAAGAAATCTGAAAAATATCAAGGTTTGCTCTATAAAGATGAGCAAAGCTTACTGGAGGTATTTTATGAATATCTGGCTTAAGGTGTGCCTTTCTCAACCAAACTAAGTGAAAGTGGATTTCACTGTAGAAGAAGAATCACAAACTTCAGAAACTGTCTCTGTTCACAATACTATTTTTAGGTAAGATGGTCAAAGAAAATGTCCAAAGATAATTTCTTGTTTTAGGTAACAATGTCAGATTCAAAGTGATAAGGAATATCTAAGTGTTGAATAACCAGCATCTCCACAAAAGCTATCTAAAATATGTGATTAATTTAAATACTGAATGTGAATAGACTCTAACTTTACTCTTTTCTGTGATGACATACCGGTTTCTTAATGCCATTTGTTTGAAAAGCTTTTTTTCCATCTTAGATGGTCTTGATAGGAAAAAAACATACAAAGAGAATGGTGATTGACTCACTGAGAGACTAGAAATATATATGTTGATTGCCAATTGAGATTTATGAGTACCAAAGCAATCAAATGTATCCTGTACACAAACTTCACCATTTAAATAAGAACTTTCATTTTTTTCTTCTTCTTTTTTTGGATATTTTATTTATTTACATTTCAGATGACCTCCCATTCCCTCATTTCTCCTTAGAACCTCCCTATCCCATTCCCCTCCTCTGTTTGGCTTTTATAACATTTTAATTACATACAAATATTAAGATCAGTTCTAGGTTTTGGAACTAGCAATATAATAGATACAAATAGTCAAGGAACAAGCAAGACAATAAACACAAAATAAGAATAAGCAATGCAATAAACAAAGTTCCATGAACACTCTAATGATCACTGTTTCTAAGGGCTTATCAAGATGACCAAAATATCTGAGCCTACTTCTCTGTCCTAGCCCAAAGACATTTTCATGTCTGTAGCCTACTTCCTTGCTCTAGCCTAAGATTTAGATTCCTACCTGAAGTTACTTCTTTGTTCTGGCCTAAGATTTAGATTCCTGCCTGAAATTACTTCTTTGTTCTAGAATAATGTCATATTCCTGCCTGAAGTCCACCTCCTTGTCCTTGGCCAATGTCATATTGTTGCCAAGCAGCCCATTTCCTTGTCCTTGGCCCATGTCAGACTCTTGCCAAGCAGCCCAAAAGCTCTTTGTCTCTCCCCATTTTTTATTTCATAAACAAGACTGAGCCTGTTTTAACAACATCAACATGTTGGTAGCCAAAGTACATGGCTTGAAACTGAAAATGGACCCTAAGACAGAGTCAATAAATTAGCAGGCTGGCAAGCCAAGGATGGGTAAGATTCTGCACAGAGCATTACCAACCTAAGACAAAGTGCATTGCTTTTGATAATGCATATTTCATGATGGATAAGGATGGCATTCTTGGCAGAATGACCTAAGATACGCTCAGTCTTGTTTATGAAATAAAAAAGAACTTTCATTTTAAAACATAAGAAAATGTTAATCTTTTCTATATCTTCAATAAAACTGCTAATTAAATGGTTCATACTGCATCTGCTGTTTTTATCCAATCTTTACAGGGTAAACTTTCTAAGGTAGATGGCCAAGAAATTAGCAAATGCTTGGGAAAATATTATGTTTATATTCCACATTTGTGGATATAACTATAAAAAAACATGTTTGAAACTGAGAAAATGGATGCTAACTAGAGAATTTTTAACAGTATCATTCAAACTGAATGAAAATATGTGTGAATTATTAAAAGAAGTGACAGGCAACCAATTTGAATAAGGAATTAGTCCAGAGACTTTTAATGGAAATAACATGCAAACTAGAATTTAATTATTTTAATAATCCTGATGTTTTTAGAAAGCATTTTAAAAGCTAGTAATCCAAGACCCTATAATACCAAACATCCTACTGTTCCAGACATGGCCAAGGAGGTGAACTAAGATACTTATATGACTGTTTAAAAGAAGACAGGGGAGGAATATGTATAGTAATAAGTTATGTTGAAGACTAGTTGTTGTATGATGATAATCTGATATATATAAGAAAAGGTCTTTGAAGGAGTTACCTTTAATGTGATCTATTTATCCCCAGCCTATCAAGTTCAACCTGGGAAAAACTTTTCTTGAATCAAAACAACTATGGCAAATTGGATTAAGATATTCTGCTATGCTTGCACACAGGAGCCTAGCATAACTGTCTTTTGAGAGACTTCATCTAGGAACTGATGGAAACAGATGCAGAGACCCAGAGCCTAACATTAGGCAGAACTTGGGTAGTCTAGTAGAAGAATGAGATATAGGATTGAGGGAGCCTGAGAGGTCAAGGACACCATAAAAAGACCTACAGAGTCAACTAACCTGTGCCCATGGGGTGATTGCAGAATCATACTGTTTCTAATATTCATGGAGTTATTAATGTTGGCATGGAGAACATTCTCCAAGGGAGGAACATGAAGTAAAATATATACATTATTATGCAAATGAGCTTAAACCTATGGCAATCACCAGCACTTGAGAAGACCCAAGTCCTGCTGGTTCAGCCCCAGAGACAGGAACCATATCACACCATCCTTTCTGAGACCATGTTGGACCTGGCAAGGAATCAGAGGATTAAAACAAATGTAATGGGTCATTAAGTTTAAATGAAGAGATATAAAATTAGATGGAAATGATATCTCATCTATGTAAATTACTGCTTGTCACTGAATTTTTAAAATTCAAAATGTAAGCTATTTAAAAATAAATAATTAAAAATTATGCAAAAATAAATAAACAATTTAGAATTCTGTAGCATGTTAAAACAGCACTAGAAATATGAGGAAGAATAATGAAAACCAGACAGATATATATCTAGAAATAATTTATGCCCAGTCAGTCCCTTGAGAACTTCAGATATACATGATCAGTAGCTATGTTCCTGAGATGCTGACAGTTGCTGACAGCTCCAAATGACAGCAACACCTGAGCCAGAAATGAGAACCAACTGCAGAGCATGAACCTCTGGGCTTTCTTTGAAACATATTCTTCTGCAAGGTATAACTCCAAAGAATCAGTTCAAATAAAGCAATGAAGAAAGTGTCTTTAATTTTACAAAGATAAATAGTGCTAAAATAGTATGATCACATCACTTAATGAAAATGGAACTATTTAGAATGAAAATTTTGTTAGCATAAATACACATTTTATATATTTTAAAACTGTCATTAAAATCATCTAATGAAGCTCTTTTTAAGGCCTCTAGAAGCAGATAAAAATAAGAAATTAAGTTGAGAAGCTGGTTGAACATTTTACCCCTACAGACAAAGTAATAAGCCTAATGCTATCTCACAACACACATATTGCCCCTGAATCCTGCTGGTGAGGAAATGTGGTCATTATACCAGGACATAAAAGCATTTTCCTGTTTCATGGTTTGAAGTAAAAATATTATTTGATAGTATAGAAGAGATTGACAGAACAGAAAAAGAAGTGTTATTCATGAATATATATTCTTGAATATATATAACAGTCTCCTTATTAAAGAGTCCACAAAGGAGAGGGCATATACCACACCTATAAATCAAACAGTTCAATTAAGTGTGATGCTATCAAAGTGAGTTGAGTGTAGAGTACATGTCTCCTTTGATACCAGTGAAATACCACTACTTTCCTATTTTTCCTTTGCATAGCTTAGTTAATAAGTTCAATACAGTAAAAGGTGACCTTAATTAGTCTTTTCTTGCTTGCTACCCTGCCCTTCAAATGTTCTTTTCAAAGGAATTTGCTTAGATTAACATTCCCTGCCTAGAATGAGTCTCTGTCACTTATGATGATTATTCTCTGTACTTATGGTTTAATGTTGTCTAAACACCCACATAAAAGCTCACGACTGCCTGTATCACTAGCTTCAGGGGACCTAACACTCTCTTCTAGCCTTCAGACAGAT